>CM057350.1:99800402-100400402 GCA_030015575.1 Agapanthus africanus | reverse complement strand
TTCAGAGCATAGCACTTTTGATTAAGAACTTTTCAAGAGTCAAAATTCTGCTAAAATCTAGGTAAAGATTTAATCTTTTACAAGATTATTTAAAAATTTAGGGTTTCACCCATTAATAGAGCCTTGCTCTTCATAAATCTTTGATCTAAAGAAAGCCCTTTTAGGGTTTCATTACCAGAGTTTTGCTCTCTATAGGTCTTTGATCTAAAGAAAACCCTTTTAGGGTTCCATTAACAGAGCTTTGCTCTCTTGAACCCATAGATCTAATGAGATCTTTCCTGGGGTTTCTTAGCCCATAAATGAACAGAGCTTTGCTCATGAAGAACTCTTAGAGTTTGTTCATAAATTTTAGAATTTATTTCATTAAAACCTTTATTTTAAATGTTCTGATGGTTATTCCATCATTTCTACAGAGCAAGGCTCTTAAGGAATTTTATTCCTTCATCATTAGGATTTGACAAGTGTCATTTTGTCACAGAGCACTGCTCTCAAGAGGAGATTTACTCCTTAGCCCGAGGGATTTCTCATTAAATGAGAATCAATTGAAGATTTCCTCATTTAATGACAGTCTCATCAAATGATGAGACTGTTTTATTAATGATGAACTGTTATCTGAATTGTATGGGTCCCCTTTGGTCCCTTTCTACGGGATTGCAGTGCGGTACGAATTTTAAAGTACCAAGTGTCAGAATTTTTAAATTATAGCACTGGTGGCTGAAAATTTGTTCTTTTCCCATGTAGGTGCTATGTCTTCTGACACCTCTTTCACGTTCGTCCGTTCGGAAGGCAGGTTTCCTGAAGCGTCCGTGGACCGAGAGGTTATTGCACTGATTAAGGATCATGACCCGGAATGTAAGAATCTTCATCTATGGGGTAGATGGTATGATCAAATTATTAGAGGCCGCCGGACTTTTTCTTGTGCGACGCCCTCAGAGCCTATCTCTGTGATCCCTTATGCAGATACACCCCCGATCAATTATACTGTGGAGGAGGTAAATTGGACTTCAGAAGGGCTCCTTCGGCCTTCTATTGCCGCAGTTCCCGTGCAACCACCGGTGGCTTTGGACACCCTAGGGAGGCGCATATGTCAGGGCGAATCGCGCCCTTGGAGACAGCCCTACAACATCGGACTAACTCCCCGTCATCCGGCCGGATACTTGCAGTGGGCCCGATATATCTTATCGGCAAAGAAATCGCAGCTGTTGAAGCTTGGCTTATACCCTGCGATCTACGCTTCCTTGTTCCAGTATTCTGCACCTCCCACATGGTGGATCAAGGCGTTTTTAGAGCAGTGGAACATTCCGACCCATACCTTCCTCCTATTGGACAGAGAGGTCTCCATTTCCGTGGAGGAATTTGCCAAGGTTTCTGGTTTACCAGTTAGGGGGGCACTATGAGGAGCTGCTTCCTCCGGATGAGTATGTTTTTGCCACCAAATCAGTGGTAATGGTTCTTACCCCAGAGAACGCCATTCAGTACCAGTTCCCAAGTCTGATAAAGGTGTTGAACATGTATGAGAGCCTCTTTCTTGAATCCGGAGGCCGGGGGGTCAGCTTTGCGGACTTCATTGCCCGTTTTCTTCGCCAAGAAATTTTGTCGCGACAAGGTGAAAAGTTTGCTAAACTTGATGATCCTTTCAGCTTTGGCTTGACCGTCGGCCAATATTGGAAGCCGATCAAAAGGATTTCTTTCTTCCCGACGTCGTGATCGTCCCCCTGTCAGAAATCGCCGTTCCGGGCATTGATGAGGAAGCGTTCTTTCTCGGGTTCCTCAGTTTATGGTTAAGCCGGTTCGCGCTCCCTATGCACCCTCGTTACATGAGGCCTTCTGTCTTTTACCCCGCGCATCACATGGTTGCTGGAATACAAGTGGCCATCGGGATCGCCGGGTTGGCCCACCTATATCATGGCCTCAGCTTAGCAGCGGATACCACTGAACCAGGGGTGCATCCTGCCAACTTCCCAATGCATTACTTCACTTCATGGATAGAGCTGTACGTGCTTGGGGTCTTCGGTATCCATAAAAGACCTTCGTTTTACGACAGATGCAGGTTCCCTTGGATAATGCGGCTGGTTGACGCCTCCATCGTGATTCCGTGACCGCGGGAAGCCAGGGGCTTGCTCCTTCGTCCGCGCACGGTTGGAGATGGTATATCTTTTACCGACAAAGT
Organism: Agapanthus africanus; assembly: GCA_030015575.1. Classification (NCBI taxonomy): domain Eukaryota; kingdom Viridiplantae; phylum Streptophyta; class Magnoliopsida; order Asparagales; family Amaryllidaceae; genus Agapanthus; species Agapanthus africanus. Next base: position 100,398,232 of record CM057350.1, on the reverse strand, counting down.
CTTGACCGTCGGCTAGGAAACCTCAAAAGCGGTGCTGCCATTGCAAGATATCTTTAAAGACGGAGCCTCTGTGTTGAAAGCTCGGGAGATTCTTCATCTGTACTCCATTAGGCCGGGCTTTCTCGTATTCAGGCAAAATGATGTGGCATTATTCATGAGATACAACCTGCATCGTTTTGCCCAATAGCTGAGTTACAATCAGGGCGTCCCACTTGAAGCTTTCTTGGCAGAACCTGCTGCTACCGAAGAGGGAATGCGGAGCGCGCTGCATCATTTCATGCGCATGAACACAGGGTCCAACTTCTTTATCAGCGAACCGAGCTGTGTCCCAAAGGCCCTTAATGCGTACGTGGCGTGGTATCAGCATTCAATGGGCGCCGTTATCAGGGAGGAGAAGCGACTGTTGCTTGATCGAAAAGGTGCACCCCCTGCTGGTGATCGAAACGTCCCTCTGAAGCGACGGACCATTGTCCCACCTCCGCTAAGAGAAGCTGCCGTGATCAAAGTCCCGCACGACAGGCCTGAGCTACCGATACCCCGTGCTCCCATGGAGACGGCGAGTGTAGCTTCCCCCAAGTCTGGCGTGGGTTCAGATATCGGGACTCGTCGTCCCAAAGTGCCCACTAAGCGTAAGCTTGTGCTAGCTGCGACCGGAGCTCGCTCGCAGAAGAGAAAGAAAAAATCGATCCTTTCTGTCGACGTTGTACTCGGCCAGGAGCCTCACGCTCCTTCTGGCGAGGGCCTGAGCGAGTATGGGACAAACGAGGGTCTATTCATGCCGCCAGATGATACTGATCTGGCGGCTGCCATTGCAGTTTCTGAGCAATTGGCAAGCCGCGAAGCGGGACTGGCTATCCTTACGCGATCAGGTAACCATCAGCTGTATCTTTTGTCATTGCATCATATTTCTATCATCATGTTTTGACTGACACATTTCCTTCTTTAATAGGCATTTCCACCAAAGAAGCTCTCGCAGCTTCTCTTAAGACTTTTGAGGAAGAGGAAAGACTTCGAGCATCCTTAGGCATCGGTACATTTCGGTTCACCGTGTCTCCGCTCCCGTTTCTTATGGGTAATCTGACCCTCCTTTTCATCTTATTACAGGAACTACCTCTAGTCAGGTTATTCCAGGCGTGGCACCGACTTCACAGGGCGGTGCGGAGACACTTCCCGGGTCGGCTATCGAAGTCTCAGTTCCGCCGGTATTGCCGAAAGAAGCTTTACTTAAGCAACCGATGACGGATGCCATAACGGCTCCAGAGGTAACCCTTGGCGCAGATGATGACGTCCTATTGATGGAGGCTTCTAGAAGATCCGCTTTCACGGCCCGAGTGGAAAGGAAGCGTAGAGTGCGCGCAGCAAGGGAGCATAACGCTGCCTTGGCAGCGGGTGCAGGTCCGAGCGCTGTTACCCCTGACCCTACTCCCTCAGAGGATATTTCGGCTGCCTTGTTTACCGCCCACAGACAGGCAGCTCGTGCGGCTCGGGAGGAAACCGAAAAACCGACCCAAGGTAACGTAACATTGGGTTCTTTTGTCAAAGTTTTAATTCTTGGGTTCTGATATATCCTATCTTGCAGGGCTTAGTTTTGCCGAGGAAGCGGCGGGTGACGTGGCGGCAACCACCGAACCCGAGGTAGCGGTAGGTGAGACAGCTACAATCGACGAGCCCGAGGTAGCGGTAGGTGAGATGACTACGATCGCTGAGCCTGAGGTAGCCGCTCTTTCTCAAGAGTCGGGCACTGCTCCAATTGACATTCTTTCTGCCTGCGGTTCTCTGCCATCTCCTGGTGTCGCGAGCGTTACGACGGCTCTCGTAGAGTCAGGGGATGAGGCGACGGGAGGCGAGGCCATTTTGTTGGAGGAGGGTGAGGCACTCGCTGCATCCAGTGATGCCCTTGTCGCGGTCTCGACCGGCGACTCACCAAGTAGATTTTGGATCATTACTCTCCCCTTTATTTTGCAATCCCTTTCAATTTCTTTTGACGATGTTTCTCTTATTTCTAATGCAGGTGTGATGAGCATTGGGGTTATGCCATCCGAGGAAGCGTCTCCAGTTGCTGCTTTGATGGTGACCGCTCCTCTACCTTCTCTCGTACCATCTCAAATGCTGGAAGGTGCGGATTTGTGACCCATCAGTTTTATCATAGGCAGTATACTTTATGTATTGACATCGCATTATTATATCCTTGCAGGAGTCCTTTTTGATCACCTGTATCAGATGCTACACCCACACTTCTCCTTTCAGTCAGAAATTGCCTCATCTAGTGGCGCTGGTGAGTACAGCCTTTAGCTAATGTCTTTTCTTTTCTTTTTACGGGTAGCCAAGTCGTTGCTAATCCTTCTTTGTTTTGACTGCAGCACTACAGATTGAAGGAGGAGATGAAAGAATAGTTGTGCCACCAGTACTCCCGGCCTTGCCATCTACCTCAGCCGGTATAGTAAACTTCATTGTTTATAAACATTTTCTATTTCTTAAACCGTCATTTGACCGTGATTTGTTTTGCAGAGGTGATACCGACTTCAACTCCGTTCGAATCTCGAGTCATAATGCCAGCAGGCCCCTTTTCTCGACGTGCATCCTCGAAAGGCGCCGCGAATAGTCTGCGCATGTTGAGCGATTATATCGAGGAGCTTGACGCGGGGGCTCCTACATTCGCTGCAGATTTTGCTGCCGAGGTTAATCCTATGCTGGCGACACTCGTGAACTTTCATAGTGAGGGCGTCGTTGAGTCTTGGGTCAGTCACTGCAGGAAAATTGAGGCTTGTCTGTATGAGCTCGAGGTCGGACGTCCTGCTCCCTAGGTCCTGGCTGTGAACTCTCAACGAGCTGCGTGGGTCGAGCAGAGCACTCCCTACTTCCGCCATCTTGAACAAGAAGCGGTCTTAAAGCATAAGAAATGTGAAGAGACTTCAAGCGAATCTGCTCGACTGCATGCTCAGGTTGATGCCAATGCTGTGCAGTTGAAAACCATTTTTGAGGGCCTTCTACGATATATTTCCGATGGGCTAACGCTGAGGCAGATGCTCCACCTCATCGAACAGGATGCGCAGAGTCATGAGGCAGCTCGGCGGGTCGTTGATGAGCGACTTTCGTCTTATTTGCAGCAATGGGCTCAGGTTGAAACGGATTTGGCTGTGGCAGCTGACCGTGAAGAGAGGCTGAGGGGAGTGCGTGAGCAATTGATTGGCCTACTGAAAACGCTTCCCTCCCAATAGTTGCTTTTGCGCCATTTGTAAATTTTGAATAAAATGTATCCATTTTTCTTTATCTTTTCAGATGATGTAGCTTATACTCAATTGAACTCATAAATAAAAGATACATTTCTTTCGTACCATCTTGTGTTATTTCTTGCTTTCTTGTCCTTTCTGTGTTGCTGGCATGTTACCTTAGTAAGCGTAGCCTGTAAAAGATAGAGAGCATTCTGTTTTGAATTCTTCGAGAGGTAGTGATGGCTTAGGAAGCAGGTTCAGATCTGCTACCTAAGACTTTTCAACTTTATGAGCCGTGAGGGTCTCATAAAGACTTTTTTCCCTACGAGTCGAGAGAATCTCGTAGGTGTATTTTCTCCATAGGAATCACAAGGATTCCTAAGTGCGTTTTCTCTTATAAGTCATAAGGATCTTACAAGAGAGTTTTCTTCCTTACGGGTCGAGAGGACCCGTAAGTGTTTAATGAGATTGATATTATCCACATTTTACGGCGTCAGAAGTTGCTCCGGGCGTTTCCCACGGGGTCAAGGTTAACTTTGGCCGTGTTCCACGGGGTCGTTGGATGATGTATTTCCGAGGCGGGGTCATGTAGATGACGTGTTTCCGCGACGGGGTCATGTGGATGACGTGTTTCCGCGACGGGGTCATTTGGATGACATATTTCCACGACGGGGTCATGTGGATGACGTATTTCCGTGACGGGGTCATTTGGATGACTTATTTCCGCGACGGGATCATTTGGATGACGTATTTCCACGACGGGGTCATGTGGATGACGTATTTTCGAGACGGGGTCATTTGGATGACGTATTTCCGCGACGGGGCATTTGGATGACGTATTTCCGCGACGGGGTCATATGGATTACGTATTTCCGAGACGGGGTCATTTGGATGATGTATTTCCGTGATGGGGTCATTTGGATGACGTATTTCCGCGACGGGTCATGTGGATGACGTATTTCCGCGACGGGGTCATTTGGATGACGTATTTCCGCGACGGGATCATTTGGATAACGTATTTCCACGACGGGATCATGTGGATGACGTATTTCCAAGACGGGGTCATTTGGATGACGTATTTCCGCGACGGGGTCATGTGGATGACGTATTTCCGCGACGGGGTCATTTAGATGACGTATTTCCGCGACGGGGTCATTTGGATGATGTATTTCCGAGACGGGGTCATTTGGATGACGTATTTCCGCGACGGGGTCATGTGGATGACGTATTTCCGAGACGAGGTCATGTGGATGACGTATTTCCGCGACGGGGTCATGTGGATGACGTATTTCCGAGACGGGGTCATTTGGATGACGTATTTCCGTGACGAGGTCATTTGGATGACGTATTTCCGCGACGGGGTCATGTGGATGACGTATTTCCGAGACGGGGTCATATGGATGACGTATTTCCGCGACGGGGTCATGTGGATGACGTATTTCCGCGACGGGGTCATTTGGATGACGTATTTCCGATAGGGGTCATTTGGATGACGTATTTCCGCGACGGGGTCATGTGGATGACGTATTTCCAAGTCGGGGTCATGTGGATGACGTATTTCCGAGACGGGGTCATTTAGATGACGTTGCGTCTGTTGTAATGAGACGAATATCGAAGTGGTCTCTAGGTTTTCTGTGCACCGTCGAGATTCGGAGTAGGGATTTTGCCATGACTCCAAGGTTGATTGCAGCGTCCGAATCCTGCTGGAATGAGGAGGAACGTTGTTGATGATCTCTAGGCTGTCTGTGAGCCGTCAAGATTTAGCTTCGTTTCGATGAGGGCTGGTAGGAAGGTATGGTTCCCTCTTTGTTTATGCCCCTGGATTGTATACAGGGATCGATGTGATTTCTCCTGTAAGGCAAAAAATTTCATTTTATATATTTTTTTTTCCGCGATGTTCTATCATTTCAGCTTTTATATCGCGAAAGTTGCGATTGCCCAATCATTTCGGCTATTTTTTTGTGGTGCCCAATCTTTTCGGCTATTTTTTCTTTTTACTCGCTTTTTTTTTGTGAGTTGCCCAATCATTTCGGCTATTTTGTATGCATATGTTTTTACTTGCTGATTTTGTTGCAAGTTGCCCTATCATTTCGGCTATTTCATATGCATTTGTGGCTCGCTGACTTTTCGCTGCGAGTTTGGGATTTGACACCGATTTAGGCATCAGCATCGCTACAACTGGGATATTGCCAGAAGCGAATCATCATTTGCCTCTGTCGATGACGAACAAAGGTGGCTTAGTGAACAGGGTTAAGATCCTGTCGACTAAGGCTTTTGACTTTATGAGCCGTAAGGGTCTCGTAAAGGTATTTCTCCCTACAAGTCGTGAGGATCTCGTAGGTGCGTTTTCTCCTTAAGAATCATGAGGATTCCTAAGTGTATGGTCTCTTATAAGTCGTAAGGACCTTACAAGAATGTTTTCTTCCTTATAAGCCGAGAAGACTTACAAGTGTCTTTTGCCATATGAGCATAATCCTAGTCTCTGATGGGACTTTGTTAGGGAAATGTTTATTCGCGCCCGTGGATTGTATACAAGGATCAGTATTGAACCACTTGTAGGGCAGCATTGGAGGTTGTGATGGCTTAAGAACAGGTTCAGATCCCTGTAGCTTAAGGCTTTTGAATCGTATGAGCCGTGAGGGTCTCAAAGGAGGGTTCTCCTTACGAGTCGTGAGGATCTCGCAAGTGTAATTTCTCCTTAAGAATCGTGGGGATCCCTAAGTGTGTCACTCCCTTGTGAGTCGTAAGGATCTCAAGCAGGTGATTTCTTCTTATAGGGTCGAGAGGGCCTTGCAAGTGTCTTTTAACGAGCTTGCGCCCTTTCGGGTTTTCACAAAACTCGCCGGTAGCCCTGCTGTTTTTACTCAGGGAGCCCTTTCGGGTTTTCATCCGTGCCCATTTTGCTTGTGGACGTACCTTTTTTTTTACGAGTCTGCGCCCTTTCGGGTTTTCACAAACATCGCCGATAGTCCTGCTGTTTTTACTCACGGCGCCCTTTCGGATTTTCATCCGTGCCCATTTTGCTCGTGGACATACCGTTTTTTATATTATTTTTTTTATTTTTTAACACTACGTCACCCTGGGGACGGCACGTGTGGGTAGTAGTTTAACAACATTTCGGTCATTTGCCAGTTTTAGGACATGGTGGTTCATTGTTAGTTTTAGGACATTTCGGTCCGTTGTTAGTTTTAGGACATTTCAGTCTGTCGTTAGTTTAAGAACGTTTCGGTCCGTTAACCGGCTACTACTTATAGAGTTTGGGCTTAGGAAGATAGCGAGCGGACATAGGCGTCGTCATCTATCGTTGACCTAGGCCATGACTCGTCAGGCGTAGTATTTCTTTAGGAAGCGACCGTTTATTGGCCTGAAGGGTCTTTCACCATGCATGTCCATGAGTAGATAAGCTCCACCCTGGTAAACTTTGTCTATGACATACGGGCCTTCGTAGCTCGGCTTGAATTTCCCCCGTTTAGAACGATTAGGGATCATAGGTCTTTTTGACCACTAGCACGAGTTCGCCCTGGCGGAATGTTCTCGGCCTAGTCAATCTCTCATATGAGCGCGTCATCTTTGCTTTATAAGCCTCCAGATTTTGTTGTGCCATGAGCCGGGTTTCATAAAGGGCATCGAGCTCCTCAAGCCGAAGGTGAGCATTCTCTTCGTCTGTTAGCTCGTAGTGAACTGCCACTCGGAGAGAGGGTAGCTCTATCTCAAGAGGGAGTACCGCTTCAGTGCCGAATACCAAAGCATACGGCGTTGTATTTGTGGCCGTCTTGAACGTAGTTCGATACGCCCAGAGAGCTTCATGTAGTTTCTTGTGCCAGTCCCTCTTATTTCGAAACACCGTCTTTTTCAAGATCTTTGTCAAGGTCTTGTTAAAAGCCTCAGCTAGACCGTTAGCTCGGGGATTATAGACCGAAGAGTATCTCCAGTCTATGTTATGTTGTTGTGCGAAGCGGCTGATCTTGTGGCTTCTGTAGGCCGGCCCGTTATCGGAGATAATCCGTCGCGGATTGCCAAACCGATAGATAACGTGTGTCTTGAAGAAATGGAGGATATTCTCCGTCTTCACTTCCCTCACCGGTACTGCATCTTCCCACTTGGAGAAGTAATCAGTTGTTGCCAGTATGAACCGATGTCCTCTGGACGATGCTGGTTCGATGGGGCCGATTATGTCAGTTCCCCACATTTCGAACGGCCAGCTAGCCAACGTTGGATGTAGCAGATTTGGATGTTGATGGATAAAGTCTCCGTGAATTTAGCACGAGTGGCACTGCTTCGCGTATTCGAGGCAGTCTTGGATCATCGTGGGCCAATAGTAGTCCATCCTTTTAATCTTCAGCTTCATCTTTGGCCCGGCTTGATGAGATCCGCAGAGTCCGTCGTGAATTTCTTGGACGACTCTTTTTGCTTCTTCCGGTCCCAGGCATCTTGGCCATAAAGAGTCAAATGATCTCTTATATAGAGTGTCATTGACAAAGGCGAAGGATAGAGCTCGTTTCATGAGTTGATGTCTTGAGGACGCATCTTCAGGCGTTCGACGGGATTTGAAGTAGTCTATAAAGACTTCTCTCCAATCCTTAGCCTTTTCTTGGTCTTTTATTTGTAGGGCCGTTTGCTCGGTATCTTCCTTTTCTTCGGGCAACTCCGGAGATATTTCTGCCGAGGCAAGAACCCGACGGCTTTGCACAACGATCCTCACGTCATCGAGGTTCTCGTCGGCCAATTATTTAGCAAGCTTGGCTAATGCATCCGCTTTGCTATTTTCCGCACGCGGTATACTTTCTAGCCTGTAGGAGGGAAATTGAGTCAGCAGTTGCTGTACTCTCTCACCGTACTTCACCAGCTCTGGCTTGCACATTTGATAGTCGCCGTTTACTTGGCTAACAACCAGTTGGGAGTCTCCGTATATGAAGAGGTTTTCAATTCACATGTCGACAGCGATCTCAAGTCCTGCTATTAAAGCTTCATATTCGGCTTCATTGTTCGTCCTCGGCTCTGTTAAGGAGAAGGCGAAGCGCATTATCCCCTTTTATGGAGTTATGAAGATGAGGCCTACCCCAGATTTGATTATGAGGATGCTTTGTTTACGCTTCTTCATGGAAGATGCTCCATCGAAGTAGAGTTCCCACTGGGTATCATTTTCTCTTCTTTCCTCCTCGATCGTGTCAAACGCGTGCTCGTCTGGCAATTCGCAGTTCAAAGGAGAATCGGCGGGTATCGGATGCTCAGCGAGGAAGTCGGCGATGGCCTGGCCTTTCATTGCCTTGAGGGGACGATAAGTTATCGAGAACTCCATTAAGAGTAGGGCCCATTTAGCGAGCCGTCCCGTTAATATAGCCTTTGACATCAAATATTTGAGAGGATCCACCTTCGATATGAGATGGACCTCGTGCGCCAACGCGTACTGTCTGAGCTTAGTTATTGCGAAGATCAATGCCAGGCAGTGTTTTTCGATGGGGGAGTAATTGCTTTCTGCCCCCAGTAGAACTTGACTCAAGTAGTAGAGAGCTCTCTTTCCCTTGGTCGTTCTCTTGTGCCCATAGCGCGCCTAAAGAACCTTCAAAGGCAGTTGTATACAGAATGAGGGGTTTTCCCTTGATTGGAGCGGTTAGCACCGGAGGATTCTGTAGGTATTGCTTGATTTCGTCCAGTGCACTTTGGCATTTGCGATCCCAGACGAACGGGGTCCCTTTCTTCATTAGGTGACTGTAAGGGCGGCACTTGCCGGAGAGATTGGCTATGAACCGCCGGATATACGCGAGCTTTCTTTGGAGAGACCGCAGTTGCTTGAGAGTCTTTGGCGGGGGCATCTCCATGATCGCCTTGATTTTCGAGGGGTCTATCTCGATGCCTCGGTGTCGGACGATGAATCCCAGGAACTTGCGTGAGGAAACTTCGAATGCGCATTTGAGAGGGTTCATCTTCAAGTTGTATTGCCGAAGGCATTAAAATACGATCTTTAGATGGTCTAGATGTTCCTCGTATTATTTGCTTTTAATTACGAGGTCGTCGATATAACATTCGACGATTTCATGTATGAGGTCATCGAAGATCTTCGTCATGGCCCTCTGATAGGTGGCACCGGCGTTCTTTAGACCGAAGGGCATCACCTTGTAGCAGATATGCCCAAAGGGGTCCGGAAAGCGGTATATTTCTGGTCCTCGGGATGCATCTTTATCTGATTGTATCTTGACGAGCCGTCCATGAAAGAGAAAACTTCGTGAATGGATGTGTTATCTATCATCGGCTCAGTGACCGGTACTGGAAAGCCGTCCTTCGGGCAGGCTTTATTGATATCCCGAAAGTCCACACATATGCGCACTGTCCCATTTTTCTTCATCACCAGGACGATATTGGCGATCTAGTCAGGATATTGAACCTCTTGGATGAAGCCGGAGTCGATTAGCTTCTTGACCTCGGCGTTGATGCTCATTTCAAGCTTGAGCCGCATTCTTCTCGGTGCTTGTTTGATCGGCTTGATGTCTGGAGATATCGCCAATTTGTGGATGGCTATTTCTGGATCCAATCCGGGCATCTCAGAATAGTTCTATTCGAAACAGTCTTTATACTGCATGAGCACGTCTTTTAGCGTAGCCACCCTTTCTTCAGACAACATCTCACTGATGAATGTCGGTCGCGGGTCACTTGCCGTCCCCAAATCAATTTTCTTGAGGTTATCTGCAGTAGTATGTATTTCATCTTCCAGCTCTTTTGGCGCCGGTGGAAATTCTGAGATCACCGCGTCATCATCGTTTTCGAAGCACTAGGGGAGATCAGCCATATTCTCGGGTTCTTCTTCTGACAGCGTTATTACGTGGTAGGTACGAGATCGCTTCCAAGACCGATGTTGATCTGGTTCTACTCTCGTGGCTTTCAGTTCGTGCTTCTGCGGCGGGGTTACCCTCCAGCTGTTGGATAAAGCGAACTTGCCTAGTTGGTATTGGTCTTCGACCCAGTTCTTGAAGGCGAAGCAGTCTTCGAGAGGATGTCCTATTGCCCGGTGATATGAGCAATAGTCAGGATGAGAGACTTCGCCTGTTTGCTCGGGATGCTTGGACTCCGGGAGGATAATCATTTGATGTTTTACGGCAAGATCAAGTATCTTCCTTGTCTTGTCTTCGGGAAAAGAGTACGCTCGACCCATCTTCTTTACGAGAGATGAATCCGGATTGCCCGGTTTCCGATCGCGTGGCTTCTTAGACCCGCTTTGCCGCTGTCGAACGCCTTTCCCGCTCTTTGATTTATTTTTGCCTCTGTGTCGGGCCTTTTGTATGACGGGTTGATAAGGAAGAGTATTTTCATTTTTCGCAGCCTGCTGAAGGAGGCGTTGCGTTCTGGCCTTCTCGTAGATGGCCATTTCGCGATTATGGTCATCCCGAACCTTTTGACCCGCTTCTCTTATAAACCTGTCCATTTGTTCTTCAAACGACGGACTTGGCATTTTCACGGCGGGAGCTCGTTCTGGTTCAGGGTTAGCATCTTCCCACAGAGCATCTCCTTCTTCATCAAAGTCATGTATGACATAGCAGTCGTGGAATAGCTCCCGTTTCTTGGATCGAACATATCCAAACCCGATCGTTTCCATTCTCCCGTTGGGCAACTTTCGTTGAGTTCCGGGAACATTCCAGATCCTGTTATAGAACCGTGCTTGTCGAGCAGTTTGCTTAAGGGGTACACCTTGGCATCTCAAGAGTCTCTTTAGCCCGTTTATGTAATATCTGGGCAAACGGATGGGCTGGAGCCTGTCAAGTGTAGAATCCATGCCATGCCAAATTTCTTTATCCACTTTAGTTTCCCCGGATTGGTAGAATAGGATCGCCTTTTCACCCTTTCGCCTAGGAGGGACGTAAAATGTCTGCAGTTCTTGCACATTATAAGCTTCAAGTGCGTTGAGCTCTTTATAATACTCTTGCGGAACCATGGCAACTTGCAAACTTTGATCTTCATCAGCGAAGGCTTGTATTGATGGCCGAGCAGAGAATACAGTATTGACCTCATCTTCCGAGTCGCTGCCGAAGACCAGAATAGGGGTGGACGGTCCCGGCTTGTTGCGTTGGGGTGGCCCGGAATAAATTATCTCCTCTTCCTCTTCGGCTCCCGAAGACCGGAATAGTGGTGATAGCTTTGTTCTTGTCCTCCGGTTTGCGACATCTTTCTGTGTCTTTGAAATCTGGCAGGAAGTATTTGGCATCCTCATATTTGCAGACTTCGTTCACGGAGAATGGGTTTAGTTCTCCTGTCACAGTGTACTCGAGACCATCTTTGAAGTACTTCATACACTGATGTTGTGTAGAAGGAATAATGTTGTACTCATGTAACCAAGGCCGGCCGAGCAAAGTGTTATAGCATGTCTTAGCGTCAATGACGTGAAACTTTATGTCCATGACTAGTAGCCCAAAGCGCAGCGTCGGTATCACAGACCCAAGCGTCCTTGATGACTGGGAGTCAAATCCGGAATAGTGATCTTATCCCGAGCGAGGTGTTGAACGCTCATGCAGATTTCCTTCAACACTCTTACATTGAGGAGGTTAACGGAGGACCCATTATCGACCAAGATTTTGCCTATCTTGATATCATGACAGTATCCGGAGACATAGAGGGGACGGTTATGCTCACACGTCCCGAGGAGGAGGTCTTCATCGCCGAAGGTGATATCGGCTGTGTGCACTTCTTCCAGTTCATCCTTCATCTTTTCTTCGGCGAGGAAAGCTTGGAACTGTTCGGGCTCTTGTAACGCCTTGATCAGAGAATCTCTCACTTCTTTTGAAAGCAGGAGGGCGTCGAGAATGCTGAGTTGCGAGGGTATCTTCCTCAGGTGTGCCAGAACGTTGTAATCCACCTTACTTTTCTTAGGCGGGTCCTTGGCTGTCAGAACTTTGACGACTTGATCATCTAAGGCGATGTCTTCAGGGATTTTTTCTTTCCCCTTATCTTTTCTATTCGACCCACCATTCGCGGGCCCAAGATTCTTTTCAGGCAGCGTACGATTGCGCAGCTGAATGTTCTCACAGGTCTTCACTTCTTTCGCCTCGGAGGTGGGTTCTTTGAAGAGAGGGACAAGGGCTATTTCTTCATCAGAATCGCTCCCGAAGGTGAGAACTTGTGATCCGCTGGCGTCGATCATGTGACAGTTGCTGGTAGTTTTCATATGCTCTTCGGTCGCATTTCTTTTCTCCCAACGAGTTTTGCGTTTCATCCGCTTGAAATGTTGTCAGTGAGCAACATATCCCTGCCATCAGTTTTTAAAGGCGTTGCACTCTTCAGTCGGGTGCATAATCCTTTGATGATATAAGCAGTAGCTAGGATGTATATCCGCTTCATCATGGGCGTTTCCTTCGGAGAAAGGCAGCTTCATTCCCATTGATATGGTTTTGGCGAACCTTTTCTTCGTCTTGAACCTGCTTTTGCTGGCCATGGGCATGTCTTGATCTGGTCGGAGTGCTTCAATTCTTTCATTCAGCCGCCGACGTTTGGCCTTTTCAAATATGGCCATCTCACGCTCTTGATCAGCTTTGCTTTTAAGACGGGCTTCGTTCAGGAATGCATCAATCATTTCGTATGATGGTCTTAGAAGTTCCGGCTCTGGATCTACTCCCAGTTTCTCTGCGTAAGGAGCTTCTTCATCGCCTATTGACGAGTGAGAGATTACATGGCATCTTGCTACATAATCCTCGGGCTCGGCCGACGAGTCTTCTCCACTGTAATCATCTCCATCCTTAAGGACGTGGCTGAGAAATTCTTGGAGTGTGACTGGGGTCCGCGCCTTTTGGTTATATTCTTCTAGCGCGTCGATATATTTTTGCAGGTCCGTGCACTCATCACTAAACTTCACGGGCTTTTTGGTCTTCTTCTTCTTCTTCGAAGACTGTGACGGCTGGGTGTGAACGCTTTGACTATCACCACCAATTTTTGGAGTCGGGCGCGGCTTCAGCATTCTCTCGATGATCTCGGGTTCCAGTGGACTTCTCCATCTAATCGCCGGGCATGTTTGGAGATCCTTCAGCATTCTTTTAGTTTTGGCTGAAAGAGCGACCTCCCATGGAACTTCCTCTACAAAAGAGCATGATGCCCCCGGTGTGTCCGTCTTCTTGGGAGCGTGTGGTTATGGTGGGTTCACCTTCCAATTCTCGGACAGGGCAAATTTTCCCTGTTGGTATTGATCTTCGATCCAGCCTTTAAAAACGAAGCAATCTTCAATTGGATGGCTTACCGTTTGATGGTAGGGGCAATAATTGGGACTATTAGCTTCGCCGGGTTGCAACGGTCGTTTTGGATTCGGTAGACTGATGAGCCTGTTGCGCACCGCTAGCTCCAACAATCTTTTCGTCTTGTCCCGGGGAAACGAATAAGGACGATTCAATTTCTCATTATAGTATCGTCGTCTCTCGTCTAGTCGATCCGTTAATTTTGGACCACTGGGCTGCTGTTGAGCATTGGCGACGAAGGTCACTTTGCCTTTCCCTTTTTCATTTCGGTGCTCCGGCTTTGAAGGAGATGGTCTATGACCCATCTGGTCCATTTGGGCCAGTTTGTCGATCAAGGCCTGGAACGTGGTCGGCTTGAAGAACATCATGAATTGGGAAATAGTTGCTTGAGGGTCAAGAGTGCCCACGAACATGCCCACTGTCGGCGCTTCCTCGATGCGCTGCTCACATTTTGACCACAAATTTCTCCATCGTATTGCGTATTGCACCAATGTTTCTCCAGGTTTCACCCTGGCATTGATCAACGCCGTTATTGGGGTGCGTTCACTAGCACTCGCGAAACGCTGGGTGAATAGTAGCTCCATCTCTGCAAAAGTCTTGACGGAGTCGTTTGGAAGTTCATAATACCACTCGAATGCCGTCTCCGACAAGCTGCCAACAAATTGGCGGAGCAAAAGTTTATCATCACCTCCAGTGTTTCCACATAGAGCCCTGAATTGAGCGACATGCTGATGTGGATTCCCCGTCCCTTTATATACATGAAATTTAGGGATCGTATATCCCGGCGGGTACCTTATTTGGTCATACCAGCCTGGATAAGGTTGTCCAGTCTTAACGATTTGGCCGGCCGCTTCATTCGCCTAATGAGCTCGTATTTGCTAAGCGATGTAATCATCTAGGGCAGCTTTGGAGATGGTCTCCTCTTTGGCTGTTGAAAGAGCCGGAGGAGAGTTCGATGTCTCCCCTCTGTCGTCTTCAATGATAATCGGGGGGTCTTCAGTTGGAGGTTCCGGCTGTAACATCATTCCAGCCATGTCTTGGAACAAAAGAGCCATTCGTTTGATATTGGCTGCCTGTTCCGCGGCCTCTTTTTCTTTCCTCTCGAGCATTCTTCAGAGGAACTCGGTATCAGTTTCCTGTTTCCGACGCTGCTCCGAGGTCTTAGGATTTTCTTTTGGCCCAGTGAGTACGGCCATTGCAGTCAGCATCTCCTGAAGTTTCTTCCGCTGTTGTTCCTGAGCCTTCGTTGTCGATCGGGTAAGCGATCGATGACCCATGGAAGCACGGCTTTCCTCTTTTCCGGAAGCCATATAAACGGTATGTGTTACCATGCCCCCAGACTTGGGGCATTTAAATTTGGCGCTTTTGCGGTTTGCCGCGGTCATGGGGGCTTTCTCCGGCCTCCTTCTCTTTTGAGCGGTTGACGTTGAGGGGGCCGTTGCAGCCGGCACCCAGACGGCTGTCGCCTTTGATGGCTTGACAGGATGATTTTCTCCTTGTCGAGCTTTAAGCTTCTGAGAGTAGTCCTGGTCAATCACCGATTCCTGGACCTGTCGCCATACTTTATAAATTTGGAGGACAGCCGCTGAGGGGGCTGCTCCGGCTTCTTTTCTGTGGCAATCTCCATAGGTGGAGGAGATCTCTTCAGCACGGCAGTGGGAGAGTTCCTGCGCACCTTGTTAAGCAGTTCAAAGCTGTTCCCGGTTAGAACAGCAGCATCGATTTCCACCGTTGGAGCTGGTGGAGTTAACCCAGACGGAGAGCTGCCCCCGACCTTCCTTACTCGGCGCCAGTGACGACGGCGAGCATGTCGCACGGATGGTGTTGGTTCAGCTATGGGGATGACTTCTTCATGCCCCCTGTCTTGGCGGAGGGTTGTCGCCGGTGTCAGCCTCTTGAAGACCGATGTCTGTTGAGAAGCAGTATCCAATCTGTCAAAGACAGACCTTTGGGCAGGAGCGGGAGCCGGAGTGGCCAGCCTTGTAAGGACTGATGCTTTGATGGGAGAAGCTTCTTTGGTGACCTCGAGAGCAGGAATGGCTATGCGTTTTGGGATGGCCGCTTCAGGTATCGTGGGCTTCTTGACGGGCCTATTGGAGTTCAGGCTCAGCCTATCGAAGACTGATGCTGTCGGCTTGGCATTGGATGACCCGTTGAGATAGGTCGTGGTGGTAGTGAGCCGATCAAAGACCGACTTCTTCTGCGCTTCTTGTGGCAGCGGGATGTTAACGCTCACTGGTGGGAGCATGGTCCCGAAGAACAACCCGATGGTAGCCTGCGTTACCTGCTCTACCGGCATTGTGAAAAGGGAGGCCGCTTGGGGGCCGTAGGTTACACCCCCAGATGGGGCAGAACGGGAGTTGCAGTTGCAGCTGGAGCAGTTAAAGGCCATTGATGTTATGTTTTCTTCATGAGTGAAAAACCAAATCATAGTATCTCGAACCCAAGGGCAACCATATCAAACAGTGATTCGTTCACGAACACGACACACGAAGTATGGAGTGGAAAGAGGAAGAGGTCCCACCGGGCGTGCCAGAATCTGTTCCCCGCCGGAACACGCGACCGGGACGTTGGGACGTCCGGGCCTGAATTCCGAAGCAGATGCTATTTGGTGCTATCCGTCCACCTCTCCAAAGATACCAAGTTGATTTATGACACCATGTATCGAAGGTTTAAACGGATGCGGCCGATGTAGCAGACTTCGTCAGATTCCCCCTCGTTGAGGGGTTTTTGATTGTGGGGACGCTCTTCCCTGCAGGCGCAAGCCCCTGCAGTTAATTATGCTACCGCATCGCGGTAACCACTTTCTCCTTCTCCAGATGGTCACTTCGTGTCGTGTGTGTTTGTTTTGTTTTTGGTTGCCTGTGGATTGTATACGGAGACTAATTTATGTTGTCGCCCGTAGGACGTGGATTAGTCCAAATCCGTATTTTCTTAGATTTGGGTTTGGGGGTTGGGTTTGAGGATACGTTAGTCGCATTTGGGACTAAGATCAACTTAAACGTTTGTTAAGGATACGTTAGTCTAATTTTTAGACTAAGATTAACTTAACGGGATCGTTTAGATCCGACAAGAGAGCAATTGGGCTCTATTGTTTCTTCTAGGGACACTGCGGTCGATTACCAGTTTAAGGACATAGTGGTCCAATGTTAGTTTAAGGACATCTCGGTCCAAAGTTAAGGACATCGTAGTCCGTAGGTCTAAAAGGACCCCACAGTCCGAGGTTAAGGACATCGTAGTCCGTGGGTCTAAAAGGACCCCACAGTCCGAGGTTAAGGACATCGTAGTCCGTGGGTCTAAAAGGACCCCACAGTCCGAGATTAAGGACATCGTAGTCCGTGGGTCTAAAAAGACCCCACAGTCCAAGGTTAAGGACATCGTAGTCCGTGGAATGTATGGTTGTCGGGACCCGTCGCCTCTCCGAAGACGTTGAAGGATTACAACGACATGTATCATATGGGTTCAGAGATGTACCCTTGAACCAGTTTGAGTTGGTTGAAAGATCTGTAGTTCCATTTGGGGCTGAAATCTGTTAACATATTCATGAGCAGATGGGCTCAATTAATATGAGTTGAGGACTTATAGCCAATCTTGGGCTAAGTCCAATAAGGTTAAAATGTTTAACATTTTTATTCTGGGTTGTTGAGCCTTTATTTGGGCTTGGCCCTTTTTAACGATATTGAGCATTGAGTTGCATTTTGACGGTATTTCTGTCTTTTAGTGCTGAGCACTCATAATAGCTCTGAAGCTTATTAAAGAACAATTTATGTTCTGTCAGCGCCCACGTGAAGGACACGTGGTGCGCTCGACACTTTGCGCCAATTAAAGAGCACAGTGCGCTTCTGCTGAGTAGCGTACACGTGAGTGACACGTGGCACACTTGGCGCTGAGCGCCAGATGATGAGTGCATTGTGCCAGTTTATGAGCGCAGAGCGCTGGTTCATGAGCGCATTGCGCTTCTGGTTTAGTGGCGCACACGTGAGTGACACGTGGCGCGCTTGGCGCTGAGTGCCAGCCCATGAGCGCAGTGCACTATTTCAAGAGCGCGAAGCGCTAACTGTTAGTTGGCGCATGTGTGATTGACACGTGGCGCATTTGGCGCTGAGCGCCAGTCTAAGAGTGCAGAAGCGCAGTTCAAGAGCGCAAAGCGCATCTGATCAATTTTATGATCTGAGAAACAATTTATGTTCTTTTTAAAGAGACTTTGTCTCAGGATCCAAGAACAACCGTTCTTATTTTGTTTCAATCTCTTATATTGATGAAAGGTTTTGCCTTTATGGATCTATGATCCTTAAGAGAATTAAATTATTCTCCCCTTCTTTTATGTTGAGATGTTCATGATCCTAGAAAGACAATTTGTCTTATAGATTTATAATCTGTGAAAGAAGTAAGTACTTCTTTATTTTATGATGAGATCCTTTGATCTTCTTATAAAAGACATTGGTCTTTATAGATCTATGGTCTTTTAAGAAGAGAATTCTTCTTTTTAACTATGAGATAATTTCATCTCTTTGTTCATCACCATTCTTTTTACCTTGAAGAGAAAATCTTCTTTTGCTGAGAGCTATGCTTCTCTTCCTGAAATCTCAAAACTTATGGGGGTTTTTTCTGTACAAGACTTGAAGTCTTAGGTCCTTTATATAGGGGAGGCTGATCTGTTGAATCAGTTAAGGAGATCCTTTCTCCAATTGATTTGGGAAATTTCCAATCGTTAGATCTTTGATCCAAGGGCTTCTGATTTACAGAAAGTAATCTTCTTGTTATTTAATAAGATTGGGAAATCTTTCCAAACAGAATTTATTCAGTATTTTGGTGATTTTTTTAATCACCATTGGATAATTGATCCAACGGTGCTCTGATTTACAGAGCACAATTTTGTTATTTGAAAAGATTTTGAGAAATATTTCCTTAACAGAATTCAATTCTGATTAATTAATGATTTATCATTTATTATTAGATCTTTGATCTGATGGTGGGGAGCTTTTAGCTCCAGCGCTAGCGCACCCGTGCTTTGCACGTGGTGCGCTGCTTAGAGTGCAGCGCACTTGGCGCTAGCGCACTTGGCGCTAGCGCACCCACGCTTTGCACGTAGTGCGCTGCTCAAAGCGCAGCGCACTTGGCGCTAGCGCACTTGGCGCTAGCGCACACGTGCTTTGCACGTGGTGCGCTGCTTAGGGCGCAACGCACTGAGCGCTGAATCTGAAGCGTTGCTTCATTTTAAAATTTGAATTTTGAACAGAGTTTTGCTCTAATTTAGGGAAACAGAGATGCTATGATCTCTTTTGTGAAAGACCTCTGTCTTATAGGTCTATGATTTAGAAAAAAAACTAGGTTCTTCTTCTCTTTACGAGATGCTTTTATCTCTCTGTTTTATTTACCTTGAAGAAATTCTTCTTCCGAGAGCTTGCTCTTCTCTTTTGAAATTTCTCAAAGTTTGTGGGGTGGGTTTCTCTTTGCAAGACTTAAAGTCTTGGGTCCTTTATATAGGGGAGGCTGATTTTTTGAATCAGTTAAGGAGATCTTTCTTTGATTGATTTGGGGATGTTTCCCCACCATTGGATCTTTGATCCTGGGGTTTCTGTTTTACAGAAGACAATCTTCTTGTTTTTTTAACAAGATTGGGAAATTATTTTCCCATACAAAGATTGTTGTGTGCCTTGGTGATTTTTATTCACCATTGGAAAGATTGTTCTGTTAAGGAAATACGCCACGTGTCAATCACACATGCGCTAACTAACAGTGGCGTATTTCCTTAACAGAACAATCCATACAAGGAAATACAGAGCATAATATTTCTTGTTTGGAAAGATTCCGAGGAGTATTTCCTTAACAGAATTTTATTCTAGTAATTTGATGATTTATCATCTTCGTTGGGTCTTTGATCCAACGGTGGGGAACATTTAGTTCTAGCGTTTGGCGCTCTCGTGCCTTGCACGTGAGCGCTGCTTCAGAGTGTTTGACTCTTAGCGCTGACGCACTTGGCGTCAGCGCTCTCGTGCTTTGAACATGAGCGCTGTTTCAGAGTTTGACTCTTAGCGCTGGCGCACTTGGCCACGGTGTCAGGGTTGACTTTCGCCGCTACGGTGAACCACAAAGTCTTGGAACCGGGGACTTTGCCATGACTCCGATTGATGATGTCGCATCTGAATTCTGCTGGAATGAGGAGGAATGTCGTTTGCTCTCTAGGCTGTAGATATGGCCGTCGAGATCTGGAACTAGGGACTTTGCCATGGCCCCGCTTCGTTGCGACCTTGAGGTCGGTTGTTGACGTCACGTCTCCATTTGGTTGGAGTGAGAGGAAACGTCGTTGTAGATGTTGCCGTCGAGATCTAATTGTCCCTTTGACAGAGTCTGGTGGGGAAATGTGGTTCCCTTTCGTTTATGCCCATGGATTGTATACAGGCGTCAGTATGGACTTACCTGCAGGGCAAAAGTTTCATTTCATATGTATTTTTTTGTTTTCTTTCCGCGATGCTCTATCATTTCAGCTTTTTATATCGCGAAAGTCGCGATTGCCCAATCATTTCGGCTATTTTTCGCGGTGTCCAATCATTTCGACTATTTTTTCTTTTTACTCATTTTTTATTGCGAGTTGCTCAATCATTTCGGCTGTTTTTGTATGCATATATTTTACTTACTGATTTTGTTGCAAGTTACCTTATCATTTCGGCAATTTCATATACATTAATAGCTCGCTAACTTTTGCCGCGAGTATGGAACTCGGGATCTGATCCCAATCTTGGCATCAGCATCGCTGCGACTGGAATATTGCCAGGAGCGAATCATCACTTGCCGTTGTCGATTCGAACAAAGGTGGCTTAGCAAACAGGGTTAGAATCCTGTCGACTAAGGCTTTTGACTTCATGAGCCGTAAGGGTCTCATAAAGGTATTTCTCCCTACGAGTCGTGAGAATCTTGTAGGTGTGTTTTCTCCTTAGGAGTCGTGAGGACTCCTAAGTGCGTTTTCTTTTGTAAGTCATAAGGATCTTATAAGAGTATTTTCTCTTTATAAGTCGAGAGGACTTACAAGTGTTGTTCACCAAGCGGGGAAATTTCGCGCCATTGGCGGGAACTTGGTGGGGGAGACGTTTATTTGTGCCCGTGGATTGTATATAAGGGTCAATATTGAACCGCTTGTAGGGCAAAAGTTGGGAAAGGTGGTGGCTTAAGAACAGGTTCAGATCCCTGTAACTTAAGGATTTGAAACTTATGAGCCATGAGGGTCTCATAAGAGGGTTCTCCTTATGAGTCGTGAGGATCTCGTAAGTGTAATTTCTCCTTAGGAATCGTGGGGATCCCTAAGTGTGTTGCTCCTTTGTGAGTCGTAAAGATCTCACGCAGGTAGTTTTCTCCTTACAAGGTCGAGAGGACCTTGCAAGTGTCTTTTAACGAGATTGCGCCTTTTCGGGTTTTCACAAACTCGCCGGTAGCCCTGCTGTTTTTACTCACGGAGCCCTTTCGGGTTTTCATCCGTGCCCATTTTTCTTGTGGACGTACTCTTATTATTATTTTTTTTCACGAGTTTGCGCCCTTTTGGGTTTTCATAAACTCGCCGGTAGCCCTGCTGTTTTTACTCACGGAGCCCTTTCGGGTTTTCATCCGTGCCCATTTTGCTTATGGACATAGCGTTTTTTTTTACGCGTCAGCCTAAGGATGCTGCGGGTTTGTAGTAGTTTACAGACGTTTCGTTCAGTTGCTAGTTTTAGGACATTACGGTCTATTGTTGCCATATTTGAGGCGAATTTCTAGTTTACGGACTTTTCGGTCCATAGTAGCTTTGAGGCGAAGTTTCGCCGGATGCTCTATGAACAAGTAGGTTTCCCCTTGATGGACCTTGTCACATAATCCAAGGATTTTGGCACTGCTCCTGCCCCCAGCTCCTCTACGTTATCTTCAAACACCGAGTGAGCTTCTTTGTTACTTAGCGACGAATGAGAGATCATGTGGCAACTTGCCACATAATCTTCGGGTTCCTCTGACGAGTCGTCTCCCTCATCATTGTCGTTATCTTCACTTTCAAGGATGTGATTGAGAAACTCTTGAAGCGTGACTGGGTTTCGCGCCTTCTGGTTGTATTCCTCCAGCGCGTCAATATGCTTTTGCAGATTCGTGCGCTTGTCGTCAGACTGTTCGGGCTTTTTGGTCTTCTTCTTTTTCTTCAAAGACTTTGACGGCTGGGCCTGGGTGTTTTGCCCATTGCTACCAACTCCCGATGTTGGGCGTGGGTTTAGCATTCCCTCAATGATCTCGGATTCCAGCGGACTTTTCCACCTGATCGCAGGGCATGTTTAAAGATCCTTCAGCATTCTTTTCGTTTTAGCTGAAAGAGCGACCTCCCATGGAGATTCTTCTATAAATGCGCATAATGCCCCCGGCGTGTCCATCTTTTTCGGAGCGTGTGGTTGGGGCGAGTTTACCCTCCAGTTTTCAGATAACGCGAATTTGCCTTGCTAGTACTGATCCTCAATCCAGTTTTTGAAGACAAAGCAACCTTCGATTGGATGGCCCTTTATTCGATGGTAGGGGCAATAATTAGGACTGTCGACGTCACCAGGCTGCAGTGGACGCTTTGGATCCTGCAGGGTGATGAGCCTGTTGCGCACCGCCAGCTCGAATAGTCTCTTCGTTTTATCTCGGGGAAACGAATAAGGGCGTTTTAGCTTCTCGTTAAAGAATCGCTGCCTATCGTCTTGGCGATCAGCTGGTTTTGGACCACTGGGCTGCTGCTGAGCATTGGCGACGAAGGTCGCTTTCCCTTTCCCCTTTTCATTTCGAGGCTCCATCTTCGAAGAAGATGGTCTATGACCTATCTAATCCTTTTGACCCAGCTTGTCAATCAAGGCTTGGAAGGTAGTCGTCTTGAAAAACATCATGAACTGGGATATGGTCTCCCGAGGATCGAGGGTTCCTACGAACATGCCCACAGCAGGAGCTTCTTCGATGCGCTGTTCGCATTTCGACCATAGGTTCCGCCACCGGATTACATACTGAACCATGTTTCTCCCGGCTTCACCCTGGCATTGATCAATGCTGTGATTGGGGTACGTTCGCTGGCGCTTGCGAACCTTTGTGTAAACAGTAACTCCATTTCTGCAAATGTCTTAACGGAGTCATTCGAGAGCTCAGAGTACCATTCAAACGCTGTCTCCGACAAGCTGCCAACAAACTGGCAAAGCAGCAGTTTGTCGTCACCCCCAGTATTACAGCACAAGGCTGTGAATTGAGCAACGTGCTGGTGTGGATTCCCCGTCCCCTTATATACGTGGAATTTAGGGATCGTATATTCTGGTGGGTACTTTATTTGATCGTACCAACCTAGATAGGGTCGTCCAGTCTTGAAGATTTTGCCAGCCACTTCGCTCGCCTGATGAGCTCATATCTATTGAGCTATATAGTCATCTAGGGCGGCTTTGGAGATCGTCTCCTCTTTGGCCGCTGATAAAGCCGGAAGAGAGTTCGATGTCTCCCTTCTGTCGTCTTCAAGGATAATCAGGGGGTCTTCAACTGGAGGATCCGGCTGTATCGTCATCCTGACCATATCTTGGAATAAAAGCGCCATTTGTTTTATGTTGGCCGCTTGTTCCGCGGCCTCCTTGTCTTTCCTCTCGAGCATTCTTCGGAGGAATTCGGCATCAGTTTCCTGCTCCTGACGCTGCTCCGACGATGTTTCTGGACCTTCTTTTGGCCCAGTGAGTGCGGCCATCTTCGTTAGCATCTCTTGGATCTTTTGCTGTTGTTGCTCCTGAGCCTTTGTCACTTATTGTGTGAGTGGTCGATGACCCATAGAGATATGGCTATCCTCCTTCCCGGAAGCCATATAGATGGTGTGCATTACCATGCCCCCAGACTTGGGGCGTTTAGACTCAGTGCCTCTGAGCTTTGTCGTGGATCCGGGGATTTTCTCCGGCCTTCTCCTTTTGTGGGCGGTCGAAGTTGAGGGGGCCGTTGCAGCGGGCACCCAAGTAGATGATACCTTCTGTAGTACGACAGGGTGGTCCTTCTCTTACCGAACCTTCATTTTCTTTGGTTGGCGGGAGTAGTCCTTATCGATCATAGAATCCTGGACTCTCCGCCAGACCTTGTGGATTTTGGAAGACAGGCGCTGAGGGGGCTGCTCCGGCTTCGCCTTTGTAGCGTTCTCCACAGGCGGAGGAGATTTTTTTAGCATGGCGGTCGGAAAATTTTTGCGCACCCTCCTAAGTAGTTAAAAGTTGTTCCCGGTTGGAACAGCAGCATCAATTTCCACCGTTGGAGCTGGCGGAGTAAGTCCAGAAGGGGAACTGCCCCCGGCCTTCCTCACTCGGCGCCAATGGCGACGTCGAGCATGTCTTGCAGATGGTATTGGCTCGGTTATAGGGGTGGCTCCCTCATGCCCTCTATCCTGCTGAAGGTTTGCCGTTGGTGCCAGCCTATTGAAAACTGGTGTCCGTTGAGTGGGGATGGCCAACCTGTCGAAGGAAGACTTTCGAGCAGAGGAAGCAGCCTTGGTGACTTCGCCTGAAGCGGGAGTTGGAGCGGATGGTCTAGCGAAGACCGATCCTTTAGCAGGAGAAGCCTTTCTGATGACTTCGTTTGTTGGAACAGGGATGGCTATCCGTTTCGGGATAACCCTCTCAGGTATCGCGGGCTTCTTCACGGGCCCATTGGAGTTTTGGCTCAGTCTGTTAAAGACTAAGGCGTTGGATTTGGGCGACCCGTTGAGAGGGGCCGCGGTAGTTGCAAGCCGATCAAAGACCGACTTCTTCGGAGCTTCTTGCCATGGCACTGGGGCATTGAAGCTCATTGGTGGGATCATGGTCCCAAAGAACAGCCCAGTGGCGGCTTGCGTCACCTGTTCAACTGGCATGGCGAAGATGGAAGCCGCTTGGGGCCCATAAGTCACTCCTCCGGCGCGGACGGAGTGGGAGTTGTTGTTGCAGCTGGTGCAGTTGGAAGCCATTTTCTCTTTTGCACGGAGCAAGACGCCAAATCTTAGTACCTCAAATACAAAGGCAACCATATCAAACCGCGATTCATTCGCGAACACGACACACGAAGTGTGGAGTAGAAAGAGGAAAAGGTCCCACCGGGCATGCCAGAATCTGTTCTCCGCCGAAAGACGCGACCGAGACGTTAGGACGTCTTGGCCTGAATTTTGGGGGGCAGATGCTATTTGGTTTTATCCATCCACCTCTCCGAAGATGCCAAGTTGATTTATGGCACCGTGTATCGAAGGTTTAGACAGATGCGGCCGTTGTAGTAGACTTCATCAGATTCCCCCTTGTGTACGAGGGGGTTTTGATTGTGGGGACGCTCTTCCCTGCAGGCGCAAGCCCCTACAGTTAATTACGCTACCGCATAGCGGTAACCACTTTCTCCTTCTCCAGATGATCACTTCGTATCGTGTGTGTTTGTTTTATTTTTGGTTGCCCGTGGATTGTATACGGAGACTAATTTATGTTGTCGCCCGTAGGGCATGGATTACTCCAAATCCATATTTTCTTAGATTTGGGTTTGGGTTGATTTAAGGATCGTTGATCTCATTTGAGACTAAGATCAACTTAAACGTTGTTAAGGATACGTTAGTCTAATTTTTAGACTAAGATCTACTTAACCGGGTTTTGGGATCATTTAGATCCAACAAAAGAGCATTTGGACTCTATTGTTTTAGTTTAGAGACATTGCGGTCCATAAGTTTAAGGACATCATAGTCCATGGAATTTAAAGACATCATAGTCTGTGGGGTTTAGTTTAGGGACGTTGCGGTCCATAAGCTTAAGGACATCATAGTCCAGTCCGTAAAGTTTAAGGACAGTATAGTCCAGTTTAAAGACGTCATAGTTTATGTGGTTTTGGTTCAACCGTTTGGGGGTGCGCCAAAAGTTATTGGTTATTGGGACCCTCCATCTCTCTGAAGACGTTGAAGAATTACAATGACATATATCGGAAGTATGAAGAGATGTACCCTTGAACCAATGTTGGTTAGGAAATGTGTAGTCAAGTTTGGGACTAAGATCAGTTAAAAATATTTATGAGCATATGGGCTCAATTAATCTGAATTAGAGGTCTGTGGCCAACTTGGACCCGGCCCACTCAGTTAAAATGTTGAACATTTAATAAGGCTCAGTCCTTTTTATTTAACAATACTGAACATTGGTTTGGGTTCTGACAACCTTTTTTGTCTTTTATTGAGTGTTGAGCACTCATTATGGCTCTGGGGCTTTATTTAAAAAACATTTTATATTCCCTCAGCGCCCATGTGAGGAGCACGTGGCGCGCTTGGCGCTGAGCGCCAGACTTAGAGCGCTAAGGCGCTTCCTGTGAGATAGCGCACACGTAAGGAGCACGTGGCGCGTTTGGCGCTGAGCGCCAGTCAATGAGTGCAAAGCACTTCTTATGAAAGAGCGCACACGTGAGGAGCACATGGTGCGCTTGGCGCTGAGTGCCAGACTTAGAGCACTAAGGCGCTTCTTGTGAAATAGCACACACGTGAGGAGCACATGGTGCGCTTGGTATTGAGCGCCAGACTTGGAGTGCTGATGCGCTTCTTATGAAATAGTGCACACGTGAGGAGTACATGGCACTCTTGGCGCTGAGCGCTAGCCAATGAGTGCAGAGCGCTCGTTGTGAAATAGCGCACACGTGAAGAGCACGTGGCTCGCTTGGCGCTGAGCGCCAGACTTAGAGCGCTAAGGCGCTTCCTATGAAATAGCGCACACGTGAGGAGCACGTGGTGCGCTTTGCGCTGAGCGCCAGACTTGGAGCGCTGATGCGCTTCTTATGAAATAGCGCACACATGAGGAGCACGTGGCACGCTTGGCGTTGAGCGCCAGCCAATGAGTGCAGAGCGCTCCTTATGAAATAGCACACACGTGAGGAACACATAGCGCGCTTGGCGCTGAGCACCTGCCAATGAGTGCAGAGCGCTCCTTGATCAATTTTGTGCTCTGAGAATTAAGTTCTCGTTTATAAGAGACTTTGTCTCGTGGATCTAAGAACTAAGTTCTTATTTTAATAGGAGATGCTATGATCTCTTCTGTTTTTGTGAAAGACTTTGTCTTTATCTTATAGATCTTTGATCTAACGAGAACTAAGTTCTTCTCCCTCCCTTTTTATGATGAGATGCTATGATCTTTTTTGTGAAAGACCTCTATCTTATAGATCTATGATCTAGAAAAAAAAAACTAGGTTTTTCTTCTCTTTACGAGATGCTTTTATCACTATGTTTTATTTACCTTGAAGAAATTCTTCTTCCGAGAGCTTGCTCTTCTCTTTGAAATTTCTCAAAGTTTGTGGGGGGTTTCTCTTTGCAAGACTTGAAGTCTTGGGTCCTTTATATATGGGAGGCTGATTTGTTGAATTAGTTAAGGAGATCTTTCTCTGATTAATTTGGGGATGTTTCCCCACCATTGGATCTTTGATCCTAGGGTTTCTGTTTTACAGAAAACAATCTTCTTATTTTTTAACAAGATTGGGAAATTATTTTCCCATACATAGATTGTTCTGTACCTTGGTGATTTTTAATCACCATTGGATCATTGATCCAACGGTGCTCTGATTTACAAAGCACAATATTTCTTGTTTGGAAAGATTCTGAGGAGTATTTCCATAACAGAATTTTATTTTGGTAATTTGATTATTTATCATCTTCATTGGATTTTTTATCCAACAGTGGGGAACATTTAGTTCTAGCGCTTGGCGCTCTCGTGCCTTGCACGTGAGCGCTGCTTCAGAGTCTTTGACTCTTAGCGCTGGCGCACTTAGCGTGAGCGCTCTCGTGCTTTGCACGTGAGCGCTGCTTCAGAGTCTTTGACTCTTAGTGCTGGCGCACTTGGCCCGAGCGCTCTCGTGCTCTGTACGTGAGCGCTGCCTCAGAGTCTGTGACTCTCAGCGCTGGCGCACTTGGCACGAGCGCTCTCGTGCTCTGCACGTGAGCGCTGCCTCAGAGTCTTTAACTCTTAGCGCTGGCGCTCTTGGCGGGAGCGCTCTCGTGCTTTGCACGTGAGCGCTGCCTCAGAGTCTTTGACTCTTAGTGCTGGCGCTCCTGGCGCTAGCGCTTTTATGAAGCGCTGATTCATTTCAAATTTCGAAATTTGAACAGAGCTTTGCTCTGATTGGGGGAAACAAGGATAGTAGTGACGGCTTTTTGTTTATTCTCCGGTTTACGACATCTTTCCGTGTCTTCAAAGTCTAGTAAGAAGTACTTGGCATTTTCATATTTGCGGACTTCATTTACGGAGAATGGGTTTAGCTCCCCTGTAACTGTGTACTCGAGGCCGTCTTTAAAGTAATCCATACACTGATATTGTGTAGAAGGGATGATGTTGTATTCGTGTAGCCAAGGCCGGCCGAGCAGAGCGTTATAGCAAGTCTTGATGTCAATGACATGAAATTTGATAACAGTGATGAGCATCCCAAAGCGTAATGTCAGTATCATAGACCCAAGCATCCGTGATGATTGCGAGTCGAACCAGAGATAGTAATTTTGTCCCGGGCCAGATGCTGAACGTTCATGCAGATCTCCTTTAGCACCTTTACGTTGAGAAGGTTGACGGAAGACTCGTTGTCGACCAAAATCTTCCCTATCTTGATGTCATGGCAGTACCCGGTGACATATAAAGGACGGTTGTGCTCGCACGTTCTGAGGAGGAGATCTTCATCGCCGAATGTGATGTCAGCTGTATGAACCTCTGCCAACTCGTCCTTCATCTTTTCTTCTGCAAAGAAAGCTTGGAACTGATCAGGCTCTTGCAACGCCTTGATTAGATAATCGCATGCCTCTTTGGACAGGAGGAGAGCATCCAGTATGCTCAGTTGTGAGGGTATCTTTCTCAGATGTGCCAGAATATTGTAATCCACCTTGTTCTTCTTAGGCGGGTCCTTAACTGTGAGCTCTTCGACGACTCTATCATCGAGGGCAATCTCCTCAGGGACTTTTTCCTTCCCCTTATCTCTCTTGCCCGAACCTTTGTTTGAGGGTCCGAGATTCTTTTCAGGCAACGTACGGTTACGCTGCTGAATGTTTTCACAGTTCTTCACCCCTTCTTCTTTTCCAGAGGTGGATTCCTTGAAAAGAGTCTCGAGGGATATTTCTTCGTCAGAATCGATCCTGAAGGTAAGAACTTGAGATTTTCCTTTTGTCGAAATGGCATCAACCATATAGCAGTTTCCAGTCATTTTTCCACGCTCATCTGTCGCACTTTTTTGTTGTCGACGAGCTTCGCGCTTTATTCTCTTGAAGTGTTGTCGGTGGGCAACGTATCCTTGCCACCACTTCTTGAAGGCATTGCACTCTTCAGTGGAGTTTGTAACCTTCCGATGGTATGAGCAGTAGTTCGGATGTACATTCGCTACATCGAGGCACGTACTCCCTGGAGTATCTCCTTTGAAAGGTGGCTGCTTCATTTCTATTGACAGGGCTTTGGCGAACCATTTTCCCGTCTTAAACCTGCTTTTGTCTACCGCGGGTGTGCTTCGATTTGGTTGGAGTACTTCGTGACTCTTCCTCGCCGCAGCTTTTTCATCCTGACGCCGACGCTTGGCCTTTTCGTAGATGGCCGTTTCACGTTCTCGGTCGGATTTTCTCTTTTGAAGGGCTTCGTTTAGCAGCCCGTCAATCAAGTTGTCTGACGGCTCTAGGGATTTTGACGCCGGTCCTGCCCCCAGCTTCTCTACGTTATTTTCTAATGCTGAGAGAGCTTCTTTGCCATTCACTAACGAATGAGAGATCATGTAGCAACTCTCCACATAATCCTTGGGTTCTTCTGACGAGTTTTCTCCCTCATCATTGTCACTGTTTCCGTTCTCAAGTATGTGATTGAGAAACTCTTCTAGTGTGATTGTGGTCCGCACCTTCTGGTTGTATTCCTCCAGCGAGTCAATGTAGTTCTGCAGGTCCGTGCGCTTGTCGTCAAACTGCAGGGGCTTCTTGGTCTTCTTCTCTTTCTTCGAAGTCTTTGAAGGCCTGACCTGGGTGTTTTGCCCATCGCTACCAACTTTCGGTGTTGGGCATGGTTTCAGTATCCTGTCAATGATCTCGAGCTCCAGCGGGCTTTTCCACCTGATTGCCGGGAATGCTTGAAGATTTTTCAGCATTCTTTTAGTTTTAGCCGAAAGGACAGCTTCCCACGGAGCTTCTTCTACAAATGAGCATGATGCCCCCGGCATATCCACCTTTTTAGGAGCGTGCTGCTGTGACGGGTTTATCTTCCAGTTTTCGTATAGCACGAATTTGCCTTGTTGGTACGATCCTCAACCCGGTTTTTGAAGACGCAGCAATCTTCGATTGGGTGGCCCATTACTCTGTGGTAGGGGTAGTAGTTGGGACTGTTGACGTCACCAGGCTGCAGTGGGCGTCTCAGATCCGACAGAGTGATGAGCATGTTGCGCACCGCCAGTTCGAACAGTCTCTTCGTCTTATCCCGGGGAAACGAGTAAGGACGTCTCAACTTCTCTTCGAGGGATCGTTGTTTGTTGCTTTGGTGAGCAACCGGTTTAGGGTCACTCGGTTGTTGTTGAGCGTTGGCAACGAAGGTCGATTTCCCTTTGCCCTTTTCATTCCGAGGATCCGTTTTTGAAGCGGACGGCCTATGGACCTTCTGGTCCATTTAGGCCAGCTTGTCGATCAAGGCCTGGAAGGTGGTCGGCTTGAAAAATATCATAAATTGGGATATAGTTGCCTGAGGATCAAGGGTCCCTACGAACATACCCACAGCAGGAGCTTCTTCTATGCGTTGTTCGCATTTTGACCATAGGTTCCGCCACCGAATTGCGTATTAAACCCAGGTCCCGGCTTCACCCTGGCATTGATTAATGCGGTGATCGGGATGCGCTCGCTTGCGCTTGCGAAACGCCGCGTGAACAGTAGCTCAATTTCTGTAAATGTTTTGATGGAGTCGTTCGGAAGCTCCGAGTACCATTCAAATGCTGTCTCTGCCAAGCTGCCGACGAACTGGCGAAGCAGCAGTTTGTCGTCGCCTCCAGTATTGCCGCATAGAGCTCTGAACTTAGCGACGTGCTAATAGGGATTGCATGTCCCCTTATACACGTGGAATTTAGGGATCGTATATCCTGGCGGGT
The DNA here is from genome assembly GCA_030015575.1 of Agapanthus africanus. Lineage (NCBI taxonomy): Eukaryota > Viridiplantae > Streptophyta > Magnoliopsida > Asparagales > Amaryllidaceae > Agapanthus > Agapanthus africanus. The sequence continues at coordinate 100,367,754 of CM057350.1, read as the reverse complement.
ACTTGATTTGATCGTACCAGCCTGGATAAGGTCGCCCAGTTCTGATGACTTGGCCAGCCGCTTCGCTTGCCTGATGAGCTCGTATTTGTTGAGCTATGTAGTCGTCAAGGGCAGCCTTGGAAATTGTCTCTTCTTGGGCTGCTGAGATAGCCGGAGGAGGGTTGGACGTTTCTCCTCTGTCGTCATCGATGATTATCGGAGGGTCTTCGGCTGGAGATTCCGGCTGGATCATCATCCCAACCATATCTTGGAACAGAAGCGCCATCTGTTTTATACTAGCGGCCTGTTCCACAGCCTCCTTATCCTTCCTTTCCAGCACCCTTCGCAAGAACTCTGTATCAGTCTCCTGCTCCCGGCGCTGTTCAGACGATACTTCTGGGCTTTCTTTTTGCCCAGTGAGTGCTGCCATCTTCATTAGCATTTCTTGGAGCTTTTGTTGTTGCTCCTGAGCTTTCGTCACAGATCGTGTGAGTGGTCGATGACCCGTGGAAGTACGGATTTCCTCTTTCCCGGAAGCCATGTACACCGTCTGTACTACCATGCCCCCAGACTTGAGGCGTTTGGATCCATCATGCTTAGGATTTGCCGTGGGTGGTGGTTATTCTCTGGCCTTCTCTTTTTGTGGGAGATCGAAGTTGAGGGGGCCGTTGTAGCAGGCACCCATGCAGACGATACCTTCCGTGGTATGACGGAGGGATGGTCCTCCTCTTGCCGAGCCTTCATTTTCTTTAGCCGGCAAGAGTAGTCTTTGTCAATTACAGAGTCTTGAACTCTCCGCCAGACCCTGTGGATCTTGGAGGACAACCGCTGAGGAGGCTGTTCCGGTTTTGCCTGTGTTGTGTTTTCAACAGACGGAGGAGACTTCCTTAGTACAGCGGTTGGAGAGTTCTTGTGCACCCTCCCGAGCAGCTCGAAGCTGTTCCCAGTTGGAACAACAACGTCAATTTCCACCATTGGAGCTGGTGGGGTAAGTCCAGAGGGGGAACTGCCCCCAGCCTTCCTTACTCGGCGCCAGTGGCGATGTCGAGCATGTCGTGCAGACGGAACCAACTCTGTCGTGGGAGCGGCTTCGTCATGCCCCCCGCTTTGATGAGAGGCCGCTATTGGTGTCAGCCTGTTGAAGACTGACGTCCATTGAGAGGGGACGGTCAATCTTGCAAAGACCGATCTTTTGATAGGGGAAGCAGTCTTGGCGACTTCGCCGGAAGTAGGAGTTGGAACGGCCAATCTTGTGAAGACCAATCCTTTAGTAGGAGAAGCCCCTTCGACGACTTTATCTGCCGAAACTGGAATGGCTATCCGCTTTGGGATAACCCCTTCAGATATTGCGAGCCTCTTTGCAGGCCCACTGGAGCTTTGGCTTAGTCTGTCAAAGACCGAGGTAGCAGACTTGGACAACCCGTTAAGAGGGACCGTGGTGGTTGCAAGTCGATCAAAGACTGACTTCTTCGGAGCTTCTGGTGATGGCACTAGGGCACTGAAGCTTGACGGCGGGATCATGGTCCCAAAGAACAGTCCAGTGGTGGCCTGAGTCACCTGTTCCACTGGCATTGCAAAGATGGAGGCCTCTTGGGGCCCGTAATTCACTCCTCCAGTCGGGGCGGAGCGAGAGTTGTTGTTGCAGTTAGTGCAGCTGGAGGCCATCGATGTTATCTCCTTTTCTGCATGGAGTAAGATACCAAATCTTAGTATCTCGAATCCAAGGTCAACCATATTAAACCGCGATTTGTTCGCGAACACGACACATGAAGTGTGGAGTAGAAAGAGGAAAAGGTCCCACCGGGCGTGCCAGAATCTGTTTACCGCCAAAAACGGGGACGAACCGGGATGGTTCGTCTTGCCTGAATTTGGGGGCAAATGCTATTTGGATTTATCCGTCCACCTCTCCGAAGATTCCAAGTTGATTTATGGCACCGGGTATCGGAGGTTTGGATGGATGCGGCCTTTGTAGCAGATTTCGTCAGATCCCCCTCGTTGTAAGGGTTTTTTTGATTGTGGGGACGCTTTTCCTGCAGGCGCAAGCCCCTGCAGTTAGTTACGTTACCGTATCGCGGTAACCACTTTCTCCTGCTCCAGAAGGTCACTTCGTGTCGTGTGTGTTTATTTTATTTTTGGTTGCCCATGAATTGTATACGGAGACTAATTTATGTTGTCGCCCGTAAGGCGTAGATTGGTCCAAATCCGTATATTCTTAGATTTGGGTTTGGGTTGATTTAAGGATCGTTAATCCCGTTTGAGATTAAGATCAACTTAAATGTTTGTTGAGAATACGTTAGTCTAATTTTAAGCTAATATCTACTCAACAGGATTTTGGGATCATTCAGACCCAACAAAAGAGCATTTGGGCTCCATTGTGTTAGTTTAAGGACGTTGCGGTCCGTTGCTAGTTTAAGGACGTTGCGGTCCGCAGTATGATGTGCCCGTCAATTTGTGAGTGCACCAAAGAGTTGTTGGTTATCGGGACCCACCACCTCTCTGAAGACGCTGAATAATTACAACGACATGTATTAAAGGTATGAGGAGATGTACCCTTGAACCAATGTTTGTTAGGAGATCTGTATTCGTGTTTGGGACTAAGACCAATTTGGAAAATGATGAGCACATTGGCTCGGTTGATCTGGATTGGGGATTTGGTCAACTTAGACTCAACTTACCCGGTCATTAAATAAAGTGTTAAACACTTACTTGGGCTTGGTCCCTTTTCTGTGCAAATAATGTTGAGCATTCATATGGGTTCTGACACTCATACTTTGCTTTACTCTCTCCACCCTCTTTTTGTTCTTTTATTTTTATGGAGTATTAAACACACTTTATGACGTCCACATGCGGAGCACGTGAGACGCTTGGCGTTGAGCGCCAACCACTGAGTGCTAGGCACTCCTTATTGAGCAGCGCCTACGTGAGGGACACGTGAGGCGGTTGGCGCATGGAGTGCTAAGCACTCTTTATTGAGCAGCGCCCACGTGAGGGACACGTGAGGCGCCTGGGGCTGAGCACCAACCATTAAGTGCTAAGCATTCTTTATTGAGCAGCGTCCACGTGAGGCGCTTAGCGCTGAACGCCAACCATTGAGTGCTAAGCACTCTTTATTGAGCAACGCCCACGTGAGGGACCTGTGAGGCGCTTAGCGCTAGGTTTTTTTTGCGTATTCTGTTCTGAAGAGTTCAATTCTCTGTTCTTTTCTGGATCTTTGATCCCCAAGAACAAGTTCATCCCCATGAGAATTAAATTCTCATTTGTGGAAAACTTGTCTCATGGATCTCAGATCCAGAGAAAAAACTAAGTTCTTTTATGAGGGTTAAACCCTTGGATATGCAGATGAGATACTCTGATCTTTATTATTATTTTTATTTATCTCGAAGAGAGGTATTCTTCTTTCTTCCCTCTTAAGGCTTTCTTATTGCTTGCTCTAAAGCTTATGGGGGGGTTCTCTATTCAAAACTTGAAGTCTTGGGTTCTTTATATAATAGAGACTCATCTGTTGATTTAGTTAAAGAAATCTCTCGTTGAGAGACCCTGATTGATTTGGGGATTCTATCCACCATTGGATATTTGATCCAAGAACTTCTGTTTTACAGAAGATACTTTTCTTGTTTTTAATAAGATTAGGAAAATATTTTCCCATACAGAATTTATTCTGCAGATAGATGATTTTTAATCACCATTGGATTTTTAATCCAACGGTGCTCTGTTTTACAGAGCGTAATCTTTCTTATTTAGAAAAATTTGAGGAATATTTCCTCAGCATAATTTAATTCTGCATTTTGATAATTTATTATCTCCGTTGGATTTTTTATCCAATGGCTCTGTTTAACAGAGAGCTTTTAGTTCTGGCGCTGGCGCCCTCGTGCTAGGCAGACACTGCCTCAGAGTTTTTAACTCTTGGCGCTGGTGCTCTCGTGCAAGACACGTGAGGCGCTGTTTCAGAGTTTTTAACTCTTGGCGCTGCCCTTCAAATTTTGAACAGAGCTTTGCTTTTTTATTAGAGAAACAGTCTCCAAGCTTCTTGACAGGCCGAGCTTCCTCGGCTTCTCCGATCAACCGAGAGCACGGAGCCCAAGCGTCCCCGCAATGGCTCCGCGTATCTCGCCAAGACGAGATATCCGCCGCCCCACGTTCCGCGTCCCACGCTGGCGTGTCCCCCATTAATGAGTTTATCCTGCCATTAATGTGGGAATAACGCAGGGGCGTAACTGACGACGAGAATCTCGCGCCGGCTCGTTCCATGCGACCACTATATAAATCTCTCTTTCAGACGACTCAGGTAAATCGAACTCATTCCAATAGACCGCTACGTTGCTCTTAATCTCCGGTACTAATTTGATCGTCGGAGGATCCTACGGTGGTTTCCTATCCCGGGACTTTCCTTGCAGGCAGCTCGGCCTCAGCAACTTCCAACAATCCATTGAGATCCACATGCTCAACAACCCAACATGCTCAACAACCCTCAAAACAAATTTCAGCCGCTCAAAACCGCTCGCTACTGGATTGACGGAGGACAACATCTCAGGGAGATCACGGCCTCCATCACTTACTGAAGGGATATTTTTTTATTCTAAATTAATCTGTAAATAATACTGGAATTGAACCTCGGTTACTCCGAGTTGAGAGGATTATTTTGTAACAAGCTTTAGCAAACTAAATCAATCAATTTAATTTTGCAAAAGTAGCTACGGGGGATTAACCAGTCCTCTCATTTACACATGAAGGAGGTGACCGCATCCCAGCCCTTTTTTAACCCATTTACTCCGCACCCATTGGAACGTTTTTGACTCCCCCTTATCCGACACGTACCCGCAACCCGACACGCGGCCCCCCCGATACAGTCCGGCACCTCCCAGCCGTACACGTGTCCATCAGCGGGTGGGCATCGCTCGTGTTGCGCTCGATCGCCGTCGCTTTAGGCCGCTGTCGGCAGTGGAGGTGGTGATGGGCTAATCATAGCGGGGGCCAGCTGTAAGCGGGAAAAGTGGGAAGCGTGCTTCGGAGACTGCCCTTGCGTTTTGTGGTTTATTACGTTGGTGCCATTGGTGGGGTCTGATCTTCGTTCAAGGACGAGAATGCTCTCGCTCCTTTATAGTGGCCGATGGCTATTGGCTGCTACAAGGGGAAACGGTTTCGCCCCGACAGATAATTGTAGCGTTTCGTTTCACATGTTCTTTTTTTTTTATTTTGCCTCTAAATTGAAGAAATCCTTCAAATTTACCTGTACATGCTCTTATCCCGTGTCACGAGCAGTCTCTTAGTGGTGGAACCATTCATCTTATCAATCAACCATTTTTCTTATCAGCATTTTGATGAGATGGCTGTAGAAGACAGGCATAGGTAGAAAATAAATTTTTCTAGAAGAAAGAGGGAGGTTGATTAATTATTATTTCCTAGTTTAATTGTATGATTAATAGGTTATAAGATTTGATCTCATGTATATCTATGGCTTGGTGCTTCATAAGTTAAACTGAGAGAGAAAAGGGCTTGGGTTTAGAGATGCTTGCATGGATGAATTTCTTGGATATTTGATATGTTTTTTTCTCCTGTAGCAACAAACAACTCCATAACCCATAACGCCGCTTTCTTTTGTGTTATTTACAGCTTACGGCCTTTATATCGTTATTATCTCCTATACAAATTCCTTATCTATTGTCTTTCAGATTAAGTATCAAGCTTCTAGTTGTTCAAATTTGAGCATAATTATGCCTGAAAAAAAAGAATAACTTAATAACTTTAGCACTCTATGTATATATATAAAAGCTCTATGTTTTTGTAGTGACATGGGAGGGCTTTAAAAAAACCTTAGTTAACTATCAAGAGTGTAAGAGGCAAACTAAGTTTGCATGACGGATTTTCAGGTGTTAATTGATCAATATATTTTTTCCATTAAGAGGCAAGTCCTCTCATCTTTCTTTAAGCAAATCTGCAGAATCATGTTGTAATCATATGAAGGTCGAAGAAGAAGAGAAGGAAAAACATAGTTAAAATTCTACGATGAATAGAGAGCAAAACTAAAATATTCTTTGAAAACTCAAGTGGGGGGGGAGCTAAATTTGTAAATGTAGGTATATGAATGGTATTTGGTTAAGAAGATATGGCCTCTTAAAGCAAAATGGTATTTGGTTAAGAAGATATGGCCTCTTAAAGCAAAATTAATATAGCACCGATGATTAAATTACAAGTAATAACAAATAGATAGTATTGTTTCACAAGCGTCTTGACGACCATACAACATGACATTCTTTAAATGATACATACGTGTCTTGTTGAATCGGCTGCATATTTATAAGGCACAAGTTTGCATTACAATAATCGAGAATAAAAGCTGTCTGTTTAGCAGTTAGAGAAAGATATAAATTTTATGAAGAACATTATATAAACTACTCCTCGTCTAAACTTATCAAGTGAATCTACAATTTAGGAGAAGTTTTATTATCGGACTTGTATAGTGGCAAATTTTTAAAATATTATACCGCATCCATCAAATAGGTTTAAAAGCTTTACCAATTTGCTTGAGATAAGTAGAAGAGATTGACAATTGGTGCACAATCCCAAAATGATGTTAAAAGGCTTATCGATTACTGTTATGAGTAAACTAGTCAACTTACACCAGCTTAATTAGGTAGCCAAATCCCTAATTAGCTGAATTAATTCCTAACCTTCTAAAATTATTTGGCTTAATCAAGTGCTATGCCACTTAATTTAACAAACACACCAATATTCATAATTAATCATGTGATTTTTCTTGTGAAATATTTGGATCCCAAGAGGCTAAAAACAAAGGGCATCCTGCCGAACCCACTCATAAATCCTAATTCTTAATCAGCGTCATAAAAAAGAATACCACACAAGTAACACATTAAATCACGAGGCCGTTTGTTTTGCAAAGATAAAACTAAATAGATTGGATTCGGACCAACGTAATTCCGTACCATTCTTGTATTCTTTAGTTTTGGTTTGAAAGAATTAAAAAGGTAGGTCCCTTGTGAAATTGAATGAAATAATATTTTATTTGGCACATTTATGGAACTAACTCTTGAATTGAATGAAATTTAATTTAGATAAGGCTTTCTTATGAAATCTTGCGCCATCTCCTGTATCAACTTTTTTCCCTCAAATACAAACATCCCAAAACAACCAATTATCCATGGACCCGTTTGGTTGGAGGATTGCGAAATTTGGATTCCCAAATAGTACAATCGAAAATTTTTGGAATAACTAATTTTATATTTGGTTGGTATTTAACTCCTTATATTGGATTTGCAGATCCTTATAATCCTTGTTTGGCGGGTGAAAATAAAGTGAGATTTGGATTCGAGAATTTCAGAAAGATATAGAGAAATGAGTTAAAGTACAGTGGACCCCACTAAACACTGTTAATCCTTATGAATCCATGGTTTTTTTGAGGATTCATGAATCTTAAAAAATGATGTGTCCCTCACAAAAAACAATCCGATAAAAAAACCCCAAAATCCTACAGCCAAACAAGAATCATATAATCCTCACCGTTTTTTTGGATTCTTGAATACAAACAATGACTAATTGTTAGTAGTTTGAATCTATTGGTAGCATTTGTATGTGGGAAATGGTCCCATATCGGATGGAGGGACAAATTCCCAAGCCTTTATAATAATTCCTAATATTTAAGCAATATCTTGAACAAAATGGGTTATGAGACAAGTGAGCCTGATGTCCAAAAAGCTGTCCACCCCTCTGGCCGTCTGTTTCTAGAGCAATGACAGAGATTCCACAAGCATCTCTATACCACCTCATCACCAATTATCCCAATACACTCCCATGTGTTAAACCCTAACACAAGAACGTTCTCCTTTTTCTATTTCTTCTCTTTTCTCCACGAGCTTTAAAAGGACGCACTCACAACACCCATAATTGAATTCTAAAACCCTCCTCCACCAATGAATTCTCCTATCCTCAACCAAAAGCTTTCAACATGCAAAATTACACAAAAAACCCTTAACTTTTCCAAAATTCAGAATAATCCGAATATTACCCTACTGTATTAACGACTGGTAACGGTAAACAACAACGCCATTAGGATTGTAAAGTGTATGTTCTTCAAACTCGGAATTTCAATATGACAAACTAAAAAAAATGAAAGCGCTAATTTTTTTACAAAGTCTCCAAGGGCATAGGCTCAAATGGTGGAGCTTTCAAAACTCCCCACACCTTATCATTCTTTATCATCAAACACCTCCCCAAGCTAATCCAAATCCCAAAAGGAAGTAATAATAAAACCAAAGCTGGCAACTCAACACAAATGCACCAAGTCTCTCTCCCTCTCTTGAACCCCCACCTACCCTTTTTGGCCAAGCCCCACATCGTAAATGTCCACTCCAACTTGGGAATAAAGGGGGGTTGCCAGGGTCATTTTGGTCATTTGCATGGGGAAGAGGGGGGCCATGGAGATGGAGCCCCCACAAAGAACCAGAGCACTTGCGTGCAGGGTTTGTCCACTGCATCTGGTTGTGATGTGAACGATACAGAGGGGAGGGGAGAGAGATTTGTAGTGAGTGGGGTGAAGTGGATGCCTTTCTTTCAGATTCAGAGGGGCTGCTATTAGCAGTAAAATAACATCCATTTTATTGCATCGAACGGTCTGGATCCACCCGACATAGAAACCAATGGTACAAATTTGTGTAAAACAGGAGGTGTTTGCTCTTGGTGTATCCTACGTGCAAAACAGATAGTATTTATGGCGATGATTGTAGTAGAGCATCCATGCGATTATTTTTAACAGAGTAACCACTCTTTCCCACTTTCCGGCCCTTTTTTTTATAGTTTGCCTTCTCTGTTTTATCTTAATTTTCCTCCTCCTTCTCTCTCTATCGTTTCTTTATTGGGTTTTGTTTGCATTTTTTGCCATTAATGCAACCAACCCAAAAAGAATCGATCAAGGCTCTTTCCAATCATAACCACCATTATCACTCCCATCTCTCAAAACCCACTAAAGTTTTGATCTTTTTTATTTCATTTTATTTCAACTCCCTGTTTGATCCAAGGGGGAAAAAGCAGATTTGGGTTCTCTCTTGTAGCTTCCTTTGATGGGCTGTTGCTAGATTTGCTTTCCTCTTACTTGGTGTCTTGTTTCATGAGTGAAGATTGGATCTTGGCTTAGATTCCTTCATGGTTTGTTGCTAGATTCACTTGCAAGTGGCTTGAGATGTTTTGGTTCTAAATTTTGGATTTTGTGATGTGGTTGTTTTTAATTGGTACGTTATAATGAGAAAAGGGGGTTTCACTTCACTTCGCTTTGTGATCTTTTTTTTCTTCTCCTACTTGAATCTTCTATAACCAGACACAAGCCCTCTATTTAATTTGGCTTGGGTTAGTTAGAACTATTTGTAAAGGGTTTTATTGGCCTTTTCTTCTTGATTTCCATCACTTCTAGCTATAAAAAGGCAACAGTTTTATGAGTCTTCTTCATGCCTTGGGTTTGGACCTGGTGCTCTTGTACTTGGTGTTGATCCTATGTTTTGTTGCTTGTCTCTGAAATCCCCATGAATTGGTTCATTAATGCTGAAACAATGAAGCAAAGGTCTAGTTTCCTATATAACAAAAGCAAGTTCTTGGTCGAATTTTCGGAGAAGTTCTCATTGAGAGTTTGGAAGAATCACATCTATTGCCATTACTTTGGGTCGAAGAGGATTAGGGAGAATTGGTGGAGGAAGCTGCTGTTTTTGTGGGTGGTGGGTTGGTTCTTGGGATCTCTATGGATATTTTGGTTTATGAATTCTCAGGCGATCGAGAAGAGGAGGGAGACGTTGGCAAGCATGTGCGATGAGCGAGCACGGATGCTTCAGGATCAGTTTAATGTGAGCATGAACCATCTTCAGGCCTTGGCGATTTTGGTCTCGACGTTTCATCATGCCAAAGAGCCCTCTGCCATTGATCAGGTGCTAACTCTTCTTCATTTTGATTGCTTAAGAGTTAAACTTCAATGAAGGATGTTTCTTGTTACTAGTTATTAGCTTAGATTGCATAATATGTGCCCAACTAGGTTGCACTGATACTTCCAATAGGTTGCCGTATCCATGACCGACACGTATCGGACACCGATACCTACACGACACGTACCGGACGCGTTGTATATATATCATATATGTATAATATATATCATATATGTATAATATGCGTTCTATATGTGTTGTATGCATATAAACATATTTTTAGTATGTTATTAGCTTGTAACATTTTAGACTTATTAATTTTTCCTTGTTTAATATTGGCATAATAGTTTTATATCTTATTTATCTTTATAAGATTATATATATAGTCGTGCCCCTGTGGCCTATATTTTAGGATTTCGCCGTATCGTATCGTGTCTTGTTCGTGTCCATGCAACCTTGGTGCCCAAATTATACCGATTCAGTACGATCTATAATATGATTCTTGCACTATGTCTTACCCCCAAAATGCTAAATTGACTAGGTGCATATGCTCCATTTCCTAACTATACCTTGTTCGGCTTGGAGTTTAGATAACCGAGTTATATAAATAAAAGTTGAGATACCGAGGGTTATAAACTCCAATCCAACCTCGTTTTTCTAAAATCCCAAAATGAGTACACCCTTACGGGAGTTTAAATAACTTCAAAACAACACTTTTGGAGTTTATAATATAACTCCAAAGCCAAACACGCCACCAAAGTGAGGCTAGAGCCTTGCAAAACAAGAGTTTACATAACTTATACCTCCATTTAAAAGAAGGGCTCAACTCATCCTAACTCCAACGCCAAACATGCCCATAATTTCTTATATTGGGTGCATGGTGCGAAGTTTCTTTCATGATATAGAGAAACTACCATTTTGTTATCTCATAGTGCTTGATCTTGAGAAATACATTGGTTTGGTTCTACTATCTCTTTAGTCTCTCTTATTCTACACTAGAGGGTGTAAGCAGTAAGGTTCTTACATCTTAATTAATTGCCAGTTTGTGTTGTAGTAATGGTGCTAGTTACTCTATGAAATTGGTCCATAAGCATTTGATGATGCTGTGACAGATCTTTGGAGCCAGAAAAGGGAAAACGTACCTTTGATATATTACATTAAAAATTCATAATTAGAGTTTTATTTGGGGATGTGACCCCTTTGGGAATCGAACCGGTGGCCGCTCACTTTGGAGAAGAAAGTTTTACTGCAAGAGCTATCCTCCTTTGGTCATAATTAGAGTTGATGCTAACTTCTCTTTAGCATTTTTTATTCTCTGTTTAGTCACATAAAGCTCCTTAATGTGATATTTTGCTTAACAATTTAAATTACGAAACTTACAATGCCCATGAATTCTTGTTAATGTTTACTTCTCTTTAGCATTTCTTACTCTCTGTTTAGTCGCGTAAAGCTCCTTAATGTGATGTTTGCTTAATAATAAATATTTACTCAATGCACAGATGACCTTTGCGCGATATGCAGAAAGAACCGCTTACGAAAGGCCATTGACCAGTGGCGTAGCCTATGCTGTGAAGGTGTTGAATTCTGAAAGAGACGAGTTTGAGAAGCAACAAGGATGGACTATAAAGAAAATGGATTCACAAGAGCAACCTCCAGCTCGTGAGGGCGATTTAGCCCCTGAGGTCCATGAGACTTCACCAGTAGACGAAGAGTATGCCCCTGTCATCTTTGCCCAAGATGCATATAAACATGTTATATCTTTCGATATGTTGACTGGAAAGGTGAAGACTTTGTTTTATCCTTTGCATCTTCTTACCTGTAGGCAATGCATGAGATTAGGGAATTCTGGAGTTGATTATTGGAAAAAAAATACCATTCATTTTTTGTGTGCATAAATTGATGTCTTTTTTAACATGTGAAACAAGAAATAAGAAACCACCTATGGAACTAGAATTCTTTTTGGGTTAATTGCATAAAACCCATTGTAGATTACCCTATATAGCACATGTACTATGCCCCCTCAAGTTTTTTGTTTGTGCAAACACCTTCTTTGCTCTTCAACCAAAACCCTAAAAAAACATTGAAATTCAACTATAAATAATTCCCTAATCTATCACCAGGACTTGTTCGTATAGTTTAGAGTTGAATCCGAGTGTTTTTAAGGGTTTTGGTTGATGAGCAGAAATTTGTGCTGATGTACTTAATGGTATTTTTGTGCCAAAAAATAACATTCTTATGATACGGTAAAATTACTACATTTAACCCTTTTTTTAGTATCAAAAGTAGACCTAGGATGCTCAGTCTTATGACACTTATTTTGATTCCGTAAATTATTAAATCCTTTTTATTCCTCAGTACCTGTATGTGCACCATAAGTCCGTAACTCTGTTGGTGTAATATGCGTTTATATTATGAATTTAATTATCATGTTGATATATTATGAATTTAATTATCATGTTGATCTTGCGCTAGCTAATTAACTCCTCTAGCGATCTACAAAAGATGTGGATGAAATCACCGATCTAAGAAAGTAATTTCACCATACACAGGAAGATCGCGACAATATACTACGAGCTAGAGCATCGGGCAAAGGGGTCCTCACCGCTCCCTTTCAGCTCCTAAAGTCAAAGCGCCTCGGCGTTATTTTAACATACGCTGTCTATAAATCAGAACTTCCTTCTAATGCAACTCCAACGGAGCGTATCCAAGCCGCCATTGGGTGAGCAACCTAACTTTATATGTAACTTTCATTATTCATTTTAATTGCATATATCATCCTGTCAAGAACCACTGTACCCAAAAGCTTTAGCTGTTTGGTTGTGGTATATCAAGCTAAACATAACATGTAATGCTTCCTCTCATGTAGGCCTTTAGGCAATGTAAAGGCCTTCGATGAGGTATAAATAAAGGATGTTATATGGGATTAACCTTTTATTTTTTGATGGAATTAACCTTTTATTTTATTTTTTTGATGGATAGTAAGAATACAGCACTCATCCAAAATTTCAATAATGTTCTTGTTTAGGTATTTAGGTGGAATCTTTGATATAGAGGCATTGGTGGATAAGTTGCTCCACCAACTAGCATGCAAGCAATCCATTATGGTGAATGTTTATGACACCACCGATCCTTATGAACCGATCAGTATGTATGGTTCGAATGTGACTCGCAATAGTATATATCATAACAGCACTCTCAATTTTGGGGACCCATTGCGGAAACATGAGATGCACTGCAGGTAAAAGAAAAATTCACATTATGTGACAAAGTTGTCTTAGTATGCAAAATTTTTTTATTTATTCCATAGTAGTATTTGTTAATTGAATAAAAGATTAAAATCGTATCCCACCCTGCTTTATAATTTGCAGATGAATGCCGGAGCATGTAACCATGAAATAATTTTCAAACTTTCAAATAATTAATATCGTCTTAGTCAATTAATCAATAATAATGATAATTGTTGTTATTGCTTCTATCTTATTATTACTGACTTTAACATGATTTTTTCTGTGTATTATAAATAAAGAAGTTATACTTCTTTCGGTAGCCACATTATTTTTGCTAATTTTACCAAATCCTTAATGGTTGAATCCATATATCTTTGTACCATTATGGAGACTTAAGATACATAATTCTCGGAATATGGAAATATGGGCCGAAACCGTCAGTGCTTCCAGACAATGGGAAATCACCTTGCCATAGTCCCACTTAAAGCTCTAGCTAAATATGTACGATAATATTTAAAATATAATACTAACATCATACTGTATAAATAACAAATAACACTGATGAATTCACGAGATAAAAATAGAGTCAATAAAAGATTCAAATAATAAAGGGTTCCGAATAAACTAAATACAAAACCCCAAAAGAGATACATTATTCATAACGTCCCGCGATGGCGCACATTCTAATAGCAACCGAAATAAAATAAAAATAAACCTACAAATATTACTAATTTTTGGCAAACTCCTGATAGTTACTCTGGTCCTGCTCGGTCTATGAATTGGTCTCTAAACCCGAGATGATAAGTCTCAAGAACTCCTAACAAGTACCCAATCGTAATAGTGTGTGATAACATGAATATGCGAGTGTAGTGAAGCTCTTGTGCACAAGTAGATATAAATATGGCAGTAATATGAAACAAGCATATTAACAGGTCAAGTCGGTCAAGTTATATCTTAGTTGGTCATTAAAAGGGCAATCTATCTTATCGTGAGTTCGAGTGGGTACGTTAACCTCTGCAGGAGTATTTCTAACCCAAGGGTGGGCTTCAGAGGCTAGGAAACACGGGCATAAATGTGGAATGAACAAGCGACCGTATATAGTCCGGTACGAGCTGTAGGAACAAGCGATCGATATAGCCCGGTACGCGCTGTAGTAATAAGTGACCGATATAGCCCGGTACGAGCTGCTGGCATGGGACTCCTGAGATCCTGTTGAACTAATACACACTCAAACTACCCTAACACCCCGCGTATTTATAACTAACATGGTAGAGAACTCGACTACTAAATGAAATGTTGATTGAATTGAAACTTGTAATATCATGTCAACGGTATGTAATAAAAGCTTGCAAGCAGGAATAAATGGGGTCATAGCATGTAACTCAGTATTTCAATAGCGATCTCGTTTTAATGCAAGAAAACAGTAATCGTGAACAGGCATGTCATATTAAATAAGTGATGTTAAATAAATAGTCTCAAGTATCATGTCAAGTACAGTCGATATAATATGATAATATCAATAATGTAAACAAGAATCTACATGAATTTGCAAGCACCTCCATTTAATATCCGGATTTATTATTGGAAAGAATAATAAACTGAAATATAATTTTAAAGATTTAATATGATTAATGAATGCTCTAGGAATCGTAGGGTCTCACCAAGGTACACAATAAACTATGTGATTAATATCATTTAAAAAATACTATACTATATGAAATACAATGATATGTATCTGATTATAATTAAAATAAATACTAATAAAAACGAATATAATTATGTACTCTTAATTATTATCGGTGACTAATTTACTTGTATGTATAATATGATTACTATAATACCATCATACCTAATACCATTATTAATTAACATAAACAGAATATGAGACTTTTAATATTAATGTACCATAGTCTAATAATGTATTGAGCAATTCGCCGATATTGTATCGACCAAAGGAAAGGAGAGTACTTGCCTTGAGACAGTTAAATACGACGACACGAAATACAAACCAAACTCGGTCGCTCTGCTAGAGAATCTTGATTTACATTGCTCGATGTTCTGGAGTTGGGTGCAGTTGGTGATGGGCGTTCGGAAACTTTTAAAGAAAGGAGATTTGAGAGATGAATATAAGTTTAGAACCATATATATATATATATATATATATATATATATATGGTGGAGAGAGAGAAAAAGTGGGAGAGAAATATTCTAATCGGGGAGAGAGATTCTGATTGGAGAGAGATTAAGTTTAGATAAAATATAGGTGTATTATTTATATATTGGTTAGGGTAAAATTGGTAGAAGAGAGAGAAAAGATTTGTTAAACTAGATAAAACAATATATCACAAAACCCCCATAAGAACTATTTGTTATTTAAGAGATCTTCTTAATTATTTATCATAACCGAAACAATCTACCATATATTTATGATTACATGAACTATTTAATAAATGTGGCTTCATAGTGACTAAATTGAATTATATAATATAATAGGTTCACACAAAAGCCACCATTGCCATGGCTTGCAATGACAACATCAATCGGAACCCTTGTGATTGCATTGCTAATTGGATATATATTTCATGCAACGGTCAACCGAATTATAAAAGTTGAAGATGATTACCACAAGATGATGGAGCTCAAGAAGCGAGCAGAAGCAGCAGACGTTGCAAAGTCCCAGGTCAATTTTCATTAATCTGGATGTTTTAATTATTTTTTCTATTTCTATTTTTTTGGGTTCGAGTCAAAGTTCACGACCATATAGCTTTTTACAAGCTTGGTTTATGCTCTAAATTATTTTTCTTGTCTTTGTAGTTTTTGGCGACCGTATCTCATGAGATCAGAACTCCCATGAACGGTGTCTTGGGTAAGGCTTAGATGCATATGCACATAGAACAGTTCCATAAATTGATGATATTATGAGTACCCCCCCCCCCCCCCCCCCAAACCATATAATTAACTTGATTTTAGGTTGTGATGTGTGTCTAGTGTCTAGTTTCGTGTATGGTACGATTATTGTTTCCCCTTGTTTTAAAGTTGTGAGTTTGAAAGTAGAGCAGTATAACTTGTATCATGCACAAATATTATATATATATATATAGGACATACTTAGGTCTAATTTAATCTATTTAAAATTTTTGTAGGTATGTTGCAATTGCTTATGGATACTGAACTGGATATAACACAAGAAGACTATGTGAGAACAGCTCAAGCTAGTGGGAAAGCTCTAGTATCACTTATAAATGAGGTACTAGATCAGGCAAAAATTGAATCTGGAAAGCTGGAGCTTGAGTCTGTCCAATTCGATTTGAGATCGCTTTTAGACGATATCTTGTCACTCTTCTATGGAAAATCTCAAGAGAAAGGAATAGAGGTAAACATATAGACTCCAATATCCTGTCTCCATAAAAATATTTAATGGTTCTCTATAATTAACTCTCTTTTTTTCAAAACAAAAAATTGCTGCTGTAGTTGGCCGTGTATGTCTCTGATCAAGTACCTGATTCTTTGATTGGTGATTCGGGTAGAATAAGGCAAATCATAACAAATCTCTTGGGGAATTCAATCAAGGTAACCACATTTATAGCTTTTTTCCAATAACAAATGTTAATTCAGGATCAAAATTTCTTACATTTATTTTTCCTTTTTTGTTTCAGTTCACAGAAAAGGGTCATATCTTTATTACGGTTCATCTCGTTGAAGAAGTGATGACCAATACAATAGAGGTCGAATCCGGAGCTAAACCTATATATTCTTTGAGTGGGTATCCGGTTACCGATAAAAAACGTAGTTGGGAAAAATTTAAGATATTCAACCAAGATGCTTTGGGATTTCAACACTCTTTCTCTTCGTCATCTTCGGATTTAATAGATCTCATCATATCGGTAGAAGACACTGGGGTAGGGATTCCTCGAGAAGCTCAATCTCGAGTCTTCACACCATTTATGCAAGTGGGCCCCTCAATTGCTCGAATTCATGGGGGCACTGGTATCGGCCTAAGCATTAGTAAGTGTTTAGTTGGCCTAATGAAAGGAGAAATTGGGTTTGTGAGCGAGCCACACATTGGTTCGACCTTCACTTTTACAGTTGCCCTTTCAAGAGCAAATTCTATTAATAAGTCAAAGGCGTCCGAATTTCAAGGAATGAAAGCATTAGTGATCGATCATAGACCCGCACGTGCTAAAGTTACGGAGTATCATCTTCAAAGAATCGGGATTCAAGCTAAACTAGCCGTTTCAATTAACCAGATTCTTCCGAGAATTAAAAACGGATCTTTGGTTGTGAAAATGGTTCTTGTTGACAAGGAGACTTGGGTCAAAGAGATTGACCTATGGCCTCTTTTTATGTTGGTGTTAAGAAAGGCCGACAAAGATTCTTCTGATGTCCCGAAAATTTTTGTTCTTGCAAATCCTTCAAGCGCTACCAAGAAAGAGTCTATAAACTGTATGGAGTATATCTCTAGTGTAGTTATGAAGCCCCTTAGAGCAAATATGTTAATTACTTCTCTTCAACGAGTCATGGGCAATGTGGATAAAGATGCAAGTCGAAATGGGCAACCGAGTTTATCATTGAAAAGCCTTCTTCATGGGAGGAAGATACTAGTTGTGGATGACAACATAGTGAATCTTAGAGTGGCTGCAGGAGCTTTGAAAAAATACGGAGCTGAAGTAACTTGTGCAGATAGTGGGAAAAAAGCAATTGTTATGCTCAAGCCACCACATGATTTTGATGCTTGTTTCATGGACATTCAAATGCCAGAAATTGACGGGTATGGCTATTCCTCAGTAGCATTCTATTATATGAAAGTAATGGTTTTTTTTTTTTGGGTGTGGAAAAAGAGCAAGATCAGAAAACAAGTTAGATATAAAACATCTACATTTCCAAGTTATATTTTCTTTCTTTGTTTTATTTGAAACTAATTGAATCTAAAGAGTTCAGATATAGTTCATATATTGTTTTGCTGCATTTATAACTCTGGGTCAATAAGTGAACGATATTGGAGTAGGTTGTTGTGAATTTTCCCCTCCAAGGCATCAAGCCAATTGTTGGGGAAGTTTTCCTGTAAGGCATCAAGCTTTGCTACCAAGAAAACTCCCACCTTTAACTTCCAAAGAGAAGTTTACAATTCTATAATGTTCTAGCTGCAAATCCATCATAAAAAACGTGAAATATTTGATAGGTTTTTGTGACCCGATTGTCCACATGATGTCAACCATCTCTTAATTAGTGCCTAATTTCTGGTGGCATGTAAATCTATGAACAAGAGATTATTTTCATAATACTAATGACCAGTTTGTATCCGTCAGATTTTTCTCGACTCCGGAAAAGTCTAGAAGGGAATAGGTTATAAGACTTGCTATGGAAAATTTTGCACTTGAAAAAAACTTATATAGCTGGATTTTTTTCCTTAAAAAATTGTCCACATTATTTTAAAAAAGACCGCGATGCTCCAATACATCTAATGACATATAACATTATTAGCATAATATCTAATCGTGCTCACATGAACCCCCCCCCCCCCCCCCAAAAAAAAGTTTCCAAAAGAAAAGGGATTATCGGTTTAGGGCCCTGGACTCAATTAGCAATGGGTTTAAGTAGCATTTGACATATTTATTAAATACCCATAATGCCCTCCTCTATCTCTCCATGTGCCCCACATATGTTCATGTCACGTCCTTTGAAAAGTCTTTTCAAACTGCACTTTTTTAACTACTAGATATAACAATTAACTTTTACATATAGCAATTAACTGCTATATTTACCAATTAACATCTACATATATCATTTGACTACTACATTTATCGTAAATTTACCAGTTAATATCTAATATATATCATTTAACTACTACATTTACCAGTAAACTATTACATCTATGTATCAGTTAGTTACTACAACACCAACGAGAGTAATAAAGAAGGTTGGTAAAGAAAGAAAATGAGTAATGAAATAAGTATAGGGATAGAAGAGTTTTTTTTTAGAGTTAAATATATTTGATTAGATGTAATTTGGAGGGAATAAGACATAATAGTTTAGAGTGTTCAGTTTTTTCTCGAAATTAATATTATAAAACATAAGCAATTTCATTGCAGTAGTTATCTAGTTATATGTTGTAATTATCAGGTATATGTAGTGTATACTGCACTTCTCTAAATGTAGTAGTTTAGCTGGACCCAAATTTTTATTTACCGAGGATGACGTGTAAAGTACAAGGACTGTACACGGATATTGGAAAATACAAAGAGTCTGGTGTATACTAGGATCCTAAAACCAATGCTTTTTTGGTCAAAAGGAGGTTGTCACAACTGTTTTTTGGGCAGGGGCCTAGACCCATTACTTTTTGGGGCTAGGGGCCTAGCCATTTTCCCCAAAAATTAATGGAGTAGAATATAATAGAATAATTAAAATACTATAGTATTTAATCTATTATCTTAGAATGCCATTTCAGAGTTCCAACAGAGTTGGTTTTTTTAAAAAAAGGTTTGAAGCAACTAGAAGGATTCGGGAGATGGAGAAGAACGATATTGAAAGTATACAACGCGGAGAATCAAGTCTAGAAGCTTACAGAAATGTGTTGCATCGGCATATTCCAATATTCGCCATGACAGCAGATGTGATCCAAGCTACCCATGAGGAGTGTTCAAAATGTGGAATGGATGGCTATGTATCGAAGCCATTTGAAGCAGAACAACTTTATGAGCAAGTGAGAGAGTTTTTTCAATGTACTGAGAATTGCTGAGTAAATGTTGTTGTATGACGGTGAAGGGCATTGACATGAGAGAGCATCTTACATTGCCATCGGGCATCGGATTGGCTTTTGAGTTTCTTTGACGAGTAAGCTTCCTTGTCCTCTCTTTTATTTTCTTCAAACCGGATGAGTGTGCCAATCAACACTTATGATCTTTGGGAGTTTTGATTCTAGCTGATATATGTTTAAATGAACAATAAGGTATGATATGGTGAAAAAAATATAAAGAAAGAAGATGGGTAGGCAGAGGCTCACTATTTGTTCAAGAACGGACGGTGTTTCTGTCAAAATTTTAAATATGGCCTTGATTAGATCACCAACACTAATGGCATAATCTGACTGATAAAAATAATAAAAATAGAATATTTTTCGAGTTTCAGGATTGATGCTACTACATGAAGAAACCCCTGCTATACCTTAGAATCTAAGATTATAAGAAACCCTTTATGTTGAAATTATTTCCGCTTTACGCTCACTATACTTGAGTATCACAGTATTTTCTAAAACAGTAAATCGGAAGAATAAATTGTCAGACTGGCCAATAGCAATTCCCGAACTATAAACACTAAGTAAAAATATGCAGATCTGTGTGAAGACTAAACGGGTGCTAATATTCTTGCACTTTTTTGGAAATTTTACATTTTACAGACAGTAGAAAACAAACCTAAACAGTTGAAGCAAAAAAGTGCAAATATTCTACGCTTATTGGAAAACAGACCTAAAAGTTGAAGGAAAAACTAAGCAAATTGATGACCTATCGAATAAAAATTGATGAATACACTCTCAGACACCCAATCTGATCAAGTTCATGTGCATTAGAATTTAGAATACCTTGAGGCCATTCAGTTCTCAACCTAACGCAAGTGCCCCTATAGCCTAATAGTATAGCCTCTTTGCAGCTGAGCAAAGGTCTGGGTTTCAAACCCTTGCATCAGGCTACGACCTAATATTTTCCGGGGGAGGGGGGAAGGGGGGGGGGGATTCTCAACCTTGTAACTTTTCTCATTCCCATTTGATTTTCCCTTTGTGTTCACATCTTGCAGGGATGATGCATCGCACTAGTGTTTCTCCTCGTTTGATTCAAATCATTCGTGACTAGAATATCTGTAGAGCTCAGTGGTTGAAGAATTGCTCTCTGTCATATCGTGAGAAGGATGCTCCTTGTGCTGAAATCTTACAGATTGTATAATAGTTGAAGTTTGAGCTAGGAAGAACCCCTTTGTAGAATTCAAGGAGTGTACAGTGATTTATGTTTGTTTATATGTTTCATTTATTTGTTTGATCTTGTGATAATACAAGCATTCGTCAGTAATGAAAGAATGCGTGGTTGTAAAAAGTTAAAATACAAATAGTCTTGATGCAATTCAAGTGAGTTTTTGCCCCCCTCGAAATGATTGTGTACAGTTCGTTGGCAGAGTTTCCAAAACCTTGAACTGCTGCTGAATTCATGGCTTCTGTTAAACTATTGTTTGTGTTGCTGAGAGTTTGATGACAATTGGTGCGTATCTAATATCTTTGCATTAAGCCAATGCATAAATTTTAAAACAGACACTGAAGCATTCTGCCAGAAATTTGGCCTCAGTATTTGCTATTTGTATCATAAGCTCGGTCAGATTCTACGACTCTGCAGCAATTCGAAAACTGAAAACTGAAGCAGATATTGAGCACAGACCGAAAATGAAAGCTACGGTCACTTTCAAGATTAATGTACAAGTACCAAACACATACTCATTTTACATAAGAACAAGAAAGTGACCTGCTTGCACATTTTGTCCAGTTTCTCTTCCACATAATTGAGTATTTAGACAACAATAAAATTTACTTGGCAAATAAACAGCTTATATTCCACGCAAATAACAAAAAACAAGAGGAAATCACAACTAACAGTAAACAACCATCAAGAAATCAAATTGGAGTAAGGTCAACAAACATTCAGTTTCTCTTGATGCATCAATCAAAAAGTTAATAGCATCTATACATCAAAATTACCTCAATGCCGAATGATTTCTAGTTATTACACCGTTCCAACCTGACACAAAAGCAACGTACTCTCCAACCGGAGTACTTGATACAACAATCCATCTAACAGATCATCTTTTCTTGAACCCATATTTTTTGCGCTCATAAAAGAGATCAGTCTTTGCACTACCGAGATTAACAATCTTAGTGCACCCATCACGATCCTTCTCCTGCTGCGTGCACTCCTTACAATAGTAGGCGTCGGAGATGCCCACCCCACCACAGATGACGCAGCGACCTTGAAAAGAACCATAGTTGCATTCATCGCAGACCCTCACAAGCGTGCACGGCCGCACGTACGAGTCGCAAATTACACACTTGCCATCGCACTTCTCGCATAGACGCCCGATGGCAATTCCTGGTTGCTTACGGCACATGATCAGATCGGGATGATGCTTAGCCATTGCTCTTCTCCCTTAAGTGCTAGTTGTTCAGGTTTTTCTGCAATCAAAGACAAAACACCCTTCCCATCAGTGAAAGTATCTTCATATAAAATGGTAAAAGCAAGAGCAATAAGAATGAAAAAGAAGCAGAATTGAAATAAAATTAACGCTGATAATAGATCTCAGATGATAGTGTCACTGAAAGGACTTCGATGAAGATACTGTCACACAAGACATCATTATGCAGCAACCCGAATACCGACCATTGTTTATGGATACAAGTTTTCAAACAAGAAAAACAGAAATAAATCTAAATATTAAGTTCTTCAGTATTCTCATTTTCTTTACACAGTTTTCTACCTATCAATTTTAGTTAGGAGAACACTTGTTTCAGTGGATTGATGGCTTGTACGTTCCAAATTTACATAGCATTTTAGTTAAAATAACAGGAGTAGGTTTCTAACGCTCCAAACTAATACTGTTTCGCAGTGAAGATCTGAATTCTGGTTCTACATTGGCCAATAACAGTAGACGATGGGGGGTTGATCACCCCCGTATCCTAGGTCAGACAGCATGCGACCACACAATTATTAGGACTAGTTGGTGCTTTGATCTGATTGGGTTAATTACGAAATCTGATTTACTTACAAATAGGACGAGATTTTAGTTACATTTGAACTGTTAGTGTTTTTCAGATATATTGTAGCTCAAATGAATATCTATTACAAATCTGTCTAGAGAGGCACAAGCTTCATATTTCCAATGCTGTCAATATATTGTGTTCAGATTGCACGATTTTTTTTTTACTGTCTACAAACCACGAACACCTGTATCATGCAGTAATCAAACACAAACAAGATATTTCTGGACACCTGCAAACATGTGAAACACTTCAATCTAAGCATGTTCTCAATTCAATAGCACACTCCCAACAGACAGTATTAATGCTTCTTAAACACAATTTCTTTCAAATTGAACACACAACACACATGCACACAGAGGCACACACTTGCACACATGAGTGTTTAAAACCTATTGCATAGGGTAAAAGGTCACCAATATTATGATGCATAAATTAAAATAAATTCGGGATATGGTTTGATGTAAGGATTAAGATACTGCAGATGGTTCTACAGAAAGACGAAGACTTGTACAAAGTTGTAAGTATATAGAAGGTTTTCTTTAGCATCGATATCCATCATGTAGAGTTGGACTACTCTCCTCTTAAGAGGAGTAGCCCATTACTTCCACGTTTTTAACCATTGGACCAGTTATTCAACTAGTTGGATGCAAACAGGAAGTTAATGATGACATCCGTAAAAAAATGGTGATAACATTATCCCACTTCTTGCACCACTAGATGACCAATGGCTAGAAAAGTGTGAGGAGAAGATTCCCTCTCCTCTTAAGAAGAGAAAAGTCCAACTCAATTTCTAGAGCATGCATGTTGTGCACATATGTTTTCATTTATAAATGTATATAAATGCATGTATGGTCCTGTTTGTACAACCACCAACACACATATTCAAATAAAATAATTTTGATGTTCATGTGTCCATGTGCCCTTTTTCTAAGAAATTATTGTCTCTTAGTAACGTTAGCTCGTAGTCCCTTGAAGAGATATAATCAATTTGATAAGAGCAACGTGTCAGTTTACACTATGTACAATTTAGGCTTCTACAGTAGACCACATATGCAGCGCATACGGTCATACCCATTCTGAAAGAATTAAATAATATATGATACTAAACCAAAAAAACAAAAGCAATAATACAAATAAATGCCCAAACTAATGTGTTTTATCGTCGTCGTTGTTGTTCTACTACAACTTTTTGGGGGCGGGAGGATGGAAAGTCAAGAAAAACTAAAATGCACAATAATGGAAATCTTTTGTGTACTAATGAAAATCTCAAAAGCACTTATTTGCATGCTTGGAACATTAGTAACTCATAAAAAATTAACAAGCGAACAACCATAAGTATATGAATAACACAATACTCACTTGGATCAAGATACAACTTCTTATCTTGATGACTTCATATGCTTTAATTATCAGCTTAGAAAACAAATCAAAGCCATAATGGTGCATGTTGCACATATACTGCAAATCTGGTATCCTATGATTATGCTTGTGACCAGATCCCGAACAGTTATTGGATTAAGCGATTTGAATTTTGAGTTGAGTAGAAAAATAAGAACTATAGGGTGCATCTTTCTGTGTATATTTATAAATCACATAAGCATCATCAATAAGCCTTTATCCACAGACTTTTGGGGTTGCTATACAAATCAATTTTTCCGCAATTTAGCTCTCAAATTTTCTCACAACAGGTGCACTTATCAGCCTCCATTGCGTATGCCAAACCATCTCAAATTGTTCTCTCATTCTAGTCTATCGCTATGGATGTTATCTCCAACTTCTTATCAATGCAATCATTGCCTAGCATGTCTCTTAAGCATGTCGCATTCACTTCAAAACTTTTCTCTTAGCCAGATAAGCGAAAGACATGTCCAATGCAAACCTTTCTCTTAAAATAAAAAATTATCGCCATAGCTAATATATCGTTGGGATGTCGTTCACCCATCATAATCCTTTAAAAAGCAATTTTTTTTTATCGCCACGGTCAATTACGTGGCTGCAAGATCGAGTTCAAAAAGGCTTGCTTATACTAATACTTATGCCTACCACTTCAAGTTCCGGCCTTCAATTATTTTTCCAATGATGTAGAGTGAAAATATAACTCATCACCACAATTTATTAATAAATATTCGTAAAATGATAGCAAATAAGAAACCCTAATTTTGAAACTAGGGTAAATTTTACTGAAGATCAACAAATCACAAGAAACCCTAATTTTGAATCCCAAAAAGAGCGAGAGAGACTCACCTAAACTTGAGATTTGAGAATGGCCGTTGGTGAGAGCGTGATTTTGAGACGTTCAGGGCTCGTATGTTTGGGGGTTTTGAGGGAGTTCTAGAAAATTAGGCTATTTATTGCATTATACCCCCTGAGTTCTAGAAAATTCTGCAAAAAACCAAGCAGCTGTACACATTTTTTTTTTGTATGGCTAAAGAGATAATTACTCAACGTTTTATAAAGGGCTGAGAATTTGACAGGTTTATTTTTTCAGACGGGTCAGGTTGGGTTCGGGTTTAAACCCATCAGATTCTCACCCCTATATAAAACGTTGTATAATTATCTCCTTCCGCCATACAAAAATGTATACAGTTTAGCTTTTTGCTGAATTTTCTAGAACTCGGGGTATAATGCAATAAATAGTCCAATTTTCTAAAAGCCCCAACATATAAGCCCTCAACGTCCCAAAATCACGCCCTCACCAACCGCCATTCTCAGATCTCAAGTTTAGATGAGTCTTTTTTTGGAATTCAAAATTAGGGTTTCTTATGATTCGTTAATCTTCAGTAAAATTTACCCTAGATTCAAATTTAGGAATTCTTTTCTGCTTTTGAAAGGATTATGATGGGTGACGACATCCCAAAGTTATATTAGCTATGGCGATAATTTTTTATTTTAATTTTAAGGATTTATCCAGTAACTTTGTGGATAAAGGCTTATTGATGATGCTTATGTGATTTATAAATATACACAAAAAGATGCACCCTATAGTTCCCCTTTTTCTACTCAACTCAAAATCCAAATCGCTTAATCCAATAACTGATCGGAACCTGGTCACAAACATAATCAAAGGGTACCAGATTTGCAATATATGTGTGATAATGCTCGATATCGGTGATCTTCCAGATCATGACACGTGGCAGATGACGTGTCCCGAAGCTTGCAAGAAAGGACCTGTAGTGGCCGACCAGACCACTCCTATGCCCGTCCTACAAACAACCGCTGGCTCACCTCCGAGCCCCCTGCACAATTGGCCTCCTCGGCCCTCTCAGCTCGCTGCCGGGCTACCACAGAACTAAGATAGCTCGGCCTCCCGCTCGGTCTTGAGCCTCCCGCTGAGCTCATCTTCCTCGGTCCCATCGACCGACCAACGACATCATTCGCAGGTGCTTCCGCCTCGCCTCCGCGAATCTCGCCATGCACGAGATATCCGCCGGCCACGTTCCACGCCATCACGATCCTCCATTAACGAGCATGTCTCGCCATTAATGGGAGATCCTGCCTATCACGCGAGCGTGACGTCGGGGGCGTAACGGCCGGCGTGATTCTCGCACCTGCCTGCCTGCTGCCTGCTGCCACCACTACATAAACCCCTCCTTCAGACGGTTCAAGTAAGCAATTTTTTCTTCACTAAGCCGCTACTCTGCTCGACTTGCACCACTAACTTGATCGTCGGAGGGTCCACGGTGGTACAACCACCCCAGGACTTTCTTGTAGGTAGCTCGGCTCAATCTCAAAACCACAACCCATTGAGACCCACACGCTTCAGGAGGCAACCTCCAACCCAATCCCAGCTGTCCATCGTCGCCGACAGCAGATCAACGGAAGGTAACATCTTGACGTGATCTGACATCCGTCAGCTGGCGCCGTCTGTGGAAAAACCTTGATTCCACTAAAATAAAAGTTCATCTTCCGATCTCCATTCAATGGCGAGCGATCACCCCGATGATCCAAGCACTAGCCGCCGCCTCCCCAACAATGGAGGCGTGGACGAATCTCCTCCCCCGAACTCCATTAACGTCCTACCAGTCCGGATAGATCGACTCGCGTCCGTCGTGGATGCACTCGTCCGTGTCCAAACGGCGGGGCAAGCTCCCCAGGTCGCCGCTCCCCCACCTCGGGACCGGGACCCCTACAGAAAAAAAGAAGACTCTGCTCGTGTCGGTACTGCCGACCACCGTCTCACTACCTCCCACGACCGTAGATCTCCCGAGCCAATATATTCTGCGACCCGCTGGGCGCCCCACATTTCAACACCGAGGTGCGTCGCCAGAGCGCCTCACCCCGAGCCTCTTCTGTAACTCCACGTTACCCATCTCGGTGCTTACGGGGAGGCGGAATAGGTAAATTTTTTTTTTTAACACAAGGTAATATGGACTAAAACTTGAGGATCTTTGCCAAACCATTGCTAACAAACTACAAGAGGTTCTATCTACTATGCAAGGAGATTATACCTCATGCTACTATTCCTTCGGGTCTTCTCCGCTACCCTCCTCGTCTCCGTAGGCTCCATGGGTCAATCCGGATCTTGGTCACCTCCACGGCCTCCTCGAGTCGAAAACGATCCACCCGAGAGTCTGTAGTCCGAGCTCCACCTCAAGCCAAGGTAACTAGGGCAACAAGTTTGCTAAGTCCTAGGTTGTGTAGAAGATGATGGTGGATATGTTTGTCTATTTTGTTTCTATTTTTCTCAACACATGAGAGCTATAGAAAAATCAAGAGCGAAAGAAGAAGGAGGAACCATGGGAGCTTCTCACTTGAAGAGAGAGAATGAGAAGAAAATAATGATCCATAAACCTTATAATTACTAATCTCTTATCATGATAAAGTTGATGGCTACATTGATTTGACCATTATCATCTCAAATCAAATCCAAAGCCAAAAGCAAAAGAAGGATCTAGTGCTCTCAAGAAAAGTCCAAGTCAGCAATGGTCAACTAGGTCAAATGGTCAAGCATGGTCAAATGGTCAAAGCAATTAGCCATAACACAATTATCATTAAAAAGATTAGTAAATATTTTCCTCACCTCATAATGGTTTTGACCGAACCAACGGTCAAAACCCTAATGAGGCACCTCTTTCTTCTTCGCTCCTCACAACCGTGCATACACACCCGCATCCGCATTCCGTAGAATGCGCATGCACAGAAGACAAAACTAATCCATCCATACAATACTAGGATCCGGCTTAAACCAAAGCCCACTAGCATTGTCTGCCCGAACAGCATACGCGCACAAGTGCACGTATGTGATCGTAGCCCTGTCGTAAAACCATACGGCCTCTACACCTTTCGCCCAGTGCAGGGAAACTCTCTGTGTGGGACTTTAAAGACTCGACACTACGCTGGCAGTGCGTTTAACCACAGACCGCAAGCGGCACTAGCTGTACGTAACGGTCCCCAGGTAGATGCCGATAAGAAGGCCGATGAGGTAAACCCATCCGAACTCCTACTGAGCCTGAATGTGACAATCTCCGTACGGTCCGGTCTGTTCGTCTATGAGTATCGTATGTCGGGCCTAGGGGGCGGTAAACGTCAGACCCCTAATAGCGGTACAAGTTGTGCCAGAGTGTAGCCCATAACACCCTGAGAAACTACTGGAAACACTACCAGTAATTCTCGCTTGCCCTGGCCAGAGACTTTGTGTAATGGCTCTCCTAGACACAGCGCGATATCAACCCCCAATACCGGGAGAGACGAATCCTATCTAACCGCTATCCTCCAAGTGCTTCGGGACTGCACCCAACTACTACCTGTTTGCACGACTCCTTTGAGCCGTGGTAGGGTAGTAATCAAAGTACAGTGGGAACACACTCGAGGCGAAATAGCAGTGTCAAGTCGACGGACTAAGATGTACTCCTGTCACCTGAGAACTGTTATCTGACGATAGGTATAGTACCAACCAACAGTTCCCGACGAGTCTTGTCCAATGTACTCGTAACCTAACGAGCACCCGCATACTATCTCCAGTACGACGTACTGATGGCTGTGGGACAGACCATCTCCTCTGCTGGGATGAGAAGCGTATACGCTAGTCTACTCTGGAGTATGATACCCCGTCTCGATAATCCTACGACTAGGGACCTGTATAAGGATGTGCTTGTAGATTACCCAGCCCCCACAAGTGTGACTGCCATCACAACGCTGGTAATCAAGCAAAGATCCTAAGGGCTCCACTGATATGTATAAGCGATATGCTAAAAGAAACACATGCACATATTAAAGTAGAAACAAACCAAGTAGCATACTACCATTTTGAGAAAGATTGTCTATACAACTGTGAATATCTCAAGCTTCCATTAAGTAATATACAAACTAGTATGATACAGTAATGGCCTCTACGGCATATACAGTAACAATCTCCCACTTGTACTAGGGCTATGTACTGGCGTATCGAAGACCTATCATCTCGATCAGCCGCTCGAACTGAGTCTGGGGTATGGCCTTCGTGAATGGATCTGCAGTGTTATTCTCCGAATCTACTCTCTTCACCTTGATCTCCCGGCGATCTACGATCTCCCTGATCAGGTGGTACCGCCTTAAAATGTGTCTGGACTTCTGATGGGACCTGGGTTCCTTCGCTAAAGCTATAGCGCCGTTGTTGTTACAATACAGCGGTATTGGATCAACAATGGTAGGAACCACCTGAAGCTCCGTGAGGAACTTCTTCATCCAGACAGCTTCCTTTGCGGCATCGCAAGCAGCTATGTACTTCGCTTCCATAGTTGAGTCAGCAACGGTTTCCTGCTTGGAGCTTTTCCAGCAAACCATCCCTCCATTGAGGGTAAATACATAACCTAACATGGACTTGGAGTCATCCTTATCACTCTGGAGGCTGGAGTCAGCAAAGGCCTCGATCTGAGGTCTTTTCCGCCATACACCAAGAACATCTCCTTAGTCCTTCTCAGGTACTTGAGAATGTTCTTTACTGCTATCCAGTGTTTCTCCCCTGGGTCCGACTGATACCAGCTTACAACGCTTAATGCGTATGCTACATCTGGTCTGGTACACAACATCGCATACATTATAGAGCCTACCGCAGATGCATAGGGTATAGATGACATGCGAGCCCTTTCCAAATCAGTCTTGGGAGACATCTCTTTGGAGAGGGTGATTCCGTGACAAGCCGGTAGATTACCGCGCTTTGAATCTTCCATACTGAATCGTTTCAGTATGGTGTCGATGTACCTGGACTGCGAAAGTCCCAACATCCTCTTAGATCTATCACGATAGATCTGGATCCCCAGAATGCAGTTGGCATCGCCCAGGTCCTTCATGGAGAACCTCTGTAACAAGAATCCTTTGACTGACTGTAGCATATGAATGTCATTTCCTATTAGGAGAATGTCATCCACGTACAAGACGAGGAATACCACAGTTCTCCCTACAATCTTACTGTAAATGCATGGTTCATCCGGATTTTTGATAAAGTCGAATTCTTTGACAGTATCATCAAAGCAGATGTTCCAACTCCGCGATGCCTGCTTCAGTCCATAAATGGACTTAAATAACTTGCACACTTTAGCGCTGCTCCCACTCTAAATGAAACCCTCCGGCTGATCCATATAGACGCACTCTTCCAGATTTCCATTCAGAAAAGTCGTCTTTACGTCCATCTGCCAGATCTCATAATCGTAGAAGGCAGCAATGACAAGAAGGATCCGAATGGATTTGAGTATAGCCACTGGAGAAAAGGTTTCGTCATAGTCCAAACCAGGTCTTTGACGAAAACCCTTTGCAACAAGTCTAGCTTTATAGGTTTCAACCTGCCCATCTACACCAATCTTCTTTCTGAAGATCCATTTGCAGCCTACGGGTTTTACCCCTTCTGGAGCAATGTCCAAACTCCAAACTTTGTTGGTGTACACGGACTCCATCTCGGTCTGCATTGCATCCAGCCATTTTACTGAGTCACCGCTCTGAATGGCTTGCAGGAAGCTAGTAGGCTCATCATTTTCAATGACGCAATCCTCTCGATCCCTGTCTATGAGAAAACCGTAGTATCTCTCGGGCGGATGAGACTGCCTACTACTCCTGCGGAGTGGCGCTGGGATGTCCGGTTCTCCTGAAACTTCTGGTTCTACCAAGCTTTCAGTAATAGCTTGCGGTTCTGGAATTTCTTCCAGTTCTATTGCGCTCCCACTTATCTGATTTTCTAAAAATTCAGTTTCCAAGAAATGGGCATGCTGAGAAACAAAAACCTTTTGTTCCTCTGCGGAATAGAAAAGATACCCCCTGGAGTTCTTAGGGTATCCCACAAACTTACACAGTACTGAGCATGCCCCGAGCTTGTCCGTATGCTGCTTCTTTACAAAAGCTGGACATCCCCATGTCTTAAGATACTTAAGACAGGGTTTCTTCCCACTCCACATCTGATATGGAGTGGTGGGCACAGTCTTGGTTGGAACCTTGTTCAAAAGATATGCAGCTGTTTCTAGTGCATAACCCTAGAAAGATCGCGGTAACTCAGCCTTACTCATCATGGAACGAACCATATCCAATAGAGTTCGATTCCGTCTTTCCGATACACCGTTGTGTTGTGGTGTGTATGGAGGAGTAAGTTGAGAGAGAATTCCATTCTCTTTTAAGTAGCCCAGAAACTCGGCACTCAAGTATTCCCCACCGAACAGATCTCAGTGTCTTGATACTTTTGCTTGTTTATTTTTCAACTTCATTCTTATATTCCCGAAATTTCTCAAAGGCCTCGGATTTATGCTTCATCAGGAAGACATGTCCATACCTAGAGAAATCATCCGTAAAAGTAATGAAGTATGAATAACCACTTCGCGCATATGTACGTCACTGTGTATGAGTCCCAAGAGCTCGCTCGCTCTTACTCCGTGTCCAGTGAACGGAGTCTTTGTCATCTTTCCCATGAGACAAGATTCACAAGTAGCATAAGACTGATACTCGAACGGATTCAAGTATCCCTCTTTATGTAACTTTGTTAACTGTGTCTCATTAATGTGACCCGGTCTACAATGCTATAAGAAAGCCTGATTTGTTTTCGGAGATTTTCTTTTAAGTGTATTCCGGACACTGAAAACCTGAGCTTGATTCAATACGTATATCCCGTTTTCACCCAATCAGAACTTGATTTAGGTGGATGTGGACCACATCGCTTACAAAAGTAAAATCATATCCTTCCTTAGAAAGTAAGGATACAGATATGATATTACAAGCTATACTAGATACATACAAACAGTTACGCAGAATCAATATCTGTCCACTTGTCAATCCAAGGTGATATTTCCCTACGGATTCAGCGTCCACGCTCATTCCGTTGGCAACTCTGAGAGTCATATCACCTATCCTGATAACTCTACGGTTTCTCAAAGCCTGTAATGAATTACAGATGTGAGATCCTGATCCGGTATCCAATACCCAAGAAGTAGGGTTAATTGACATACAGTTTTCTATTACAAACACACCCGAAGCCGAAGCCACAACATGCTTCGAATCTTGGCTACTGGTTTTGCTAGCCCTGCAATTCTTCTGCCAATGTTCATTCCCGTAACAATAGGAACGTCCCTCCTTTACTATATCTTGTCCCAAAACTTTTGCCCTTCACTTTCCTTCTTCTTTCCTGGTTTCCTTCAGGGTGTAAGTAGAGGGCAGAGACTGTAGAATCAAGTCAGTACTTGACCCGTTCTTCAATGTGGTCTTCAGGTCCGTGAACTCATCAAAATAGCTAGTCTCTGTAAGGACGTTGTCCCCTACAGATGACCCGAAATCCAACCTCGCTTGAAGCAATTCGTTCGAGGTTTCATATCTTGCGATACGAGATTGCTCTTCATATAAATTTTTGTTATGGAGGAAGACAGAAGCTAAGTCCATCTTCTCGTGCTGCCTCTGGTATGCACCATCAACTGAGGCCAACACGAGGCACTTGGCATTCGCACAACCTTTTTCCGATGTCTTACGGATATCAATATCCGTGACAGGGGAAACTGGTCCTGAGACGGTAGGGGTTGGATTAGTTAGGAGGTGTCCCAGCTTGTCATGGGTAATGGACATCTGGACAGACCTTTGCCAGTCATAACAGTCAGATTCAGTCATTTTATTATCTAGATGTAACCTATGTCTGGTCACTGGGTCGCTACAATTAAGAGAGAGAGAAGAAAACACTTAGCATGATACTCTTGCAAATTTAGATTGGTTTTTAGTTTATCTAAATAGGATGGCTTCCACTGTTTCTCGAATCCTTTCTCAAACCATAAAAGAAGAATTAGTCGGGATTGGTCTCACCGTACAATACTTGCTTAACCGTTCAGCTAGGCTGGTGTCGGTACTTCGAGGGAGGTTTTACGACGCTTTCGCGAAGTTCCTTAATTAAATAACCTCTTTTCCCTGTGGGCGTAGCCCCGCTAACACCTTTCTAGACACCTACTTGGTTTATAGCATTGATCGTTAAGTGAAAAGTTTCCCGAAGAGTAGCGGATACTTACAGTAGGATCGGGATCCAAATATCATTGTGAGATAATGCTGAAGGAATCCTACCAACATTATTAAACTCCAAATGGTATGCAGCACTAGCAAGTTTCAATTTCTTTAGAAACTCCCGATGTGTATTTTTGCCCCATGCTCTTATGACCTTGACGAAGGTCAACAAATCATAAGTCACATGTCAAGTTCTACCCATCATTGTCCAGGTTAATTTGAACCCACCCGTATATACCCTTGACGAAGGTCAACAAGGTAATACGACTGTCCCAAACCAACGCATCTATCTATGCTACATATGAACACCCAACAACTACCAATCACTATGCCTTGACGAAGGTCAACAAATATAGCTTGAATACTATTGAATATTCATATGAAATGACGGAGGGCTACGAATGGTTTTGGAAAAACCGTGAACGTAGTGAACTTGATATAATCGAAGGAACCTGATAGCTTTTAAAAGGAGTGGTTTAAGCTCCGCATTTTTAAAAGTTTTTCTGTTTTGAAAAAACCGAGTGGTTTTGAAATTGTTCCAACGATTCAACTTTGGTTTGTTTTCTTTGCATTAATTAATGCGTCCCATCAATTAATCCTACTATTGCAGAAAACAACGAAAATATGACGTATGCTTTTGCGATCCGCATTCGCCACTAGGCCCCGTCATCACCCGTTAGGTTACTTCACTAACGACAGAGTGGGGGCTGGACTAGCACGGATGCAAAATATAAGCAACGCCTACTAGATATCATATATAGATATATACATTCGTCAGATGCAATGATAGTCATTTCAGATCACAGATGAACACATTGGATATGCTAGGAATCCGCGTTTCGTTCGAGCCTGCAACGAAAGACGGATTTCACGGTCACGATGAATAGCCAAACCCAACCCTAGACCCCTACGGGTGCGGCAAACTACCCGCCAAGTATCCGAAGTGAAGCAACCTCTCTCAACAACGTGAGTAGGCCACTCGACACTTCAAAATACCCGGTAGTTTGTGCACCCCACATTGGGTCTATCCTAGGAGCAAAAACAGTAAAAGAAATAATATACAATGGCGGCTACAACCTCAACCTGGATGTGCGGCCATAAAATAATATTACATCAAATTACAAATTTTACATTGAATGAAAAATGAAAACTCTCATCTCACATCCCCGGCTATTCATCACGACGATCCAACAAGTTCATATACACAAACCAACATCACAGATCACAGATATGTATAACCCCCACTAATCGACGTATAGCGATTAGTAGACGTTTAATACATATATCACATCACAGAAGATCCGATTAGCAAAAGTACTTAGAATTTCGATCGATAACTTGATTTGAAACTACCCCAAGAACAACACAGTACTCAGCAAAATCTGGGCAGAAACAAACTATCTTAAAAATCACAAAACCAACACAGAGAACCCCAGAAGAAATTTGGTGCGCACCCGAGTCGATTCGGCCGCGGATCTGCGGCGGATCGCTTGGATCGGCCGCGGATCCGCGGTCTTCTGAGCGACTCAGGCGCCCAAATTTCTACAGTTTTCCCAAAAACGCCTGCACGTATTTTTAAGGTCCCTGGAAAAATTTTAGGACCAGTTTTTAAAAACGACAGAAAAGTGCAATTTTTGACGTGTTTTGCAATTTTTTCCGGCGATCGAATTTCTAACACTTTGCTAACAAATTAGTAATGGTTTAGCGAGGCTCTGATACCACTGTAAGTCCACGTTACCCATCCCGGTGCTTATGGGGAGGCGGAATAGGTAAAAAACAAATTTTTAACACAAGGTAACATGGACTAAAACTTGAGGATCTTTGCCAAACCATTGCTAACAAACTATAAGAGATTCTATCTACTATGCAAGGAGATTATACCTCATGCTACTAGTCCTTCGGGTCTTCTCCGCTACCCTCCTCGTCTTCGTAGGCTCCATGGGTCAATCCGGATCTTGGTCACCTCCGCGGCCTCCTTGAGTCGAAGACGATCCATCCGAGAGTCTGTAGTCTGAGCTCCACCTCAAGCCGAGGTAACTAGGGCAACAAGTTTGCTATTCTTGAAGTCCTAGGTTGTGTAGAAGATGATGGTGGATATGTTTGTCTATTTTGTTTCTATTTTTCTCAACACATGAGAGCTATAGAAAAATCAAGAGAGGAAGAAGAAGGAGGAACAATGGGAGCTTCTCACTTGAAGAGAGAGAATGAGAAGAAAATAATGATCCATAAACCTTATAATTACTAATCTCTTATCATGATAAAGTTGATGGCTACATTGATTTGACCATTATCATCTCAAATCAAATCCAAAGCCAAAAGCAAAAGAAGGATCTAGTGCTCTCAAGAAAAGTTCAAGTCAATAATGGTCAACTAGGTCAAATGGTCAAGCATGGTCAAATGGTCAAAGCAATTAGCCATAACAAAATTATCATTAAAAAGGTTAGTAAATATTTTCCTCACCTCATAATGGTTTTGACCGAACCAACGGTCAAAACCCTAATGAGGCACCTCCTTCTTCTTCGCTCCTCACAACCGTGCATACACACCCGCATCCGCATTCCGTAGAATGCGAATGCACAGAAGACAAAACTAATCCATCCATACAATACTAAGATCCGGCTAACCAAAGCCCACTAGCATTGTCTGCCCGAACAGCATACGCGCACAAGTGCACGTAAGTGATCGTAGCCCTGCCGTAAAACCATACGGCCTCTACACCTTTCTTCCAGTGTAGGGAAACTCTCTGTGTGGGACTATAAAGACTTGACACTACGCTGGAAGTGGGTTTAACCACAGACCGCAAGCGGCACTAGCTGTACGTAACGGTCCCCACGTAGATGCTGATAAGAAGGCCGATGAGGTAAACCCATCCAAACTCCTACTGAGCCTGAATGTGACAATCTCCGTACGGTCCGGTCTGTTCGTCTATGAGTATCGTATGTCGGGCCTAGGGGGCGGTAAACGTCAGACCCCTAATAGCGGTACAAGTCATGCCGGAGTGTAGCCCAGAACACCCTGAGAAATTACTGGAAACACTACAAGTAATTCTCGCTTGCCCTGGCCAGGGACTTTGTGTAATGGCTCTCCTAGACACAGCGCGATATCAACCCCCAATACCGGGAGAGATGATCAGTCGAAAATAATGTATTTTTAACACGGCAATTTCCCTATCATTTGCACTCATTTAGAAGTGTTCGGTATTCATATTTCACATATTAGCAAATCATTCATAAAATATCAGATTGCATGTGTTAGACTCTAAAACCGGCACTATAAAGGAAATTGACTGCATTTCATGGCATCGCATCATCTCTATATTGCGCAACACTTGTCTTAAGAAATTGTGCAGGAAAATCCGGAAGAAAAGCCAAAATTGTCATTTTGCTGCTCAAACATTACACCAACTCCAAGTTTTGAGATCTGGTAGCAATCCAAAGGGAGAAATACAATTCAACATATCAAAAAAATGCCCACAACTCAAGCCCAACAAGCACCAGAGAGCCCGAGCCCCAACTCTTCAAAAGCGCCGCGGAACCGCGGCGGGAGCCGGCTTGCGCAGCGGTTCCGCGGCGGTTTGGTCAGATCATCAAATTATTTTTAGGGCAAAATTCATATCTCAAGGCCTACAGCTCAGAAAGATATGTCAAATTCCAGAATTCTCGCAAAGCTACTGCCAGATCAGCAAAGATCATTAAGCAAATCTAATCCTAATTAAGCTCCTAACTAACCTCTTCTAGAAGCTCCCTCCTAACTAATCACATCTAGAAGCTTCTCCTCTAACTAACTTTTGGAGGGAAATTCAAATTTCCTCAACAAACTTTTGGAGGGAAACTTAAAATTCAAATCCTAGATCTAGGGTTTTGAGATCTATAAATAGAAGCCTAGACCTAAGGGTTGGGTTGTTCTTGAATAGTTGAATCATTAGTTTATCATTAGTTAGTCTTCTCTCATCATTCTAATTCTTCATCTTCTTCCACAAGTCTAGTGACAAGGCTTGTGCGAAACCCTAACCCTAATTCCACTCCAAATTCAAGATCTTGAGTACCAATCAAGCAAGAAGCCTTCAACCTTTTAGGAGCCGAGCCGATCTTCAATCGGGCAAGTGATCCAAGCCGATCCGCGACTCAAGGAGACGAGCGAAGCCAAATCGACGATCGAGTTCTTCCTCTTGTAGTTCTTGAGCGAATGTAATGAAATTGTTGATATAAATAAAAGGTGAAATTCTTTAATCTTACTTTCTTTTAATTCTTGTATCATGATTAGATCTCAATTTGTGATTGTGGTTCTTGTTGTGATGTTTGAGTAAAACTCCGCTTGTTAAGGAGTCGAGACGATCAATAGAATGATGATGTAACAAATCTTAATACGATTTTTAAGTCCTACGAGCTTTGTAAACCCTAGCAAGTTCAAGAATCGATGACCTAGTTTCGTTGCGATGCTTTCTTGATTGTGATTGCTCGAAATTAGGGATCTACGATCGTTTCTTGAATTTACTAGAGGCTAGAATGTGAATGATATCGACGAAAGAATAAGGGATAAGATGAAACCCTAGTTTCATAAGAAATCCCTAATTCTCGATCGATCATCATCGATCTAGTATCAATTCATCGAAGGATAAGAATACGTCATTGTAAGATTACATCACATCTATAGATCAGATCGATTCCTACGAGCCTCATTTCGATTCTTGATATTTGGTTTGGAAAAATCAACAAACTCTCAATTCTTGATTCTATCTTTTACTTTTATTAGATCTAGATTTTCTAATTCTTGAACTTCAATTTTAAATCATGAATTGTTTGTTTTCTTTTCTTTAAAGTTTCGACTCATCTAATTCAAAAGACGAACGATTACACTATCCCTGTGGACGATCCGCACTGACTAACGCGCTACAATCGACACCGTTATTGATTGCGGTCAAAATATTTTTGGTTGTGATTTCTATTCTATTTTCTACATACACAACGGAAAATCAATTCAATCAAATGGCGCCGTTGCCGGGGACTATTTGATTTGATACACACAATCGGAAATTTATTAACAATCAAATGGCGCCGTTGCCGGGGATAGTGCGCTAATTGTTCGTATTTTGAAATTTGAGTTGAAAATTTTATTCCATCTAAATTTTGAGATCAAAATTCGTGCAAACACTAATACGTGTGTTGTGATTTGATTGCGAGAAAATCTGGAATTATTGGAGCTTGGATAAAATTTTTCTGAGCTTTCCAGAGAGCTAAGGGGAGTAACAGAAGCATTGTCATAAAAAAAGTTTGCAGAGATCTCCTCACTCAATCACGTTTCCGCGGCAAAAACCCCTCTCCTGCGGCGGTTCCGCGGCAACTCTAAGTCATCACTGCACCAAACTTTCTCTGTAAGTTTCTTACCTTCTCCTCTCTCCTCTTTTTAGCTCCAACTAACATTTTGTGCAGGTTTCTTTGCAAATAATTGCAGCGCCGCAAAAGCAAAATAAAATTTGTGCGTGTTTTTGATTCTTGGTTGTTTGCATATTAATACGGAAATTAAGGGGCACGACCAAATCCAAATTAGGTAGGGATTTCATTACCCTTCCTAGGCCCCGAAAATCACAAACTTGCATCCGCATTTACCCTCATTAATTAAAAAATATCTAGAGATGACTCTAAGGACCGTCGCGCTCAATTAGGACAGAAGAAGGCCGTGGGTAATTCATTGCTTATCCGCGTTTTCTTGTGGTGTCTAAGGCGAGTGTGTCTAAGGCTAGTGGTTTTTAATTAGGCCCACTACTTACGTAGTGGAGTACCTTCCCACTTACCTGGCACTTATCCGGCCACAGGGAGACAAAGAGGCAGTGGAGGATTCTATCCTGCGACTTATCTTTTGGCAGTTAGGAGCGGTCTAGAGCCTGACCCAGGTGACCACTAGATTCTAGGGTTTTTGTGTGTTGCATTTGTTGTGTTGCATCATATTTTCAAAAATCCGTCCAATTTTCAAAACAAACACCGCATTCATATCATTTCCCCTAATTATAAATTCACGCTGCCACTTGTACTAACCTTTTTTAGTGCAAGATAGGCTGGACAACGGGATTCTAGTGCCTGTTAGTCCGCGTCCTTCCGATCGACCCTAAAGTCGGTATTTCTATATTTACCCTTTCTTTTACCCACCACCACACCCACTCCGATGGATCCACCTCCATCGAACTTCTTTTCCACTACCCTGCCGCCGTCCGTTGGTGCGCAGAATCCACCTCGCATCTCTCTCCAAGAGAGATGCTATCCTACACGAGGCCCACTTTCCACCTGTCTTTCCATTCCACCAGCCAATGGGGAAAATTTTCAAATAAAACCCCAATACATCAACCTTCTACCAAAATTTCACGGTCTCGAGTCTGAAGATGCATACGTGTTTATCACGAAATTTGAAAATGTATGCGCAATGATCGGTACTTCACAGCTTTCTGTGGATGCTTTCCGTCTACGTCTTCTCCCATTCACTTTGTGCGATTTACCTGAGAAGTGGCTATATAACACTACCGCACATTCCATTTCAAATTGGGACGAATTCGTCAAAGCATTCCTTAAGAAATTCTACCCACATCATAAGACAGCTCGAGTCCGCAGCGAAATCTATCAATTCACCCAGCTTCCAAATGAAACATTTTCAAAATGTCTTGAACGTTTCAAGGATCTGTTAGTCCAATGTCCACATCACGGCATCCCGAAATAGGAATTATGCCGAATCATTTATGAGGGCATTACTCCTTACACAAGACAGACCCTTGAATCCATGTGTCAAGACAACTTCATGACTAAAGATGATGGGGAAGCCTGGAATTTTCTAGAAGATTTCGCTGAAAAATCTTTACAGTGGGAGGGTGTGAGTCAATCGTCTAGGGAAGGCAATGATATTTCCATAGGAGTTAGAGCTGACATTTCGGCTATGCAAAAGAAACTCGAGACTATGGAAAACAAATTTTTAGCCGCCCTAAGTCAAATATCACTCTCCAAAACTGTATGTGGCTGCTGTTCTGATCCGTCTCACTTGACGGAAGAATGTCCGTTTCAAGGTCATGAGCATACCAATGCCGCATTTCAAAGACCTAGAAACGATCCATTTTCCTCCACATATGATCAGGGTTGCAGGAATCACCCTAACTTTGCTTGGAACCAATCCCAATCTCAAAACACGGTTCCAAACACGAATCATTTCCAAAGGGTCCCTCCACCACAACAGCAGCCACCACTTCAATTGAGTCAGCACCCCTTTCAATCACAAAATTTTCAAAATCCGGCCAACACTTTTGCACCGTCTAACACTTTGCAATTGACCGGTACAGATAATACCTCTGCACTAGCACAAACCTTGGATACTTTCATGAAACAATCCATCCAAGGGACGGCAAGTTTGCAATCTTCCATCGAGAATGTGATGAAGATCATTGTCTCTCAAAATGATAATATCAAATCGATGGAAGCACAAATTGCACAACTAAAAGCCGAGATGAGTGTAAGAGAGAAAGGGAAACTTCCAGCTCAACCTTTACCCAATCCTGGCTATTCACATCCTGTGGATGCAATCACGTTGAGATCTGGAAGAGTGCTTGACACTCACGTTGGGGAAGAGTTTGATGATACTGATAAATCAATCAATAACACCCCGGCTGAGACCTTTCCTCACACACACCCTTCTAATTCTGACTCCAGTTCTTCTACCCCACCACCTTCTTGCGAGCCTATTCTTCGTTTCCCAAAAGGCTCGCCACTTCAGCCCATTTCTTCTACCCCTCCACGGACGATCCCCACTTCTATTTTGGGATCGGTTCCACAAACACTTCCTTCTCCTATGATGGACCCAGCGCTTATTGCCAAAGCACCTTATCCTAATCGGTTAAGGGCTAACACACCAAGTCCACATATGGAGAAGATTATGAACATGTTTAAGGAAGTTAACATCAACATCCCTCTCCTAGATGCTATCCAACAAGTTCTGTCCTATGCAAAAACCCTTAAGAACTTATGCACTAGGAAGAGGAAGACTCAAGTGCCTAAAAAAATCTTCATGTCAAGTACTGTAGACACGGCTTTTCCCCAACAATTACCACGGAAACGTAAGGACCCTGGTTGTCCTACTATTTCCATTTCTATTGGGGAGAAACACATCAACCGTGCGTTACTTGACCTTGGCGCTAGTGTTAACTTACTTCCTTACTCGGTATACGAGCAACTAGGTAAGTGTTAAAGCCTTCGAGCATAACTCTCCAGATGGCTGACCGATCAATCACTAAACCTAGGGGTGAACTGGAGGATGTGTTAATAAAAATCGGAGAATTTATATTCCCGGTGGATTTTATTGTAATTGATACACAGCCTGTAGCGAACCCACGGAATCAAATTCCGGTGATTTTAGGTCGCCCCTTTTTGGCCACTTCCAATGCTATTATCAACTGTCGTAACGGTTCTATGACCCTATATTTCGGGAATAGGTCAATAGAACTAAACATTTACAAGTTGGGAAGTGTACTCTCCGAACCTACTGCTCAAGTCTGTTTTGTCGACTTAATGGATGTCGACAGCAGCGAATTTGATGATTCTCTTTATACTGATCTTGACTCTTTTCATACGTTGTTGTTTGACCCAACTATGTATCATACACATACGGACTCTTCCACCAAGATGTCCGGGTCAACAATTAACACGGATTATGAACTGTTCTTAGAGTCTGAAGATCACCCCGCACTTTGTGATGATATTATTCATCGGGGTATTGATGGAACTTTTGAGGAGATCTTCACTGATGAACTTGCATTTTTGAATGACACGGGTGTTGAGATGAATCATCTTCCAATCACTGAAATTGAATCTCCACCCCTTCTTCTGAACTGTAAAAAGAATGCGAATAATCCATCATATTCACTGCATCGTCTCTCCAAAATGAGACGCACACACATTCTCTTCCACCACTTAACCTTTCCCCACTTCTTCTTCCACCAACCAGAGCACTGCATTGATAAAATTTTCGAATGGTTGGTGTTAACATTCGGTCTTTGCAAAGCTTGGCATCGACCAATGATTTTTGACCCCCTCATATGATTTTCAAAGATTAACATTGCTTAAGTTTGGGGGGGTATAATCTGGCTCTTGAAAAGAAAATTTTTACAAAATTTGTGAGCCAAAAATAAGTTTGGGGGAGGGTCTTCACTTAAATATTTTGCCCCCACTAATAAATTCCTCCCAAGCTTACAGGTTTTTCGAAATATAGCGGAAGGCAACAGTGAGGACACTGTTGAAAACAAGTTTGGGGGAGGTTTGTGCTTATTTTTGCATCATTTGCATATCATTTGCATAAGCACAAAACATAAAAATCTATAAAAAAATTGAAAAATTTTCAAAACCCATAA
Source organism: Agapanthus africanus (assembly GCA_030015575.1). Classification (NCBI taxonomy): domain Eukaryota; kingdom Viridiplantae; phylum Streptophyta; class Magnoliopsida; order Asparagales; family Amaryllidaceae; genus Agapanthus; species Agapanthus africanus. Next base: position 100,325,034 of record CM057350.1, on the reverse strand, counting down.
AAATATAAAAATTTCCAAGTATAAAAATAATTTTAATATTTATATTTTTTTTTACATAAATAAGATAATGAAAGTTTAGATAGTGAACAATTACATCCATGAGATTAGAAAAATTTAAGGAAACTAAGAAAATTAGAAGTTTTCTTATACGAACTAGTAATAAGTAGTTATGAGCTGTTGTCCCAAGGGTTAGTAAGATGAAGGACGTCACTAATCTGAGGATAAAACTAAGTCTGAAAAATAGTTTCTATTCTGGAAGCCAAACATTTTGAACGTTGCTACCCTGCTATTCACACTTACACACGTCTTAAAGCCTGGGATAGTAGAGGATACCTTGAAATGCTCTTGTCTTAAAGTCAAAAGTACGAAGGAAATAAAAAGAAAAAAAATGAAAAATTATAAAGTGGTGAGAAAAATGAACACTGGTTTTGTTATCACCAAGGGTAATAAAAAATATATAGCGAGGGTGCCTCTTCACCTAGTTCCCTAAGGCCAACTGGTCTGGGAGTCACTGCTATGCCTGAGGAGGTGCAAGACGAGGAAAATACACCAAGTAAGCAAGCACAGGAGTAATCGGTCGGTTAGTACCTCAAGAAGTATTAACGGTCGCATGAAAGTGTGTGAGCACATCTAAATATTCATTAATTAAAAAGTACCGAGGCTGATGGGCAAGAGTATGATAGCTTGAATTGAATTCTACGGGTATAGGGATGTCTTTACACACACGCAGGGTTATATGATCGATGTTTGGAAGAAAGATAGGAATGAAGAATAAGACGATGTTTTGTTGAGGGAGGACGTGATTTCTGACATCTTTTCATGACCATTAAGATAGGGCTCATGACAACCGAAAAGCTAGCTTAGTTGAAAACCCTAATTTTCAAGGTTTTTCTTTTACAATTCTTTTCTTTAAATGTAATATTCATGATCTTCCTTTTATTATTGGATTTTGTGGGTGCAATCCGCTGAAAACCCTCAGGAGACAACACTCCTCTTACTAGGAACACCTAGAGGTTTAAAAGTTTGTTGCACGTGCTCAGTGCAATCGTATTGCCTACGAAAGTGTGCTAGTTAGATTTTTCTCTTTCTTTATTTTCTCCTTCTCTTCTTTAATAAAACATTCGCTCGAGACGATCGAAATTAAGTTTGGGGGTATTTGATCAGTCGAAAATAATGTATTTTTAACACGGCAATTTCCCTATCATTTGCACTCATTTAGAAGTGTTCGGTATTCATATTTCACATATTAGAAAATCAGTCGTAGAATATCAGATTGCATGTGTTAGACTCTAAAACCGGCACTATAAAGGAAATTGACTGCATTTCATGGTATCGCATCATCTCTATATTGCGCAACACTTGTCTTGAGAAATTGTGCAGGAAAATCCGGAAGAAAAGCCAAAATTGTCATTTTGCTGATCAAACATTACACCAACTCCAAGTTTTGAGATCTGGTAGCAATCCAAAGGGAGAAATACAATTCAACATATCAAAGAAAGGCCCACAACTCAAGCCCAACAAGCACTAGAGAGCCCGAGCCCCAACTCTTCAAAAGCGCCGCGGAACCTCGGCAGGAGCCGGCTTGCGCCGCGGTTCTGCGGCGGTTTGGTCAGATCAGCAAATTATTTTTAGGGCAAAATTCATATCTCAAGGCCTACAGCTCAGAAAGATATGTCAAATTCCAGAATTCTCGCAAAGCTACTGCCAGATCAGCAAAGATCATTAAGCAAAACTAATCCTAATTAAGCTCCTAACTAACCTCTTCTAGAAGCTCCCTCCTAACTAATCACATCTAGAAGCTTCTCCTCTAACTAACTTTTGGAGGGAAATTCAAATTTCCTCAATAAACTTTTGGAGGGAAACTTAAAATTCAAATCCTAGATCTAGGGTTTTGAGATCTATAAATAGAAGCCTAGACCTAAGGGTTGGGTTGTTCTTGAATAGTTGAATCATTAGTTCATCATTAGTTAGTCTTCTCTCATCATTCTAATTCTTCATCTTCTTCCACAAGTCTAGTGACAAGGCTTGTGCGAAACCCTAACCCTAATTCCACTCCAAATTCAAGATCTTGAGTACCAATCAAGCAAGAAGCCTTCAACCTTTTAGGAGCCGAGCCGATCTTCAATCGGGCAAGTGATCCAAGCCGATCCGCGACTCAAGGAGACGAGCGAAGCCAAATCGACGATCGAGTTCTTCCTCTTGTAGTTCTTGAGCGAATGTAATGAAATTGTTGATATAAATAAAAGGTGAAATTCTTTAATCTTGCTTTCTTTTAATTCTTGAATCATGATTAGATCTCAATTTGTGATTGTGGTTCTTGTTGTGATGTTTGAGTAAAACTCCGCTTGTTAAGGAGTCGAGACGATCAATAGAATGATGATGTAACAAATCTTAATACGATTTTTAAGTCCTACGAGCTTTGTAAACCCTAGCAAGTTCAAGAATCGATGACCTAGTTTCGTTGCGATGCTTTCTTGATTGTGATTGCTCGAAATTAGGGATCTACGATCGTTTCTTGAATTTACTAGAGGCTAGAATGTGAATGATATCGACGAAAGAATAAGGGATAAGATGAAACCCTAGTTTCATAAGAAATCCCTAATTCTCGATCGATCATCATCGATCTAGTATCAATTCATCGAAGGATAAGAATACGTCATTGTAAGATTACATCACATCTATAGATCCGATCGATTCCTACGAGCCTCATTTCGATTCTTGATATTTGGTTTGGAAAAATCAACAAACTCTCAATTCTTGATTCTATCTTTTACTTTTATTAGATCTAGATTTTCTAATTCTTGAACTTCAATTTTAAATCATGAATTGTTTGTTTTCTTTTCTTTAAAGTTTCGACTCATCGAATTCAAAAGACGAACGATTACACTATCCCTGTGGACGATCCGCACTGACTAACGCGCTACAATCGACACCCTTATTGAGTGCGGTCAAAATATTTTTGGTTGTGATTTCTATTCTATTTTCTACATACACAACGGAAAATCAATTCAATCAAATGGCGCCGTTGCCGGGGACTATTTGATTTGATACACACAATCGGAAATTTATTAACAATCAAGAGACGAATCCTATCTAACCGCTACTGCCTCCAAGTGCTTCGGGATTGCACCCAACTACTACCTGTTTGCATGACTCCTTTGAGCCGTGGTAGGGTAGTAATCAAAGTACAGTGGGAACACACTCGAGGCGAAGTAGCAGTGTCAAGTCGACGGACTAAGCTGTACTCCTGTCACCTGGGAACTGTTATCTGACGATAGGTATAGTACCAACCAACAGTTCCCGATGAGTCCTGTCCAGTGTACTCGTAACCTAATGAGCACCCGCATACTATCTCCAGTACGACGTACTGATGGCTATGGGACAGACCATCTTCCCTGCTGGGATGAGAAGCGCATACGCTAGTCTACTCCGGAGTATCGATGCCCCGTCTCGATAATCCTACGACTAGGGACCTGTATAAGGATGTGCTTGTAGATTACCCAGCCCCCACAAGTGTGACTGCCATCACAACGCTGGTAATCAAGCAAAGATCCTAAGGGCTCCACTAATATGTATAAGCGATATACTAAAAGAAACACATGCACATATTAAAGTAGAAACAAACCAAGTAGCATACTACCATTTTGAGCAAGATTGTCTATACAACTGTGAATATCCTAAGCTTCCATTAAGTAATATACAAACTAGTATGATACAGTAATGGCCTCTAGGGCATATACACTAACATCTTCATGCCCCTATCCCTCCCGAGGAGATGTCGGTTGTTCCCCTCCGAACGGCGGCCAAGACATGATCGTCTTGCATGAGATTCGGGGCAGATGCTAATAGGTGCTATTCGTCTACCTCTCCGAAGATGCCAAGTTGATTTATGGCACCGTGTATCGGAGGTTTAGACGGATGCGGCCGATGTAGCAGATTTCGTCAGATTCCCCCTCTCTTGAGGGGTTTTTGATTGTGGGGACACTCTTCCCTGTAGGCGCAAGCCCCTGCAGTTAATTACGCTACCGCATCGCGGTAACAACTTTCTCCTTCTCCAGCTGGACACTTCATGTCGTGGGTGTTTGTTTTGTTTGTGGTTGCCCGTGGATTGTATACGGAGGCTGATTTATATCGTCGCCCGTAGGGCGTGGACTAGTCCAAATCTGTATTTTCTTAGATTTGGGTTTGGGGTTTTGGTTTAAGGATACGTTATCCATATTTGAGGCTAAGATCAACTTAAACGTTTGTTAAGGATACGTTAGTCCAATTTGAGACTAAGATCAACTTAACGGGGTCGTTTAGATCCGACAAAAGAGCGTTTTGGGGCTCGATTGTTCCAGTTTAGGGACATGGTGGTCCATTGTATGTATGGCCGTCGGGACCCGTCACTTCTCTGACATCGTTGAAGGATTACAACGACAGATGTCAGAGGAGTTCAGAGATGTACCCTTGAACCAAAGTTGATTGGATGATTTATAGTCCAATTTGGGACTAAAGCCCGTTTGAAGGTTTAAGAATACGTTAGCCATATTTGAGGCTAAGATCAACTTAAACGGTTGTTAAGGATACGTTAGTCCAGTTTGGGACTAAGATCGACTTAACAGGATCTTTTAGATCCGACAAAAGAGCATTTGGGCTCTATTGTTTCAGTTTAGAGACATAGTGGTCCAAGTTCCAGTTTAGGGACGTGGTGGTCCATTGCCAGTTTAGGGACATGGTGGTCCAAGTTCCAGTTTAGGGACGTGGTGGTCCATTGCCAGTTTAGGGACATGGTGGTCCAAGTTCCAGTTTAGGGACGTGGTGGTCCATTGCCTGTATGGCCATCGGGACCCGTCACCTCTCTGACAACGTTGAAGGATTACAACGACAGATATCAGAGGAGTTCAGAGATGTACCCTTGAACCAATGAGTTGGTTGAAAGAGCAGATGTGCTCAGTTCAAGATGATTTGAGGACTTATGGCCAATTTGGGCTAAGTCCAATTGTGTTTGAAATATTGGCCCTCTGTTGGTCCATTGAAGGAGAGGCTTTGCCTCTAGAAACTTAGCCAATTGGGCTAAAACTAGTGTTAAACACTAGAGGTCAACAGTGTTGAACACTGGGAATAAGATTGACAAGTTAGTGTTAAACACTAAAAGATAATCAGTGTTAAAAACTAGCAACAGGGCTTTCAAATTAGTGTTAAACACTAAAGCAAATCAGTGTTAAACACTAGTAATCAGAGATTTCAAATTAGTGTTTAACACTAAAGCAAATCAGTGTTAAACACTGGGAACAAAGTCTTCAGATTAGTGTTAAATACTAAGGAGAGAGGGGTCACATGTGGACACGTGAGAGCGCCCTGATTTCCCTTATTTTATTCTGTAGATCAGTGTTTAACTCTTTTAATTCTGACGGCCATCACGTGTGAGCACGTGATGGAGGCCCCCGCTCTGGTCTGTTAGAATGCTCATTAGGGGTCACGTGGTGACACGTGAGGGCGCCCTAAATGTGGAGCCAGATCTCCTTTGTTTTATCTTCAATTCTGCGAATAAGTGTTAAACACTTTTCATCTTTATTTTAGAGCATCACGTGTTGGCACGTGATAGGGATTTATGCATCGATAATTACAGCACTTGCTGAGGGGTCACGTGGGGACACGTGAGAGCGCCCAAAGCTTCTTTTCTTTTGTTTCTTCTTTCTGCATTTTGGGAGTCACGTGGGAGCACGTGAGGCATTGCCTCAAAGCTTCTTTTCTTCAGGGATCTTTTCAAGGGTCACGTGGGGGCACGTGACCCTAGTTCTTTTCATGAACAGAGATCTTTTAAGAATTGAATTCTCTGTAGGGTTAAACCCTAATTATGATTTTGGAGGAATTAAATTCCTATTGTGAAAGAATTAAATTCTTATTTAGGGTAAAACCCTAACTTCTTTTTAAAGGAATTAAATTCCCAGATATGTAAAAGAATTAAATTCTTGATTAGGGTTAAACCCCAGTTTCATTTTAGGAGGAATTAAATTTCTGTGAGTCTGAGAGAATTAAATTCTCAAAACTCAATTCCCCTTCTAAGTTTAGGATCTCCATGGCAGGATCTCGACCCGATGAGAATTAAATTCTCAACTTATGGGGAGATGTGCTCTTGCAGATCTTCAACCAGAAGAAGAACTAAGTTCTTTTTTGTATAAGAGTTAAACTCTTGGATTTTGAGAATTAAATTCTCTTTTTTGAAGTTTTGATCCCTTTCTTTTCTCACCTAGGATTTTTTTTCTTGAGAATTAAATTCTCCTTTCTTTTCTTCCCTCTTGAGAATTAAATTCTCCTCTCTCTGTTTTTCTCCCCCCAAAAAAAAAGGGTCCCTTCTCTTCTCTTCTTAGCTCCTATTTATAGAAGAAGAAAAAGAATCAATTTGTTTAGCAAATCTCCCATTGAAAGATTTGATTTGTTTTCATATTTAATATGAGCCTTTAGATCATTCTGTGAATTTTATTCACCGTTGGATTTTAAATCCAAAAGATATTCTATTTGTTATTTTCGGTGAGATTTAGGGAAATCTTTCCTTGTCTAAGATTTTCCCATAAATTGGTGATTTTTAATCATCCTTGGATCTTTAATCCAACGGTCCCCATAATCCTTTTCCATTTGGAAAGATTTAGAGAAATTTAGAATTTTAATTCTATTTGGAAAGATTTAAATGATCTTTTTTCAGAATTAATTCTGTTGAACAGCAAGGCTTTTACAGCCAGTCACGTGTTTCCACGTGACCTTTGGTCACGTGTGAGCATATGACCCCCAATTGAGTCCTTTTCTCAATGTTTACTTATGCTTCAGTTGTAACCATCACGTGTCAACACGTGACCATTGGTCACGTGTGAGCACGTGACACCTCGTTGAGGTATTTCCTTCAGCCGTTTGTTATTTTATCTCTGTTTTGATTGTCACGTGTCAACACGTGACCATTGGTCACGTGTGAGTACGTGACCCCCAATTGGGTCTTTCCTCAGCCGTTTATTTATGCTTCAGTTTTAACAATCACGTGTCAACACGTGACCATTGGTCACGTGTGAGCACGTGATATCTCATTGAGATAATTCCTGATTTTTAATCAGGGAACAGTGCACAATATATTTGCTCATAACTTTTGATCCCGGATGAATTATGAAGCTCATAATATATCAAATCGAAGGGTTTTTCGAGATGCTTCCAATAACATCAGAATTTATCTATTTCTCATTCGGGAGTTTGTCAAAAAACAGCCCGGAAGATACTGGTTCGCATTTCCTTAAGCGTATCACTGCCATTTGATACCTTGGACTCCTTTGCGTAGAAATTTTTGGCGGGAACAAATGCCCCCCACTACTTTGCCCACGTAAGTATGTACGTGGGTGAAGTAGTGCAGAGTTATGCATGGCGTATGACCAGTTTCGGGTTGGTGTATCATTTTCAGAATCTCGATCTGAGAAGATAACGAGCGGACACAAGCGTCGTCATTTATCATTGACTCAAATCTCGACTCTTAAGAGATATAGTTCCAAACTCTCAACTCCATGAGCCACACCCTTCTATTTCTTTATGTCTTACTCTGGCATGAAGTAGTCTTATACGCTCATGAGTAAGTTCTCCATTTCAGTGGCATATAGCTTTGGCAAGTGTGGCTAATAGATGGTCCATCTTGACCTCTTTGCAGGGCAGTGATGGCTTAGGAGACAGGGGTAGGATCCGCCACCTAAGACTTTTCAACTTTACGAGCCGTGAGGGTCTCATAAAGGCTTTTCTCCCTACGGGTCGTGAGGATCTCGTAGGTGTCTTTTCTCCTTATGAGTCGTGAGGATTCCTAAGTGTGTTTTCTCTTGAGAGTCGTAAGGATCTCACAAGAGAATTTTCCCTCTTACGAGTCGAGAGGACCCGTAAGCGGTTGTTTCCCTCCTTGTCGAGATTCGACTTTGGAGAGTGAGACCCGTGGATAGTATGCAAGAGACCGTTTTGGGCCGACTTGCAGGATCCCAGTGCTTAGGAAACAGGTTTTTTTAATCCTCACTGCCTAAGGCATTATCTTACGAGTCGAGACGAGTTGAGAAGTTCTCACAAAGACATCAATTTCCTCACGAGTCAAAACGGATCGAGCAGATCTCGCAAGAATATCCTAACGTCACAGTTAACCTCTGCTCTTTACGACAAAAGTCCGTTAGGGTCTGTGGTACTTAGGGTTTTGGCCGTCGTACCGTCGCATTGGCTGATGTATCCCTCGATAGGCAATCGTGCTGCTCGAGTAGCCCTGCGACTGCCGTGTCTCTGATCCCTTCGGGGGCTGGACAAGACGTCTCCAAGCAATCCTCCTAGGTAGTTTGACCGTCGGAAGAGCAAGCGTTAGGAATTTGCCATGCCGCTTTTTACTTGAGGTTAGGCTCATTTTGGAGAGCCCCGATGAGTCATAACCACTCCGCGCTGGTGTGGGATGATCTTCGATAGTCTTTCAGGCTTTATATGACTTGCCGTTAAGAACCTGAAGCTAGGTATTTGGCCTTTGCTTCGTTTGCTGGCATCGCGTCTGCTGTATCGAGACGAATGTCGCGGTTGTCTCTAGGTTGCATGTGAATCGTCAAGGTTTGGAACTAGGAATTTTGCCATGGCTCCGTTTGTTTGAGTGTCGCGTCTGAACCTTGCTGGAGGAAGAACGCTGGGGTGACATTTCATCTGCTGTATCGAGATGATCGTCGAGGTGGTGACCACTCCGCACTGGTGCGAGATGCTCTCCGATTGTCTTTCAGGCTTTATATGACTTGCCGTCAAGACCCTGAAGCTAGGAATTTGGCATTTTGCTTCATTTGCTTTGTCACGTCCGAATCCTGTTGGAGGAAGAACGCTGGGGTGACATCACGTCTGCTGTATCGAGACGAACGTCAAGATGGTGACCACTCCGCACTGGTGCAAGATGATCTCCGATCGTCTTTCAGGCTTTATATGACTTTCCGTTAAGACCCTGAAGCTAGGAATTTGGCCTTTGCTTCGTTTGCTGGCATCGCGTCTGCTGTATCGAGACGAATGTCGCGGTTGTCTCTAGGTTGCTGGTGAATCGTCGAGGTTTGGAACCAGAGATTTTGCCGTGACTCCTTTTGGTGATGTTGCGTCTGCTGTGTTGAGACGAACGTCGAGGTGGTGACCGCTCTGCACTGTGGCGAGATGATATCCAATTGTCTTTCAGGCTTTATATGACTTGCCGTCAAGACCTTGAAGCTAGGAATTTGGCCTTCGCTTCGTCTGCTTTGATGTGTCCGAATCCTGTTAGAGGAAGAACACTGTTGTTGACATTGCGTCTGCTGTAACGAGACGAATGCTGAGGTGGAGCTGGGATTTTGCCATCACTCCGCTTTGCTTCGACCGTGGGGTCTTTTGTTGACGTTGCATCTACATCCTGCTGGACTGCGAAGGAACGCTGTTGTTGACATTGCGTCTACTGTATCGAGACGAATGCTGAGGTGAAGCTGGGATTTTGTCGTCGCTCCGCTTTGTTTTGACCGTGAGGTCTTTTGTTGACGTTGTATCTGCATCCTGCTGGACTGTGAAGGAACGCCGTCGTTGACATCTCGTCTGCTGTATTGAGACGAATGCTGAGGTGGAGCTGGGATTTTGTCGTCGCTCCGCTTTGTTTCGACCGTGAGGTCTTTTGTTGATATTGTATCTGCATCCTGCTGGACTGTGAAGGAACGCCGTCGTTGACATCTCGTCTGCTGTATCGAGACGAATGCTGAGGTGGAGCTGGGATTTTGTCGTCGCTCCGCTTTTTTTCGACCGTGAGGTCTTTTGTTGATGTTGCATCAACATCCTGCTGTACTGCTGAGGAACGCCGTTGTTGACATTGCGTCTGCTGTAATGAGACGAATGCTAAGGTGGAGTTGGGATTTTGCAGTTACTCCGCTTTGTTTCGACCATGAGGTCTTTTGTTGACGTTGTATCTGCATCCTGCTGGACTGCGAAGGAACGCTATTGTTGACATCTCGTCTGCTGTATCGAGACGAATGCTGAGGTGGAGCTGGGATTTTGTCGTCGCTCTGCTTTGTTTCGACCATGAGGTCTTTTGTTGACGTTGCATCTGTATCCAGCTGGACTGTGGAGGAACGCCATCGTTGACATCTCGTCTGCTGTATCGAGACGAATGCTGAGATGGTCTCTAGGTTGTCTGTGAACCGTCGAGATTTGGAACTAAGGACTATGCCATGGCTCCGTTTGATGGTGTAACATCTGTGTCCTGCTGGAATGAGGAGGCACACTGTTGTTGGTCTCTAGGCTGCAGATGTGGCCATTGAGATTTGGAACTAGGGACTTTGTCATGGTTCCGTTTCGTTGCGACTCTGAGGTCGATTGTTGACGTCATGTCTGCATCTAGTTGGAGTGAGGAGAAACGCCGTTGGTGATCTCTAAGTTGTCGATATTGACGTCGAGACCCTGAAACTAGGGATCTTCCTTTACTTCATTTGTTGGCATTGTGTCTGCAATATTGCGACAAACGTCGAGGTGGTCTCTAGGTTGTCTACGAACCGTCGAGATTTGGCTTCGCTTTCTGATGGAGCCTGTTGGGAAAATATAGTTCCCTCTTTATTTATGCCCATGGATTGTATACAGGAGTCAATGTGACCTCACCTGCAGGGCAAAAATTTCATTCTTTCATCATTCATTTTTTTTATTCTTTCCGCGATGCTCTATCATTTCAGCTTTTATATCGCGGAGGTCGCGATTGCCCCATCATTTCGGCTATTTTTCGCGGTGCCCAATTATTTTGGCTATTTATTTTGTTTTTACTCGCTGCTTTTTATTGCGAGTTGCCCAATCATTTCGGCTATTTTTGTATGCATACATTTTTACTTGCTGATTTCGTTGCAAGTTGCCCCATCATTTCGGCTAATTCAAATGCATTTTTTTTTGTGAGTGGGGGATTTGGGATCTGATACCGATCTTAGCATCAGCATCGCTGCGATTGGAATATTGCCAGGAGCGAATCATCATTTGCCATGAAAGGACTTGGAATTTGATACCGGTTTAGGCATCAGCATCGCTACGACTGGGATATTTCCAGGAGCGAATCATCATTTGCCATGACAAGACTTGGAATTTGATACTCGTTTAGGCATCAGCATCGCTACAACTGGGATATTGCCAGGAGCGAATCATCATTTGCCTCTGTCGATATTGAACAAAGGTGGCTTAGTAAACAGGGTTAGGATCCTATCGACTAAGGCTTTTGACTTCATGAGCCGTAAGGGTCTCACAAAGGTATTTCTCCCTACGAGTCGTGAGGATCTCGCAGGTGCGTTTTCTCCTTAGGAATCGTGAGGACTCTTAAGTGTATGTTCCACTGTAAGTCGTAAGGATCTTACAAAAGGGTTTTCTCCTTATAAGTCGAGAGGACTTACAAGGGTTGTTCACCGTATGGACATATCCCTAGTCACGGGTGGGACTTGATTAGGGAAATGTTTATTCGTGCCCGTGGATTGTATACAAGGGTCAGTACTGAGCCACTTGTAGGGCCATATCGAAGGTTATGGGGGGTTTTTTTCTTAAGAACAGGTTCAGGTCTCTGTAACTTAAGACTTTCAAATCTTATGAGCCGTGAGGGTCCCATAAGAGAGTTCTCCTTACGAGTCGTGAGGATCTCGCAAGTGTAATTTCTCCTTAGGGATTGTGAGGATCCCTAAGTGTGTTGCTCCCTCGTGAGTCGTAAGGATCTCACGCGGGTGGTTTCTCCTTACAAGGTCGAGAGGACCCTGTAAGTATCTTTTAACAAGGTTGCGCCCTTTCAGGTTTTCACAAACACTCGCCGGTAGCCCTGCTGTTTTTACTCACGGAGCCCTTTCGGGTTTTCATCCGTGCCCACTTTGCTTATGGACATACCGTTATTTTTATTTATTTATTTTTTATTTTTTCTTTTTCTTCTTCTTCTTCTTTTTTTTTAAACGAGGTTTCGCCCTTTCGGGTTTTCACGAACACTCGCCGGTAGCCCTGCTGTTTTTACTCACGGAGCCCTTTCGGGTTTTCATCCGTGCCCATTTTGCTTGTGGACGTACCATTTTTTTTACCACGTCAGCCTGAAGATGTTGCAGGTTGGGAGTAGTTTAACGACATTTCGGTCATTTGCAAGTTTTAGGACATTGCGGTCCATTGTTAGTTTAACGACGTTTCGGTCTATTATCCAGTTTTAGGACATAGTGGTCCATTGTTAGTTTAACGACGTTTCGGTCTACCGTCGCCGTATTTGAGGCGAATCTCTAGTTTACTGACTTTTCGGTCTATGGGACTTTCTCTATGACTGAGCATGATGCCCCCGGCATATCCATCTTTTTCGGAGCATGTGGTTGTGGTGGGCTCACCTTCCATTTTCCGGACAACGCGAACTTGCCCTGTTGGTACTGGTCTTCAACCCAGTTTTTGAAGACGTAGCAATTTTCAATCGGATGGCCCAATACTTGGTGGCAAGGGCAGTAATTAGGATTGTTGACCTCATTCAGTTGTAGCTGGCATTTCGGCTCCGGTAGAGTGATAAGCCCATCGTGCACTGCTAGTTCGAACAGCCTCCTTGTTTCATCCCGGGGAAATGAGTAAGGACGTTTCAACTTTTCATAGAGGGGTTGCCGCTTGTTGTTTCGGCAAACAACCGGTCTAGGGCCACTCGATTGCTGTTGAGTGTTGGCTACGAGGGCTATTTTTTCCTTCCCTTTATCCTTTTTGCTCGATCCTTTGTTTGCGGGGCCGAGAATTTTTCTGGGTATCGTGCAATTGCAAGGCTGAATGCTCTCGCAACTCCTCAATTCTTTCGTTTTAGAGATGGACTCCTTGAAAAGAGGGCCGGGGGCTACTTTTTCGTCGGAATTGCTCCCGAATGTGAGAACTCGCGGTCCCTCGGGATCAACCCTATGACAATTGCCGGCGATTCTTTTACGCTCATCTGTCGCATTTTTCTGCTGTTTACGAGCTTCACGCTTTGTCCTGTTGAAGTGTTGCCTGTGAGCGACATACCCTTGCCACCAACGCTTAAAGGAGTTGCAGTTCTCAGTAGGATGTGCGATCTTCTGATGATATAAGCAGAAATTAGGATGTACTTCCGCTTCATCAAGATGTATGCCACCAGGAGACTTTTCTCTAAAAGAGGGCGGCCTCATCCCCATTGATATGGCTTTGGCAAATCGTTTCCTTGTCTTAATCCTGCTTTCATTTGCGGCGGATGTACTTTGATATGGTGGGAGTGTTTCGACCCTTTTGTCCAGTCGCCGACGTTTGGCCTTTTCAAATATGGCCATCTCGCGCTTCCGATCAGCTTTACTTTTTAGACGAATCTCATCTAGAAAAGCGTCGATCATTTCGTCTGACGGCCACACGAATTCCGGCTCAGGCTCTGCCCCCAGTTTCTCAGTGCAAGGAGTTTTTTCATCGTCCGTAAATGAGTGGGAGATCATGTGACAAGTTGCCCCCGGTGCGTCTCTCTTCTTTGGAGTGTGCGGCTGTGGTGGGTTTACTTTCCACTTTTCAGACATCGCGAACTTTCCTTGTAGGTACTGATCCTCGATCCACCCCTTAAAGACGAAACAATTCTCGATCGGGTGACTTACCGTTTGGTGGTAAGGGCAATAATTGGGATCGTTGACATCGCCCGGCTGCAACGGATGCTTTGGACTCGGCAAATTGATGAGTCTGTTGCGCACTGCCAGCTCGAACAGTCTTCTCGTTTCCTTGTAGGTACTGATCCTCGATCCACCTCTTAAAGACGAAACAATCCTCGATCGGGTGACTTACCGTTTGGTGGTAAGGGCAATAATTGGGATCGTTGACATCGCCCGGCTGCAACGGACGCTTTGGACTCGGCAAATTGATGAGTCTGTTGCGCACTGCCAGCTCGAACAGTCTTCTTGTTTTATCCTGAGGAAACGAGTAAGGACATCCCAGTCTCTCCTCGAGGGATGGGCGTAGACGCATATTGTTTTGACGGACAACCGGTTTTAAGTTGCTCGACTGTTGTTGAGTATTAGCGATGAAAGTTGCTTTTCCTTTCCCCTTTTCATTCCGAGGGTCCGTCTTTGAAGGAGATGATCTATGATCCATCTGATCCATTTGGGCCAACTTGTCAATGAAGGCCTGGAAAGTAGTTGGCTTAAAGAACATCATGAATTGCGAGATGGTCGCTTGCGGATCAAGAGTGCCCATGAACATGCCTACCGCAGGTGCTTCTTCGATCCGCTGTTCGCATTTCGACCACAGATTCCGCCATCGTGATGCGTATTGAACCCACGTTTCTCCTGGCCTTATCCTGGCGTTGATCAGTGCTGTTATCGGGGTGCGTTCGCTGGCGCTTGCAAATCTTTGTGTAAACAGTAGCTCCATCTCCGCAAATGTTTTGACAGAGTCGTTAGGTAGCTCCGAATACCATTCAAAGGCCGTTTCTGCTAAGCTGCCGACGAATTGGCGAAGCAACAGTTTGTCGTCGCCTCCAGTGTTGCCGCATAAGGCCCTGAACTGGGCGACATGCTGATTTGGATTCCCTGTCCCTTTATATACGTGGAACTTAGGGATCGTATATCCTGGTGGGTAACTGATTTGGTCAAACCAGCTTGGGTAGGGTCATCCGGTTCTAACAATTTGCGCAGCCGCTTCATTCGCCTGATGAGCCCGTATTTGCTGAGCTATATAGTCATCCAGTGCGGCCTTGGAAAGGGTTTCTTCCTTGGCTGCTGAAAGAGCCGGAGGAGGATTAGATGTCTCCCTTCTATCGTTTTCAACAATGATTGGAGGGTCATCAGCTGGAAGGTCCGGCTGTAACATCATACCTACCATATCTTGGAAAAGGAGCGCCATTTGTTTTATATTAGCTGCTTGTTCTGCTGCTTCTCTGTCCTTCTTTTCGAGGACTCGGCGTAGGAAGTCAGCGTCGGTTTCTTGCTCCCAGTGTTGATCCGAGGATGCCTCCGAGCTTTCTTTTGGCCCGGTAAGTGCGGCCATCACAGTCATCATCTCCTGAAGCTTCTGCTGCTGTTCATGAGCTTTTGTCACGGATCGGGTGAGTGGTCGGTGACCCGTCAAAGCGCGGCTTTCCTCCTTTCCGGAAGCCATATAAACGGTGTGCACCACCATGCCCCCAGACTTGGGGCGTTTAGATTCAGTGTCTTTGCGATTTGCCGAAGACACAGGGATCTTCTCCGGCCTCCTTCTTCTGTGAGCGGTCGAAGCTAAGGGGACCGTTGCTTTGGGCACCCAGGTGGTTGTCGTCCTTTGCGGTTTGATCGGGCGGTTCTTTTCTTCCTGAACTTTCACCCTCTTTTGCCGGTGAGAGTGATCTGGAATGATTACTGAGTCCTGAACTCATCGCCAGACCTTGTAGATTTTGGAGGACAGCCGTTGAGAAGGCTGCTCTGGCTTTTCTGGTTTTGCTTCCACGACGGTCTTTACCGGTGGAGGAGATCTTTTGAGAACCGCAGTTGGCGAATTTTTGCGTACCCTGTTTAGCAGCTCAAAGTTATTCCCGGTCGGAACAGCAGCATTGATTTCCACCATCGGAGCTGGCGGAGTTATCCCAGAGAGGGAGTTTCCCCCAGCCTTCCTTATCCGGCGCCAGTGACGACGGCGAGCATGTCGAGCGGACGGCCTTGGTTCAGCGATGGGGATGGCTTTGTCTTGCCTCCTGTCTAGATGAAGCGCTGCCGGTGTCAGTCTCTTAAAGACTGATGTCTTTTGAGTAGCGGTATCCAATCCGTCAAAGACAGACCTTCGAGCAGGAACGGGAGCCGGAATAGTCAGTCTTGTGAAGACCAACCCATTGGCAGGAGAAGCCGTCTTGATGACTTCAGGAGCAGGGATGGCTATCCTCTTCGGAACAACCTTTTCTGGTATTGCAGGCTTCTTCATGGGCCCACATGAGTTTTGGCCCAGTTTGCTGAAAGCTGAGGCATTGGGCTTGGGCGACTCGTTGAGAGGGGCCGCGATAGTTGTAAGCCGATCGAAGACCGACTTTTTCGGAGCTTCTTGCGATGGCAATGGGGCATTGAAGCTCATTGGTGGGATCATGGTCCCGAAAAATAGCCCAGTGGTGGCCTGAGTCACCTGTTCCACTGGCCTAGTGAAGATGGAGGCCGCTTGGGGCCCATAAGTCACTCATCCAGCAAGGACGGAGCGAGAGTTGCAGTTGCAGGTAGTGCAGTTTGAAACCATTGATCTTCTATTTTCTGCACGGAACAAGACACCAAATCTTAGTACCTCGAATCCACAGACAACCACAGCAAACCGCGATTCGTTCGCGAACACGACACACGAAGTGTGGAGTGGAAAGAGGAAGAGGTCCTACTGGGCGTGCCAGAATCTGTTCCCCTCCGAACGGCGGCCAAGACATGGTCGTCTTGTCTGAGATTCAGGGCAGATGCTAATAGGTGCTATCCGTCTACCTCTCCGAAGATGCCAAGTTGATTTATGGCACCGTGTATCGGAGGTTTAGACGGATGCGGCCGATGTAGCAGACTTCGTCAGATTCCCCCTCGCTTGAGGGGTTTTTGATTGTGGGGACGCTCTTCCCTGTAGGCGCAAGCCCCTGGAGTTAATTACGCTACCGCATCGCGGTAACAACTTTCTCCTTCTCCAGCTGGACACTTCGTGTCGTGGGTGTTTGTTTTGTTTGTGGTTGCCCGTGGATTGTATACGGAGACTGATTTATATCGTCGCCCGTAGGGCGTGGACTAGTCCAAATCCGTATTTTCTTAGATTTGGGTTTGGGGTTTTGGTTTAAGGATACGTTATCCATATTTGAGGCTAAGATCAACTTAAACGTTTGTTAAGGATACGTTAGTCCAATTTGAGACTAAGATCAACTTAACGGGATCGTTTAGATCCGATAAAAGAGCGTTTGGGGGCTCGATTGTTCCA
Organism: Agapanthus africanus; assembly: GCA_030015575.1. Taxonomy (NCBI): domain Eukaryota; kingdom Viridiplantae; phylum Streptophyta; class Magnoliopsida; order Asparagales; family Amaryllidaceae; genus Agapanthus; species Agapanthus africanus. The sequence continues at coordinate 100,308,165 of CM057350.1, read as the reverse complement.
GTTTAGGGACATGGTGGTCCATTGTATGTATGGCCGTCGGGACCCGTCACTTCTCTGACATCGTTGAAGGATTACAACGACAGATGTCAGAGGAGTTCAGAGATGTACCCTTGAACCAAAGTTGATTGGGGGATTTATAGTCCAATTTGGGACTAAAGTCCGTTTGAAGGTTTAAGAATACGTTAGCCATATTTGAGGCTAAGATCAACTTAAACGGTTGTTAAGGATACGTTAGTCCAGTTTGGGACTAAGATCGACTTAACAGGATCGTTTAGATCCGACAAAAGAGCATTTGGGCTCTATTGTTCCAGTTTAGAGACATAGTGGTCCAAGTTCCAGTTTAGGGACGTGGTGGTCCATTGCCAGTTTAGGGACATGGTGGTCCAAGTTCCAGTTTAGGGACGTGGTGGTCCATTGCCAGTTTAGGGACATGGTGGTCCAAGTTCCAGTTTAGGGACGTGGTGGTCCATTGCCTGTATGGCCATCGGGACCCGTCACCCCTCTGACAACGTTGAAGGATTACAACGACAGATATCAGAGGAGTTCAGAGATGTACCCTTGAACCAATGAGTTGGTTGAAAGAGCAGATGTGCTCAGTTCAAGATGATTTGAGGACTTATGGACAACTTGGGCTAAGTCCAATTGTGTTTGAAATATTGGCCCTCTGTTGGTCCATTGAAGGAGAGGCTTTGCCTCTAGAAACTTAGCCAATTGGGCTAAAGCTAGTGTTAAACACTAGAGGTCAACAGTGTTGAACACTGGGAATAAGATTGACAAGTTAGTGTTAAACACTAAAAGATAATCAGTGTTAAACACTAGCAACAGGGCTTTCAAATTAGTGTTAAACACTAAAGCAAATCAGTGTTAAACACTAGTAATCAGAGATTTCAAATTAGTGTTTAACACTAAAGCAAATCAGTGTTAAACACTGGGAACAAAGTCTTCAGATTAGTGTTAAATATTAAGGAGAGAGGGGTCACGTGTGGACGCGTGAGAGCGCCCTGATTTCCCTTATTTTATTCTGTAGATCAGTGTTTAACTCTTTTAATTCTGACGGCCATCACGTATGAGCACGTGATGGAGGCCCCCGCTCTGGTCTGTTAGAATGCTCATTAGGGGTCACGTGGTGACACATGAGGGCACCCTAAATGTGGAGCCAGATCTCCTTTGTTTTATCCTCAATTCTGCGAATAAGTGTTAAACACTTTTCATCTTTATTTTAGAGCATCACGTGTTGGCACGTGATAGGGATTTATGCATCGATAATTACAGCACTTGCTGAGGGGTCACGTGGGGACACGTGAGAGCGCCCAAAGCTTCTTTTCTTTTGTTTCTTCTTTCTGCATTTTGGGAGTCACGTGGGAGCACGTGAGGCATTGCCTCAAAGCTTCTTTTCTTCAGGGATCTTTTCAAGGGTCACGTGGGGGCACGTGACCCTAGTTCTTTTCATGAACAGAGATCTTTTAAGAATTGAATTATCTGTAGGGTTAAACCCTAATTATGATTTTGGAGGAATTAAATTCCTGTTGTGAAAGAATTAAATTCTTATTTAGGGTAAAACCCTAACTTCTTTTTAAAGGAATTAAATTCCCAGATATGTAAAAGAATTAAATTCTTGATTAGGGTTAAACCCCAGTTTCATTTTAGGAGGAATTAAATTCCTGTGAGTCTGGGAGAATTAAATTCTCAAAACTCAATTCCCCTTCTAAGTTTAGGATCTGCATGGCAGGATCTCGACCCGATGAGAATTAAATTCTCAACTTATGGGGAGATGTGCTCTGTGCAGATCTTCAACCAGAAGAAGAACTAAGTTCTTTTTTGTATAAGAGTTAAACTCTTGGATTTTGAGAATTAAATTCTCTTTTTTGAAGTTTTGATCTCTTTCTTTTCTCACCTAGGGTTTTCTTTCTTGAGAATTAAATTCTCCTTTCTTTTCTTCCCTCTTGAGAATTAAATTCTCCTCTCTCTGTTTTTCTCTCCAAAAAAAAAGGGTCCCTTCTCTTCTCTTCTTAGCTCCTATTTATAGGAGAAGGAAAAGAATCAATTTGTTTAGCAAATCTCCCATTGAAAGATTTGATTTGTTTTCATATTTAATATGAGCCTTTAGATCATTCAGTGAATTTTATTCACCGTTGGATTTTAAATCCAAAAGATATTCTGTTTGTTATTTTCGGTGAGATTTAGGGAAATCTTTCCTTGTCTAAGATTTTCCCATAAATTGGTGATTTTTAATCACCCTTGGATCTTTAATCCAACGGTCCCCATAATCCTTTTCCATTTGGAAAGATTTAGAGAAATTTAGAATTTTAATTCTATTTGGAAAGATTTAAATGATCTTTTTTCAGAATTTAATTCTGTTGAACAGCAAGGCTTTTACAGCCAGTCACGTGTTGCCACGTGACCTTTGGTCACGTGTGAGCATATGACCCCCAATTGAGTCCTTTTCTCAATGTTTACTTACGCTTCAGTTGTAACCATCACGTGTCAACACGTGACCATTGGTCACGTGTGAGCACGTGACACCTCATTGAGGTATTTCCTTCAGCCGTTTGTTATTTTATTTCTGTTTTGATTGTCACGTGTCAACACGTGACCATTGGTCACGTGTGAGCACGTGACCCCCAATTGGGTCTTTCCTCAGCCGTTTATTTACGCTTCAGTTTTAACAATCACGTGTCAACACGTGACCATTGATCGCGTGTGAGCACGTGATATCTCATTGACATAATTCCTGATTTTTAATCAGGGAACAGTGCACAACATATTTGCTCATAACTTTTGATCCCGGATGAATTATGAAGCTCATATATATATCAAATCGAAGGGTTTTTCGAGATGCTTCCAATACCATCAGAATTTATCTGTTTCTCATTCGGGAGTTTGTCAAAAAATAGCCCGTAAGATACTGGTTCGCATTTCCTTAAGCGTATCACTGCCATTTGATACCTTGGACTCTTTTGCGTAGAAATTTTTGGCGGGAACATCGGTCAGCTCGCCTGTTTCCAGGCATGACCGACACCCCCTCCCTCGATGGGGTTACGCGGACGATACTCGTCATGGCAGCTCAAAAACTACCTCGCCAGGGGACCTAAGGAACCTCATTGAAAGGAACCGGGGCTACGGCCAGACTCCAACGGCAGAGGCGAAAGATCAGAGTGTGCCAAATCGTCGGGATACCACGGCCGACTCGACGCCCTTGAGAAGAAGATCGAAGGTATGCATCGAGAAGGTCATCGTTCGAGCGATGGGGCTAAGTACGCCGCCGACTCACTCACAAAACACTTCACTGAAGATCTGCTCGCCGTCCATGTCTCCTCCTGGAAAAAGCCCCCGAAGGTCTCTCTCTTCGACGGTAAGTCTGACCCGAAGGACCACTTGGACGCATTCATCGCAGGAATGAGCTTCCAAGACAGCTCCGACGCCGCCCAATGCCGGGCATTCCCGTCCATTCTCATCCACTCCGGATGTGACTGGTTCCGAGGACTCGCGCCACGCTCGATCTTAACTTTCGACGAGCTGGCCACCCAATTCCTCGGCCACTTCGTCGGGAACAGGCGGCAGAAACGGACAGTCGACCATCTCTTCACGATCAAGAGCGGGGACAAAGAGACATTTAAAGGGTATGCCACCCGCTTCTATAACGCCCTTCTCGAGGTCCCAGAACATTGGGACGAGACGGTCACAACAACACTTAGGTCTGGTCTTAGGCACAATGAGTGGTTACGTTCCTTTGCTTTAGCGCAACCTAAGACCATGGCTGAGGTAAAGGCCTGGACCGAGCATGAGGTCCAGCTCGAATCCGAGGTGAACACAAATCTCCCCCGGGCAGAGCTAGCCGACCAAAAGAAAAAGCCGAGGGAAGAGAAAAGGGGACCTGAGCGGCCAAAACCCTAGTCCCCGAAGTTCCAGGAGTACACCCCGCTCAACGTCTCCCAGACGGCACTGCTAGAGGAGGCTAAGGGCGAGGGGTTCTTCAAGCTCCCCCCGATCTCGCGAATGGCCTCAAAGCGAACCCGGGGCCCCTACTGCGGTTTCACAGGTCGCTAGACCACTCCTCAGAGAGCTATAAGCAGCTCCGAGACTACATCGAGGAGTTCATCCGTTCGGGGCACAGCGTACTTGCGGACAAGCAGCAAGCTGACCGCGAGCAGGAGCAGCGTCCCCCTCCCGACGAGTTGACAATCGGCCAAATCATGGTCGTGTCAGCGGAGGGTACGTCAGGTACCAACGAGGCTCAGCATCCCGCCGGTCGTGGAGGCCAACAGACATCTGAGGAGCTCAAGCTGCACCAATAAAAAGAACATCTACTAGCGTGTACTTCTTTTTACTAAGGCAATGTAAACTTCTCTCAAGATCTTTTTGTTTATATAATAAAAGGGATCAATAAAACATTGCAAAAAGAAGAGTTCTATTTATTCAAAAGGGTACTATGGGCTCCTCAGCCGTACATCGAAAAATAAAAATTACAGTAGCAGGCGAAGAGGGTGCAAAGAACATTGCTCGTGGTACTCCAAGGATATCTCCACCAGCCGAGCCCTCGCGGCCTAAGACCTCTGCCCCTGACGCCGCCCTCGAACGTCGGCATCGTGCCTCAATCGGTAGCTCTCAAGGATGAGCGCCACCGAGCGATCCCGCCGACCCACGGAAATCAGGCCAAAGCGCCGAAGAGACCTTAGCTTACCAGCCGCCTTGTCCCTCAGCTGTTCGGGCAAGGGGTTGTAAAGCCCCGGTGACGCCCTCCAAATGGAGTACATCAACAGCTGGAGCAGGAGGAGTGCCGGGGTAGCAGTCGGCCGAAGTGATCAACGATGTGGCCTATCACTAACTGCACCGTGTCCTCGGTGCAGTGCTGATCGTAGAGGTACACGTCCTCGAAGCCCACGATGTCGGGGATGGTAAAGGGGAAATCCTCCATTCTTGCGTTTTGGATGTGAAGGAAGGGGTGATCAACGCTCCCTCCGTTTTATAGCACACAACGCCCCCAGAGCCCAACAGACGCTTGTCTCAACCGTACTGCCACACGGTAGACATTGAGCATTTCCTGACGAAGTCGAAAGGACACGGCTCCGGTGCTTTGCCTCCCCCGCCGAGTTCATGACATGTGTCACCCGTGGCCGTCCCTCTTCCCGATGCTCACACCGGGAGGGTCGGACAGAACCTCACGAATCAACCGAGCCTCCCGCCATTGCTCGACTATCCCCGGATGGTAATTCACTACCCCACGATGCCAGGGATCTAAGCCCTCGCCAAGAGGCTACTGAGCAGCTTCACTGCTCAGTCCATCCTTAATAGGCCTCGTGCGACCCCTCCTGCGCTAAGGATTAAAGCCCTCACCAAGAGGAAACCGGGCCCGCCCTTTCTCGGTTATCCCTGGCTGGTAGTTCCCCACCTCGCAACGCCAAGGATCTAAGCCCTCACTAAGAGGCAGCCCAGTGGCTACCCCGCTCGGTTATCCCTGGCTGGTAATTCACTACCCCATGATGCCAGGGATCTAAGCCCTCGCCAAGAGGCAGCTAAACAGCTTCACTGCTCGGCCCATCCTTAGCAGGCCTCTTACGTCCCCTTCTGCGTTAAGGATCAAAGCTCTCGCCAAGAGGCACCGGGCAGCAACCCTGCTCGGCCCTTCCTTAGTAAGCCTATTATGGCCCCTCCCGCGCTAAGGATCAAAGCCCTCACCAAGAGGCAACTGAGCGGCTACCCTGCTCAGCTATCCCTGGATGGTAGTTTCCTACCCCACAACGCCAGGGATCAAAGCCCTCGCCAAGAGGCACCGGGCAGCAACCCTGCTTGGCCCGTCCTTAAGGATCAAAGCCCTCGCTAAGAGGCACCGGGTAGTAACCCTGATCGGCCTGTCCTTAGTAGGCTACTTACGGCCCCTCCCGTGCTAAGGATCAAAGCCCTCACCAAGAGGCAACCGAGTCCGCCCTTGCTCGATTATCCTTGGCTGGTAGTTCCCTATCCCACAACACCAGGGATCAAAGCCCTTGCCAAGAGGCGCCGGGCAGCAACCCTGCTCGGCCCGTCCTTAAGGATCAAAGCCTTCGCCAAGAGGCACCGGGCAGCAAGCCTGCTCGGCCCGTCCTTAGTAGGCCTATTGCGGCCCTTCCCGCGCTTAGGATCAAAGCCCTCGCCAAGAGGAAACCGAGCCCGCCCTTGCTCGGTTATCCCCGGCTGGTAGTTCCCTACCCAACAACGCCAGGGATTAAAGCCCTCGCCAAGAGGCATCAGGCAGCAAACCTGCTCGGCCCAACCTTAAGGATCAAAGTCCTCGCCAAGAGGCAACCGAGCAGCTACCCTGCTCGGTCATCCATGGTTGGTAGTTCCCTATCCCAAGACGCCAGGGATCTAAGCCCTCACCAAGAGGCCATTCACGTCTAAGCGATCCCTACCTTGACTTCGGGGCCATGGAGATACCGACCCTTCACCGGTCTTCGTAAACTTGGCAAATGGTTGAATTCAACTTGACGTGTGATTTCCAGACGAAGAACTGACCTAACATGAAAGCTAAGACCGTGCAAATACGAATGTTTTCCACAAACAAAGGATAATGTGCACACAAAGAAACTGCAAAAATATTTTTTATTCACAAAAATCAAAAGTCTCTACAGAGGTATTATAGGCTCCCCAGCCTAACAAAAATGCCCGGAGGCTTACAAGATTCCCAAGGCAACAAAAATACATATAAAGAAGACGAGGGGTTTCAGGCCTCGGGGCCGGGGGCAACCTCAAGAAGCACCGCATCCACCACGACCGGGGCTGCATCTGGAGGGTCGGCGCCCATCGCAGGAGCCTCGGCGCCGCCCTTACCGGGGGCCTCCTCCCCGGCGGCGCTTCTAGGGGCATCGGCTTGCGCGTCATTCTCACAAGGATACTCGTTTCGGAGCTCCTCATCAGGGAACTCCGGCATCCGAGCCTTAACGGCGTCGAAGGCATCGTGCCAAATGAGGGTAGAGGCCGCGGCTAGGTCGGTGTAGAAGTGGTCCGACTTCTTGTAGTTCTCCACCGCCTTCGACGCTCTGAGCTCGGCTCGCTTTGTCCCCTCTACCACCGCCTCCAGCTCCTTCCGGAAGGAGCTCGCCGACTTCTTCAGGGTGCCGACAAGCACCTTAGAGTTCTGAAGCTTAGCCTCGGTGGCCCGGGCGGCCTCACGGTGCCTGACGACCTCCTACTTTCTGGCCGCTACCTCTTGCTTCCCGGTCGCCACCTCGTCCTCAAGAACAACGACCCTCGCCATCGTCGCCTCCAACTCCAACTTGGAGCTCTCCCCCAGCGAGGAAAAATCGCCCTCGGCTTGCATCGTCGGGGCGATCTCCTCGTCCTCCATTTGGACGACAAGGGCGACATGTTGGAGGACCTGAAGAAATAAGAAAGGGGTCAGAAAGAAAAAGGGGGTACCAAATCTCACGATTAACGAGACGCTGAGAGGAAGACCAAGTGAGGGGCGAGCACTAACCTGCACGGCCTCTTGGGTGATGGCTGCCATTTCGCCCTGAGGGTACCCCGAGGGACTTTGCCCCCGGCCGACCTCTCCATCTCGGCCAGCAGGCTGTCAGCAACGGAGAGCCCCGAGGGCACCTTAAAGCGGAGATCCCTCTCATCCACCAGGATCGGGGAGGCCGGGGTGCACGGACTGTCCAGTGAAACCTCTTGAGAGACGGCGCTGGGGAGCCAGTCTCTACCTCCGCAGCCCGAGCCTCCAGTTCCCAAACCCGCTTCCGGCTTGGCGCCTGGCTGGACTTTGAGGCACGGGCCGCACTCGAACGCCTGGATGGAGTGGCTGCCGGAGGAACAGGGGCCGACGTTGGATGAGAGGAGCTGGCACCTCCAGCCCTCGATCCCTTCTTCTGCTCGAGCATGGCTGCTCGGAATTTGCCCACGTCCATGGGTTCTGCACAAGACAAGGTACAATGGAGTCAGCAATGCAAGTAAAAGTAAAATAAATGTAAGTCTAACAGATCGCCTGTAAACTCTTAACTTACCTGCGAATTGGGTGGGGCTGAGCCCGGCCCAACTGAGGGCCTGCTCAGAAAGCAGCACGTCAGCCTGAGGAATAGGCTCCCACTCTGCCACTTTCAGCGCGTCAGAATCGCTTGACTGACTCTCTCGCCGACACCTATCCCTAAACCACTGGGTGGGCACGGGTCAGTCCTCACCTTCGGGCGGCCCAACAAAGAAAAACTTCTTCTTCCAATCGTGGATGGAAGAAGGCACGACGACGACCCCCGATCCGGGAGCACTTCCCCGCTGTTTCTTAAAAGAGATGTATACCCATCCCGGCTTGCCCGCGCGAGTGCCGGGGTGACTCTTGTAATAGAGAGAAGAGGCTAGGGTGCTCAGCCTGAAAGGGATCGCGCGCAACTTCAAACGGACCAAGAACCCAAGGAGAATCCTCCAGGAGTTCGGCACTAACTGTCCCAGGGCTAACCCAAAATAATTCAGCGCTCTAACAACCTCGGGAGAGAAGGACAAGCGCATTCCAGCCCAAAAAGCTTTCAGGTACAGGGCAATCTTCTTACCCCGTACCTGATCTGCCCTCTCCCCTTCCTCGGCCAAACGTAGCGTATAGCCAGGAGGGATGTGGAAACGAGCCCGAGCGGTGGCGAGCTCATCCTCGTACCTCACCGTGGATGACACACCAGGGACATCCGCTTTGGGAACCGCCCCCATCTCGCGACCCCGAGGAGAGGATCTGGCCCTAACTTCCCGGGAAGACTCCGACTCAGTGGAAGAAGAAGCAGAAGAAGAATCTACGGGGGGCTCTCTAGACCCTACCCGATCTATTTCTATAAACTCTCCAGAAGAAGACATCTAACCTGATTGAGAGGATGAGTCCTCGGAAGGGAAAACACAGAGATCCGACTTAAAAAGAGAGTGCCCAGCTAACGAGACCCAAGGCGAGGAAAATATGAAGTGGTACGGGCCATGATAGGGCCCACCTCTATTTATGGTTGCTGGAGTACACATCCTACGGCGACAGCCAGCTCCCGCCGAAATGACTCATTGCATTCAACGGCCACGATCGCTCCACCTGTCGCTCGTGCATTGGTCGTATCCCATCAGACGCCAGAAATCGACGGCTCCGTCGCTTCAGCCAACCAGCGCCCGACATGTAGGCTGTCGCTTCGGTGAACGTACGCACGATCCGGCGCATCCTCTTTAATACGAGATCTGACCCCTGATCCGCTGACGTCATCAAGAAGATACAGTTGAATGCCCAGGAATGCATGCTCACGATATCTACGACAAGGAGCTCACCTCGGGTGACCCAGCAGACCACTCTCGACCCGACCCGTGAGCAGGTCGGGACGAAAGTGGGGGCTAATGATGATGCTCGATATCGGTGATCTCCCAGATCATGACACATGGCAGATGACGTGTCCCGAAGCTTGCAAGAAACGACCTGCAGTGGCCGACCATACCACTCCTATGCCCGTCCTACAAACAACCGCTGGCTCACCTCCAAGCCCCGTGCAAAATTGGCCTCCTCGGCCCTCTCAGCTCGCCTCCAGGCTACCACAGAACCAAGATAGCTCGGTCTCCCGCTCGGTCCCGAGCCTCCCGCTGAGCTCATTTTCCTCGGTCCCATCGACCGACCAACGGCATCATTCGCAGGTGCTTCCGTCTCGCCTCCGCGAATCTCGCCATGTGCGAGATATCCGCCGGCCATGTCCCACGTTCCACGCCATCACGATCCTCCATTAACGAGCCGGTCTTGCCATTAATAGGAGATCCCGCCTATCACGCGGACGTGACGTCGGGGGCGTAACGGCCGGTGTGACTCTCGCATCCGCCTGCTTGCTGCCACCACTATATAAACCTCTCCTTCAGACGGTTCAAGTAAGCAATTCTTTCCTCACTAAACCGCTACTCTGCTCGACTTGCACCACTAACTTGATTGTCGGAGGGTCCACGGTGGTACAACCACCCGGGACTTCCTTACAGGTAGCTCGGCTCAACCTCAAAACCACAACCCATTGAGATCCACACGCTTCAGGAGGAAACCTCCAACCCAATCCCAGCCGTCCATCGTCGCCAACAGCAGATCAATAGAAGGTAACATCTTGACGTGATCCGACATCCATCAATGTGCAACATGCACCGTTATGGCTTTGATTTGTTTTCTAAGCTGATAATTAAAGCATATGAAGTCATCAAGATAAGAAGTTGTATCTTGATCTAAGTGAGTATTGTGTCATTCATATACTTATGGTTGTTCTCTTACTTGTTAATTTGTTATGAGTTACTAATGTTCCGCGCATGCAAATAAGTGCTTTTGAGCTTTTCATCTTTCATTAGTCGTAAGGCATATGTACACATAAAAGATTTCCCTTATTATGCATTGAATGTGCATTTTAGTTTTTCTTGACTTTCCATCCTCCCGCCCCCCAAAATTGTAGTAGAACAGCAACAATGATAAAACACATTAGTTTGGGCATTTATTTCTATTATTGATTTTGTTTTGTTGTTTAGTATTATATATTATTTAATTCTTTCAGAATGGCTGTGACCGTATGTGCTGCATATGTGGTCTGTTGTAGAAACCTAAATTGTACATAGCGTAATGGGATATGCATAATGATAGATAAATGGTTGCTTGAATATGCTGTTGAAATTAGGAGAAAATGTGATATGATTATGCCGGTTAAGCTTGTTTAAGGTGGGGAGATTCTTAATATTATTAGTGCTTATACATCACAAATAGGTTTTGAAGTAAGCGTCAATTTTGGAAGGATTTAGACGAGATGGTGCAAAAAATACCAAGTAGAGAGAAGTTATTTATTGGTGGGGATCTCAATGAACATGTAGATGCTAATCGTAGTGGGTTTGATATTATCCATAAAGCTTTTGGTTTTGGACAGAGGAATGAATCAGATAACTCGATTTTAGATTTTGCCTTATCTTATGGCTTGATCTTGGCAAATACTTGATTTAGAAAAAGTGTCTCACTTGATCACCTTTAAGAGTGGATTAAGTGCTAGTCAAATAGATTTTTTTTGACTAGAATGATAGATGGAGATTTTTGCATCGATTGTAAGGTAGTGCCAGATGAGAGTGTAACCATCCAACATAGACTTTTAGTTCTATATGCTTGGTTTAGAAGAGGACATGAGAAGATTAGACGCAAGGTAGAGCTTAGAATTAAGTGGTGGCAACTAAAGAAAAGTAACCAAGAAGTTTTTGTAGATCTGTAGTTCAAAGGGCTGATTGGAAATTCGAAAACTATTCAGACACAATATAGAACAAGATGTTAAGTTGCGTTAAGAGGTTAGCTAGAGAGCTACTTGGTGAGTCGAGGGATAGTGCTTCACATTTAAGGACGCATCATGGTGGAATGAAGTAAAGACTACTATTAAAATCAAGAGGGATTCTTGTAGAGATTTGAAGAAGAGTAGAGATGTAGAGAGATTTGAGAAGTATATTACAACTAAAAATGCGGTTAAGAAAGTTGTTCAGGAAGTCAAAACTAAGGTATAAAAAGAGTTGTACGAGAAGTTGGACACCAAGGAGGCTGAAAATAATATATATATGATTGCTCGGATGAGGGAAAAGAAGGCCAGAGACTTATATGCAGTAAAGTGTGTCAAAGATGAAGATCGACAAGTTTTAGTTCGAGATGATGATATCAAAGAAAGGTGGGGAGATTATTTTGACAAGTTGTTCAATAAGAGTTATACTAAGGATTTGGATGGACTTGTCATTCAATCTCAAGATATAGACCGTGATTTCATGCGTAGAATAAGAATATCTGATATTACAGAGGCTTTGAAGAGGATGAAATAAAGAAAACTTGTTGGTTCAGACAGAATTCTTATTGAGATATGGAGATGCCTAGAAGAGATAGGGGTTAGATGGCCGACGGACCTGTATAATAAGATTTAGCAAACCAAAAGATGCCAAATGAGTGGAGAAAGAATACCCTTACACCTCTTTACAAGAACAAGGGTGACATTCAAAATTACTCAAACCATCGTGAAATAAAACTCATATGTCACACCATGATGTTTTGGGAGAGAGTGATTGAACACAGACTAAGGTAGGATGTTAAGATAATAGAGAACCCGTTTGGATTCATGTCGAGATGATCGATGACAGAGGCTATTCATTTGCTTCGTCAACTTGTCGAATATTTTTGAGAGAGGAGAAAGGATTTGCATATGGTTTTTATTGATTTAGAGAAAACTTACGATAAGGTATCTAGAGAGATATTATGGCGGACAATGATGAGAAAATGAGTCCCAATCAGGTATATTAACATAATCAAGGACATGTATGATGGAATAGTGGCAAATGTAAGGACTTGTGATAGTAAAACGAGTGATTTTCCGATCACAATTGACTTGTATCAAGGATCTGCATTAAGTCCATTTGTGTTTGCCATAGTGATGGACGGGCTTACTAGAACTATCCAGAATGAGATGCCTTGGTATATGTTATTCACTGATAATATTATTCTAGTAAATGAGACGAAAGCAGAGGTTAATGCCGAATTGGAGTTATGGAGGTAAATGTTGGAATTTCAGGAGTTTAGATTGAGTAGGTCCAAGACAACATATATGCAATGCAAATTCAGTAAATAGAGAAATTGATATCACAGTGGTATAATATTGGATGGGCAAGAGATATAACCAAGCAATCAATTTAGATATCTAGGTGCCATCATTCAAAAAGATGGGGTGATCGATAATGATGTCAACCAGGGGATTCAGGTTAGTTGGTTAAAATAGAGAAGTGTAGCGGGAATTTTGTGGGATCGTAACTTTCCGTTAAAGTTGAAAGGGAAGTTTTATTGAAGCGTTATTCGACCTGCCTTATTATATGGTACAAAATGCTGGCCTCCGAAAAAACATCACGCATAGAAGATGCATGTAGCGAAGATGTGCATGCTTCGTTGGATATGTGGTAACAATAGAAAAGATAAGATGCGAAATGAGGACATTCGTGCAAAAATTGGTGTAGCACCCGTGGAGGAAAAGATACAGGAAAACCGTCTAAAGATGGTTTGGTCATATGCGGTGTGGACCTACGGAAGCGTCGGTCCAACGAATGGATATTATTGATTTAGGCCAAGCCAAAAGAGCGAAAGGGAGACCGAAGAAAACGTGGATGGAGGCGATACGAAAAGATATGGATGCCAAAGGCCTTAATGAAAGTATATTGTTCGATTGGAGTGAGTGGAGGCGGAGGATTCATGTGCTCGATCCGGCATGATTCTCATGTTAGTTCATGTAGCCTACCAATATGTTTGGGATAAAAGGATCAGTTGTTGTTGTAATGCTCTTTTAGTTTGAATTTAAGTCTATTGTAGGTAATACTGTAGATTCAAAGGGGGAAACATGTTCTTACAAAATTGAATGAAAAATTGAGCAACCGAGATACTCGGAAAGCAGGGCTTGCTGGGTTCCGTAGCACCGCCGCTGGGTTTCAGGAGGCATCGACCATGCCGTTTTCAAAAATTTGGCGCGCTAAAGAACTCTAACCTAGAATCTTAACAAGATAATTAGACGAAACATGCATGTAAACAAATTTACATCTAAGTGAACAAGGAATACAACCTTTGTAGACCGTTCCTTCACTTCAATAGCTCCGTGTAGTAGTCTTTTCGCTCCAAGTTTTGAACTCCCGGACTCTAGAAAGGCTCCACAAGATGAAAAAAACAAACTTACTTGAAGTCTTCGAGACCGAAGATGATCTACGTCGAGGAGACACTAACTCAAGCTACTTCTTCACTAATTAGGAATTGGTGAAGCAAACGAGATAAACTAAATGGCTAATCTAGTGTAGGTTGATGAAGTAGGATTTTTGCTCACTTTAGAATAATTTTTCTCACTAATTTTCTTCACCTCCCCAAAACCCAGTGAGCTCTTGGAGATGAAGAAGAAGATGAAGTGGAGAATGAATGAATGAATCAAATGAGTGAGAATAGCAACCATGGATGAGATAATATCTCATATTAACTCATGTAGAGACTTGACCATGGCTTAAGGTAATGGTTGGGTTAATAAATATCTTAAATAAAACAAAATTAGTAGACTAAGTCAATGGTTCCACAAGCTTCCACAAGTTTCAAACCATGTGACTAATTTTGATTTACTTTAAATTATAAAACCCTTCATTATCATAAGCATGGTATGAGTCTCATACACCCATGTTGCATGTAGCAACTAGAATGACACAATAATATATATCGCATATATATTAAGTGTACACAAGTGAGAAAAAGAAATGTTTAAGTGAGCTAATATTAGTTAATGTAAATTAATATATCAAATATATAATTATACATTAAATTATTAAATCAACACTTGATTTAATAATCCGGCAATATCACATATACCTGACTAATATCATATGTATCAACTTATCGAATCAACACTGGATTCGATAACCCAGCTATATCACATATAACCGACCGATATCACATATCGTGAGAATAGAATACGGTATCACATATGTGTATTAATCTTGGTCCCGCACATATCACATATGTGCTGCTACTTCGTTTCGCCTGAGCCAGGAAACCTCTGTGTAGGACTCTAAAGACTCGTCAATACGCCGACAGTAGGTGATGATCATATCAGTCACCCACAAGCCGTCAGCTGTACTAGCTGGACGTAACGGCTACCCGGGTATTGAGCGATCAGAAGATTAATAAGCAAGCCTACTCATACTCCTGCGAATCCAATAAGTAACACTACCGTACAGCCCGGCCTCTTCATCTGATATGTCGTATATCCAGCCTGGGGGTGGTAAACGTCAGACCCCAATAGCCTGATAAGTCATGCCGATGTGAGGCCCATAATGGTTCGAGAAACTACTGATAACACTTACCAGTAAATCTCAGCAAGCCTGGCCAAGGATTTCCTGTAATGGCCAATCGAGCATAGCGCAACATCAACCCCTAATACCGAGAGAGACGAAATCCCCTCCTATCGCTCATTGCCTCCATGTGACTCGGGACTGTACCCAAAAACCACCGTTTTTCATGTTCTCTTAAACGTGATAAGGTGGAAATCAAAGCACAGTGGGAATCACACAAGACTCTATGACGATCTCGGATCTATAGACTAACCTGTACTGGTGTCACCAGAGAACTGCTATCTGACGTGAGGTATAATACCATCTAGGAGTTCTCAGCGAGTTCGTCCATTGTACCCAGTCTCCACTGAGCATCCTTATACCATTTCTGATGTCAAACACCAATGGATATAAGATCATCCATCGCCCATCACATGGGTCGAGAAGCGTATACGCTAGTCTACTCTGGAACATCGATGCTCCGTCTCGATACTCCCACGACTAGGAAAAATTGAAGGATGTATCTACCGACTATCCCGGCCCCACTAGTATGATCTATATCATAATCCCGGTAGTCTAGTACTCATCCTAAGGGCTTTATCAACATATAACAGAGAGACAATAAGTGTACATGTCAAGATAAAGAGTAACTAGATAACATACTATCATGTCGAGCAAGAAAGTCCTCCCTATATATGTCCAAGCATCCACTATAATATACATCATATGTACAATAATGGCCTCTAGGGCATACATATAACTAATAATCTCCCACTTGCACTAAGGCCGTTTATTGTAGTATCTCATACTCAACGTTCCATAAAAATCTCTCTAGGGAAAGGCCTCTGTGAGTGGATCCGACGTGTTATCCTTCGCGTCAACTCTCCTTACCTCGATCCCTTGGAGATCAACCATTTCCCTGATCAGGTGATACTGTCTCAGAATATGTCTGGATCGCTGATGGGACCGGGGTTCCTAGGTCAAAGCCACAACTCTATTGTTGTCACAATAACAGTTATCGGACGCTCAATGGTAGGAACCATGTTCATCTCATGAACAAGAAATATCCAGACATTCGCTTTGGCAGTATCGTTGGCAGCGATGTATCCGACCTTTATCGTCTAGTTTGCCACGGTATCTAGCTTGGAACTCTTCCAACATACCATCCCTCCACTGAGGGTAAAGACAAAGCCTGAGACTGACTTTCAGTCGACCTTATCACTCTGGAAACTCGAATTGGTAAAGGACTCCCACTAGAGTTCACCGTTACCAAATACCAAGAACATTTCTTCAGTGCTTCTCAAGTACTTAAGAATGTCCTTCACAGCTGTCCAGTGATTCTCCCAAGATCCGATTGATTCCTGATTACTACACCTAGTGAGTCATCTACATCTGGTCTGGCACATAACATCACATACATAATAGAGCCTACTGCCGAAGCATAGGGTATTCCTTGCACGCAAGCTCTCTCCAAATCAGTCTCGAGAGACATCTTTTTGGAGAGAGTGATTCATGAGTAAGTGGGTAAACCACCACGTTTAGAATCCTCTATACTAAACCCCTTTAGTATAGTGTTAATGTACCTGAATTTGGGACACTCCCAACATCCACTTAGATCTATCATTATAGATCATAATTCACAAGATGTAGTAGGTATCATCCAGATCTTCCATGGAGAATCCTCGTGATAAGAGGAGCTTCACCAAGTGTAGCATAGGAAACCATTTCCCATCAAGAGTATGCCATCTACGTACAATACGTGGAAGACAACCTTACTCTCTACAACTTTCTTGTTTATACAAGGTTCATCTACCTTTTTGTTGAAGTCAAGCACTTTAACTGCTACATCAAAACAGATGTTTCAACTCCGTGATGCGTGCTTTAATCCTGATGGACTTAAGCATAGCCATTGGAGAAAATATTTCATCATAATCCACACCTGGTTATTGACGAAAACCTTTTACTACAAGTCTAGCTTCGAAAGTCTCAACTTTTCCATTTATACCAAGAATCTTCTCAAGATCCACTTGCTCCCGATGGGTTTTACCCCTTCAGGTGCAATATTCAAAGTCATACTTTGTTAATGTATATGGATTCCATCTTAGATCGTATAGCATCCAGCCTTTTCACAGAGTCCCCACTCGTGATAGCCTGCCTGAACCTTAGTTGGGTCATCATCTACCATGATGGAATCCTCGCTCACACCGTCACTGAGGAAACCGCAGTATCTCTCAGGTGGATGAGAAACCCTACCAGTTTCGTGGAGAGGCTGAGGCTCATTGGAGACTATTGAATCCTTTGGTTTCACCAAATCATCAGCTGTTAGTTTGTCTAGCTGGAACTCCTTCCAGTTCTACCTCATGACCACTAATTTCTTCCATAAGAAATTCCTATTCTAAAAAGGTGGCATGCTGAGAAACAAAACACCTTTTGCTCCTCAGTGTGGTAGAAAATATACCCTTGCGAATGTTCGGGATATCCAACAAACTTATACAGAATTGACCCTGTCTCGAGCTTGTCCAGATTTTGCTTTTCAACATAGGCTGGACAACCCCATATCTTAACTCGTTTAAGACATGGTCTCTTCCCATTCCATATCTCATATAGAGTGGTAGACACAGATTTGGATAGAACCCCATTCAATAGGTATGCAGCTTCTCAAGTGCATAACTCCAAAAGAAAGCAGGAAACTCATCAGTACTCATCATAGAGCGCACCATATCTAATAGGGTGCGATACCTCCGCCCCGATACACCGTTGTGCTGTGGTGTACACAGAGGAGTAAGCTGAGAGAGAATCCTATTCTCTTTTAAATAATCCAGGAACTCCGTGCTCAAATATTCACCTCTGCGATCATATCGAAGGACATTAATACTTCTACCCTTCTGGTTCTCAACTTCAAGTTTATATTCCTTGAATTTCTTAAAAGTTTCAGACTTGTGTTTCAACAAGAACATATGTCCGAATCTTAAGAGATGGTCAGTGAATATAATGAAGTACGAGGAACCAACCCTGGCATTTGTAGACATAGGACCGTATACATCACCATGTATCGGTCCTTAGAGTTTAGCAACTCTTTCTCTATTTCCAGTAAACGGAGTATTGGTCATTTTACCTTTGAGACAAGACTGGCAAGTATCATAAGATGAGAATTCGAATGGATTCAAATATTCATCCTTATGTAACTTAGCTAGTCGTGTTGTATTGATATGACCTAGTCTACAATGCCACAAGAAGAATTTGTTCATTTCTGAACTACTCCGCTTGTGTGTGTTCTATATACTTTGAACTGTGGTTTGATTTAGAACATTTATGCCATTACATAACGTGCCTGATCCAATCAACTCTTGATTAAGCAAAATGTTCACAACATTATCCTCCAATACAAAATTATATCCTTCTTTAACTTAATAAAGAAAATGATGTAATGCTGTATATCAGGTTCGGCATGCAATAACATTTGTTCAGAATCAATGTATTTACCATTTGGTAATACAAAGTGATATTTTCCAACTTATTTGGCTGCAACAATTGCACCATTCTCTACACTTAGACACATATCATACAATCCAAGTTCTCTACCTTTCTGTAGCCCATGTAAAAGATTATATATGTGGGATCCTGATTCGGTATCTCATACTTAGGACGTAGAAAATACTGAGAAATAGTTCTCGGTAACGAACACACCTGAAGAATATGCATCAATATGCTCTTTTTTCGATTGGGTGGCATGAAAATCCTGGTATTCCCCTATTTCCTGCTCAGACTTATAACAATTACAAGGTAGAGCGGAACCAACGTTCCCCAGCGTAGCACAATAAGCAGGTTCGGTCAATACATCCATATTATTATCTTGATTAAGGCATGACATGATCGCTACCAGGAGAGAGGATCGCAAGTTCATAAGGATTCATAATAGAAGAAAATACTCAGCGTATGCTCTTGCAAGATCAGATTGGTTATTATTTTATCTAATCAGGATGGCTCCCACCGTTTTTATCAAATCTTCCTTCAAACCCTAAAATGTAAGACCAGCCGAGATTAATTACACGCTACAAGTTCGCCAATCTTTCGGCCAGGCCAGTGTCGGTACTTTGAAGGAGCTTCCCCGTGCTTTCATACGGACCTAATTAAAATAAACCTCGTTTTCCCAGGGGCGTAACCCTGTTAACACCTTTCTAGACACCTACTTTGATCGGCTAATTGTAATGTGCAAAACTCTCTCAGGAGTAACTCTTACTCGCAGTGGGTATCGGGATCCAACTATCTCATAGAAGGTATGCAATCTCATTGCAAATTTCAACACTTTAAATTCCTGATAATATTTTGCCCCTAGCGTCCTATGACCTTGACAAAGACCAACAAATCATAGTGAGCTAGTCAAGTTCAACCCGTCATTTCATGATTGAATTAAACCCACCCGCACAACCCTTGACAGAGACCAACAAGGTCATACGACTACCCTAATCCAATCGCATCACATGCTTTTAGCAGATAAGCACAAATCAGCTACCGCACACTACGTCTTGACAAAGGCCAACAAATGCAGCACGAATACTAAATAGTCCTTATCTGAAATGACGGAGGGCTATGACAAGTTTTTAAGAAAACCCTTTGCGTAATGAACTTGATATCGTCGTAGAATCAAGTAATTTTGAAAAGGAGTGTTTTTGAGGATTTTACTAGTTTCGCTAAAGAGGTCACTCCCGGTGAAGGGATCTCGGCTCTTTCCTCATCGAATGAGGTGCTGGATATCCATCAAGGAATATCACTATGCAAAGCATGAACTAAAAAGCAATCAAAAGACAAAACTGAGTGGGTTGTAGCATTTTCTAATTTCGCTAAAGAGGTCACTCCCGGTGAAGGGATCTCCGCTCTTTCCTCATCGAATGAGGTACTGGATATTCATCAAGGAATACCACTATGCAAAGCAAGAACTAGAGCTACCCTTTTTGAAAATTTGATTCCACAACATCTTTAGGTTTCTTTCCTCTCATTAATCTCATTAATGAAGTCCCGTCATTTATGCTTCCTAAGCATCACAGATAAAGAAACGAAAGTAGAACGTACGCTTGTACCATCCGCATTTGCCACAGTGTCCCGTTATGCACCGTTAGGTTACTTAACTAACGGCATAGCGGGACGGGACTAGCGCGGGTGAAAAACATAAGCAACGTTTATTATATATCATATATATAATAACAACATCCGTCTCATCATATAAAGTGATCATATCACAGAATATCAGCAGCAGAAGTCCACATATGAAATAGTGGATATACTGGGAATTCCGTGTTTTAAATTAAGCCAGTAAAAAACACGGATTCCACGGTCGTGACGAATAGACAAACCCACATCCCTAGACCCCTACGAGAGCGGCAAGAAATCCTACCAATTCTACAGTTAGGAGACCCGATCTCGACTCCTCGAGATGGTCTACCACTGGACTCTAGAACCCGGTTACTTGTGCTCCCCGTCTTGGGTCTATCCTAATGCGGAAAAGTAAATAATATACAATGGTGACATCATTCTCAACCGGAAGTGCCCCAATAAAAGAATATTACATACAATGAATTTTACATGAATGAAAATGAAAAATTCTCATCTCACATAAAAACCACCGGCTATTTAAACACAATGATCCAATATAACATATCACAGCAACACATAACATCACTTGTCATCAACGTAAGTAAATATGCGTATCCCAATTGTCGTTGACATATAGCAACGAAACCGGCGATACACCACATATTACACTTACGGTCCCAGAAAAGAATGTGAAAACTACAACAATTGGAATCCACAACCAACCTTAGACATTATAAACCCAATGTATCACATACTTTGGATTTCATGCCTAACCAAATGAATTCCTTAGACATCATAAACCCGGAATATCACATATTCTGAATTTCATGCCCAACAATTATAACCCCCGTATTTTCGTCTCGTTATTGAAAACACTTTCCAATAATATGTCGGGCAATTAAACAAGATTCCCGACATCCCGATCGAATGCTTGTCGGAAACTTTAGTAGACGGCCACACCCCCGATGCCGTCGATGAAGTGCACTTAGACGGAACAGCTCGGCCGCGAGCACCCGTACGGATGCTTTTAGCAACGGGGTTCTCCTACAGTCACTTGGTCGGGGTTATGGGGCGTGGCTATCTAGTAACGTTACCCGGCGAGTATCCGCATACACTACGTAACTGCGACGGACTTTTGATCCACATCAAAATCCCGTGGCAACCGATCAAATGAGATTAAATTGCTAGATTTATGAAATTCAAATTAGTTTTCACAAAACTAATTATTGTGGATTCCAAATATTGTATCACAATTCACAGATAGCTAGACGATGTTAAACATTTCGATCGAATCAACAAACACCCAAAATTTCCCAGAAAGCTCAACAATTGAGCACAGTTTAAAAATACCCAGAACATGCCACAGCACCTATGGACCAACCGTCGAAGGGCCAACTCTTGTCTCACCTATGGCGCGCGGAACTACCGCAAACCGTAGGGTTTGGTGGCAGTTCTGGCGGTCATAGAATCGAGTTAGGGTTTCATTCTTCTAGAGAATCCATAGAAAACACCTGCATGATTTTCTGAAGTTTTTAAACTTGGAAAAATCCAACTCTTGGAAAATTTCCAGCGGGGAAGAAAAATGGGTATTTGATATTCGTTTGAATTTTTTAACGTCGTTAAGATTACCCAAAACGATGTTAGAATTACGACTACGAAGCACTCCGAATTGCCTTTACATAAAGATAACATCACATGCAATTTCAGTAAAAACAAGTAACACCTGAAACACCAAAACCTAGAGACTGGAATACCAAACCAAATTGAAGCCAGAACACCATGCTACAACCGGTGGGGCCGGTTTTTACAAGCATTTCGCCGGGTCAAATCCGGTGAAAGGGGTTCGTTTTGGTCTCGTGTTCATGTTACATCATATGCAACATTCTGCAACTGCTTAAAATTTTTTTAGACACTTTGAAAAATTCGACAGAAACAAGGCTTTTTGTTTCGAAGTTTCGGAGTTGTTCCGGTTTCGTAATTCTACAAACATCATCTAATTCTCTAGCTTGGCTCTGATACCACTGCTGGGTTCCGTAGCACCGTCACTGGGTTTCGGGAGGCATCGACCATACCATTTTCAAAAATTTGGCGCGCTAAAGAACACTAACCTAGAATCTTAACTAGATAATTAGACGAAACATGCATGTAAACAACTTTACATCTAAGTAAACAAGGAATACAACCTTTATAGACCGGTCCTTCACTTCAATAGCTCCGTGTAGTAGTCCTTTCGCTCCAAGTAATGAACTCCCGGACTCTAGAAAGGCTCCGCAAAATGAACGGAACAAACTTGCTTGAAGTCTTCAAGGCCAAAGATGATCTACGTCGAGAAGACACTAACTCAAGCTATCTCTTCACTAATTAGGAATTGGTGAAGCAAACAACCTAAACTAAATAGCTAATCTAGTGTAGGTTGATGAAGGAGAATTTTTGCTCACTTTAAAATAATTTTTCTCACTAATTTTCTTCACCTTCCAAAAACCTAGTGAGCTCTTGGAGATGAAGAAGAAGATGAAGTGGAGAATGAATGAATGAATCAAATGAGTGATAACAACAACCATGGGTGAGATAATATCTCATATTAACTCTTGTAGAGACTTGATCATGGTTTAAGGTAATGGTTGGGTTAATAAATATCTTAAGTAAAACAAAATTAGTGGACTAAGTCAATGGTTCCACATGCTTCAAACCATGTGACTAATTTCCAATTAATTTTGATTTACTTTAAATAATAAAACCCTTCATTATCATAAGCATGGTATGAGCCTCATATACCCATGTTGCATGTAGCAACTAGCATGACACAATAATATATATCACTTATATATTAAGTGTACACAAGTGAGAAAAAGAAATGCTTAAGTGAGCTAATATTAGTTAATATAAATTAATATATCTATATAATTATACATTAAATTATTAAATCAACACTTGATTTAATAATCCGGTTATATCACATATAACCGACTAATATCATATGTATCAACTTATCGAATCAACACTTGATTCGATAACCCGGCTATATCACATATAACCGACCGATATCACATATCGCGAGAATAGAATACGTTATCGCATATGCGTATTAATCTCAGACCCGCACATATCACATTTATGCTCCTACTTCGTCTCGCCTGAGCGAGGAAACCTCTGTGTAGGACTCTAAAGACTCGTTAATACACTGGTAGTAGGTGATGATCATTTCAGTCACCCACAAGCCGTCAGCGGTACTAGCTGGACGTAACGGCTACCCGGGTATTGAGCCATCAGAAGATCAACAAGCAAGTATGCTCATACTCCTGCGAATCCAATAAGTAACACTACCGTACAGTCCGGTCACTTCGTCTGATATGTCACATATCCAGCCTGGGGGTGGTAAACGTCAGACCCCAATAGCCTGATAAGTCATGACAATGTGAGACCCATAACGGTTCGAGAAACTACTGATAACACTTAGCAGTAAATCTCAGTAATCCTGGCCAGGGATTTCCTGTTATGGCCAATCGAGTATAGCGCAACATCAACCCCCAATACCGGAAGAGACGAAATTCCCTCATATCACTCATTGCCTCCATGTGACTCGGGACTGTACCTAAAAACCATCGTTTTGCACGTTCTCTTGAATGTGGTAAGGTGGAAATCAAAGCACAGTGAGAATCACATAAGACTCTATGACGATCTCGGGTCTACAGACTAATCTGTACCAGTGTCACCAGAGAACTGCTATCTGACGTGAGGTATAATACCATCTAGGAGTTCTCGGCGAGTCCGTCCAGTGTACCCAGTCTCCACTGAGCACCCCCATACCATCTCTGATGTCAAACACCAATGGATATGGGATCATCCATCGCCCATCATATGGGTCGAGAATCATATACGCTAGTATACTCTGGAATATCGATACTCTGTCTCGATACTCCCACGACTAGGAACAATTGAAGGATGTACTTACCGACTACCCTGGCCCCACTAGTATGATCTACCTCATAATCCCGATAGTTTAGTACTCATCCTAAGGGCTTTATCAACATTTAACAGAGAGACAATAAGTGTACATGTCAAGATAAAGAGTAACCAGATAGCATACTATCATGTCGAGTAAGAAATTCCTCCCTATATATGTCCAAGCATCCACTATAATATACATCATATGTGCAATAATGGCCTCTAGGGCATACATATAACTAACAGGGCTCTTATGCATATTTTATGATGGAGAGATGGCAAATGTGAAGAGGACAATTTTATGTGGTTTATGAATGAAAATAAGAAAGAACAAAGTTCATACAGATATATCAATCTTTCATCATTGTATTGATAGAACTTCAGTAATTAAATATATGTTCGGTGAAGATAACGGAACTTAGATTATGAAGAAATCTAATAGTAAAGAAAGTAGAGTATAATAGCAATAGAGAACTATGAGAAGTATGAACAAAGAAACACAAAGATAAGAAAATAGCAGAGTGAAATGATAGAAGCGGTAGAAAGTATACCCCCTTAACACCAGCATATTCTATTGAACTTAAATTAACATCATAAGATATAACCCTGGTCTCTACTAGCATAAACCCATTAGGGCATGTTTGGATGGTTAGGGTTAAAATTCATAAGATTCAATTTGGGATCAAAATGTCCCAGAATGCGCATGTATTCCTAAAATAAAATTCCAAGGACCTTCTTAAATATATGTATTTTTGGATAGTTCAAGTATAAGGATCTAGTTGAGAAGTTTATATCCAAGAACTTCATATGGGCATTTCATCAAACACTTGCAAGACATGTTAAAAGGCATAAGTTGAACATTAACTAAACTACCATTAATCCAATTCTAAGCATAACCTAGATACCCAATGCTTATATAAATCAATAAACATTGTTGAATTTCCATATTGATCTCTCATCACATTGAATCTCTGAGTTTCTCTCATCTTTTCCCATTCTTTTTGCTAAAGTATTTATGGGCCAGCCTTAAATATCTAAACCCATGAGTAGAAAAATCGATTTCAGCTTTCGTTTTTCTTGGAGGATGAATCATTTAGTTTGATTACTCGAAGAGCATGGGAGATGGAGAAGAAACGAGTCCATCGATTGGTTTTTTCTTATAGGGAAGGAGAGATAAATTGTGTGAATGAAAAAGAAAAGGAAACAGGGAAGAAAGAATGAGTGTCACGCCCCGCTTCCCAGTGTACGGAGATGGAGATGTGGCAGGCAAGCGACGTATTTACTCAGAAATAAATACATTAACCGTAAATAAGCAATATATAAAATGCACAAGAAATGACAAGAGATATAATATAAGCAACAAATTTTATTAACATTCATCTTTACAATACATTGCTTTGAAAAGGAAAGTACAATAATATAAAGCAATGCCTAAACAGTGGCATAAGAAATGAAAAGTAAGTACAAGGAAAAGTTAGAAGCCCTGCTGCTCGGTGAACTGATCCACATCCTCCTGGCTAGGCTTGATCTCGAGAGAGTCCGGTCCTCCTGACGAACATTCCAAAGAAAGAAAAGACAAGAATGTCTTCAGCGAACTAGCGCTTGGTAAGTCCCAAAAGAAATACAGGAATACAACAAGTAATATGGAAGGAAACTGTTAAGTTATACAGGTATCAGTTTATTATTCTAACGTAGTTGTTTGTAGCTTGGTACATAATGTATCAGTGTATATGAGAGGAGTCCAAGTTACTCCGTGGACTATGGTAACAGATAGTACAAGGCCCCGTCAAAACCCACG
This sequence comes from Agapanthus africanus, assembly GCA_030015575.1. NCBI lineage: Eukaryota > Viridiplantae > Streptophyta > Magnoliopsida > Asparagales > Amaryllidaceae > Agapanthus > Agapanthus africanus. The sequence goes on along the minus strand of CM057350.1, from coordinate 100,282,535 downwards.
GGACAATGGCACGAGAGTTCATGTAGGTGTCTTTTAGTGACCATCTCGTTCCACTTATAATACATTCCGTACCAATCTACCCCTTTAACCCCGTAATGTGTTGTATAGATTATGATTATCAGACTTGCCGAGACTATAGATACAAGTTGATCAAGTAGTCAGGCTCATAATGTAAGCTTGTAGTCATGTCAAGTTATAGCCATGGTTCAGTCAAGTCAAGTCTTGTATTCAGGTTTGATATTCAGGTTCAGGTTCAAGTATATATGTTAGTGTTTGGATTCATGTTTGAATTGGATTATGGTTTGAGTTTGGAGTCAAGTTTGATTTAGACTCAGATTTGAGTCAGACACTTAAAATTGATTTGGATCCTGAAATAGATTCGGGAGTTATCGGTAACTGCTGCATATGGACGATAAGATTTGTGTCTTTTTCCAAGCAATTACCATTGATAACACCGTTAAGTTTTTCTACCTTAAATAGGCAAGCACTCACTTTCTCCGGCTTCCTGAGGCTCAAGAGAATTGATCCCGCTTAAACCCATATTTACTAAGTCCTTAAATATAATTTTATATAACTCGAGAGTGTTTTATGAAAAATATTTTTAATATAGTTTTAAAATAACCTTGAGAAATTATTTATATTATTTAAGGTTTCCATGAATGTGAATTTTAAGAATTGAGATATTTTAGTGATAAATACTTAGCTTGAATATTTCATGGTATTTTATTGTAATACTTGAATTTTGTTGGTATCTTGATGGTATTTTGATGAAACTTGTAATTCTTTCCTTTGAAAAAATATAAATTATTGTATTTTGAAAATATATGGATTTTATAATATTTATATAATTATTAAAAATTAATTTTATTATTAAGTAGAAAATTGCGTTTTTCTTACAAATCGTATTAAAAAACTTTCGAGACCGAATGCTCTGTGAGGAGGTCTGCATCTCGCTCTACCAGCCCAAGAGTGTGCGATAATCCGCACCATCCAATAGCGGGTCCCCTAAAATGGGTTGTAGAGGCTTATTTGCAAAGGAGTTTTAAAATACAATTTAAAAGAAAACCATTTTTATAGTAGATGGTACTTTAATGAAATATATTGTATTCGCCACAAAAATAGGTTCAAAGAGAATCGTACTATGGAATCATGTGTGTTTGTGAGGGGTAGGTCATTACCCCGTGAATTTTTCTAAAGGTATGATTAACAAAAATGCTAAAAGAGATATATGTGAAGTTCATGATATTTAAACGAAAAACTCAATTTAAAGTTATTTTACATGACAATTTAGATAGAATTTGATTCTAAATAACTATGAGTTAAAGTTACAAGTGATGTGTACAAATTGGACTTAACGAAGTATTAAAAATGAGTAGTTTTCTAGGTTTTAGTAAAAGTTGTCGGTAGTAACTTCACTTTCAACTTATATTTTGAGAAGGGATATTCAAAGAAGAAGGTGAGGAATTGAGAGGGACTTACGAGTAAAACAGTTTAAGGAGAGGTAAAAGAAGAGTGGGTTGTCGTCGTGGTGTCTCAGGGTCGCCGTAATAGCTTCGATTCCTCGCCGGAAGTTGGTCGTTGGCTAACCCCTCTTCTACTCCACTTGTACTTGAGAAAATTTGAGAGTTTTGGCTAGAATTTTCAGAATGAGGAAAGGCTAGGGCATGCGATAGTATTTATAGTGTGGAATTAGGGTTTTGAAATTAAAAGAATGAATTAAAATGCATTAAAATGTGATAAATTGGGGAATTGAGGGATCTCTGTTTGATTGCAGAGCAATCAAACAGTGCAGGGGTGATGGGGATAGGGGAAAAGACTCGTGTGCAAAACCCGGGCACCATCACCTACGGATGGACCGTCGGCGCCGGTTTTTCAAGAGATTTGGCCGGTTGAATTTAGGAGATGGGTCGTAGGATTTGCGCCACGTGTTCCTCTCTGTATAAATACCCTTTTGCACATAATTATTTTTCCAGACTTTTCATTTTTATGTGCATTGCACGTATAAACTTTTGGGCTTCCAAAAAATTTAAAAGAAAAAATCAGAAAAATATAATGTGTCTGATGGGGTTCGAATACATGGGCTATATCACAGCAGTGCAAGGGTTTTACCAGTGAGCTACAAGTTGTTTCTTGCTGTTCTTAAACAAAAATTAACTTATAAATTGTATCCAGGCTTGCAAACTTCTTTCTGTACATTAAATTGAAAAGTTTCGTATAGTAAATTCAGAGTCGTTACATTCTACCCCCTTATAAAAATTTTGTCCTCGAAATTTACAATTACATAATGACTAATTGACAAATAAGTAAGGGTATCATGCACGCATGTCATCTTCTCATTCCCACGTTGATTCTCCTGGCGAATTTTTTCTCCACATCACTCGGACCAAGTTTACTTCCTTGTTCCGCAGTGTCTTTACTTTTCTATCCAGGATCCCAACGGGTTGTTACTCGCAAGTCTGGTCAGTCTGTACAGTGAGCTCATAGTGATCAAGGATGTGGCTGGGGTCGCTCACATATCTTCGGAGCTGGGATATGTGGAACACGTTGTGCACTTCTTCCAATGAGGGTGGTAGTGCCAAATGGTATGCCACTTTCCGACTCGTTCGAGAATGTCGAACGGTCCTATGTATCTGGGACTAAGCTTACCCCTCTTGCCAAAGTGGATCACTCCTCGGTTTGGAGAGATCTTTAAGAGAACATGATCTCCAGGTTGGAACTCCAGATGTCGACGTTTTGCATCCGCCCAGTGGTTCTGTCTATCTTGGGCTATGCGCATTCTTTCCCTGATCGTGCGAACTACGTCTACAGTTGCCACGATCATCTCTGGTCCTAGGAGTTCACGATCTCCGATATCTTCCCAACTTAGTGGTGAATGACACTTCCTTCTATCGAGAGCTGCATATGGTGTCATTCCAATGCTCGTCTGGTAGCTGTTGTTGTATGAAAACTCTACAAGGTGTAGATGATCTTCCCACGAACCTCCGAAGTCTAACATACAAGCTCTTAGCATGTCCTCCAGAATCTGAATTGTTCGCTCGGACTGCCCGTCCGTTTGTAGATGGTAAGTCGTGCTGAATTTCAGACTCGTTCCCAGGCTAGTTTGCAGACTCTGCAAGAACTGCGATTGGAATCTGGTGTCACGATCGGAGACGATGCAAACCGGTACTCCATGTAATCTCACAATCTTCTGCATGAGTTCATGGGTATCAAAAATAGTACACTTTAAGGTTGAATCTTACTTTAGATTCATGCTTACCTCCATGTACTTCTTTGCTAACGTCTCGGTAGATTGGCTAACTCTAAAGGGAATAAAGTGAGCCGACTTGGTGAGTCAATCCACAATATTCCATACTGCATCGTTACCATTCGTGCTATGAGGAAGGGCAGTCACGAAGTCCATGGTAATGTGCTGCCATTTCTATTCTGGGATTGGTAACGGCTAAAGTAGACCAGCAATTCTGTGATGTTCAGCCTTTACTTGCTGACACACCAAACACTTGGCTACGCTTCTGGCTATTTTGCGCTTCATTCCATGCCACCAGTAGAATTGCCATAGATCCTTATAGATCTTTGTACTACCGGGGTGTACTGAGTACGGAAAGCTGTGAGCTTCTTTCATCAACTCTTCTCGAACATGACCTTGTGGTACACACAATCTGCTTCCATATCGTAAGGATCCATCTTCATGGATGATGAAGTCTGTTCGGAGTCCACTTTCTACTTGTTCTCGAATCTTTTGTAGCTTGGCATCATTTGCTTGAGCCGCCTTGATCTAATTGACAATAGTAGACTGGACTTGTAAGTTCATAAACTCTGAAGCATTACCTGGTATAACTACCTCGATCTCCATTCCGTGCAATTCCTGCTGTAGCTTTCTCTGTGTGGTGAGATTCATTGATAATGGATGACGACTTAGTGCATCAGGAACTACATTCGCCATCCCTGGATGATACTGTAAGTTGACGTTGAAGTCCGCCATGAGTTCTAGCCATCTTCTCTGCTGCATATTTAATTCTTTCTGAGTAAATACATGCTTCAGACTCTTGTGGTCCGTATATATATCCACTTGTTCTCTCAGAAGATAGTGGCGCCAAATCTTAAGTGCAAAGATAACGGCTGCCAACTCCAAATCATGTGTTGGATAGTTGCGCTCATGAACTTTCAGTTGTCTTGATGATAATGCTACTACATTTCCATGCTGATATAGAATACATCCTAATCTCTTACCGGACGCATCGCAATGCACAACGAAACCTCCAGACTGATTTGGTGTTACGAGAATAGGAGCTGATATCAATCTTGACTTGAGTTCTACAAAATCTTGTTCACATGCTTTTGACCATACGAATGCTTCATCTTTACATGTGAGCTCGGTCAGGGATGCTGCAATCTTTGAAAAACCTTCAATGAATTTTCGGTAGTATCCTGCTAATCCCAAGAAACTTCGTTTATCCTTCACCGTCTTTGGTGTTGGCCATTCGCTGACAGCTGACACCTTAGCTGGATCTACTGAGATTCCTTCGCCTGAAACGATATGTCCAAGAAATCCGACTTGGTCTAGCCAAAATTCACACTTGCTGTACTTGGCATAGAATTGATGCCGTCCCAATGTCTCCAGGACAATCTGCAAATACTCTGCGTGTTCTTTCCGATTCTTTGAATACACCAGGATGTCATCGATGAAAATAACAACGAACCTGTCTAAGTACTCTCGGAAAACTTGGTTCATCAGGTTCATGAATATAGCAGGTGCATAGGTCACTCCAAATGACATCATAAGATATTCGTAATAACCATAGCGAGTCCTGAACGCCGTTTTAGGAATATCAGACTCTTTGACCTTCACCTGATGATAACCCGAACGAAGATCTAGCTTTGAAAATACACAAGACCCACTTAGCTGATCAAACAGATCATCGATGCGCGGTAGTGGATACTTGTTCTTAATCGTCACTTCGTTCAGATCTCAGTAGTCTACATACATTCTGTATGAACCTTCTTTTTTCTTCACTAGCAAAACTGGAGATCCCCAACTTGAAGTACTGGGACTAATCCAACATTTCTTCAGAAATTCGTCCAACTGAGTACGGATCTCCTTCAATCCTTCAGGATTTAACCGGCACGGAGTTTTGATTACCGGTTGCGCACCAGGTAGTAAGTCAATGCTGAATTCAAAAGCTCGATCGGGAGGCAAACCTGTTATAACTTCAGGGAACACATCCTCGAACTCTCGAACTAACTCTGGCTTTTCTTCTTCGCCGGTAGAGTAAATACTTATGCATCCTTCGGCTTGGCACGAAAGATTCTTGGCTCTAAAGTTCTGTCTTCACGCTTGAAGTAAAAGACTGGGTGATCTGGTATCTCAAATACTACCCTCCTTTGATGGCAGTCAATTGTAGCATAGAAAACTCCTAGCCAGCCCATTCCCAACACAACATCGAAGTTTGGAATGTCCAGTACTTTGAAATTCACGTAGAATTCTCGTCCGCAAACTACAACTGTACACTGATCCAATCCTATAGTTGCTTTCAATACTCCGTTCCCGGAATTGACATTTTAGCTTGAAATGAGTAGCTTCATGGGAATCGCATGTGTTCTCACGAATCTTTGCGACATGAAGCAGTGTGACGCTATAGTGTCGAACAATGCTAGTGCAGGAAGGATGGCTACTAGTATAGTACATAACCTGTGTGAGGTTGGTTTAGATACAGGGAAAAATATAGAGATATATAAGGATTGAAAAGATGAAAGGATTGGGAAATACCAGTAATAACTTGGCCAGTGGCCTCGGCTTCCTCAACTGTCATGGTGAAAGCCTGACGTCGGGGTACATTCCTCCTTGCTGGAGGCACATTCCTCTGTCCCTGGGGCATGTTCCTCTTCCCTTGAGGCATGTTCCTTCGTGCCTGATGGAATTGATGAGGAGGCTGTGCAGGAGGTCCATATGGAGGTGGACCGGGTAGAGTAAGACGAGCTGCAGGAGCCTGAATAGCTGGCTGCTGCGAAACTGTGATTGCTGGTCGGTGTGAGGGAGCTTGGTTGAAGCGATATGGACAAGCTCCGATGGCGTGGGTGGATGCACCGGAAACTAACCACATGCCATTCGCATGCCTGCAGTCTTTCGCCAGGTGTCCATTCCTCTTGCAATAGAAACAAAAGTTTAGACTGGGCCGGTCAAATGTTACTCCCGGTCTCCTGGGTGCAAAAGTTGGCCTAGAAGAGGCTCCTACAGTGGGCACTCTTTTCCAGAGAAATGTTTCGGGTACAGTGCCCGGAATTTCTTGACTCCGGATGCCTCAACTTCTGGGCAGTGCATGAGGATAGAGTCTGCTGCTGACCCTCTAAGAGGCTATTGATCACTTCAAGCAGTACTGTTTGCTCGTTGAAGGGAGCTGCAACCGTAGGTGGTCGTGGTAGAGTAAGTGGTAGGGTGTTGCCATTAACGTTCATGCTTGTGTTATTAGAAGAATCCATGACCTTGATAGAAAAAGAAAGGTTAGGATAGATTCAAGAAATTTGAAATGTAAAGAATGTATAGTTGCTGATTCTTATAATTCTTGTGTGATATATTTCTTAAGGTTCCATGCAAAACTGACCTGCATGGGCCATTAACAAAACCTGTCACGCCCTTCTTCCCAGTGTATGGAGACGGAGACGTGGCAGGCACGCGACGTATTTACTCAGAAGTATATACGTTAAGCGTAAATAAACAATATATAAAATGAACAAGAAATGACAAGAAATATAATATAAACAGCAACTTTTATTAACATTTATATTTACAATACATTGCTTTGAAAAGGAAAGTACAATGATATAAAGCAATGTCTAAATAGTGGCATAAGAAATGTAAAGTGGGTACAAGGAAAAGCTAGAAGTCCTGCTGCTCGGTGAACTGGTCCACGTCCTCCTGGCTAGGCTCGATCTCGAGAGAGTCCGGTACTCCTGACGAACATTCCAAAGAAAGAAAAGACAAGAATGTTATCAGCGAACTAGCGTTCAGTAAGTCCCAAAATAAAGACAGGAATATAACAAGTAATATAGAAGGAAACTGTTAAGTTATACAAGTATTAGTTTATTATTCTAACGTAGTTGTTTGTAGCTTGGTACAGAATATATCAGTGTATATGAGAGGAGTCCAACTTGCTCTGTAAACTATGGTAACAGATAGTATAAGGCCCCTTCAAAACCCACGAGACAATGACACAAGAGTTCATGTAGGTGTCTTTTAGTGACCATCTCGTTCCACTTCTAATACATTCCGTACCAATCTACCCCTTTAACCCTGTAATGTATTGTATAGATTATAATTATCAGACTTGCCGAGACCATAGATACAAGTTGTTCAAGTAGTCAGGTTCAGGATGTAAGCTTGTAGTCACGTCAAGTTATAGCCATGGTTCAGTCAAGTCAAGTCTTGTATTCAGGTTTGATATTCAGGTTCAGGTTCAAGTATACATGTTAGGGTTTGGATTCATGTTTGAATTGGATTCTGGTTTGAGTTTGGATTCAAGTTTGATTTAGACTCAGACTTGAGTTAGACACTTAAAACTGATTTGGATCCTGAAATAGATTCGGGAGTTATCGGTAACTGCTGCACATGGACGACAGGATTTGTCTTTTTCCAAGACAATTACCATTGATAACACCGTTAAGTTTTTCTAGCTTAAATAGGCAAGCACTCAATTTCTCCGACTTCCTGAGGTTCAAGAGAATTGATCCCGCTTAAACCCATATTTACTAAGTCCTTAAATGTAATTTTATATAACTCGAGAGCGTTTTATGAAAAATATTTTTAATATAGTTTCAAAATAATCTCGAGAAATTATTTATATTATTTAAGGTTTTCATGAATGTGAATTTTAAGAATTGAGATACTTTAGTGATAAATACTTAGCTTGAATATTTCATGGTATTTTATTGTAATACTTGACTTTTATTGCTATCTTGATTGTATTTTAATGAAAGTTGTAATTCTTTTCTTTGAAAAAATATAAGTTATTGTATTTTGAAATTATATGGATTTTATAATATTTATATAATTATTAAAAATTAATTTTATTATTAAGTAGAAAATTGCGTTTTTCTTACAAATCGTATTAAAAAACTTTCGAGACCGAATGCTCCGTGAGGAGGTCTGCATCTCACTCTACTAGCCCAAGGTTGTGCGATAATCCGCACCATCCAATAGCGGGTCCCCTGAAAAGGGTTGTAGAGGCTTATTTGCAAAAGAGTTTTAAAATACAATTCAAAAGAAAACCGTTTTTATAGTAGATGGTATTTTAATGAAATATATTGTATTCACCACAAAAATAGGTTCAAAGAGAATCGTGCTATGGAATCATATGTGTTTGTGAGGGGTAGGTCGTTACCCCGTGAATTTTTCTAAAGGTATGATTAACAAAAATACTAAAAGAGATATATGTGAAGTTCATGGTATTTAAACGAAAAACTCAATTTAAAGTTATTTTAAATAAGAATTTAGATGGAATTTGATTCTAAATAACTATGAGTTAAAGTTACAAGTGATGTGTACAAATTGGACTTAACGAAGTATTAAAGATGAGTAGTTTTTTAGGTTTTAGTAAAAGTTGTCTGTAGTAACTTCACTTTCAACATATATTTTGAGAAGGGATATTCAAAGAAGAAGGTGAGGAATTGAGAGGGACTTACGAGTGAAACGGTTTAAGGAGAGGTAGAAGAAGAGTGGGCTGTTGCCGTGGTGTCGCGGGATCACCGTAATAGCTTCGATTCCTCATCGGAAGTTGGTCGTTGGCTAACTCCTCTTCTACTCCACTTGTACTTGAGAAAATTTGAGAGTTTTGGTTAGAATTTTCAGAATGAAGAAGGGTTAGAGCATGGGATAGCATTTATAGTGTGGAATTAGGGTTTTGGAATTAAAAGAGTGAATTAAAATGCATTAAAATGTAATAAATTGGGAAATTGAGGGTCTCTGTTTGACTGCAGAGCAATCAAACAGTGCAGGGGTGATGGGGATAGGGGAAAAGTCTCGTGTGCAAAACCCGGGCACCATCACCTACGGATGGACCGTCAGCGCCGGTTTTTCAAGGGATTTGGCCAGTCGAATTTGGGAGATGGGCCGTAGGATTTGCGCCGTGTGTTCCTCTCTGTATAATTACCCTTTTGCATATGTTTATTTTTCCAGACTTCTTATTTTTATATGCATTGCACGTGTAAAATTTTAGGCTTCCAAAAAGTTTAAAAGAAAAAATCAGAAAAATATAATGTGTCTGATGGGGTTCGAACATAAGGGCTACCTCACAGCAGTGTAAGGGTTTTACCAATGAGCTACAAGTTGTTTCTTGCTGTGCTTACACAAAAATTAACTTATAAATCATACTCAGGCTTGCAAATGCCTTTCTGTACATTAGATTGAAAAATTTCGTACAGTAAATTCAGAGTCGTTACAATAAGAGAGAGAGAGATGAGGTTATTAGGCACTGTATTCAAGAGAAGAGAGAAAAAACCATGATTAAATAAATTAGTCCCGAGCTAATTTTTAAAATATGGAGGAATGAGCCTATTTGGAGGGTTCCCCCCCTCCGAATTTACAGTTGTTAATGCTATCCAAACAGTCCATTTCTCGGGATTGCTTTAATCCGGAGTAAAAGGAATCTGGACTTTTAATCCTAAGGAAAAGGTGTATCCAAACAAGCCTTAGAATTAAACTAAAAACCAGGTAACCCGCTGCGCAATCAACTTAAAATCATTGTAGATCATATCTTCAATTAGTTCTTCTAGTATTAGATATATTAGAAATACATTCCCCAACGCTTGCGAAGATCGTCCCTATTAGAAGTATGGCGGTGTGGGGGATTTAGGGGGAAATTCATTAGATCCGTATGATTAGACTTTAATTAAACACTCAACATAACAGTTCATATAAGTCGAAACATTTTTATTGACTTGTTTATACCTGGAAGGTATGGCGGTTCACTAATCAAAATCCAGTATAGCAAGTTTTCTAATCTAAATTGGACCTAACTTCAGTAAAATCAACAGCGTACTTGTATGATTAAGGTTAATCCAATAACCAAAAGTAGCATTCATCTTTGTTTACCAACAAAATCAACGAGTTCAATCGAACATTTCTGCAAGTCTGTCACAGGCCTAATAGAAGCAAAAGTAGCTAACTAAGACCATTGCAAAAGCACAAAGTCTAACTAAAGCATAGTCAATTTGGAAGCTAGGCATGTCTTAATATAACACGAAACATCAAATATAGGTATAATCATTGTGTAACTAATTTTTTTTAAAACTTCACTGAACTGTGTCAATTTAAATTTTTGTATCACCCAAGATTCGTGAAAGTTGTGTAAGGTTGTTCATTGTTTTTGTATAGATTTGAAAGTTGAGCTTCTGCATTAAGCCTTCGGCTGCTGTCCGCTTAAGAGGAAAAGAGAAGGAAGAAAACAAAGACTTTGAATTGGGTTATACAAGATATCTTATGGTTGAGTCATCGTACACTCTATTGTCATCCTGGTAAACGAGCAAAGATAGATATTATATCTTATAATATGAGCTAAGGAACATCTATCAAATTGTTTCTCTCATAACAAGGCCATATTAAAAGTGGTTTAAGCGAATGCTTATGAACAAATCTTCATTAGTGAAATCCAAAATGAAAAATTCCAACTCATATAAATTTTTGATCAAAGAAGGTAGTGGGATTAGATCTCATCCCGGTAGGTCCTAAGCAACGTATCAATGATGAATGTTAAATCCCCTAATGTGGATCATAATTTCCTTATTTAAAAAAATATTATTATCGCTTCTTGCACCCTCACAAAACCTCTACCATAGACTTCAATTATTTTAGAAAAAAATTTGGTCAGAAAGTAATATATACTTTAATTTGCAACAACCGTATTACTTATAGTATGGTTAGTACACAGATTTTTAGACAAAGAAGATTTTCAAAAACAAGCCACTCAAGGATACAAATAATTGTTAGCAAAATAACTTAAGGACTAAGGTCAAAGTGAAAAGACATGTAGCACCATTAAACCGAGTTCTGGATGTCCGTAAAATCCATCCTTTCAGCAATTAAGTGTAATATAACCTTTTACTGGAATGTTCCATACAAACATTTTATGTTTAATAATTTTCATTAATCGGTTTCAAGATGTCCGCAACATGCTCAATGAGAATTTTCAGTATACACGACCTAGAGCTCGTTGATCCCTTACCAAAATAGATAAGCTTATAGTTGAAAAAATGTACATTTGTGATAAATAGTTGCTAAGAAAACAACTTGAATTCGTCCTGTAGGCATTTATAGGATGAAAATAATAATCAACGGCAAAAAAAATATTATCCCAAATTTCAAAGTCAGCTCAGGCCTCCTTTCTCTCGGTTCAGACATATTTGTAATTTTCTTCTCATAGTTCACTAAAAGTTTCTATTTCTAGAATCCATATTTTGTTGTTAATTCGACACTTTATATTTACATTCTTCTTACATATCTAGTTCAAAAATTATACTTCAATATCCAAATCAAGATTTAAAATCCATTCTAAGCGTAATGATTTTCTCCATTTTTCCCACTTTTTGTTGACCACTATGAACTTGTCCAAAAAATCGATATTAAAATTTAGATAGGCTTCAGCTTGTCTAAAATGACGCCTACCGAAACTTTCTGAAATTTAAAATTTGTGTTAATTTATTTTAAATAAAGATATAATAGAAATTTCCTTTTCCCTCGAAAAGGATGGGGCAAATCCTAACCATATAATTATATCATTTAAGAGACCATAACTTTTGAAATTTTCTTGAGCCACCACATACAATAGAAACCATACAAATGTTCTTGCATTTCTAATTAACAATTGTTCTTATAATTTTCATGCTTGGACCACTCTCCTCATCATCATGGTGAGCCCACTTTCAATTTGCATCATTCTTTTTTCTTCACACATCTTTTGTTCACCATCAAGCATATCATTATCATCATTAGCATGTAAAATGATAGATACAACCTAAGTATTAATTCTATTTCAATTATATTATCAAAAAAATCAAGAGTTAACATAGAAATATAGGCCTCACCTACAACATCATTTCCAGCATCAATAAAATCAAAACATTTCACCACTGCATTCTCAAGCCAATTATCTATGTAGAAGAGGCTTGCACAGCCCAAAAATGAATATACTTTTGTACATTATCAAGCATTGTCAAAGATTTTCTATTTTTGTCATGAAACATTCTTCAATTTCTTTCAAACTATACCACCCAACCAACAACAATGATTGTTATCTCCCACTTCTTTTATTTTTATCAGGTTAACCATAGTTCTTTAAAGTTTGAAGGGATCTTATAATTGTATCTCTCTATTCTACATTTGAGACTATTCTAAATAGACTTCACAAAACCATAGTCAAAGAAGAGGTGGGATACATCTTCTTTGCAATCACACAATACACGTACTCTATTTGTAATCATCCTTTTTTGCTTTAGAAGCTCGATGGTATTGAGTTTATTCTGGATTAATAGATTTATATGATCTTACCTTAGAAATAATGGAAGAATTATAAATAGGAAAGAAATCGAAGCTAATAAGCTAATTACCTATTGATAATTTTCAGATTGCTCTCTTAAATCTGTTGTGTGGACATAGTAAGTCTTTATTTGGTTGAAAGCTTTCCATAGACCCCCCTTTCCGAAAGAACGGTTGAATGATTGGTTTCCTTCAAGAGAAAGAATAAGTAAAGGAAATAAAAGAAAAATGGATGAAGGTTTAAAGGGAGAGAGAGAATGTGACAGCGAAGGAGAAAGTTTGAAGAAATGATATTATTTCAGTAAACAAAACTAAACCATACTTAAGAATTTGATATCTAAATCAAAGAAATGACATATTCCGCATAGTTAATAAATTTGTTTTGAAAATATTCTAATAATTAATGTATCATAATAGCTAAATCTAAGGTCTATAAGGAGGTGTACGAGATATTAGACACTAAAGAGGCTGAAAATGATATATACCGGATTGCTCGGATGCGGGAAAGGAAGACTAGAGACTTATGTGCGGTGAAGTGTGTCAAAAATGAATCAGAAGGTTTTAGTTTGAGATGAGGATATCAAGGAAAGATGGAGAGATTATTTTGACAACTTGTTCAATGAGAGCTTTACTAAGAATTTGGATGGACTTGTCATTCAATCTCAAGATATAAACCGTGATTTCATGCGTAAAATAAGACTACCTGAGGTTAAAGAAGTTTTGAACAGAATGAGTTTAAGAAAAGTGGTTGGTCCTGACGGGATTCCTATCGAGATTTGGAGATGCTTAGGAGAAATAGGCGTTAAATGGCTGATAGATCTGTTTAATAAGATTTGGCAGACAAAAAAGATACCAAATGAATAGAGGAAAAGTATCCTTGTACTTATCTACAAGAACAAGGGTGACATTCAAAGTTGCTCAAACTACCGTGGAATAAAACTTATATGTCACACCATGAAACTTTGGGAGAGAGTGATTGAACACAGGCTAAGGAAGAATATTAAGATAATAGAAAACCAGTTTGGGTTCATGCCTGGACGATCAACGACAGAGGCTATTCATTTGCTTCGTCAACTTGTCGAGCGTTTTCGAGAGAGGAGAAGAGATTTGCATATGATATTTATTGATTTAGAAAAAGCGTACGACAAGGTACCTAGAGAGGTATTATGGGAGACAATGATGAAGAAGGGGGTCCCCGTCAAGTATATTGACATAATCAAGGATATGTACGATGGAGTAGTGGCAAATGTCAGAACTTGCGGTGGCTTAACGAGTGATTTTCCGATTACAATTGGTTTACATCAAGGATCTTCATTAAGTCCATTCCTGTTTACCATCGTGATGGATGAGCTTACTAGAACTATCCAATATGAGGTACCTTGGTGTATGCTATTCGCTGATGATATTGTTCTAGTAAATGAGACGAAAGCAGGGGTTAATACCAAATTGGAATTATGGAGGCAAATATTGGAATCTCGGGGATTCAGATTGAGCAGGTCCAAGACTGCATATATGCATTGCAAATTTAGTAACCAGAGAAGTTAAAACCATATTGTTATAACATTGGAAGGGCAAGAGATATCACCGAAAGACCAGTTTAGATATCTAGGTTCCATCATCCAAAAGAATGGGGAGATCGATAGTGATGTTAATCAAAGGATCCAAGCTGGTTGGTTGAAATAATGGAGTGCAACAGGGATTTTGTGTGATCGTAACTTTCCGTTAAAATTGAAAGGGAAGTTTTATCGGAGCGCTATTCGGCATGCCTTATTATATGGTACAGAATGCTGGGCTCTTAAGAAGCATCATACACAGAAGATGCACGTAGCGGAGATGCGCATGCTTCATTGGATGTGCGGTAACACTAGAAAAGATAAGGTGCGAAATGAGGATATTCGTGCAAAAGTTGGTGTAGCACCTGTGGAGGAGAATATGCGGAAAAACCAGCTAAGATGGTTGGGTCATGTGCGACGCAGACCTATGGAAGCACCGGTTCGACGAATAGATACTCTCGATATGGGCAATGGCAAAAGGGCAAAAGGGAGACCGAAGAAAACATGGATGGAGGTGATATGAAACGATATGGTTGCCAAAGGACTCAATGAAAGTATATTGTTCGATAGGAATGAGTGGAGGCGGAGGATTCATGTGCTGGACCTGGCATGATTCTCATGTTGGTTCATGTAGCCTACCCCATATGCTTGGGATAAAAGGCTCAATTGTTGTTGTAATGTTGTGGCTTTATTTTCTAATACAAGAGCATAAAGTATAATCGTAGTAATTTGAAAGTGATATAAAGAAACACATTTATGAGCATACTGTCATGATAAGGGAACCATCACTCAGATCCCTTATATATGGTTTTTTATATTTCTAGATGATGAAATCATTGCAAACCTTTTGTATTCATGTACAACTTCCACAAGAATACTTGAATTGCCCTGAGCACTGCCTTTACCTTTAGAATAAGTAGCTTAATCTCGAACTTTCATTAGATTATCATTTATTTAACTAACCCTATGCATGAGATGACTTCTCATGACAACCAGAAGTCGCACATAAAGTGAATGTTGCGTGCTATTTCCTTTTTCCTTTCTTCTTTCGTATTTCTCCTTTCATCTCTTTGCTTCTTCCTTTGCTCTCTTTGATTTTCTTCTTCTTCTCTATATAACCATTAGTCTTTCCTCTTCTTTGATTTTACTAAAGATCTCTAGGCGATCACCACGTTGACAAGGTGATTGTTTTACAATCCTCTTAGTATTTTCTCACTTTTCCGAATGTCAAAGCTCCTTCATGCCAAATTAGGACCCTAAAATAAAATTCATACTCATAAGTGGTTTCTCTTTGAATTTACTAGAGATGAACACATTCACAATGATCGCACAAATTCTTGACAAATAAAAGCGAGTGAATGACCGTGTCTAGATACCATCGGATTCTCAAGAGTTCTATGCTTTAAACTCTTTCATGATCGCCCCAGATAATTAGGGTTTGGTCAAAAATCACTTCAATAAATAGAAAGCGACCAAGCAAGCAACATCAAGAAACAGATCAATGCAAACCCTAAAAAGCTAACAAATTGAATGGCAAATGGTAGAACAAAACTATGCATTTGATCTACGATTTCGTTTCGATTCAAGCTACAGTGATAAAATTAGGATCCACAAACGATCGAATTGAAGTAATCAGTTGATTTCAATCATAGATCAGATCCAAAAATTGTAAAACAAAAAGAAACGAAGAACGCTGACCTCTTCGAGCGTCCTGTTCTCGCCGCTGCGTCGCGACCTTGTTCCCCAAGACACAATTGGGGAACAAGAAATGGGAGCGTCTTTAATGGATATTGGATTCTGACCAGGATGATTCGGTTTTTTCTGTTCCCGACCCGACCCAAAACAACTAGACTTTTGGGCAAATGTTAACAATGATCTAATGCGTTTTAATTGTCTTTTCCTTTAATTGCCAAAAAAATAAATTGGAAGTTACATAGAATAACTCATCATCGTGAGAGCATGATGGAAAAGAAATTAATCTCGAATTAAAACGAGATAGTTAAAGTGAAAATATATAAATGAGATATTTAAAGTGAATATATATGGTTTTAAAAATATTAATGATTGTTGCTACTATAATGCAAACACAAGGGAGACATGTGGCACCTCCAATTCCAATTCAATTTCAATGAAAAAACGAAAACAAAAAATGTCTTTTATTACTGGCTGCTCTATTTTTCTTCTACATTTTACAAATTACAAAATGAAGAATATCTAATGTTATATTAACCACTTCTATATCTCTCTCTATATAACAGATTACTCCTTTAATTATAACTATATTCTACTCTTTTTTTGCATGCATTATACATACTTAGAATCTTTATTTTTGCACGTGCATCACACGTGCATAAATACTAGTAGTGTGATAATTACTTGACTCGAAACTTTTATGGATTCGGTCCAAGCCAAGATCGTTGAGGTCTTCATTGAAAAATTACTAAAAACCGTTGCTGGATAAATAAAAATATTTGTGATTATATACGTAAATTGGGATCAGAAACAATAATTAGGATCAGTTTCACGTAGATGTAACTGTTTGTTCAATAGAAAAAAATATGTTTGTGTATGAAAAATGCTTTTCTTAAGAAAAGTTGTTCATATTTGTTGTTATACAAAACTAGGGCTTCTGAACTGTTTTTAAAATACCTAAACCCTTTTTTGTGGTGTTTCTTATAAAACCCAAGCTACAATATTTTCATGCAAAAGCGGAAGTGTTTTAATAGATGAGATAAGTTCAAGTTGGGATAAGTTCAGCAGGATATTCAAAGCGTGGATAACTTTTATCAATCTACCATTTTCTGACCATTTATTCGAGGACAAACATGCAAAAGAAGCAACAATCACCATGACGGCATGGATGATTGATGACATCGTCAAGTGCAAATGGCGTAAACATCTGTAACAACCCTAAACTTTCTGTACAAAATTTTTCTTAAAGTATATAAAGGATCACCTAAGCCTGAGCACAAATTATAAATTTGATTTGCTTTTGAACAGCAAGAAAGCACTTGTAGCTCATTGGTAAAACCTTACACTGCTGTGACGTAGCCTCAGTGTTCAAATCCCCCCAGCCACATATATTTTTATTGTATTTTTTTTAAACTTTTAGAAGCCCAACAGTTTACACGTGCACTACACGTAAAATGAAAAGTCATAAATAAATCAAACATGTGCACTGAGATATACCAAGCGACAAAGACATGTGGCACAAATCTAAGCCAAGGCCAATGGTATTGAACCGGCGAGATTGCCTATGGGGCCGGCGCCGCCGGGCCCCTCCGTGGGTAATGCTCTAAAATTTTTACCCCTGAACCCCTTCGCCTACCCCACTATCCCCATGCTGTTTGTTTACTCTGAAAAAATCCACGTTCTCCGCCAAAATCCAGGAAAGACATATGCCTTGCCTGAATTTTGGGGGCAAATGCTATTTGGATTTATCTGTCTACCTCTCTGAAGATGCCAAGTTGATTTATGGAACCATATATCGAAGGTTTATTTAGACCGATGCGGCCGATGTAGCAGACTTCGTCAGATCCCCCCTCATTGTGAGGGGTTTTTGATTATGGGGACGCTCTTCCCTGCAGGCGCAAACCCCTGCAGTTAATTACGCTACCGCATCGCGGTAACAACTTTCTCCTTCTCCAGATGGTCACTTCGTGTCGTATGTGTTTGTTTTATTTTTGGTTGCCCGTGGATTGTATACGGAGACTAATTTATGTTGTCGCCCGTAGGGCGTGGATTAGTCCAAATCCGTATTTTCTTAGATTTGAGTTTTGGTTTGGGTTTAAGGATCGTTAATCTCATTTAAGACTAAGATCAACTTAAACGTTTGTTAAGGATACATTAGTCTAATTTTAGACTAAGATCAACTTAACCATTTGTTAAGGACACGTTAGTCTAATTTTAGACTAAGATCAACTTAACGGGATCATTTAGATCCAACAAAAGAGCATTTGGACTCTATTGTTTTAGTTTAGGGACATTGCGGTCCATAATTAGTTTAAGGACATCACGGTCCAGTTTAAAGACATGATAGTCTGTAAAGTTTAAAGACATCATAGTCTATGAGTTTAGGGACCTCACAGTCCATAAAGGTTAAGAACATCATAGTCCATGAGTTTAAGGACCTCACAGTTCATAGAGGTTAAGGACATCATAGTCCATGAATTTAAGGACCTCACAGTCCATAGAGGTTAAGGATATCATAGTCCATGAGTTTAAGGACCTCACAGTCCATAGAGTTTAGTTTAGGGACATTATGGTCCAGTTTAAAGACGTCTTAGTCTGTTTGGTTTTGGTTCAAACCGTTTGGGGGTGCACCAAAAGTTATCGGTTATCGGGACCCTCCACCTCTCTAAAGACGCTGAGGAATTACAACGACATGTATCAGAGGTATGAAGAGATGTACCCTTGAACCAATGTTGGTTGAAAGGCTCTGGGTTTTGCTTTGAATATCATATGAGATGATCAACTTTGGAAGACAAGAGTGTATTTGAGATTCAGTCAAAAAAGGATCCTGCCTCTGGAAGACTTAGCTAATTTAGACTAAGATTGACTCGAATATAGTGTTAAACACTAGAGTACAATCGGCTGTTACGTGCTCCCACGTAATGCGCTTAGAATAATGTTAAACATTAGGGATAAAGCGCACGAAATAGTGTTAAACACTAAAAAAAAAGAAATGCTCACGTGAAGTCACGTGAGGCGCTTGAGTATTGGGCCAGACTTCTCTTATTTTATTCTCAGAATATGCATATAAGTGTTAAACACTTGATTTCCACGATTATCACGTGTGGACACGTGATGGTGCCCATGCATTGGGTATCAATTCCTCAGATTTCCCCCCATTTGCTCTTTTTTTTTAAAAAGGGCTTTGTCAAGGGGTCACGTGGAGACACGTGAGGCGCCCATAGTTTGTTCTGCTCTTCTTATTTTGAGGAGTCTGTTCAAGGGTCACGTGGGAGCACGTGACCTGATCTTATTCATTCTCTTTTGATCATTGAGGGGAAGGGTCACGTGTTGCCACGTGATCATGTACTTGATCTTTTTACGTGTATGGAGAGATAAATCCCTTGTTGAAGAATTAAATTCTCTTATAGGGTTAAACCCTAATTTTGTTTAGAGGAATTAAATTCCTCTATGTTCGAAAGAATTAAATTCTTTAAACTCAATTCTCCCTCTAAGTTTTGGATCTGCATGGCAGAATCTCCCCGATGAGAATTAAATTCTCAACTTATGGGGAGATCTGCTTCTGCAGATCTATTACCATGAAAAGGAACTAAGTTCTTATATTAAGGGTTAACCCTATCTTTGTTGGACGAATTAAATTTCTATGTGCTTTTCGGGAGAATAAAATTCTTTGAACTTAGATTCTCCCTTAGGTTTTAGATTTGCATGGCAGAATCCCCCCGATGAGAATTAAATTCTCAACTTATGGGAAGATCTGCTTCTGTAGATCTTCAACCAAAGGAAGAACTAAGTTCTTATTCAGAAGAGTTAAACTCTTAGTTTGAGAATAAAATTCTCTTTTTGTTTTGTGGGAGCTTATAGAATGATCTCTTTCCCTCTCTTACCTTAGGTTTCTTTCTTTTCTGAAGAGATCTTCTTCTTTTTGGAAAATTAAATTCTCTTCTTTTTTCTCTCTGTTGTTGTATCTCTTTTTTTCCCCCCTCCCTTTTTCCTTCTTTCTTGGCTCCTATTTATAGGAGAAAGAAAAGAATCAGGTTGTTTAGTCAATCTTTCATTGAGAGATTTTGATTGATTTCTTATAACCAATATGATCTTTTAGATCACTTGGTGAATTTTATTCACTGTTGGATTTTTAATTCAAAGAAATTTTATTTGTTGTTTCTGGCAAATTTTAGGAAAATATTTCCTTGTATAGAATCTTTCTATAAATTGGTGATTTTTAATCACCATTGGATTTTTAATCCAACGGTGCTCCACTTTACAGAGCGCAATTTTTTTGTTTGGAAAGATCTAGGGAAATATTTTTCCAATTAAGGCTTTTGATTCCTTTTAATTAGAATTTAATTCTATCGTTTCAGAGGGTCTAGGAACCCATCACGTGTTAGCACGTGACCCATCTAATTAGAATTTAATTCTATTATTTCAGAGGGCTCAGGAACCCATCAGGTGTTGGCACGTAACCCATCTAATTAGAATTTAATTCTATTATTTCAAAGGGTTCAGGGGCTCATCACGTGTTGGCACGTGATCCCATCTCCAATTGTGTATTTCAGCGCCCATAACTTTGCTCATAGAAGGTCACGTGTCCCCACGTGATATCCGATCACGTGTGGACACGTGATGCCCGATCACGTGTGGACACGTGATGCCCGATCACGTGTGGACACGTGATGCCCGATCACGTGTGGACACGTGATGCTCCTTTTGGGTATTTCCTTGCTGCTTTATTCAGTTCCCATGAGGGAACAATCCAGAGAGTGATAATTCCTCTCTTTAATTCATTTTAATGAACATTTTTAATTCTCCAATTCATTATCCTAAACCCTAATTTTCCCCTATAAATACCACACCACATTTCACCCCTCCTCATTCAGAATTCCATTACAAAAACTCTCTAAAATTTTCAAGTCCCAAGTTGTGCAAGTGGAGTTAGCAAAGGTCGAAGTTCCAGCGACGTTTCGGGAAGATTCCGGCGACGAAACGACCCCCCGACGATTCTAATAGCTTCCCTTCTCTCTTCTCTTATTTTACAATCTGTAAGTCCCCACTCCCCTTCTCCATCTTTATTCTAAAACAATCTATTTTCAAAACTCATCGGAAGCAGAGTGACTTCCGATTCGTTTTTCTTTAAAAACTCCATTTTTCTTAAACAATAAAATATCATATTCCCTCATAATGATCAACAAACATAAATAAAGACATTAGAATAAGTTTCATCTCAAAATAATAAGTATTGCAATTTCTATTTCACTTTTACTGTAAAATACCATCATGTTTACATACGGCTTTTATTAAATGTTTTACCCTAATACCTTTAGAAAACTCAATAGGTAATGACCTACCTCATCACAACACACATTTTTGACATAGCACGATAACTCTTGGGACACTAGTTTATGGGAAAATACGAAATTACATTTAAGTACCTTAAACATTCAAAAACCATTTTCTTTAAAAAGTGTGTTATTTAATTCCTTACAAATACGCCTCTACAACTCATTTTGGGGAACCCCGATCGGGATGGTGCGGGTTATCGCACGCCCTCAGACCTAGTAGAGCGAGATGCAGACCTCCGCAGGGAGCATTCGATCTCGATGGAATTTTTAATGCAATTTTTAAGAAAAATATGATTTCTATTTAATAAATAAATTCTATTTTTATAAATATTAGATATATATAAATATTATCAAAATATCTACTTTAAATATATTATATATATATTCCATGTTTTCTAAATCAAAGAATCACAAATTTCATGAAACTAGCTTTACAATTCAATACCATTCCAAGATTACACTAAAATACCATATACAATGAAAACTAAGTTATATTCACTAGAATATTTCACTTTATAAAAATTACAATTATGAAAACCCTAAAGACGATAATTAAATACTTGAGGTGTATTTTGAAAATGTATCAAAACTATTTTTCATAAAACCCTCTCAAGTTATATTGATGTACAATAAGGACCCTAGTAAACATAGGTTAAAGCGGGACCAGTTCTCTTGAGCCTCAGGGAGCCGGAGAATATGGGTGCTTGCTTATCTAAGGTAGACAACCTAACAACGGTGTTATCAACACGGTAATTGTATTGGAAAAAGACACAAATCCTGCCGTCCATGTGCAGTAGTTACCGATAACATCAAAACTAATTCAGGACATCAATTTCTTTTCAAGATGTTTGACTCAGACAGAGTCTCAATCTAATATTAAATCAATCTGACTTGAATTCAATTCAAGTATAACTACAATACTACATAAATCCATTTATACCAGAATTCAATCTATATTGACCGAACTGAACTATGGATATACTCTGATTACATGACTATCCATTTATATCCATTCTGTTCACATGATATCATGGTTTTGGCAAGTCATCCATCTATATAACAAAACAATACAATCAATACAAAAGACATTACGGGGTTTTAAAGGGCCATACTGGTACGGAATGTATTAGAAGTGGCACGAGACGGTCATTTTAATACACCTAACCTGAATATCCATTGCTGTTGTACCATGGCTTAACGGTTCCTTGTGCTCCGTATACCTTATTCTTCGGAATAGTGGGACTACTCTCGTATACACTGGCATATTCTGTACCAAGCTACAAAAAACTGCGATAACAAAACAAAAGATAATATCATACAGTTATATTCTCTTTTCTGTCTATTCTACTTCTCTCTTTCTTTGGGACTTAACGAGTGATTGTTCGCTGACGACATTCCTATTTCTCTTCTTCTTTGGAATGTTGTCAGGAAGACCTGACTCTGAGGAGTTTGAGACCAGCCAAGAGCACTTGGAGCAGTTCACAGAAGACCCCGAGCATTGACTTTACTTGTACTACTTTTCATCCAGTTCATGCCATTGTTTAGGCATTGCATTCCAGACTTGTATTTATATTTCCAATTGTATTGTAAAAAAATGTTGAATAAATAAAAGTTGTTGTTCATTTATATTCATATCTTATGTACATATTTTATTTTATATTGATTAAATACGCTTAGCGTGTTTACTTCTGAATAAATACGCAGCGGACCTCGCCGCGTCCCCTCCCCGTACACCGGGAAGTGGGGCGTGACAATATCAACGATTGAGGCGGCCAATAAAGCACCTGGGACACCGCATGAATATTATTTTTAGGGGAGCGGGAAGGGGGGCAAAAAGTACATTACGTTAAACAATGTTGTGATAATAACGATGAGAAAGAGGATGAGACGATGACAAAGGCTACAAATGGATGAACCCGACAGAGACGACAATGGTGTCGGCGGTAGCCGTGAGAATGATTGATAGAATTCATAATGAAGAGCAACAAGAGTTAAAGGAGATGAAATTAGCCGACAACATCAATGATAGACTGAATAGCATGTGTAGTCACGACAATAATGCAGGAGATGGTGACAAAGATTGCAATTGTCATGCCCCACTTCCCAATAGATGGAAATGGTGACGTGGCAAGCCCGCGGTATATTTATCCAGAGAAGATCATTCCCTAAATAAATATACTAAGCGTATTGAAACAATAATACATAATGCAAGAATAAATTAAGACTGTAAAAATTTTCAACAAATATCTTTATTTACATTCAACTTCCAATATTTACAAATACAAGAGTTTATGCTGGATAGTAAATACAATAAAGAAAATGCCTAAATAAGTGGCATACATAAGCTGAAGCAAAAGAAGCTGAGCTAGCCCTCAGTAGCTATCTGGTCGTAATCCTCCTCTGTGATTTCAACTTCCTCCGTCTCGACAGTATCTGACGAACATTCCAAGAGAAGAAAAAATGGGTGGAATGCCCGTC
This sequence comes from Agapanthus africanus, assembly GCA_030015575.1. NCBI lineage: Eukaryota > Viridiplantae > Streptophyta > Magnoliopsida > Asparagales > Amaryllidaceae > Agapanthus > Agapanthus africanus. Next base: position 100,258,956 of record CM057350.1, on the reverse strand, counting down.
AGCGAACTAGCGCTCGGTAAGTCCCAAGAATAGGTAAGAGTAAAGAAAATGACAAGAGTAGAATATATATATATAACGAGTAAGAGTATATGATCATGGGTAATATTACTATAGGTCTCTAGATGGTCATTATGTTAACGTTAAGTTTCAAGTGTGAATGTCAACGCAGCTGTAGAAGTATTCACGAGCTTAAGAGTGGGACCCCAGGAGCAAGGAAACACGGGCCCATTTCATGTGTTAGCCTCGGGGCTTTAGGCTGTAGATGAGTCAACCCGACTGATATTCGAGTAAAATAAAAAAGAGATTAATACGGGACTCCTGATGCTCCGTTGGATTCACACAAGAAACAATCCCAAGCAGCCCATGTATAATATATTATAACTGATTAATATGATTATCTGATTTGATTGATTGTTATATCTTGATCGAAACCCTAGATTTCAAAATGTGTAAATTGTATTCGAGTGAGTCGAGTAATGTACGAGTCATGACAATTGCAATCTGGATTCGAGTCAAGTTGGTTTGAGTAGACTGGATTCGAGTTCATATTCGGGTTTAGATTTGAGTTCGAGTTTGTATTCGAGTTCAAGTTTAGATTTTAGTTTGGTTTTGAGTTCATGTTTTTTCATATGAATTGATATAAATTGTTAAACTCTTATGTATAGGAGATATCGGCAACTGCTGCATATGGACGGCAGAATTTGTGTTTTTTTCCAAGACAATTGCCATTGATAACTCCGTTAAATTGTCTAACCTGAATAGACAAGCACTTACTTTCTACGGCTCTCTAGGGCTCAAGAGAATTGATCCCGCTTAAACCTATATTTATCTAAGGTCCTTAAAATATTGTTTGCATATCTCGAGGGGATTTTATGAAAAATATTTTAATATAGTTTCAAAATAAACTTCGAAGGTGATTTATAACACTTAGGGTTTTCATGAGCATGTATTTTAATTATTGGGGTGTTTTAATGATAAAACCTAGCATTTGAAAGTTTGTGGTATTTTTATGAAAAGCTTATTTCATTAATTTAGCCATAGATCTAGAATACCGTGCAATGGAACCATGGTGTATGTGTGGGGTAGGTCGTTACCCCATGAAGTTTTTCTAAAGGTTTTTAAACTAATTACCGATGAGAGGGTGATACTAAAGTTCATGGTATTTTACTGAAAAAGTTTGTTATATGTTCGTTACATATAAATTTTTTGTTAAAACTAAAAACTAAACGATGTGAAATAAGGTTAGGATTATTGTAGCATACTAATTTGATCTTGTTTGCTTATCACATAGCTTGCAAAAGTTAAAAGGAGCGCGATATCGGAGATAACTCCTCTTTTGTCGGTTTGTTTGAAAAAGTAGTTTGAGATGGAAAGATAGAGGAATGAAGGGACTTACGGTTTTTATTTGACTAAGAAAAGGTTGAAGAAACTCTCGGGGATCGTGGTTTCGTCGGAGGTGCTCCGGTCGTCGAGTTTGGATTGCTACTGCTCTTGAGGGGCTTAACTCCACTTGGCACTTAGAAGTTTTTAGAGATTTTTTGCTAGAATTTCAGAATGGGGGAGAGCTATGGCATAGGATGGTATTCATAGTAGAGAATTAGGATTTGAGAATTAAAATTATGGATTAAAATGCATTAAAAAGATGTTAAATGGTGAGTTGAAGGTCTCTGTTTGATTGCAGGGAAATCAAACGGTGCAGAGGAGTTAAGTGGAGTTGAAGAGACGAGTGTGCAAAGTACGGAGCCCATTGGAGCTCATCCGACCGTCGGCGCTGGTCCATAGGGCAATTTAGCCGGTCGAATCTCGAGGTTCTGTTTCGAGATTCGTGCCACGTGGGTAATTCTGTATTTACTCCATTTTGCGCATGTTTAATTTTTCTGAAACTTTTCATTTCCCCGTGTATTGCATGTGCAACTCTTGGGCTTACAAAAATTAAAAAGAAAAAATCAGAAAAAAAATTAATTGTGTCTGATGGGAATCGAACACACAGGCTACGTCACAGTAGTGCAGGGGTTTTACCAGTGAGCTACAAGTTGTTTCTTGCTTTTATTTAACAAAAGTAACTTTTAACTCTTACACAGGCTGTAATATTCTTTTCTGTACAATAACAAGAATTTTCTATACAGTGATTTCAGATTCGTTACAGCAATGTCAATGACAAAGCACTTACAGTAGAGACAACAATGATAATAAACTGATATTTGTGAAATTAGCAAAGCAGGACGAACAAAAGCTATAACCGTCATTGCTTGGTAGTTATCTAGGGTATCAGACGGAGATAAGCAATAACATTTACCCGTGTCTTGGACAAAGCAGATTTTTCTTTTATGCATGCTTTCGAAACTATTTTGTAGATCATCGCTTATTAGAAAAAATAAAAAGAAATTCATCCATTAACTAGGATCCCAAACTAGGCCTGAAATTTACTTCGATGGCTTAAATGCTGGAAAGCTTTATCTTTTATAACCCAAATGGAGGAAACCGTCTTGATTTTTATAATCTGCAAACTTACCCCCTCACTAAACTGTAGTTAAGCTTTCCATCCAAAATAATTCACATGCCTCACACGTGGTCTTTTTGGAACCAATATTCCCCCTAAAATTGAAAGAGAAAGTTAAAGTTAAAAACTCATCCTTTTCTATCTCCGACGAGCCCCGACCAACGCCGGCGACTTCGACCCTTGCTGGTGACCCCCGAGCAGCTCCAACCTACGTCGACCCCGATCACAGGATCACCAACGACCTCAACCACTCATTCTTCTTTAAAAAAATATTGGATATAGTTTTGGATTTAAAGTTTCAATTAGGGTTTCAATTCTGAGTTTGGATTAGTATTTAGATTCGGATTTTGATACAGGATTTGAGTTAGAGTTTCAGTTAGGATTTGTGATTAAGGTTATATGCAAACCTATGTTGGGGTTTGGATTTGAATGGATCATCGTGGTCGCCTGAGAAGAGGGGTCGTTGTAGCCAGTTATGTTAAGGTCGCCGGAGAATATGAGAATTCGCCAAAATTGGTCGAGATTTGTCGGAGTGGGTGCAGGTGTAGAAGAGGCCTATTTATTTATTTATTTATTGTGGGGATTAAAACTTAGCCTCATTCTCTTCATCTTCTTTTCTCTTATTCAAGAGAGTGTGAGTCACAATATGACTCATGACATGAGTCATGAGTCCACATTCTTCTTTTAGCTTCCATAAAAGAATAGAAAGAGTGTGTATAAATACACACTCACATACACACACATACATGTAACCAAATATATATTAAATACATATATCTGTATTCGTATCAAAATACGAATACATATTCGTATAAAAAACAAATATCTGTATTCGTATTGAGATAAAAATATCCGTATTCGTATTAAGATACAAATACACATCTTTATACAAATACTCGTATTCGTATAAATACCGTATTCGTATAAAAATACCCGTATTTGTATAAAAATTCGAATATCCAAAAAAGAGATAATGAGAGAGATATAATACTAGCTCACAATGATCCGGGTATCTTTCAAACCTTCCAGTATTATCAAAACATTCGATTAAAATACATGCATTGAATACACATATTTAATCGAACCTGGGTGCGTATCAAAATATGCACATACTACATCGTTTCGTCTGAACCGGGAAACCCTCTATGTGGAACTCTAAAGACTCGACAATATGCTGGCAGTGGGTTTAACCACAAGCACGTCAGCGGCACTAACTGTACGTAACTACTATTCAGGTATTGAACGAAAGAAAGGTCGACAAACAAACTTGTCTGTACCCTTATCGAGCCTGTAAGTGACAATCTTCGTACAGTCCGGTCTCTTCGTCTAAGAGTATCGCATAGCAGGTCTATGGGGGTGGATAACGTCAGACCCCTAATAACTTGATAAGTCGTATTGGTGTCAAGCTCATCACCTATCGAGAAACTACTGATCTACAATCAGTAATTCTCATCCACATGGCCAGGGATTTTATGGCGATAACCAATTGAACACAGTGCAACATTGACTCCCTATATCGGGAGAGACGAATCCCTGACGATCGCTCACCGCCTCCATGTGGTTCGGAACTGTACCCAACTAAAACTTGTTTGCATGACTTAGTAGAGCCGTGGTAGGATAGTAATCTAAGTACAGTGGGAACTCACATGAGAAAAATGCCGATCTCAGCTTAACAGACTACTTATACTCATGTCAACCGAGAACTGCTATTTGACGATAGGAATAGTACCATCTAGAAGTTCTCAGCGAGTTCTTCCGGTGTACTCACCTCCAGTGAGCACCTGTATATAATCTTAGGTGCTACATACCAATGGTTATGAGACCTGCCACCACCCATCGTTGGGGTCTAGAAATGTATACACCGGTCTACTCTGAAATATCGATACACAGTCTCGATATTCCCACGACTAGGGACATTTAAAAGATGTGCATATGGATTACCAAGCTCTCACAAGTATGATCGCCATCATAACTTTGGTAGTCAAGCAAAGATCATACGGACTTTATCAATATATATTAGCGACATGTAATATAATGTATACACATCAATGATAAAGATAAACCAAATAGTATACTATCATATCGAGTAAGACTGTTCTACATGTATAGGTTCTCCTTCAATTATCATAATCGTCTACTTTCGATTACAATAATGCCCTTGAGGGCACTATAGCCAACAGAATATGGTCCAGAAAAGGGAAAATTATTTACTATGCCAGCCATAAATGCTTTGTCATGAGTGAGAAAGAGATAAGAACATGGACACAACCAAGCTTTTCGAAGGGTGTTCAAAATTTTCCATCTCTTTCTCTCTGCTGTCCAGTCCGGCTTACTGAATAATTTATCCTAAAAAAGGCCAGGTTCGGGGCACATGATCTATTTTGAATGGAAAATTTACCTTCTGATTTTAAACCTTACTTCAATTAGAGATCTGATGTGATCAATACGGGGCCTATTGACAAGCAAGAAAAACAAACTATTGCTGGAGGCACAAATAGGAGCGCCCGCCTGTCATCGCCATGCGAGATCACCGAAATCTCGTGGAACTCCGCTGCTTCCAAAGTCCATACATGCACAACAGATAAGAAAGCTGTTACAGATTAGAAAGCAAGGGCCACCCTATGCACGTGGCACCCATCCAGATATCTCCTTCTCGCGTTTCGCGCGCCATATGAGACGAATCTCCAATCGAATCAATTTGATCTTCCCCCCTCTCACCCCTTTTCGTCTATTTCTAGTAAAAGTTCAAGGACGGGATCATCCGAACCCTAAGAGAGAGAAATCCATGGCCGCTTCCACTCTTAGCACTGGGCGCTTCTTCTCTTCTCTCAAACTCCCAAATGATCCTCAATTGGAGCTACCAATTCTCCCCCAATTAAGCTGCTCCCTTCCGCACAAACAGCTATGGCTTGACAGCTTTTAGCTCGAGTTGGAGTTGTTGTTTGCGACTCGAGATGCCGATTCTCAGTAAAGGCGTCCTTTTCTCCTCCTACCTCCGTTGGAATCGAAGTTTTTAGTTAATCAATTTTGATTTTTGTTGGATTTATCTTGAATTTGATGGGTTTCTGATGCTTTTCAGGGTTTTGTTGTTTCTTAGATCAAATTGATCCCCACAAAACCAGTTGAAGGGCTGATGTTATGAATGTGATTTGTATTCAACAACAGAGAGCGGATGGTGCTTCAGACGTCTGAAGAAGAATTAAGAAATGTAGAGCGTAGGCAGACGTCTAAGAATTTGTGCTTCAGATGTCTGTCGACGAGTTTTCTCGGTTTTGGAAAGTTTGTTAAAGAATTTATTTTGAAGATTTGTTTAGAGATTGTTTTGGAGATTTGATGAGATCTTAATTGGTAAGATAAGATATTTTAGTAGGAATAGATTTAAGGGTTTCTATACAACAACTATAACTGAGCCTTTTTTCCAAAACATATGGGGTAGGCTATATGAACCAACATGAGAATCACGCTGGGTCCAGCACATAAATCCTCCGCCTCCACTCACTCCTATCGAACAATATACTTTCATTGAGCCCTTTGGCAACTGTAACACCCTAGTACTATTATACTATACATTTTGGTATTTTAAATCATGCTGTAAAATTTCTTTTATTATTATTGCTATTGGGTTGTGAATGATTCAATTAGTAGCTGTGGTCATTATCTGACCTGACCCGTGTGTTTGAAACCCGACATGATGCAAGGCTGTACTCAATATTTTCTAGTACAGTGTATCCATGTGAATCGAGTACTCGATATATATATATATATTTATATATATATATATTTATATTTTAAACTCTACATATCTCTTTATAATACAAGATAAAGACAAATAATACCCTTTTCCTATCTAGCCTTACATGTCAAATCATCCCGTATCAGGTTGTTGCGCCTATATATCATGTTCATACCCTAAGATATAGACAACAAAATAATTAGAAATCCTTAAGTTTATTTACGTATATTTTATTGGGGGTATATGTATTTAATTATAGATAATCACATTAAGGTTAAAATTCTTACGTATACTCTTTATATTTAAAAAACTATATTTTGAATGGATACGGGTAATATTTGGAGTAATCTGGTATTATCTGTAAAAATCCTACAATATATATATATATATAATTCCCTAATATTCATATACCTATAATATATATAACTGTTCATATATAAATATTATATTAATAAATTTAGTTTTATAAAAACTCTCTCTCCCTCCCTCTCTCCCCGTCACCGTCTCTCTCCCCTCTCTTGCACCTAGCCCTAACCCACATTCCCGCCACCTCGGCGCCGTCACCACCTCGTCACCCCCACTATCTCATCACCACCGCCGTCAGCATCTCCCTCCTCCTCCTTCCCTGAAGGCTCACCCGAGCTGACCCCACGCTGAGAACCCACCTCCTTCTCCCTCGTCGACCTCGTCTCCGGAACCGACCACCACCATCACCCTCAATCACCTTTCCCTTCTCATCAGCATCACCAGAGCACCCATACCACCATCGCATCTTCTTCTCCTTCTCATTTTCCCGATCACCATCCAACCCCTCACCGGCTATGGCACCTCGCCGTCGATCTCGGTCCCCGGCATCTCGTCGCCGACCAACTCCCTCTTCTTTTCTCGCCCACGTTAAAACCCAGAACCTAATAGCCCCATCGTCTTCTTCTTCTTCTTCCTTCTTTCTCGGTCTCCAACCAGTCTTCGCCGGAGTTGCTCACATCGCCGACGATCCAGACGACCCCAGTCACCGTCGTCGTCTACCCCAGTCACCACGTGACGCAGTTGATCAGTTCAGGTCAATTCCTACGTACGCGGGTTTTACATCATGACATTATTCGGCATTCGGAACGTGATATTCGTATATCCATCGCGAGATTTCGATCGGGCAAGTTCTAACTTTGCAACATGCTACTTTGCTTATATCAATATTTGTATGATTAATTATAGTGCATGTATTTTAATGTTCAGCAAATATTATCAATCTACAGTTTATAGCATTAGTTTGTATCTATACCAATAATGTTTTTATTTAGTTATATGCCGGTTCATCACAATATTATTATAATATTATAATTTGTTCAGCATACTTTATTTATATTTCCATACACGTGGTAGCAGACGTAAAACGATTATTACAGATAGATACATATACATCCTGGACATTAGTTACGTTTACTGTATTTAGATATTAGTTACGGTTTTCCATCTGGTATATATTTTGGTTAATATATATATTTCCTGACATGTTCACAAGACATTCCTAGACCTTTTACTTGGATTATTACCAATGCCGATAATCCTGACTTGTTGTCCCGACGGACGTGACTTGTTGTCTGCATAGATAAGACCTGTACCTGCTTGATCTTTTGTTGGCATTAGTTTGATATCATCAATACCTGACTTGAACACAAAACCTGGGGTAAGGGAAAATCGATAATGAAACCTGATTTGTAACTCAACAGTTCGATACCTTCTAGAGACTGATCAGTCAAGACGTGCTTCGGTCCCGAAATGATGATGCTGACATCATTCGTCTATACATGATACCCTGTTTTTATTGCTTAGCGGCACGTCTCGGATTCAGCCCCGAGGGTCTTGACCGTGGTCCCGGGCACGCACGGGATACTATTGAGTTACATCGACGATTCCATTAATTGATTTCAAAGACTTGTAGAATAGATAATGTAGAAGCACAGACTTTAGGATACACATCACATATCTAAACCTCACTGTTTTATACCTATGTTCATTATTTACACTCATATTTAATCATAGCATCCTATCCTGGTTATTACTATTGTTTTGATATTTATGACGTACTGACATCTGGGTTTTGTATGACCCAGTTCCTTTGATCTTGTCGTAGGAAGATCAGGAGTATTTTAACAAGCAATCCGAGCAGTGAGGAGCTTGATGATTAGTTTTAAAGAAGCTTAGTTTATTTTATTTCCGTAGTTTAATTTATCGATGTGATCCCATAAGGGACATGATTCAAATATTATTCTTTATTAGATCTTTATTCATTTCTGCTACATACATTTCTTGACTTTTATCTACTGTGGAAGGTGGACATGTGTTAGTTAAATTTTATTTACCGTTCTTGATATCTGATTGACAGTCGTAATGTGACTATGGAGGGATTATTTCTAGCCATATGTAGCATGATTGGCTTTGCCATGTGCCTGATTTACGTATTTTCGGAAGCGGGTCGTGACAGAGTTTGTTTGGTATCAGAGCATAGGATTTAGGGTTAGTCGGGTTTGGTTCTTTTGTAGTTGGTTATTGAACCCAATACACTAACCAGTGAATCCGGAATTAGAAACATGTCCTGTCACATTACTACCTTGCCAGTCTTGAGTCTAAAGCTATCAATATCTTGTTTATTGAATCATATTTACCGTTACTAATTTCCTTCAGTGTCTTTGGCTTCAGAATCATGGTGGATAGAGATTTGCGGTCATATCAGAGGTATGTAGATAACGTCGCATTACTTGGAGTTGTACATGGTATATTAGAAAACCAAAAGCGTCAAACTGGGTTGAACCAGCGGCCTGTCACGCCCCGCTTCCCGGTGTACAGGGGGACGCGGCGAGATCCGCTACATATTTACTTTGAAGTAAACACACTAAGCGTATCTAAGCAATATAAAGTAAAATGTACACAAGAGACATGGATATAAATGAACAACTTTTATTTATTTAACAATTCTTTATAAGTACAACTGGAAATGTAAATACAGGAATAGAAAGCAATGCAACGGCATAACTGAAATGAAAAGTATATACAAGTGCCTACAGCTCTGGGTCAATGGCAAACTGCTCCAAGTCCTCAGTACTGGGATCGATCTCTAGTGAGTCGGATCCACCTGACAACATTCCACAGAAAGAAGAAAAGGAATGTCGTCAGCGAACAATCGCTCGGTAAGTCCCAAAGAAAGAGAGAAGTATAATAGACAGTAAAGAGAATATAACTGTATAATGTTATCTTTTATTCTGTTATCGCAGTTGTTTGTAGTTTGGTACAGAATATGCCAGTGTATACGAGAGGAGTCCCACTATTCTGGAGACTAAGGTATACGGAGCACAAGGAACTGTTAAGTTACGGTACAACAGCAATGGATATTCAGGTTAGGTGTATTAAAGTGACCGTCTCGTATCACTTCTATCATATTTCGTACCAGTCTACCCCTTTAAAACCCCGTAATGCCTTTTGTATTGATTGTATTGTTTTGTTATATAGATGGATGACTTGTCGAACCATGATATCATGTAAATAGAATGGATATAAATGGATAGTCATGTAATCAGAGTATATCCATGGTTCGGTTCGGTCAATATAGATTGAATTCTGGTATAAATGGATTCATGTTGTATTATAGTTATACTTGAATTGAATTCAAGTCAGATTGATTTCATATTAGATGGAGACTCTGTCTGAGTCAGACACTTTTGAAAAGAAATTGAAGTCCTGAATTAGTTTTGATATTATCGGTAACTGCTGCACATGGACGACAGGATTTGTATCTTTTACCAAGACAATTACCGTGTTGATAACACCGTTGTTAGGTTATCTACCTTAGATAGATAAGCACCCATATTCTTCGGCTCCCTGAGGCTCAAGAGAACCGGTCCCGCTTAAACCTATGTTTACTAAGGTCCTTATTGTAAATTAATATAACTTGAGGGGGTTTTATGAAAAATAGTTTTGATATATTTTTAAAATACACCTCAAGTATTTAATTATCGTCTTTAGGGTTTTCATAATTGTAATTTTTATAAAGTGAAATATTCTAGTGAATATAACCTAGTTTTCATTGTATATGGTATTTTAGTGTAAACTTGGAATGGTATTGAATTGTAAAGCTAGTTTCATAAAATTTCTGATTCCTTTGATTTAGAAAACATGGAATATATATATATATATTGTATACTTAAAGTAGATATTTTTATAATATATATATATATATATTTAGTAAAATAAATTTTATTTATTAAGTAGAAATCTCATTTTTCTTAAAAATTGCATTAAAAATTCCATTGTGATCAAATGCTCCTTGCAGAGGTCTGCATCTTGCTCTACTAGGCCCGAGCATGTGCGATAACCCACACCATCCCGATCGGGGTTCCCAAAATGGGTTGTAGAGGCGTAATTGCACGGAATTAAATTACACACTTTTTAAAGAAAATGGTTTTTGAATGTTTAAGGTATTTAAATGTAAATTCGTATTTTTCCATAAACTAATATCTCAAGAGTTATCGTGATATGTCAAAAATGTGTGTTGTGATGAGATAGTTCGTTACCTCATGAGTTTTCTAAAGGTATTAGGGTAAAACATTAAATAAAAGCCGTATGTAAACATGATGGTATTTTACTATAAAAGTGAAATAGAAATTGCAATACTTATTATTTTGAGATGAAACTTGTTCTAATGTCTTTATTTTTGTTTGTTGAACATTATGAGGGAATATGGTATTTTATTGTTTAAGAAAAATGGAGTTTTTAAAGAAAAACGAATCGGAAATCGGAATAACGCCGCTTCCAACGAGGTTTGAAATAGATTGTTTTAGAATAAAGATGGAGAAGGGGAGTGGGTACTTACAGATTTTCAAACAAGAAGAGAGAGAGGGGAAGCTATTGGAACAGTCGGGGAGTCGTTTCGTAGCCGGATTCTTCTTGAAACATCGCCGGAACTTCGCCTCTTGCTAACTCCATTTGTATAACTTTAAACTTAGAAATTTTAGAGAGTTTTTGAAATGGAATTCTGGATGAGGAGGGGCGAAATGTGGTGTGGTATTTATAGGGAAAATTAAGTTTAGGGTAATGAATTGGAGAATTAAAAATATGCATTAAAAATGAATTAAAGAGAGGAATTATCACTCTCTGGATATTTTCAGAGTAAACAAACAACATGGAGGTAATAGGGTAGGCGAAGGGGTGCCAGAGGAAAATTTTTGAGGCATTAGCCCGGGGGAGGGAGGACGGCGGCGCCGGTCCCAAGCCCGATCTTGCCGATCGTTTTGTGGGGTCGGGGGCTTGGATCTCCGCCACGTGTCAGGGTCTGTTGGTATAACATTTCCCACATGTTTGTTTTATCTGTGACTTTTCATTTTACGTGTAGTGTACGTGTAAACCTTTGGGCTTCTAAAAGTTTAAAAGAAAAATCAATTAAAAATATATGTGGCTGGGGGGATTCGATCACAGAGGCCACGTCATAGCACTGCAAGGCCTTACCACTGAGCTACAAGTTGTTTCTTGCTGTTCAAAAGCAATTCAAATACTTCTAGTGTACATAGGATTGCAAATACTTCATTTGTACATTAAAATTTAATCAAATTTCCTGTACACTGAAATAGAGTTGTTACATTCTACACTCCTTACAAAAATTTCGTCCTCGAAATTTACAATTATTTTAAGGACTAGCTTACATACTGTTCCCCTCCGATAGACGGCGCGACATGACATCTTGCCTGAGATTCGGGGTAGATGCTAATAGGTGCTATCCGTCCACCTCTTCGAAGATACCAAGTTGATTTATGGCATCATGTATCGAAGGTTTAAACGGATGCGGCCGATGTAGCAGACTTCGTCAGATTGCCCCTCGTTTGAGGGGTTTTTGATTGTGGGGACGCTCTTCCCTGCAGGTGCAAGCCACTGCAGTTAATTACGCTACCGCATCGCGGTAACAACTTTCTCCTTCTCCATATAGTCACTTCGTGTCGTGGGTGTTTGTTTTGTGTTTGGTTGCCCATGGATTGTATACGGAAACTAAGTTATGTTATCGCCCGTAGGGCGTGGACTAGTCCAAATCCGTATCTTTCTTAGATTTGGGTTTGGGGGTTGTGTTTAAGGACACGTTAGCCTTATTTGAGACTAAGATCAACTTAAACGTTTGTTAAGGATACGTTAGTCTAATTTCAGACTAAGATCAACTTAACGGGATCGTTTAGATCCAACAAAAGAGTAATTGGGGGCTCTATTGTTTAGTTTAGTGACGTTGCGGTCGATAGGTAGTTTTAAGGACATTGCGGTTTAATATTAGTTTTAAGACATTGCGGTCAAGGTTAAGGACATCATAGTCCGTGGATTTAAGGACTCCACAGTTCGATGTTAGTTTTAAGACATCACGGTCAAGGTTAAGGACATCATAGTCCGTTATTAGTTTTAAGACATCACGGTCAAGGTTAAGGACATCATAGTCCATGAGTTTAAGGACCCCACAGTCCGTGAAATGTATGGTTGTTGGGACCCGTCACTTCTTTGAAGACGTTGAGGAATTACAACGACAAATATCAAAGGAGTGAAGAGATGTACCCTTGAACCAAGGTAGATTAAATGATCTGTAGCCCAATTTAGAACCAAGACCAATTAATTACATTGTGAGCCCATTGGCTCAGTTAAGTCTGGATTGAGGACTTATGGCCAACTTGGGCTAAGTCCAATTAAGTCTGGCCCTTTGTTGGACTGTTTGACATTTGTCTGGTTCCAGTCCACAAAAGTTTTGAGGGGCTTGATAACATTTCTGTTGTAGCTCTGGATGTTATTCAATTTTGAGGTTCAGTTGAAGGGGAGGCTTTGCCTTTGAAAGATTAGCCAATTTGGCTGAAAGTAGTGTTAAACACTAAATAACAAAAGTGTTAAACACTAGAGACAGAATTCTCGAACTGGTGTTAAACACTAAAAGAACAATCAGTGTTAAACACTGGAAATATAGTTTTCGATGTAGTGTCAAACACTAGAAAATAATCAGTGTTAAACACTGCAAATAGGGTTTTCAAATTAGTGTTAAACACTAAGAAAAATCAGTGTTAAACACTGGGAATAAAGATCTCTAATTAGTGTCAAAACACTAAAGAAAAAGGGGTCACATGTGGACACGTGAGAGCGCCCAAAGGTGGGACCAGATTCCCCTTATTTTGTTCTGCAAAAAAAAGTATTGAATACTTTCTATATTTGATTTTGGAGTATCGCGTGCTGACACGTGACGGGGATTTATGTGTTGATTTGCCAAGGGGTCATGTGGTAACACGTGAGAGCGCCCAGAGCTTCTATTTCTTTTGCTTTTTCTTTCTGTGCTTCAGGGGTCACGTGGAGCACGTGAGGCGTTGCCTCTGAGTTCTTTTCTGCGGATCTTTACAGGGGTCACGTGGGGACACGTGACCCTGGTTCTTGCCTGTTTGAAGATCTCTTTATCTTTTAAGAATTAAATTCTTCACAGGGTTAAATCCTAACTATAACTTTGGAAGAATTAAATTCCTATTTTCTTTGGAAGAATTATATTCTTAGGTAGGGTTAAACCCTAATTTTTCTTTTGTGGGAATTAAATTCCCATATATGTAAAGAATCAAGTTCTGGTATAGGGTGAAACCCTAATTTCATTTTAAGAGGAATTAAATTCCTGCGAGCTTGAGAGAATTAAATTCTCAATTAGGGTTAAACCCTAGTTCTGTCCATCTTGAAGGAATTAAATTGCTATAATTTTGGAGAATTGAATTCTCATATAGGGTTAAACCCTAATTTTATCTTGGAGGAATTAAATTCCTATAACTTTGGGAGAATTAAATTCTCCAAACTCGATTCTTCCTCTAAGTTTTATATCTGCATGGCAGGATCTCGACCCGATGAGAGTTAAATTCTCAACTTACGGGGAGATGTGCACTTTGCAGATCTTCAACCAAAGAAAGAACTAAGTTCTTTGCAAAAGAGTTAAACTCTTAGATCTTTGAGAATTAAATTCTCTTTTTTCTGAAGTTTTGATCCTCTTTCTTTTTCTCACCTAGGGTTTTCTTTCTGAATTTTTAAGATGCTAAAATTCTCTTCAAAGTTTTCTCTCCAAAATTCTGTCTCTCCTCCTCTTTAATTCTCCCTTCTCGACTCCTATTTATAGGAGGAGGAAAAGAATCAATTTGTTTAGTAAATCTCTCACTGAAAGATTTGATTTGTTTTCATCATTAGTCTGAGTCTTTAGATTACTAGGTGAATTTTATTCACCGTTGGATGTTTTAATCCAAAGATATTCTATTTGATATTTCGGTGAGGTTTAGGGGAAATCTTTCCTTGTCCAAGATTTTTCCATAAATTGGTGATATTTAATCACCCTTGGATTCTCAATCCAACGGTTCTCCATAATTCTTCTCCATTTTGGAAAGATTTAAATGATTTTTTTTAGAATTTAATTCTGTTAAACCGTAAGGCTTTTAAAGCTAGTCACGTGTTGACACGTGACCTTTGGTTACGTGTGAGCACGTGACCCCCGGTCACGTGTAAGCACGTGACCCCGGTCACGTGTAAGCACGTGACCCCGGTCACGTGTAAGAGCCAGTCACGTGTTGACACGTGACCCCCGGTCACGTGTGAGCACGTGACCCTCGGTCACGTGTAAGCACGTGACCCCCTGAATGGACTCTTCTTCTGTGCTCTGTTTTGTGCCGCTGCTTTAACCATCACGTGCCGACACGTGACCATTGGTCACATGTGAGCATGCGATGTCTCTTTTTAAGTTTTTTCCTGATTTTTAATTAGGGAACAAATGCCCCCACAGCGTTGCTCTCACGTGTCTGCACGTGAGTGCAACGCTGTCACTTTTATGACCGTTGGATCCATCTAGGGAATCGGGGAGATGAAGCGTATCCATCACATCCTATAAATGCAGGGGTCTCTTCAGAAGCGCCTCCACTCTTTCCATCTTCCTCCTTTGGCCGTATTTTCTTTTGAGAATTTAATTCTCATTTCTCAGAGCTTAGTTCTCTGTCTTGCAAATTTTCCAGAGTTTAACTTTGTTGAAGAAAGACCCATCTCTTCAGGTAATGCTCTTGAACGAACGAAGAACTTTCACAGAAATCACCATGGGATTTTAAATCCACACCAAGGGTTTTCCCTTTTGACAAGAACCTATTTTTTAAGTTCCTTAACAAAAATGGAAAACCATCTAATCTTCAAATACTAGATCTTCTAAAGTTTCTCTGGTCTTCAGGGTCGTTGGTGGTGTCTGTCTTTTCCATGGAATTTAATTCCATAGTCAAGGAGCTCTGGCTCTGGAAAAAAAAATTTCTGGGAATTTAATTCCCTTTTTCAAAAAGGAATTTAATTTTTATGAGGAACTAAGTTCTTTGCATGGGGACTTCTTGGGGTTTCATTGCCCTGAGCTGTCTCTTTCACATCCGAGAAGAAGTTTGCCATGTCTTTTCCTGGGAATTTAATTCCCTTGATTCTGTTTGATTTGTCACAGAGTCCAAAATAGATTTCTTTTTAGGGGAGTGTGTAGGGTCACTTGAAATCCACTGCTTATTTAATGAGAATCTTCCTTTTGTCTCATTATAATTGCTTAGCCTCATTATTAACGAGTCGCCACCTTGATTCTGTGGGACCCATGTGGTTTGTAGCCAATGGTCCCAATAAAAGGAGTCTACTGTCGCTTTCTTCAACTGTCTTTATATATATATATATATATATTTATAGTCATATATATATATATATATATATTGCTGGCTTCGCTTTTAACAGTTTTCCCCCTATTTTATTTCAGGTACAATGACTTCGGTTCCGTACTTTCCTTTCACTCGCTCGGAGGCCACCTTTCCTCAGTCACCATCTGATGAGGAAGTGATGGCGATGATCAAGGCTCATGACCCGACCTGCACCAACTTGCTTTTGTGGGGGACCTGGTACGGTCATATTATCCGGGGGCGCCGAAGCTTCCTTTGCGAAGTACCAACGGAGCCCACCTTTCCGTTTCTGCCAATGGACCCCTCAAGGACAATCTTTGCCGTAGAGATGCCGAATTGGACTCCGATAGGGCGGCTCGAGCCTTCGACGACTGGTATCCCGAACCATCCGATCCCAGCTATAGATATTTTGGGACGGCGTATTTGCCAGGGTAAGGCCCAACCATGGGGACAAATCTACAAGATAGGGCTTACCCCTCGACACCCTATGGGCTATCTCCTCTTGGCTCATTACATCTTTTCTGCCCATCGCACGCGGTTGCAGAAGGTCGGGCTTTACCAGGCGATGTATGCGTCGCTCTTCTACTACCAATCCCCGCATGTCTGGTGGGTTAAGGCGTTCTTGAACCAGTGGATTCTCCCTACCAACACTTTTCTTCTAGGGGACCGAGAGGTTTCGATCTCTTTAGAAGAATTTTATGAGATTTCGGGGCTGCCAATCCGGGGGACACTTTATGAGGAGTTGCTGCTTCCCGATGAGTACGTCTTTGAGACTGAGCCTGCGATCCTAGACGGCTTGTCAAGCGAGAATGCCGTCCGCCATAAGCGTCCAAGTCTGATCAAGGTGTTGGGTATCTTCGACCGGCTATTCACAGAATCTGAGGAGCAAGGCGTCACTTTTAAGAGCTTCATCGCTTGCTTCCTTCGCGAGGATGTCCTGTCGAAGATGGCTCCGAAGTTCGCGAATATTAATGACCCTTCGGGTTTGGTCCGAAGAAGCTGCCAACCAAGGAATCGGATTTACCACAATACTACATTCCCATTATGTCGCCGGTGTCTTTCGAATCCATTGTAGCTCCCGGCATGGATGAGGAGACGTTCTTCGTGGGCTTCGTCAGCGTCTGGCTCAGCTGGTTCGTCATCCCCATGCATCGCCGCTTCATGAGAGTCTCGGTTATCTATCCGGCTCATCGTATAGCTGAGGGGACATGGCATCCCGGCATTGGCGCATCTCTATCATGGGTTGGACGCTGCGGCTAATACCTCTACTCCTGGCATAGATGTAGTGAACTTTTCGCTTCATTACTTCACGTCTTGGATCGAAATGCACGTGTTGGGTGCTTTCTCTATACATCAAAGGCCCGCATTTTACGACGCCTATACCTTTCCGCGACTTATGCGATTGGTGAATGCTTCTGCCTCCGACCCAACTCAATTTGGGGCCATTCGGGCGTTGATTGCCCCTTATGCTACTGCTGGCGGATTGGTGTTTACCGACCGGGTTTTATCTTCTCCCTCAGGTCCAGCTCAACAACTTTGGGACCGGTCAAAAGACAATGTGCCTTCTTTGAGGCCCCGGGAAGCCACGCACTTGTATGTAATTAGACCAGGCTATCTAGTATTTCGCCAGGATAGTGCGGCCCTTTTCATGCGGTACAACCCGCATCGCTTCGCTCGGCAGCTTGGATACGACCAGAGCGTCCCTTTCGTCATAGTTGCGCCGGTCCCTTCACTCGAAGCCGTTCGCGATGCAGCTCACCATTTCGTGAGGTTGAACACCGGCTCCCACTTCATGATCCCTGAAGCTGACCATCTTCCCCGGTGCGTGGGGTCGTTTACGGGTTGGTACCTTCATCGGGTCAACCCGATTATTGTTGAGGAGAGAAGGGTACTCCTTGGCCATGGTGCTCCTACTCAGGTTCCGGCCACAGGAGCTACGCTGCGTCCGCGCGTCCCGGTCCGCTTTCCCCTGAGGGATACCGATGTTGCGCTTATTCCGGGAGAGTCGGGAGTAGACCTCATTCCCACAGTTGGTATGCCATTGGGCACCCGGTCACGAGCTAATCGGGCTCCGGTAGTAGCACTACCACCCGTGGCGTCGACAATGGCCGTGTCATCCTCAGTTGTGGCGCCAAGCGAGGGTGGTAGGGACGAGGGTGTTGAAGGTGAAGTGGGTCGGCATCGTGCTAAGGCTCTACGGGGGAGGAAACGGTCGTCTTCGGCGGCCGGTTCTGGATCTAAGCGGTGGAGGAAGGTGGCCACCAACTTACTCGATTCTTTAGCAGAGTCTGAGCCCATACTTCCAGATGAACCGTTGGCCGTCCAAGAGTCAGATGCTGGCCTTCTTTTCCCGGGTTCGGCTGCCGAGGAAGCCGCACAATTGGCTGAGGCTATAAGACGTTCTAAAGATGAATCTCAGAACGTAAGGGTTCTGAAGAAACCCTATCCTGCCGTAATCTTCTATGAAGACCCCTCGTGGATCCGGCGGCGGTTTATTGGCCCTTTGGAGGAATGGGGAGAAAGGGCCGTGAAGCAGGCTGCTTCGGAGGATGCTGTGGACGCGCTTTCCTTGTGGACCGACGGTCACGAGTCCACCCTCGAACCCCGGCGAGCACACCTCCTTGAGAAGGAGCATCGGCTTGAAGAAGCCATATTGAAGGCTTCCTTACGCATTGGTATGTTCTTATACTTCTTTGCAGCACTTCATATTGTTTACACTTGTATGTATGTATCCTTATTCTTGCGCGAATTGTGTAGAGACTTCGGTGATGGGGGAGGTTCCTACGGGCTTGTTGAAGATAGAGCCTGTTGATATTCCCAATGAAACATTGCTCAATGTGGAGGGGGCTGACGACGCTGCTCCTCTTACAATAGAGCCTCCGGTTGCGGTTCTTGATCCCGGAGCACTCGCTCCTCTGGAAGAGGCTCCCTTGGTGGTCGCCGCCCCAACGACTCTTCCTGAGGGCGGCCCAGAGGCTGGGATGGAGGTAGTCGGGACCACCCTCCCTTTGTTGGAGCCCGAGGTCACGGCGGAGGCCGTTGAAGCTGCTATCCCTTCAGCTCAGAATGGGAGGAGCGTCGAAGGTAACCTTCTACATTTTAAGATAGTAACCTTTCTGTTGTCTGAACTCTTTTATCTTTTCAGAATTGCGCGGGCTGGCAGCCTCTATTGCCGATCTGTCTCCCCGGCAATCCTTTCAGCGTCTGCTGGAGATGGCCGCTCCGCAGGCGATATCTCCTCAATACATCGTCCTCTCGTCTGGGCAAGGTTAGTGTCGTCCACCATCTTTTCATAGCATCGTTGTTATTTTTGCGGAATGACATTGATGCCCTTTACAGTTCTGGAGGCTGATGATGAGGTTGAGGTCTTCGAAGGGCCAGAGGAACCTTCAGCCCCTTCTTGCATGACTGTGGGTAAGTGACGTCTCAATATGGTCCCACTTGTTCCTTTGTTTAAGAGTTTCACTGACATTCTTCAAACCTGAACAACCCTGCCAGCTCCCACAGCGCTGGAGTCACGCATCGCCATGCCACCCGGCCCTAATGCTTTGCGAGCCTCAGAACGCCTGGCCAAGTTAAGCCTTGTCTCCCTGTCGTCTTTGATCGAGGAGCTTCACGCTGGAAGCGCAATCACAGCTGAAACATTTGCTGCCGAAGCTAACGGTTCTCTTCCTTTTCTTGCCACCTACCATAGCGAAGCGGTGGTGCGAGTTTGGGTTGAATTCTGTCGGCAGGTGGAGGCTTGCTTGCACGTACTTGAGTGTTCCCGCCTTTCTTCGGAGGCCGTGGCTGCAAAGGCGGACTTGCGGGGGCTGATAGAGCGGTGTGCGGCGAACATGGTGTCGTGCGGGAAGCGGCTCGGCCGCAAATTCTCGGAGAGGGAGCTGGCCTCTAAGGTACTGAACGAGCTCTAGGCCAACCTTACAGCCAAATCCAATAAAGCGTATGAACTCTAGCGAGTACTTCAAGAGTCCATCAAAGAGGTGGTGGCCCTCGATAAATCTGCCGTGTTCACTCGCGAAAGGGCTGAGGCCCACAAGGCTACCGAGAAAGAGCTTGAAGGCCGGCTTGCCTCGTATCAGGCCCAGCAGGCTCAGGTGGAAGCCCGTCTTCTGGTGATATTGAACCATGAAGGTGAGGCCCAGCGGAGAAAGGATGAGCTGACCAAGCTGCTAAATCGCCCGCCGTCCTGAAGACTTGTATCTCTTTTTTTCTTTTTGTACATACTCCTGAATGAGAGTATATATTTTTTGTTCTTTCATGAATTGTACTTTGTATCCATTTTGGTTTATGAATAAGACATATTTTTCTTCTCGATGGCGTGTCCCTTTTTATTGAATGTATTCTGCGGATAGTCTATCTTGATCTCCTTGCAGGGCAACGATGGCTTAGGATTCAGGGTTAAGATCTGCCTCCTAAGACTTTTCAACTTTATGAGCCGTGAGGGTCTCATAAAGAGTTTTTCTCCCTATAGGTCGAGAGGATCCCATAGGTGTAATTTCTCCTTGAGAATCGTGAGGATTCCTAAGCGTGTTTTCCCTTGAAAGTCGTAAGGATCTCACAAGAGAATTTGCTTCCTTACGGGTCGTGAGGACCCGCAAGTGCTTGGTGCAGTTGCCTTTATCCGTATTTCGCGGGGTCAGGGGTTGCTCTGGATGTTTTCCGGGGTACCGTAATTTAAAGACATCGCGGTCAAGGTTAAGGACATCATAGTCCGTGGGTTTAAAGACTCCACCGTCCGTTGCTAGTTTTAAGACATCATGGTCGAGGTTAAGGATGTCGTAGTCCGTGGATTTAAGGACTCCACAGTCCAACGTTAGTTTTAAAACATCACGGTCAAGGTTAAGGACATCATAGTCCGTGGATTTTAAGGACTCCACAGTCCGATGTTAGTTTTAAGACATCACGGTCAAGGTTAAGGACATCATAGTCCATGGATTTAAGGACTCCACAGTCCGATGTTAGTTTTAAGACATCGCTGTCAAGGTTAAGGACGTCATAGTCCGTGGATTTAAGGACTCCACAGTCCGATGTTAGTTTTAAGACATCACGGTCAAGGTTAAGGACATCATAGTCCGTGGATTTTAAGGACTCCACAGTCCGATGTTAGTTTTAAGACATCACGGTCAAGGTTAAGGACATCATAGTCCGTGGATTTAAGGACTCCACAGTCCGATGTTGGTTTTAAGACATCACGGTCAAGGTTAAGGACATCATAGTCCGTGGATTTAAGGATTCCACAGTCCACGAAATGTGCGGTTACTGGGACCCGTCACCTCTTTGAAGACGTTGAGGAATTACAACGATAAATATCAAAGGAGTGAAGAGATGTACCCTTGAACCAAGGTAAAACCAGTCTAGAATCATTATGGTTGATCGTTAGTTTTAAGATATTACGGTCGAGATTAAAGACATTATAGTCCATGGATTTTAAGGACTCCACAGTCCGATGTTTGCTCTGGATGCTTCACACGGGCTTACTGCCGTGCTCTGCGAGGACCAGGCTCCGCTCTAGACGTTTTCCGCGGGGTCAAAGAGTGACGTTATCTGTGTTCCACGTGACCATGAATTTTGCTCTGGATGCTTCCCACGGGTTCACTGCCGTGTTCGGCAAGGACCAGGCTCCGGTCTGGATGCTTCACATGGGTTCACTGCCGTGCTCTGCGAGGAGCAGGATCAACTCTGGACGTTTTCCACGGGGTCAAAGAGTGACGTTATCCGCGTTCCACGTGATCAGGAATTTTGCACTGGATGCTTCCCATGGGTTCACTACCGTGTTCGGCGAGGACCAGGCTCCACTCTGGATGCTTCACACAGGTTCACTGCCATGCTCTGCGAGGACCAGGATCCGCTCTGGACGTTTTCCACGGGGTCAAAGACTGACGTTATCCGCGTTCCACGTGACCAGGAATTTTGCTCTGGATGCTTCCCACGGGTTCACTGCCGTGTTCGGCGAGGACCAGGCTCCGCTCTGGATGCTTCACACAGGTTCACTGTCGTGCTCTGCGAGGACCAGGATCCGCTCTGGATGTTTTCCATAGGGTCAAAGAGTGACGTTATCCGCGTTCCACATGACCAGGAATTTGCTCTAGGTACTTCCCATAGGTTCACTGCTGTGTTCGACGAGGACTAGGCTCCGCTCTGGACGTTTTCCACGGGGTCAGAAGTGACGTTATCTGTGTTCCACGTGACCAGGAATTTTGCTCTGGATGCTTTCCATGGGTTCACTGCCGTGTTCGGCGAGGACCAGGCTCCGCTCTGGACGTTTTCCACGGGGTCAACGAGTGACGTTATCCGCGTTCCACGTGACCAGGAATTTGCTCTAGGTGCTTCCCACGGGTTCACTGCCGTGTTCGGCGAGGACTAGGCTCCGCTCTGGACGTTTTCCACGGGGTCAGAAGTGACGTTATCCATGTTCTACGTGACCAGGAATTTTGCTCTGGATGCTTTCCACGGGTTCACTGCCGTGTTCGACGAGGACCAGGCTCCACTCTGGACATTTTCCATGGGGTCAGAAGTGAAGTTATCCGCGTTCCACGTGACCAGGAATTTGCTCTAGGTGCTTCCTACGGGTTCACTGCCGTGTTCGGCGAGAACTAGGCTCCGCTCTGGACATTTTCCACGGGGTCAGAAGTGACGTTATCCGCATTCTACGTGACCAGGAATTTGCTCTAGGTGCTTCCCATGGGTTCACCGCCGTGTTTAGCGAGGACTAGGCTCCGCTCTGGATGCTTCATACGGGTTCACTGCCGTGCTCTGCGAGGACCAGGATCCGTTCTGGACGTTTTCCATGGGGTCAGAAGTGACGTTATCCGTGTTCCACGTGACCAGGAATTTTTTGACTTTGTCTGTATTTCATGAAGTCGGAATTTGACTCTCGGTCAGCTGTACGCCGGCGAGTCATGGAACTGGGAGTTGCCGCCGTTCCGCTTTGCTTGATGTTCTTTCCGTTGTGATGGGACGAATGTCGAGATGACCCCGAAATTATTTGTGAATCGTCGATATTTGGCGTCTCTTTCTGCTGAGAACCTACGGAGGAAAGGTGTGATTCCCTTTTTGTTTGCGCCCCTGGATTGTATACAGGGATTGATGTGATATCACATGTAGGGCATAAATTTTATTTTTATTTTTATTTTACTTCTTTCCGCGATGCTCTATCATTTCAGCTTTTTATATCGCAAAGGTCGCGATTGCCCAATCATTTCGGCTATTTTTCGCGGTGCCCAATCATTTCTGCTATTTATTTTATTTTTACTTGCTGTTTTTTATTGCGAGTTGCCCCATCATTTCGGCTATTTCGCATGCATACATTTTGCTCGCTGATTTTGTCGCAAGTTGCCCCATCATTTCGGCTATTTCGTATGCATGTGTGACTTGCTGGCTTTTTGCCGCAAGCTTGGGATTAGACACTGATTTTGGCATCAGCATCGCTACAACTGGGATATTGCCAGGAGCGAATCATCATCTACCTCTGTCGATGTCGAACAAAGGTGGCTTAGTAAATAGGGTTAAAATCCCGTCGACTAAGTCTTTTAACTTCATGAGCCGTAAGGGTCTCACAAAGATATTTCTCCCTACAAGTCATAAGGATCTCGTAGGTGTGTTTTTTCCTTAGGAATCGTGAGGATTCCTAAGTGTATGGCTCCTTGTAAGTCGTAAGGATCTTACAAGAGGGTTTTCTCCTTATAAGTCGAGAGGACTCACAAGGGTTGTTCACCGTGCGAACATGTCCCTAGTCACAGGTGGGACTTGGTTAGGGAAATGTTTATTCATGCCCGTGGATTGTATACAAGGGTCAGAATTGAGCCGCTTGTAGGGCAATATCGAAGGTTGGGGGGGTTGCTTAAGAACAGGTTCAGGTCCCTGTAACTTAAGACTTTCAAATCTTACGAGCCGTGAGGGTCCCATAAGAGAGTTCTCCTTACGAGTCGTGAGGATCTCGCAAGTGTAATTTCTCCTTAGGAATCGCAAGGATTCCTAAGTGTGTTGCTCCCTTATGAGTCGTAAGGATCTCACACAGGTGGTTTGTCCTCACAAGGTCGAGAGGACCCTATAAGTGTCTTTAAACGAGGTTGCGCCCTTTCGGGTTTTCACAAACACTCACCGGCAGCCCTGCTGTTTTTACTCACGGAGCCCTTTCGGGTTTTCATCCGTGCCCATTTTGCTTATGGACATGCCGTCTTCTCTTTTTTATTTTTTTTTAACGAGGTTGCGCCCTTTCGGGTTTTTACAAATACTCGCCGGTAGCTCTGCTGTTTTTACTCACGGAGCCCTTTCGGGTTTTCATCCGTGCCCATTTTGCTTATGGACATACCGTTTTTTTATTATTTTAGTATCAGCTTTGGGATGCTGCAATCCACCGTAGTATATCGACATCTCGGTCAACAGCTAGTTTAAGGACGTTTCGGTCCGCTGTTAGTTTTAAGGACGTTTCGGTCCGTTGTTAGTTTAAGGATGTTTCGGTCCGTCGTTAGTTTAAGAACGTTTTGGTCCATCGTTAGTTTAAGGACGTTTCGGTCCGTTGTAAAGTAAGCCGGTTACTACTTATAGAGTTTGGGCTTAGGAAGATAGCGAGCGGACATAGTCGTCATCTATCATTGACCTAGACCGTAACTCGTTAAGCGTAGTAATTTTTCAGGAAGCGACCGTTTATTGTCCTGAAAGGTCTTTCACCATGCATGTCCATAAGTAGATAGGCCCCACCCTGGTAGACCTTGTCTATGATATACGGGCCTTCATAGTTTGGCTCGAATTTTCCCCGCTTGGCGCGATTGGGGATCATAGGTCTTTTGACCACTAGCACGAGTTCGCCTTGGCGGAATGTCCTCGCCCTGGTCAATCTTTCATATGAGCGCGTCATCTTCGCTTTATAAGCTTCCAGATTTTGCTGTGCCAGGAGCCGGGTTTCATCAAGGGCATCAAGCTCCTCAAGCCGAAGGTGAGCGTTTTCTTCGTCCGTCAGCTCGTAATGAACTGCCACTCGTAGAGAGGGTAACTCTATCTTGAGGGGGAGTACTGCTTCTGTACCGAATACCAACGCGTACAGCGTTATGTTCGTGGCTGTCTTGAACGTAGTTCGATACGCCCAGAGAGCTTCTTGCAGTCTCTCGTGCCAGTCTTTCTTGTTTCGAGACACCGTCTTCTTTACGATCTTCGTTAAGGTCTTGTTGAAAGCCTCAGCTAGACCGTTAGCTCGGGGATTATAAACTGAGGAGTATCCATTCTATGTTGTGCGAAGCGGCTGATTTTATGGCTTCTGTAGGCTGGCCCGTTATCGGATATGATCCGTCGCGGAGTCCCAAACCGATAAATGACGTGCGTCTTGAAGAAATGGAGGATATTCTCCGTCTTCACTTCCCTCAGCGGTACTGCTTCTGCCCATTTGGAGAAGTAGTCAGTCGTCGCCAAAATGAATCGATGTTCCCTGGACGATGCTGGTTCGATGGGGCCAATTATGTCAGTTCCCCACATTTCGAATGGCCAGCTAGACACCGTTGGATGTAGTGGATTTGGATGTTGGTGGATAAAGTCCCCATGAATCTGGCACAAGTGGCATTGCTTCGCATACTCGAGGCAGTCCTGGATCATCGTGGGCCAATAATAACCCATTCGTTTGATCTTCAATTTCATCTTCGGGCCTGCTTGGTGAGAACCGCATAGTCCGTCGTGAACTTCCTGAACGACTCTTTCTGCTTCTTTAGGTCCCAAGCATCTCAACCACAGAGAATCAAACGACCTCTTGTACAGAGTATCATTGACGAAGGCAAAAAACAGAGCTCGTTTCATAAGCTGATGTCTTGAGGACACATCTTCAGGTTTTCGACGTGATTTGAAGTAGTCTATAAAGACCTCTCTCCAATCTTCAACCTTTTCTTGGTCATTTATTCGTAGGGCCGTCAGTTCAGTCGCTTCCTTTTCCTCGGATGATTCCGGAGATATTTTTGTCAGAGCAAGAACTCGACGGCTTTGTACCACGATTCTTACGTCATCGAGGTTCTCGTCGGCTAGCTCTTTAGCGAGCTTGGCTAATGCATCCGCTTTACTATTTTCCGCACGCGGTATGCTTTCCAGAGTGTAGGAAGGAATCTGGGTCAACAGTTGCTGCACCTTCTCTCCGTACTTTACCAGCTCCGGTTTGCATATTTGGTAGTCGCCATTCACTTGATTAACGACCAGTTGGGAGTCTCCGTATATGATGAGGTTCTCAATTCCCATGTCGATGGCGATCTCGAGGCCTGCTATCAAATCTTCGTATTCAGCTTCATTGTTCGTCCTCGGCTCTGTCAAGGAGAAAGCAAAGCACATTATCCCTCCTCGCGGGGTCACGAAGATAAGGCCTACCCCTGATTTGATTATAGGCGTGTTTTATTTGCGCTTCTTCATGGAAGATGCTCCATCGAAGTAAAGTTCCTATCGGGTATCACCACCGTCGATTGCATCAAACGTATGTTCATCTGGCAGTTCGCAATTCAAAAGGGAATCGGCTGGTATCGGATGTTTAGCGAGGAAATCGGCGATGGCCTGGCCTTTCACTGCCTTAAGAGGCTGATAAATTATCAAAAACTCCATCAAGAGCAAGTCCCATTTATCGAGTCGCCCCGTCAATATGGCCTTTGACATCAAGTATTTGAGAGGATCCACCTTCGATATGAGACGGACTTCATGCGCCAACGCATAATGCCTGAGCTTTGTTATCGTGAAGATTAATGCCAGGCAGTATTTTTCGATGGGAGAGTAATTACTTTCTGTAATACCCAACTCTTTTTATACCAATATCTATATTTCTATTTCACTTATAAAATTTATTTATTTTACTTATAATTATTTATATATTTTAAAACCCCATTAAACACCAAACCCAAATCTTTCATTTTCTTTTTCCTTAATCCCAAGCCCCCAGCCCATTCCCAAATTCCCCATTTTTATTTTTCCCTGCCGGCCCACCCTAATTTCTCCCCTACAAAATAAATCAATTTCCCTCTTAAAAAATATAAACCCACTCAAGAAAACCAATTGAATTAATTTAATTAATTCCCTTCAGCCCAACAAAACTAAAACCATATATATATACTGATCCACTGTTCCCGGCCCACTTCTTTCTCCCTTCCTCAATAAATTAAAATTTCCCTAGCCCAGCCCGTTTCCCCAAGCCCAGATCCCAAGCCCTTACCTGACCCGCTTCCGACCCGACCCGCCATCATTTCTCCTTCTTTCCCAACGGCTATCTTTTTCTTGCTCATTCGATCCACTATCTTCGCCGCACCTCGCGCCCACGCCTACGCCCACGCATTGTCGTTTCCTCTCGACTCACGCGATCTACGCAGCCTACTCCACTCTCTAACCCCCTCTGTCACTCTCCCTCTCTCATTCTCTGCTCTCTTTAACCCATCAAGCATCGACCCCGCCGCCGGCCGACCCCATCATCACCGACGAGCCACTTCTTCACCCGAACTCTTCATCTTCGTCTTCTTCACCCGAGCTCCCCACTTCCTCTCTCCCTCGACCCAACCCTAACAGCCGCTACCTCCTCTCTCCAACTCCACCGTTGGAACCACCCTACGCCGCCTAAGCAGCCGCGCTAACCGCCGGCCACCCACATCACCGGCGACACCCCCAGAGCCACCTTCGACCACTTCTCATCACCCTCCACCTTCGATAACACTCCATCAGCCCACTGTCACCACTGCAACCACTTTCTCCACTTCCGATCATCCGAGTCCCTCCTCTTTACCCATCACCTTGCTCCACCTCTTCACCACCACTAAACACCGGGATCGCTATCTTCATCATCTCCCATCGTTGAGCCCCTTGCTGCGCAACACCCGAACTTCACAAGTCACAGCCGAGCCCAACCACCAAGCCTGCGAGCCCACTGTGTACGTCACCGAAGTGACGCCGCCGACCGTCGTCGACCCTAGCACACTTGCAGAGAACCACTGAACACCCCCTCCGCTTCCAGCAAGCACAAGAAATCTCCGGGCAGCTCCGACGTCGAATCCGAGTCGCGAGCCGAGGCCGTGAAACCAAACCGCGCCGTTCGTCGTGCGTTCGTACAGTTGCCGCTGCCGTGCATCACCAAAGTGTCTCCAGGCAAGTATTTTTACTTGCTACATGCTAATCTATTCGCGTTACAAACTTAAATCGTATAGATTACAAGTTTACAATTTCCAATAGATTATGTGCTATACCTGTTCGATGCATGATCCCAATAAAAATATTCATCTAATTTGACGGAATTGGATTGCCTATGCTGGCCCATGTAGTGATGAATACCGTGTACAAATTTCACTGGAAAATACGACTGTTAATGACTAAAACGATTACCCCCAAATATACCTGTAAAACTGGAACTTTCCCGTATCTGAAAACCGTTAAAATCACCATAAATTATGTACATATTGGAATGATGCGTTCAATAGTTTAAATCGAATTCAACTCGTCTAACTATAACCCTATGTAAGTTTCTAATGGTTTCTGTTCTTAAATTGTGACGATATTTGGATCGGAGTGCGGCTCTGGACTGCAGTCCAGAGCGACTCTGGTTACCGTTTACTGTTCCATAATGTGTGCCACCTAATTTCCTGAACCCGTATGTTGTGGAACTTTGCAGTTTATTAAATATGAATCAGTTATCTAAATAACACAAGTGGTTTCATTCCGTTTCATCGTCGTTTGCTATTTAAATTATAAATTAAAAGGGCGGGACGTATAACAGTCCAGAACAGATTCAGAAGTGACAAACTAGTGATAAACAGTGTGTAACTTTCGATGTACTGACGCGATTGAGAATCCGTCTGTTGCGTTGAATATCCTACTGAAAACCCTAGATATCATTCAACTGTAGCGTTGCTAAATTCTGATCCCTACTGGGGTTAAAATGCGTTGCGAAACGGACTTCCGATTCTGAAACCGGATTTCCAGTCGTGAACGCTTAAAATGAAATGGCCATATCTAGTGATCCTGAAACCTGATTAACGTGAAACTAAATTCGTTGGATAGATAATCACACATACTACCTATCCCCTGTTCATTGTTTCGCTAAATTTTGGCATATATTATTTATGATAAATTATACAACTGATAGAACACCGACATATGACATCCTAATCCTGCCTTACATACTGTTTTCTCATCGCATCATATGTATATGTTATTGCATTGGTAGCATAGTGATCATGTGTATTACCCAGTGTTAGATATTAGTGGTGATTGCGGCAAGTACGTTAGTGTTCGTGCATGAGTGGATAAGTGAAAGTGACACGTACTTGTACACAATCAGTGAATCCTATTATTCTATTGCATTGTCGACGTCTGTGGGACGCGTGTAAGTGTGACTATAAGTGGTATGGGACACTTATGGAAGCTCTTGTATGGGTGTCACAGATAAGGCACCAGACACTGCTTATTTACCTTGGGTATTAGTCGGGACGTGCTTGATGGAGATCCTGTCTCCAGTTCTCGCGCAGACTTGTCATGGACCGACCAGTATTTGAGGTTATGGTTGGCGTTTGATGCAGACCACGGGGTGTGGGGTAGTTTGAGTGTGAGTTCAACAGAATCTCGGGAGTCCCATGCCGGCTTATATATATGGAGATTTACAGGGTACATGATTATTACCGTGAGTTATATTTTTGGGCCCGTGGTCCCTTGCCCTTGGGTCCTATCCTTGGGTAGAGGACACTCGCGAGTGGTTGACTCTCATACTTGGACTGATGATAGGCTTAGTGACCTGTACAGTGAGACTTAGAGACCGATAGGGATAATGGCATTGATATACATTACTTACTATGTCGACATATATGGCATACTATTTTACTGCTTTACTATTCACATGATCTATTGGACACTTCATTTGGTTACTTCATGTTCATATCTTTACTGTCTTGATTTACTGTTATATATCTATTATCATTGTTCGTGTTGACACTTGCAACTATATATATATTTATATTGCTATCGTGTCGCTCTGACGACCTGAGTATGCATGCTCAGAGTGAGGAGTGGATCTAGCCTGGACCAGGACTAGACGTACATCGCGGACATCTTGATCAGCTATCCAGAGTTATACTCTTTTTACCTCCATCAGGTCCGTTCTTTGTATTAGTTTTGTTTCAGTTACTGCATTTCTCATTACCTGCGCATTGTTTACTAATTACCACGTAAAGCTAGAAGCCGAAGTGTAACTACGGCAGGACATTTCCTTGACCGTAGGAGCATGGCTGGCCTTGTCAACCCCTCGTATTCTGTATTTTGAGAAGTGGGGCGTGACACTTTCCGCCCCCAGCAGAACTCGACTTAAATAGTAGAGGGCTCTCTCTTTCCCTTGATCGTTCTCTTGTGCCCATAATGCGCCTAAGGAACCTTCAAGGGCGGTTGTATACAAAATGAGAGACTTTCCCTTGACCGGAGCAGCCACCACTGGCGGATTCTGCAGGTATTGCTTGATTTCGTCTAGTGCGCTTTGGCATTTATTATCCCAGACTAAAGGGGTTCCCTTTTTCATCAGGTGACTGTAAGGACGGCACTTGCCTGAGAGATTGGCTATAAATCGCTGGATATACGTGAGCTTCCCTTAGAGAGACCGCAATTGCTTGAGAGTCCTTGGCGGAGGCATTTCCATGATCGCCTTGATCTTTGATGGATCTATTTCGATACCTCGGTGCCGGACAATGAATCCTAGGAATTTGCCTGAAGAAACTCCGAATGCGCATTTGAGAGGGTTCATCTTCAAGTTGTATTGCCGAAGGCGTTGAAATACGATCTTCAGATGCTCGAGATGTTCCCCGTATGATTTGCTTTTCACCACGAGGTCATCGATATAGCATTCGACGATTTCATGTATGAGGTAATCGAAGATCTTCATCATGGCCCTCTGATAGGTGGCGCCGGCGTTCTTTAGACCGAAGGGCATTACCTTATAGCAGAATATACCTAAAGGGGTTCGGAAAGCAGTGTGCTTCTGGTCTTCGGGATGCATCTTTATCTGATTATATCCTGATGAGCCGTCCATGAAAGAGAAGACTTCGTGAGTGGACGTGCTATCTATCATCAGCTCAGTGACCGGAACTGGGAAATCATCCTTCGAACAGGCTTTATTGAGATCCCGGAAGTCCACGCATGCGCACTGTCCCATTCTTCTTCATCACTGGGACGATGTTGGCGATCCAATCAGGGTATTGAATCTCTTGGATGAAACCAGAGTCGATTAGCTTCTTGACCTCGGCGTTGACGCTCATCTCAAGCTCAAGCCGCATTCTTCTCGGTGCTTGTTTGATCGGCTTGACGTCCGGGGATATGGCCAGCTTGTGGACAACAATCTCTGGATCTAGTCCTGGAATTTCGGAATAATTCCATGCGAAGCAATCTCTATGCTGCATAAGCACGTCTTTTAGTGCAGCCACCTTTTCTTCAGACAGCGGCTCGCTGACGAATGTCGGCCGCGGGTCGCTTATGGATTCCATCTTCCAGCTCTTTCGGCGCCGGTGGAAATTCTGCAATCATCTCGTCATTATTGTTTTCGAAGCACCAGGGGAGGTCATCCATATCCTCGGGCTCTTCTTTTGATATCGTTATCATATGACAAGCACGAACTCGCTTCCAAGACCGATGTGGATCTGGTTCTACTCTCGTGGGTTTGGGTTCATGCTTCTGCGGCAGAGTTATCTTCCAACTGTCGGATAGAGCGAACTTGCCGAGCCGATATTGATCTTCGACTCAGTTCTTAAAGGTGAAGCAATCTTCGAGAGGGTGTCCTATTGCTCGGTGATAAGAGCAATAGTCTGGGTGAGAGACTTCGCCTGCTTGCTCGGGGTGTTTAGACTCTGAAAGTGTAATCATTTGATGTTTTATAGCGAGGTCAAGTATCTTATTTATCTTATCCTGAGGAAAAGAGTATGCTCGACTCATCTTCTTCATAAGGGACAAATCCGGACCGCTTGATTCTCGACAGCGTGACTTCTTAGTCCCGCATTGTCGCTGTCGAACGCCTTTTCCGCTCTTTGACTTGTTTCTGCCTCTGCGTCGGGCCTTTTGCACAACAGGTTGACAGGGAGGAGCATTTTCATCTTTCGCGGCCTGTCGAAGAAGGCGTTGCGTCCTGGCTTTCTCATAGATGGCCATTTCGCGGTTATGATCGTCTCGAACTTTCTGACCCGCTTCCCTGATAAGCTTGTCCATTCGTTCTTCAAATGACGGACTCGACATTTTGATTGGAGGATATTGTTTTGGTGCGGGTCGGCATTTTCTGACAGGGCGTCCTCTTCTTCATCGAAATTATATATGGCGTAGCTACCATGGACTCGTTCCCATTTCCCGGATTTCACATATCCAAGCCCAAGCATTTCCATTCTCCCATTGGGCAACTTGCGCTGAGTCTCAGGGACATCCCAAATCCTGTTGTAGAACCGAGCTTGCCGAATAGTCTGTTTGAAAGGTATCCCTTGGCGCTTCAATAGCCTTTTTAGTCCGTTCGTGTAGTATCTGGGCAAACGGATGGGTTGGAGCCTATCAAGTGTAGAATCCGCGCCGTGCCGGATTTCTTTCTCTACTCTTGTTTCCGTGGACCGATAGAATAGGATCGCCTTTTCACCTTTTCGCCTGGGAGGGACGTAAAATGTCTGCAGGTCTTGCACACTGTAAGCTTCAAGTGCGTCGAGATCTTTGTAGTGCTCCTGTGGAATCATGGTAATTTGCAAACTCTGATTATCACCAGCGAATGCTTGTATTGACGGCCGACTGGAGAACACAGCATTAACCTCATCTTCCGAGTCACTTCCGAAGATCAATATGGGGGCGGACGGTCCCTGGTTGTTACGTCGAGACGGCCCAGAATAAACTATCTCTTCTTCTTCTTCCTCGGTATCACTCCCGAAGACAGGAATGGTGGTGACGGCTTTGTTCTCCGGTTTGTGACATCTCTCTGTGTCCTCGAATTCTGGCAAAAAGTATTTTGCATCTTCGTATTTGCGGACTTCGTTCACGGAGAATGGGTTCAGCTCTCCTGTTACAGTATACTCGAGACCATCCTTAAAGTATTTCATACACTGATGTTGCGTAGAAGGGATGATGTTGTACTCGTGTAACCAAGGCCGGCCAAGCAAAGCGTTTTAGCATGTCTTATCGTCAATGACATGAAATTTAATGTCTATGACAAGCAGCCCGAATCATAATGTCAATATCACAGACCCGAGGGTCCGCGATGACTGGGAGTCAAAACCGGAGATGGTGATTTTATCACGAGCGAGGTGCTGAACGCTCATGCAGATTTCCTTCAACACCCGTACATTAAGGAGATTGATGGAGGATCCATTATCAACCAGGATTTTACCTATCTTGATATCGTGGCAGTATCCAGAGACATATAGGGGATGGTTGTGGTCGCACGTCCCAAGGAGAAGGTCCTCATCACCGAACGTGACATCGGCTGTATGCACTTCTTCCAGCTCATCCTTCATCCTTTCTTCGGTGAGGAAGGCTTGGAATTGCTCGGGCTCTTGCAGTGCCTTGATTAGTGAATCTCTCGCTTCTTTTGATAATAAGAGGGTGTCGAGAATGCTGAGCTGAGAGGGTAGCTTCCTCAGGTGCGCTAGGACGTTGTAGTCCACCTTACTTTTTTTTGGCGGGTCTTTAGCAGTCAGCTCTTTCATGACTTGGTCATCCAGGGCGATATCCTCAGAGACCTTTTCTTTTCCCTTATCTTTTCTATTCGTGGGTCCGAGATTCTTTTCTGGAAGCGTGCGATTGTGCAGCTGAATGTTTTCACAGGCCTTCGGTTCTTCCTCTTTCCCTAAGATGGATTCTTTAAAGAGAGGGCCAAGAGCCATTTCCTTGTCAGAGTCGCTCCCAAAGGTGAGAATCTATGATCCTTCGGCATTGACCATGCAACAGTTACCGATAGTTCTTTTATGCTCCTCGGTCGTGCTTCTCTGCTCCCGATGAGTTTTGCGTTTCGTCCGCTTAAAATGTTGCCGGTGAGCAACATATCCCTTCCACCATCTTTTAAAAGCGTCGCACTCCTCGGTGGGGTGCGAAATCTTTCGATGATATGAGCAGTAATTAGGATGCATCTCTGCTCCATCGAGAGTGTTTTCTTCAGAGGGTGGTAGCTTCATTCCCATTGATATGGCTTTAGCAAACCTTTTCCTCGTCTTGAATTTGTTTTTATCCGCAACGGATGTCTTTTGATTTGACGGGAGTGCCTCAACTCTTTCGTCTAGTCGCCAACATTTGGCTCCTTCCAATATGGCCATCTCACGCTCCCGATTAGCTTTACTTTTCAGACGAATCTCATTCAGGAAAGCGTCGATCATCTCGTCTGATGGCCATAGAAGTTCTGGTTCAGGACCAGCCCCCGGTTTCTCGGTGCAAGGAGCTTCTTTATCATCTATCAATGAGTGAGAGATTAAATGACAACTTGCTACGTAGTCCTCAGATTCATCTGATGAGTCTTCTCCATCATTTTCGTCCCCGAGGACGTGGCTGAGGAACTCTTGGAGCGTGATTGGAATCCGCGCCTTCTGGTTATGCTCTTCCAGCGCGTCAATCTGTTTCTGCAAATCCGTGCGCTTGTCGCCAGGCTTCACGGGCTTCTTGGATTTCTTCTTATTTTTCTTTGAACATTTTAACGGCTGGGTGTGAGTGCTGGGGCCATCACCACCGATCTTTGGAGTTGGGCGCGGCTTTAGCATCCCTTCGATGATCTGGGGTTCTAGCGGGTTCTTCCACCTGATCGCCGGGCATGTCTGGAGATCATTCAGCATCCTTTTGGTTTTGGCTGACAGCACGACCTCCCATGGAGCTTCTTCAACAAAAGAACAAGTTTCCCCCGGTGTGTCCGTCTTCTTTGGAGTGTGCGGTTGTGGTGGGTTTATTTTCCACTTCTTGGACAGCGCAAACTTGCCTTGTAGGTACTGATCTTCGATCCATCCTTTAAAGACGAAGCAATCCTCGATCGGGTGACTTACCGTTTGATGGTAAGGGCAGTAATTGGGGTTATTCACCTCGCTGGGTTGCGGCGGTCGCCTTAGATTTGGTAAGTTGATAAGCCTGTTGCGCACTGCAAGCTCGAACAACCTCCTTGTTTTGTCCCGTGGGAATGAGTAAGGACGCTTCATTTTCTCATTGTAATAGCTTCTTCTCTCTTCCAGTTGATCTGCTAGTTTTTGGGTACTGGGCTGCTGTTGGGCGTTCGCGACGAAGGTTGCCTTCCCTTTACCCTTGTCGTTTCGCCGTTCCGGATTCGGGGGAGACGGTCTGTGACCCTTTTGATCCATCTGAGCCAGCATGTCGATTAGGGCCTGGAACGTGGTCAGTTTAAAGAACATCATGAACTGTGAAATAGTTGCATGAGGATCTAGGGTGCCCATGAACATGCCCGCCGCTGGTGCTTCTTCGATGCGCTGCTTGCACTTCGACCACAAGTTCCGCCATCGGATTGCATATTGAACCCAGGTTTCACCTGGCTTCACCCTTGCATTAATTAATGCCGTTATCGGGGTGCGTTCGCTGGCGCTTGCGAAATGCTGGGTAAACAACAACTCCATTTCAGTGAAAGTTTTGACGGAGTCATTTGGAAGTTCTAAATACCACTCAAATGCCGTCTCCGATAAACTGCCGACGAATTGGAGAAGCAAGAGCTTATCATCGCCGCCGGTGTTGCCACAAAGAGCCCTGAACTGGGCAACATGTTGATGGGGATTGCCTGTCCCCTTGTAGACATGGAATTTTGGGATCGTGTAGCCTGGCGGGTATTTGATCTGATCATACCAGCTCGGATATGGTCGCCCCGTTTTGACAACTTGGCCGGCTGCCTCAGTTGCCTGGTGAACTTGTATCTGCTGGGCTATGTAGTCATCCAGGGCAGCCTTAGAGATTGTTTCCTCTTTGGCTGTTGAAAGAGCCGGAGGTGGATTTGACGTTTCTCTTCTGTCATCTTCAAGGATAATCGGAGGGTCTTTGGCTGGGAGATCCGGCTGGATCATCATACCCACCATGTCGTGGAACAGAAGGGCCATTCATTTTATATTGGCTGCTTGTTCCGCAGCCTCTCTGTCCTTCTTTTCAAGTATCCTGCGAAGGAATTCGGCATCGGTTTCTTGCTCCTGTCGCTGATCCGAGGATACTTCTGGGCTTTCTTTTGGCCCGGTGAGTGCAGCCATTTGCGTCAGCATTTCTTGAAGCTTCTGTTGCTGCTCCTGAGCCTTAGTCACTGATCGCGTAAGAGGTCAATGACCTATGGATATACGGCTATCCTCTTTCCCGGACGCCATGTAGACGGTATGTACCACCATGCCCCCGGACTTAGGGCGTTTAGGCTCACTGCCTTTGACATTTGCCGCAGGCGTGGGGACTTTCTCCGGCCTTCTTCTCTTGTGGGCCATCGAAATTGAGGGGGCCGTTGCTGTGGGCACCCAGGTGGCCGTTGTCTTCCGTTGCTTAACAGGGCGGTTTTCTTCCTGTCGGACTATCGACTTCTTATGCTGATGGGAGAAATTCGGATCAATCACCGATTCTCAGACTCATCGCCAAATCTTGTAGACTTTGGAAGACAACCGTTGAGGAGACTACTCTGGCTTTGTTTCTACGACGGTCTCTACCGGTGGCGGAGATCTTTTTAGTACGGCAGTAGGCGAATTCCTGCGTACCCTGTTCAGCAGCTCAAAGCTGTTCCCGGTTGGAACAGCAACATTAATTTCCACCGTTGGAGCTGGTGGAGTTAGCCCAGAGGGGGAGTTGCCCCCAGCCTTCCTTATCCGGCGCCAGTGGTGACGTCGAGCATGTCGAGCTGATGGAGTTGGCTCGGTGATGGGGATGGCTTTGTCTTGCCCCATGTCCAGGTGAGGGGCTGCTGCTGGCGTCAGCCTGTTGAAGACCGATGTCCTTTGAGAAGCAGTATCCAATCGGTTGAAAACAGTCTTCTGAGCAGGGACATGAACCGTAGCGGGGGTCGGAACAGTCAATCTTGTAAAGACCGACCCTTTGGTAGGAGAAGTCGTCTTGACGACTTCAGGAGCAGGGATGGCTATCCTCTTCGGAACAACCTTCTCTGGGATTGCAAGCTTCATTGTGGGCCCACAAGAATTTTGGCCCAGTCCGGCGAAGACCGAGGAGCTGGAGTTAGACGACCCGTTGAAAGGGGCCGCGGTAGTTGTAAGCCGATCGAAGACCGACTTCTTGGGAGCTTCCGGTGTTGGCACAGGAGCAGTGAAGCTCATTGGCGGGAGCATGGTCCCGAAAAACAATCCTGTGGTGTCTTGAGTGACCTGTTCCACCGGCATTGTGAACAGGGAAGCCGCCTAGGGCCCATAAGATATACCCCCAGTTGAGGCAAGACGCGGATTGCAGTTGCATGTGGAACACTTTGAGCAGGTGAACGCCATTGATCCTTTGCTTTCTGCACCAAGCAAAACGCCAAATCTTAGTACCTCGAAACCCATAGGCAACCATTAGCAAACATCGATTCGTTCGCGAACACGACACACGAAGTGTGGAGTGGAAAGAGGAAAAGGTCCTACCGGGCGTGCCAGAATCTATTCCTCTCCGAAAGACAGCGCGACAGGACGTCTTGCCTGAGATTCGGGGCAAATGCTAATAGGTGCTATCCGTCCACCTCTTCGAAGATGCCAAGTTGATTTATGGCATCATGTATCGAAGGTTTAAACGGATGCGGCCGATGTAGCAGACTTCGTCAGATTCCCCCTCGTTTGAGGGGTTTTTGATTGTGGGGACGCTCTTCCCTGCAGGCGCAAGCCACTGCAGTTAATTATGCTACCGCATCGCGGTAACAACTTTCTCCTTCTCCATATGGTCACCTCGTGTCGTGTGTGTTTGTTTTGTGTTTGGTTGCTCATGGATTGTATACGGAGACTAAGTTATGTTGTCGCCCGTAGGGCGTGGACTAGTCCAAATCCGTATCTTTCTTAGATTTGGGTTTGGGGGTTGTGTTTAAGGACACGTTAGCCTTATTTGAGGCTAAGATCAACTTAAACATTTGTTAAGGATACGTTAGTCTAATTTCACACTAAGATCAATTTAACGGGATCGTTTAGATCCAACAAAAGAGTAATTGGGAGCTCTATTGTTTAGTTTAGTGACGTTGCGGTCGATAGGTAGTTTTAAGGACATTGCGGTCCAATTTTAGTTTTAAGAAATTGCGGTCAAGGTTAAGGACATCATAGTCCGTGGATTTAAGGACCCCACAGTCCGATGTTAGTTTTAAGACATCACGGTCAAGGTTAAGGACATCATAGTCCGTTGTTAGTTTTAATACATCACGGTCAAGATTAAGGACATCATAGTTCATGAGTTTAAGGATCCCACAGTCCGTGAAATGTATGGTTGTTGGGACCCGTCGCCTCTTTGAAGACGTTGAGGAATTACAACGACAAATATCAAAGGAGTGAAGAGATGTACTCTTGAACCAAGGTAGATTAAATGATCTGTAGCCCAATTTGGAACCAAAACCAATTAATTATATTGTGAGCCCATTGGCTCAGTTAAGTCTGGATTGAGGACTTATGGCCAACTTGGGCTAAGTCCAATTAAGTCTGGCCCTTTGTTGGACTGTTTGACATTTGTCTGGTTCCAGTCCACAAAAGTTTTGAGGGGCTTGATAACATTTCTGTTGTAGCTCTGGATGTTATTCAATTTTGAGGTTCAATTGAAGGGAAGGCTTTGCCTCTGAAAGATTAGCCAATTTGGCTGAAAGTAGTGTTAAACACTAAATAATAAAAGTGTTAAATACTAGAGACAGAATTCTCGAACTGGTGTTAAACACTAAAAGAACAATCAGTGTTAAACACTGGAAATATAGTTTTCGATGTAGTGTCAAACACTAGAAAATAACCAGTGTTAAATACTGCAAATAGGGTTTTCAAATTAGTGTTAAACACTAAGAAAAATCAGTATTAAACACTGGGAATAAAGATCTCTAATTAGTGTCAAAACACTAAAGAAAAAGGGGTCACATGTGGACACGTGAGAGCGCCCAAAGTTGAGACCAGATTCCCCTTATTTTGTTATACAAAAAAAAGTATTGAATACTTTCTATATTTGATTTTGGAGCATCACGTGCTGACACGTGACGGGGATTTGTGTGGTGATTTGCCAAGGGGTCACGTGATAACACGTGAGAGCGCCCAGAGCATCTATTTCTTTTGCTTTTTCTTTCTGTGCTTCAAGGGTCACGTAGAGCACGTGAGGCGTTGCCTCTGAGTTCTTTTCTGCGGATCTTTACAGGGGTCACGTGGGGATACGTGACCCTGGTTCTTGCCTGTTTGAAGATCTCTTTATCTTTTTAAGAATTAAATTCTTCACAGGGTTAAACCCTAGCTATAACTTTGGAAGAATTAAATTCCTATTTTCTTTGGAAGAATTATATTCTTAGGTAGGGTTAAACCCTAATTTTTCTTTTGTGGGAATTAAATTCCCATATATGTAAAGAATCAAGTTCTGGCATAGGGTGAAACCCTAATTTCATTTTAAGAGGAATTAAATTCCTGCGAACTTGAGAGAATTAAATTATCAATTAGGGTTAAACCTTAGTTCTGTCCATCTTGAAGGAATTAAATTCCTATAATTTTGGAGAATTGAATTCTCATATAGGGTTAAATCCTAATTTTATCTTGGAGGAATTAAATTCCTATAACTTTGGGAGAATTAAATTCTCCAAACTCGATTCTTCCTCTAAGTTTTATATCTGCATGGCAGGATCTCGACCCTATGAGAATTAAATTCTCAACTTATAGGGAGATGTGCACTTTGCAGATCTTCAACCAGAGAAAGAACTAAATTCTTTGCAAAAGAGTTAAACTCTTAGATCTTTGAGAATTAAATTCTCTTTTTTCTGAAGTTTTGATCCTCTTTCTTTTTCTCACCTAGGATTTTCTTTCTGAATTTTCAAGACGCTAAAATTCTCTTCAAAGTTTTCTCTCCAAAATTATGTCTCTCCTCCTTTTTAATTCTCCCTTCTCGACTCCTATTTATAGGAGGAGGAAATGAATCAATTTGTTTAGTAAATCTCTCACTGAAAAATTTGATTTGTTTTCATCATTAGTCTGAGCCTTTAGATCACTAGGTGAATTTTATTCACCGTTGGATATTTTAATCCAAAGATATTCTATTTGTTATTTCGGTGAGATTTAGGGGAAATCTTTCCTTGTCCAAGATTTTTCCTTAAATTTGTGATATTTAATCACCCTTGGATTCTCAATCCAACGGTTCTCCATAATTCTTCTCCATTTTGGAAAGATTTAAATTATTTTTTTTTAGAATTTAATTCTGTTAAACCGTAAGGCTTTTAAAGCCAGTCACGTGTTGACACGTGACCTTTGGTCACGTGTGAGCATGTGACCCCCGGTCACATGTCAGCACGTGACCCCCGGTCAAGTGTAAGCACGTGAACCCGGTCACGTGTAAGCACGTGACCTCCCGAATGGACTCCTCTTCTGTGCTCTGTTTTGTGCCGCTGCTTTAACCATCACGTGCCGACACGTGACCATTGGTCACGTGTGAGCACGTGATGTCTCTTTTTAAGTTTTTTCCTGATTTTTAATCAGGGAACACAAACAATTGAGGGTATCTTGCACGCATGTCGTCCTAACGTTCCCATGTTGATTCTCATGGTGAATATTTTCTCCATATCACTGGAACCAAGTTTACTTCCTTGTTACGAAATGACTTCACCTTTCTATCCAGGATTTCAACAGGTTGTTGCTCACAGGATAAATCTGGCTGTACAGTGAGCTTGGAGTGATCAAGAATATGGCTGGGGTTACTCATATACCTTCTGAGTTGGGATATGTGGAATACATTGTGCAATCCTTCCAATGAAGGAGGAAGTGCCAAGCGATAAGCCACTTCTCCGACTCGTTCGAGTATGTTGAACGGTCCAATATATCTTGGACTGAGCTTACCCCTTCTTCCAAAACGAATCACTCCACGGTTTGGAGATATCTTCAAAAAAACATGATCTCCCGGTTGGAACTCCAAGTGACGGCGCTTTGCATCAGCCCAGTGCTTCTGTCGATCTTGGGCTATGCGCATTCTTTACCTGATAGTGCGAATTACATCAACAGTCGCTACTATCATCTCAGGTCCAAGGAGTTCTCTATCTCCGATGTCGTCCCAACTTAATGGCGATCGATACTTCCTTCCATATAGAGCTGCAAATGGTGCCATTCCTATACTTGCTTGGTAGCTGTTGTATGAAAACTCCTAAAGATGTAGGCGATCTTCCCACGATCCTCCAAAGTCTAGCTTACACGCTCTTAGCATATCTTCAAGTATCTGAATAGTTCGCTCAGACTGTTCATCTGTTTGTGGATGGTAAACTGTGCTAAAGTTCAGACTTGTTCATAAGCTAGCTTGCAGACTCTGCCAAAATTGCGATTGGAATCTGGTGTCACGATCGTAGACAATGCAAACCGGTACTCCATATAATCTCACAATTTCCTGCATGAGTTCATGGGTATCAGAGATAGTACATATTGAAGAGTTTAGATCTTACTTAGATTCTTATCTCCATGTACTTCTTTACTAGTGTCTCAGTAGATTGGCCAACTCAAAATGGGATGAAGTGAGCCGACTTTGTAAGTCGATCCAATAACCCATACCGCATCGTTACCTTTCATACTGCGAGGAAGTGCAGTCACAAAATCCATAGTGATGTGTTGCTACTTCAATTCTAGGATAGGTAATGGTTGAAGTAAACCAGTTTTCCTGAGATGTTCAGCCTTTACTTGCTGACACACCAAGTATTTAGCGACGCTTCTGGCTACTTCACGCTTCATTCCATGCCACCAGTAACTTTGACACAGATCTTTATACATCTTTATGCCTCCAGGGTGTTTTGAATAAGGAGAGTTGTGTGCTTCTTTCATCAACTCTTCTCGTACAAAACCTTTGGGTACACACAACCTGCTGCCGTATCTCAAAGATCTGTCTTCATAGATGATGAAGTCTGTTCTAAGTCTACTTTCTATTTGTTCTCTGATCTTTTGCAACTTAGCATCACTTTCTTGAGCTGCTTTGATCTGATTGACAATGGTAGATTGAACTTGTAAGTTCATTAAACTTGAAGCGTTACCTTGGATGACCACTTCAATCTCCAGCTGATGTAAATCTTGTTGAAGCTTCCACTGTGCGATGAGGTTTAATGCTAATGGTTGGCGACTAAGTGCATCAGGTACTACATTCACCTTCCCTGGATTATATTGTAGGTTGATGTCGAAGTCTACCATAAGTTCTAACCATCTTCTCTGCCGCATATTCAACTCTTTCTGAGTAAACACATATTTCAAACTCTCGTGATATGTGTATATGTCCACCAGTTCACCAAGAAGATAATGGCGCCACATCATGAGTGCAAAGATTACGGCCGCCAACTCCAAATCATGCGTCGGATAATTGCGCTCATGAATCTTCAGCTGTCTTGATGCATAAGCTACGACTTTACCATGCTGATGTAGAATACATCCTAACCCCTTACCGGATGCATCGCAATGCACTTCAAAACCTCCAGATTGGTCCGGTATAACGAGAATAGGTGCTGATGTCAATCTTGACTTGAATTCTACGAAAGCTCGTTCGCATGCTTCTGACCACACGAATTCTTTATCTTTACGTGTGAGCTTGGTCAGGGGTGTTGCAATTTTTGAAAATCCTTCTATAAACCTTCTGTAATATCCTGCTAAACCCAAAAAACTTCGAATGTCCTTCACTGACTTCGGTGTCGGCCACTCGCTTACTGCTGATACTTTAGCTGGATCTACATAGATTCCATCGCCTGATACAATATGTCTGAGGAAACCGACTTATCTAGCCAAAACTCCCACTTGCTGTACTTGGCATAGAGTTGATGTTGTCGTAAAGTCTCCAGGACAATTCGTAGGTGTTCGGCATGTTCTTTCCGACTCTTAGAATACACCAGGATGTCGTCGATGAAGATGACAACAAATCTGTCTAGGTACTATCGGAAAACTTGATTCATTAGGTTCATGAATATAGCTGGTGCGTTGGTCACTCCAAATGGCATCACAGGAAATTCGTAATGTCTATAGCGAGTCCGAATGCCGTTTTATAGATATCATATTCTTTGACCTTCACCTGATGATAACCCAAACGAAGATCTAACTTGGAGAAAATGCAAGACCCACTTAGCTGATCGAACAGGTCGTCGATGCGCGGAAGTGGATACCTGTTCTTTATAGTTACTTCGTTCAGAGCTCTATAATCAATGCACATTCGATATGAACCTTCTTTCTTCTTCACAAATAGAACTGGCGATCCCCAACTTGAAGTGTTGGGACGAATCCATCCTTTCAACAATAATTCTTCTAACTGAGTACGGACCTCCTTCAAACCTTCAGGGCTTAACCGATACGATGCTTTGATCACCGGTTGTGCTCCAGGTACTAAATCAATGCTGAATTCAAGAGCTCGATCGGGAGGCAAACCTGATATGTCTTCAGGAAATACATCGTCGAACTCTCGAACTATCTCTGGCTTCGATCCTTCCTCCGCTTGAAGTGCTGCAATCACTGCCTTCTTCGGTTTTGCCTTGTATGTGCTTGGCTTCAGGGTACGGTCTCCACTTTTGAAATAAAAGACCGGATGGTCTAGAATCTCGAACATTACCCTTCTTTGATGACCGTCGATGGTAGCATAAAAAGTTCCGAGCGAATCCATACTCAAAACGACATCAAAATTTGGTATGTCCAGCACCTTGAAGTCAGCATAGAATTCTCTGCTGCAGACGACCACTGGACACAGGTCGTATCCCATTATTGCCTTTAGAACGTCGTTCCCTGAACTGCCATTCCAGCTAGATACGAGAGGTTTGACTAGAATCGCACGAGTTCGGACGAACCGTTGCGACATAAAGCAATGAGATGCTCCAGTATCGAAGAGTGCTAGTGCAGGAAGTGAGGCTACTAAGATTGTACCTAAGTTATGTGGGATAGGTTTAGGTATAGAAAAATATATGGATATAATAAGTATTGAACAGCTTTGAAAAATTGAAAGGTTACCAGTAATGACTTGGCCGGTGGCTTCATCTTTTTCCACAGTCATTATGAAAGCCTGTCGCCTCGGTACATTCCTCCTTGCTGGAGGAGCATTCCTCTGTCTGTTCCGCTGTCCTTGAGGTAAGTTCCTTTGAGCTTGATGGAACTGACAAGGAGGAGGTGCAGCCGGTCCACGAGGTGGTGGAGCCGGGAGAGCTAGTCGTGGAGCAGGTGCCTGGATGGTTGGTTCGCTGCGGGTAGGTGATTGCTGGTCTGGGGCAGCATTTGGATTGAGTCTTCGAAGACAAGACCCAATATCATGCGTGGCTGAGTCACAGACCAAATAAAGGCGATTTGCATGCCGGCAGTCCTTCGCTAGGTGTCCATCCCTCCTACAGTAGGTGCAAAAGGCTGTGCTGGGCCGGTTGATTGGTACTCCCGGTCTCCTGGGAACAAAAGGTGGCCTTGAAGAGGCTCCTCCTGCCATCTGGGTGGTAGGGCACTTCACTCCGGCAAATTGTGGTCTACTCTTCATCTTCACCACTGCCTCATATCGACGGGCAGCTTTCAGGGCTAGTTCATGGGTTAGGAAATCCCCTGTAGCTAAGGCA
The DNA here is from genome assembly GCA_030015575.1 of Agapanthus africanus. Classification (NCBI taxonomy): domain Eukaryota; kingdom Viridiplantae; phylum Streptophyta; class Magnoliopsida; order Asparagales; family Amaryllidaceae; genus Agapanthus; species Agapanthus africanus. Next base: position 100,214,404 of record CM057350.1, on the reverse strand, counting down.
GCTTGGATCTCCGGATCTAACCATTGCTGAAATCGTCTGTACTTGATCTCAGCAGTCGGTATCAAGTGTGCTGCGAACCTGTTAAGGTCTTGTGTTAGCTGTGTAGTATGTGATATTAGAAAATCGAATATTGAGACATATCTTACCTACTAAGCATGGTAAACTCAGCATCATACTCATCCACTGATTTGGTCCACATCGAACCCTGTTGTAGGTGGATGAATTGCTGCTCCATGTCAAAACGGGCAGTCTCTAGAAAGTACTTCGCGTTGAACATGTCGTGAATGGTTTTCCATTCGATCGGCTGGTCAAGACGGCTTTCTTCCGCCTTCTACCAAACCCGGGCGTTGTCAGTGAGCTGCAGCTTCGCAACTCGTACCCAAGTGATCTATGGCACTTGTGCTACTGACATATCATCCTCGATGCTCTAAGCCCATTCTTCCGCTTTCAGAGGGCTCTCTTTCCCCGAAAATTGCTTTGGGTGCAAAGCCCGAAATTGCTTTACTCCGGGCGCTTCCGCCTCTGGACGATTCAGTAATATAGCAGTCTACTGCTGCTGTCCTTCCAGGAGGCTTCGGATTGCCTCAAGCAGTACCGTCTGCTCATTGATCGGAGCAGCAACGGTAGGTGTAAGTGGTAGAGATGGTGGTGTGTTGTTGAAGTTGATGCTGGTATTGTTTGGAGAATCCATAACCTTGAAATAAAAATAGGGTTAGGATAGATTCAAAGTATTTGAAATTATAAGATTCAAGAAACATGAAATGTAAAGAATGTTTTTAGTTGCTGATTCTTGTGTTATATTGCTTAGGAATTCATGAAGAATTGACCTGCATGTCCATGCAGAACTGACCTGCATGGGCCGCCAACAAAACCTGTCATGCCTCGCTTCCTGGTGTACGGGGAGGGGACACAGCGAGGTCCGCTACGTATTTACTCTGAAGTAAACACGCTAAGTGTATCTAAGCAATATAAAATAAAATGTACACAAGAGACATGAATATAAATGAACAATAACTTTTATTTATTTAACAATTCTTTACAAGTACAACTGGAAATGTAAATACAGGAATAGAAAGCAATGCCTAAACAATGGCATAACTGAAATGAAAAGTATATACAAGTTCCTACAGCTCTAGGTTGAGGAAAATTGCTCCAAGTCCTCAGTACTGGGCTCGATCTCTAGTGGGTCGGATCCACCTGACAATATTCCATAGAAAGAAGAAAATGAATGTCGTCGGCAAACAATCGCTCGGTAAGTCCCAAAGAAAGAGAGAAGCATAATAGACAGAAAAGAGAATATAACTGTATAATGTTATCTTTTGTTCTGTTATCGCAATTGTTTGTAACTTGGTACAGAATATGCCAGTGAATATGAGAGGAGTACCACTATTCCGGAGACTAAGGTATACGGAGCACAAGGAACTGTTAAGCTATGGTACAATAGCAATGGATATTCAGGTTAGGTGTATTAAAGTGACTGTCTCGTGCCACTTCTAACACATTCCGTACCAGTCTACCCCTTTAAAACCCCGTAATGTCTTTTGTATTGATTGTATTATTTTGTTATATAGACGGATGACTTATCAAAACCATGATATCATGTAAACAGAATGTATATAAATGGATGGTCGTGTAATCAGAGTATATCCATGGTTCGGTTCGATCAATATAGATTGAATTCTGGTATAAATGGATTCATGTTGTATTGTAGTTATACTTGAATTGAATTCAAGTCAGATTGATTTCATATTAGATGGAGACTCTGTCTGAGTCAGACACTTTTGAAAAGAAATTGAAGTTTTGAATTAGTTTTGATATTATCGGTAAGTGCTGCACATAGACGGCAGGATTTGTGTCTTTTTCCAAGACAATTACCGTGTTAATAACACCGTTGTTAGGTTATCTACCTTAGATAGACAAGCACCCATATTCTCCGGCTCTCTAAGGCTCAAGAGAACCGGTCTCGTTTAAACATATGTTTATTAGGGTCCTTATTGTAAATTAATATAACTTGAGAGGGTTTTATGAAAAATAGTTTTGATATATTTTAAAAATACACCTCAAGTATTTAATTATCGTCTTTAGGGTTTTCATAATTGTAATTTTTATACAGTGAAATATTCGAGTAAATATAACATAGTTTTCATTGTATATGGTATTTTAGTGTAAACTTGGAATGTAATTGAATTGTAAAGGTAGTTTCATAAAATTTGTGATTCTTTTGATTTAGAAAACATGGAATATATATATATATATATTGTATACTTAAAGTAGATATTTTTATAGTATTTATATATATATATTTAGTAAAAATAAATTTTATTTATTAAGTAGAAATCTCATTTTTCTTAAAAATTGCATTAAAAATTCTATCGAGAACAAATGCTCCTTGCGGAGTGTTGGGGTCAAAAATTACACCCCGATTGACAAGTCAAAGTGAAAGTCAACCCAAACCAGGTGGGCCCAAGCCTAGTTCAAGTGGGCCAAAGCCTAGGTCAAGGGGACTGGTCCCATGGCAAAAGGAATGAAGCCATAAATTGATTTAATGTAATTCTTATATATATATATGTATAGAAATAAATGTATGTAAAATAAGCAAAAAGCCAAAATTTTGTAAACCCCATGGCTTATGTGCAAAAAGAGAGAAGCACATAGGGTATGGGGTGGCATATGTGCCATTTGGCAAAGCCCAAGAGGCTATATGTAAAGTGTGTAGCCTATAAAGACAAATATGATGAAAATATCTATGACAACTTTTTCCATTCTCTCAAATCCTAGGGGTTATGCCTCCTTCTCCTTTCTCAAGGTTCTAAAACCTTCCCCCCTTTAAAATTAAATCAAGAGTTTAACTCTTCCCTTTTTCCAAAAAGAAATAGTTTTTCACCACAAAACCCTTGAAGGGGAGCTCGGATCTTCAATCAGATCTCGAAAAAGGGAGACATTTAAGTCTCGCCTCTTTTTCTCCAAGATCCATCCGATCAAGAGGAGGAAGAAGGAGACCCATCTCCAAAAATCCAACTTTGGACAGATCCAAGGCTCAAAAGAAGCTCCAGGGCTAAAGAGAGAAGAGAGGGGTCCCCTTTGATCACTTCTGAAGATCTTTGGGGAATTCAACACCAAGACCCAAATTCTCAAAGGAGTTTAACTCTTATTCCAGTTCATTTAGGAGTTTAACGCCAAATCTAAATCTTTTGGAGCTTAACTCCACTCAAAATCCCTTGGGAGTTCAACTTCTAGCCCAGAGGCTAAGCCCCTTTTCTGCCGGTGTTCCCAGCGGTCGCGTGCTTCGCACGTGACCAGCGGGCGCCCAGTGGTCGTGTGCACGGCACGTGACCCGCGGGCGCTAAAGCGCCCATGTGCGCCTCATGCGACCTTCGGGTGCTTAGCACCCAGCGGTCGCGTGCAGCGCACGTGACCCGTGGGCGCCCATGTGCGCCTCACGCGACCCGCGGGTGCTCAGGGCCTAGCGGTCGCGTGCTTCGTACGTGACCCGCGGGCGCCCAGCGTCCAGCGTCCACTTGCCGCACACGTGACCCGCGGGCGCCCAGCGCCCACGTGCCGCGCACGTGACCCGCGGGCGCCCCGCGTCCACGTGCCATGCACGCATCTTTAAGATGCTCCTTCCCCTATTTTATATGCACTCCACACTAAATATACTTCCCCTGTTAGAAAAAATTTCTAACGAGGCGCTGCCTCGCACCCCGCAAGGAGGCTGCTAGCCCCCTTGACCCCCAGCTCGCTATCCGGATAACGGGACCCCTGTAAAACTCTGCGGGCTCCCGATATATCCAAATCCCTTTTAAAACATACGCACACTGCACGTTGAGTTCGCATGACCTGTTTGACTCGTCAATCGTAGGTTCCTTCGCTCCAAAGGCGATGGGTAATTAATGGAAGCTTAGTCCACGGCTGCCGGAGATTCGGATCCCCACAATCAATAAACCCCCGCCTATCCAAGGCAGGGGGAATCTGTAGTATGCTTGACAAGTGCGTGCATATTCTCATCTCAATGGGGTGATGAAAAACACCCTACAGTTTCTGGCACGCCCGGTAGGATCTTTCTCTCCTCCCATATCCCGGGTCAAGTGTTCATGCAAACTCATTTAACATATATACCGATGTTTGTACTAAAATAATGTTTTTCCGTGCAGCAATCAACTTTCAACGACAATGTCTCCTAAGATGGGTCTAGTTTCTGATGCGACCCCGATTCCGTACGTGGTCAAGATCAATGCTCGTGTGGTTCTCCTCGCAAGCCTCAGTCGACAGTGGGAGGAACTGCCCCGCTAGTTTGGTTCCGTCATCATCTACCCTGCCGGAAGCGCTCATCTGGCAGAAATCCCGGCAAAACAGGTGGCCAAGCCGGTCTCAAGGGGCAAGAGGCCGAATGTTGTGATCGCTAAGGCACCACGACCGAAACTTAAGACGGTGTCTGAACGACTCTCTGGTGCTCCAGCTGGGGGAAAGACTTCCGATACAAAGGGCAACATCAAATGTTGCGAACGAGCTCAGGCGATGACTCCAACAAATGCACAATCAGGCATATCTCCAAATCCCTCCATCGCCCGGTCTACGGCGGCTTCCCGAAGAGCCGTAACCAGCCAAGTGCTCAAAACAGAAAGGCTGAGACAGAAGCGGCTCAGGTATCGAGCCAACAAGAAGGCCAGGACTCCGGCCAAGTAGATTCTTATGAGATTCCAAGAGCAGAGTCATCCTGCGACAACGATTGAGTTGACCGTAAAAGTCAGCAATTCTTTCGAACCTCTGAAGTGGGTTCAAAAAAACGCCATGATCGCCAGAATTAAGAAGACGGCAGACTGAACGTTGCTACAAAGAGACGTGTACCATCCCCAACAGAGAAAGTACGACACTGTCTCTTCAAGTGTCTATCAGGCACTCTGTGCCGCGCGAAAGCAGCGGGGCAAACCCAAAAAAGAAGCGCAAGCATTATTCAAGAACCCGGTCAGGCCAGCCGCTTTTAGTCGATTACCCATTACCGAAATAAGAGGACCACGACAACGATCCGTGAAATCAGCTGCCTGTAATAAAAAGATGGCCAGATATGTTATCCATACGCTCTATATGGTGGGTGCGCGTCCCAGCGACAACCTGCGCAGCAAGAGCAAGGATGCGGCTACTACATCCTAAGCCCAATCTGGCTTGAATGTGGTTGCCGCTTCCCAAGATCAGCCGCTTCCACCGAATGAGGAAAACCCTCTCGATGAAGCCGATAGGAAGAAAGACCCCTCAGTCCATGTAGAGTCAAGCTTGGACAGTGAGGAAGAGCCGACTTTCGGCCCCAGGACCGCAGAGCAAGAGTTGCTTCAAGAGCTTCGAAAAAATCTCAGGAGCAAAGATAAAGAAATGGCCAAGCTTTACTCAAAAATTGACGACCTGACGAATGTTGTGATGCAGCATATGGCTCAAATTGCTCGGGTGCCTTCTAATCAAGCACAAGTCTTTATTAATGAGCAGGGTGATGACAACTCGAAGCAATCAATGCCTGTCCCTTTGGGTCCAAAATTGGGCGAGCCGCACGAAAGCCGGCCACGTTCCGCTTCTAGGGACACCTTGGCCCCAGACAGTACTATCCCGCTAACACAAGATCAGATAATGGATTTGATTACTAGCAAGGTTAGAACATTAGTAGCCGAACCCGAAGCTCAGAAAGAAATTGGCAGTAGTGGGCGGCCATATCCTGCACAGTACGATCTGATCGAGTTCCCCAATGGTTACGTCATTCCTAAATTCGGAAGATTTGACGGGACGAGAAACGCAAATTAGCACGTCGCACACTTTAAAGTGTCGTGCGGAAATACAGGAGGCAATGATGCGCTCCTTCTTCGTCAATTTGTCAATAGTCTGACTGGTGTCGCTTTCGACTGGTACGTGAGTATACCAGATGGGTCCGTCATTACCTTTGCCCAAATGGAGTCTCTGTTTCGGCAAAAGTTCATGAGTGCCAGTGATAAAATCTCCATTGCTGACCTTGTGAGGACCAAGCCGGGGAAGAATGAAAGCAACAATGATTTTATCGCCCGATGGCGTAATCTCACGGTCAAGTGTGAACCACCGCTGGAGCAGGACCAGTCTGTCAGCCTTCTCATTGGGAACCTCAGCAATTGGATGGTCCCATTCTTGTGTACAGCAGGCCTCAAGATGTTTCAGGAGCTAACCAAGAAAGTCCAGATACTGGAACGCTCGAAGCAAGAGTCCACCCCAAACTCTCCGAGAGACAAGACTTGGAAAAGAAAGAGGGACGACAACCGTAGAAGCGGGAATTCCAGCAGTACCAATGTCTTCAATGTGTCCGACAATGAAGACAAGCAAAAGGCAGGCAATTCCAAAACCAACCGGCCTCGAAAGCCATTGTTGGGAGGAGAAGGGCCTTCCCTAGAGGAGAAAAAGAGCAAGGTTTACTTTTTCAGAAGGGACAAGGTCCGCAAGATATTCAAAGATGCCTTGAACAATGGTCTACAATTGCCAGAGTCGAAGAGACCCCACAAAGAAAAAATGACAGACAATCCCCTGTATTGTCCGTACCACAGAGTAGTGAGCCATGCGATCGAGGATTGCTATATCTTCAAAGACTCGGTCGAGAATGTTAGGTCCACGTTACCTCTCCCGGTACTTTCGGGGTTGCGGAAACGGTAAAACAAAAAATTTTCTAGACTTGGTAACATGGATCGTAAAAGCCGGACCTTTGCTAAACAACACACTAGTATCCTAACTAGAGAATTACCTACTCGGTTAGGGGTTATACCACAACTTGAACTCCTTCTCTTCTTGTTGTTCTTCTCCTTGCTTGCTCCGAGGGTTGATCCGGACTTTAGTCACCTCCACGGCCTCCTTGAGTCGAAGACGATCCACCCGAGAGATGTACACCGAGCTCCACCTCAAGCCGAGGCAACTAGGGCAAAGTGATTGCCAGTCAAGAAGCCCTAGGATGTGTAGAGGAGATGTATGGATGTGTTTTTCGTTGTGGGATCTTTTTCTCTCAACACATGAGATCAAAAGATGAGATCAAGATGAGGAAGAAGAAAGAGAAACTTAGCAACCATGGAGCTTTTCTTTTTCTTTTCACTTCAAGAGAGAGAATGAGAATAGAATAATGAAAAGATTAAGCCAAAAGAAATGAACCATGGTTCCAATAATACACAAAATCATCATTACTAATTCTATCATGATAGAAGTTGATGGCACATTGAATTGACCATTATCATAACATAAGAAATAAAAAGAAAATGAAAGAAGAGTGTGGATCTCTCTTGAAGGTCAATGGTCAACACGGTCAACGGGTCAACAAAGTCAAAAGAGATCCAAGTGGTCAAATGGTCAATGCAATTAGCCATCACAAATCTATCACTAAAAGGATTAGTAAACAATGTCTCCGGCACATAACGGTTTTGACCAAACGAACTGTCAAAACCCTAATGAGTGTGCCACATTACGGTTTTGGCCGAACCAACTGCCAAAACCCTAATGGGGCACCTCCTCCTTCATCGCTTCTCAAAACTGTGCATACACACCCGCATCCGCATTCCGTAGAATGCGAATGTACAGAAGACAAATCAAATCCATCTGTGCAATACTAGGATCTGGCTTAAACCAAAGCCCACTAGTATTGCCTGCCCGAACAGCATACGCACACAAGTGCACGTAAGTGATCGTAGCCCCGCCGTAAAACCATACGGCCTCTACACGTTTCGCTCAATGCAGGGAAACTCTCTGTGTGGGACTCTAAAGACTCGACACTACGCTGGCAGTGGGTTTAACCACAGACCGCAAGCGGCACTAGCTGTACGTAACGGTCCCCAGGTAGATGTCGATAAGAAGGCCGATGAGGTAAACCCATCCGAACTCCTTCTGAGCCTGTATGTGACAATCTCCGTACAGTTCGGTCTGTTCGTCTGATACATTGCATGGCGGGCCTAGGGGGTGGTGAACGTCAGTCCCCTAATAGCGGTACAAGTCGTGTCGGAGTGTAGCCCAGAATACCCTGAGACGTCACTGGAAACCTACCAGTATGTCTCGCTTGCCCTGGCCAGGGACTACATGCGTAATGGCTCTCCTAGACACAGCGCGATGTCAACCCCCAATACCGGGAGAGACGAATCCTGTCTAACCGTCACTGCCTCCAAGTGCTTTGGGACTGCACCCAACTACTACCTGTTTGCACGACTCAGTAGAGCCGTGGTAGGGTAGTAATCAAAGAACAGTAGGAACACACTCGAGGCGAAGTGACAGTGTCAAGTCAGCGGACTAAGCTGTACTCATGTCACCTGGAAACTGATAACTGACGATAGGTATAATACCAACCATCAGTTCCTGACGAGTCCTGTCCAGTGTACTCGTAACCTAACGAGCACCCGCATACTATCTCAAGTACGACGTACTGACGGCTGTGGGACAGACCGTCTCCCGTGCTGGGATGAGAAGCGCATACGCTAGTCTACTCCGGAGTATCGATGCCCTGTCTCGATAATCCCACGACTAGGGACGTGTATAAGGATGTGCTTATGGATTACCCAGCCCCCACGAGTGTGATCGCCATCACAACGCCGGTAATCAAGCAAAGATCCTAAGGGCTCTACTAATGCGTATAGGTGATATAATAAAGAAACACACATGTACACATTAAAGCAGAGACAAACCAAGTAGCATACTACTATATTGAGCGAGATTGTCTATACAACTGTGAATATCCCAAGCTTCCATCAATTAATATACAAACTAGTATGATACAGTAATGGCCTCTAGGGCATATACACTAACAATCTCCCACTTGCACTAAGGCCATGTACTGGCGTATCGAAGACCTATCATCTCGATCAGCCGCTCGAACTGAGTCTGGGGTAAGGCCTTCGTGAATGGATCCGCCGTGTTGTCTTTTGTGTCCACTCTCCGCACCTCGATTTCCTGGCGATCAATGATCTCCCTGATCAGGTGATACCGCCTTAAGATGTGCCTGGATTTCTGATGGGACCTTGGTTCCTTCGCTAAAGCTATAGCCCCATTGTTATCACAATACAAAGGTATTGGGTCAACAATGGACGGAACCACCTAAAGTTCACTAATGAACTTCTTCATCCAGACCGTCTCTTTTGCGGCATCGCTTGCAGCAATGTATTCAGCCTCCATTGTCGAGTCTGCGACGGTATCCTGTTTGGAACTCCTCCAACATACCGCCCCTCCATTGAGGGTAAACACAAAACCCGAGATAGACTTGCTGTCATCTTTGTCACTCTGGAAGCTTGAATCGGTAAAGGACTCGACCTTGAGGTCTCCATTACCGTAAACCAGGAACATCTCCTTAGTCCTTCTCAGGTACTTGAGAATGTTCTTCACTGCTGTCCAGTGGTCCTCACCTGGGTCTGACTGATACCGGCTTACCGCGCTCAGCGCGTAAGCTACATCTGGTCTTGTACATAGCATCGCATACATTATAGATCCTACCGCCGAAGCGTAGGGTATAGCGCTCATGCGAACCCTCTCCTTGTCAGTCTTAGGAGACATCTTCTTGGAGAGGGTAATTCCGTGCAATGCGGGTATGCTATCGCGCTTGGAATCCTCCATACTAAATCTTTTTAGTACGGTCTCTATGTACCTGGACTGCGAAAGTCCCAGTAGTTTCTTGGATCTATCTCTATAGATCTTGATCCCCAGAATGTACGAGGCATCACCCAGGTCCTTCATGGAGAACCGTTGTGACAAAAATAGCTTGACCGATTGTAGCATAGGAATGTCATTTCCTATCAAAAGAATGTCGTCCACGTACAAGACTAGGAATACGACAGTTAGTCCTACAATCTTCTTATAGACACAGGGTTTATCTTCATTCTTAATGAAATCAAATTCCTTGATTGCCTCATCAAAACAGATGTTCCAGCTTCGCAATGCCTGCTTTAATCCATAAATGGATTTAAGCAACTTGCACACCTTCCCACTGTCTACGAAACCTTCTGGCTGATCCATGTAAACTCACTCTTCCAAACAACCGTTTAGGAAAGCCGTTTTAACATCCATCTGCCAGATTTTATAGTCATGGAAGGCAGCAATGGCAAGTAGGATCTGAATGGATTTGAGCATAGCCACCGGAGAAAAAGTTTCGTCATAGTCCAAACCAGGTCTTTGACGAAATCTTTTGCAACGAATCTAGCCTTATAGGTTTCCACCTGCCCATCTACACCAAGTTTCCTTTTGTAGATCCATTTGCATCCAACGGGTTTTACCCCAGGTGGAGCAATATCCAAGATCCACACTTTATTGGCGTACATGGACTCCATTTCGGATTGCATTGCTTCCTGCCACTTATCAGAGTCCCTACTGATAATGGCCTGCCTGAAACTGGTAAGGTCATCTTCTTCCAAGATGCAATCCTCTCGATCCCCGTCTATGAGAAAACCGTAGTATCTCTCGGGCGGACGAGAAATCCTACCAGATCTGCGGAGTGGCTGAGGTTCGTCTGGGGTTATTGAATCCTGAGGTTCTGTCAAATTTTCAGTTTCAGTTTGTGGTCGCTGAATTTCTTCCAATTCTACCGTGCTCCCACTAATTTCTTTTGCAAGAAACTCCGTTTCTAAGAAAACGGCATGCTGAGCAACAAACACCTTCTATTCCTCGGTGTGGTAGAATATATATCCATAACCATTCTTTAGATATCCCACAAACTTACATAAAACTGACCGTGCCTCTAGTTTATTTGGTTTATGCGTTTTAACATAAGCTGGACAACCCCATATCTTAAATCTTTTAAGATATGGCCTTTTTTCATTCCATATCTCGAATGAAATCTTAGGCACTAATTTAGACGGAACATCATTCAATAGATATGCTGCTGTCAACAGCGCATGTCCCTAAAATGAAAGAGGCAACTCGGCATTACTCATCATGGAGCGAACCATATCCAAAAGAGTACGATTCCTCCTCTCCGATACACCGTTATGCTGTGGTGTATAAGGAGGAGTAAGCTGAGAGAGAATACCATTCTCTTTTAAGTAATCTAGGAATTCCGTGCTCAAGTACTCCCCTCCTCTATCAGACCGGAGGATCTTGATACTTTTGCCAGTCTGGTTCTCTACTTCGTTTCTGAATTCCTTGAATTTCTCAAAAGCTTCAGATTTGTGTTTCATCAGATACACATATCCGAACCTAGAGAGATCGTCAGTGAATATGATGAAGTACGAGAACCTACCCCTTGCATGTATAGACATCGGACCGCATACATCACTATGTACGAGTCCCAAGAGCTCTGTTGCTCTTTCTCCATGTCCGGTGAACGGAGATTTGGTCATCTTCCCTTTGAGACAAGACCGACAAGTTTCATAAGATGAAAACTCGAACGTATTCAAGAGTCCATCTTTATGCAACTTACTCAGTCTTTTCTCTCCGATATGACCAAGTCTACAATGCCACAAGTAGGATTCATTCGTATCTGAATTCTTCCTCTTGCGTGTGTTTTGTATATTGAGAACTGTATTCTGATTTAGAACGTAGATACCATTACACAGTGTACCTTCTGCAACCAGTACCTTATGAAGGTAAATGTTCATGATATTTCTATCAAGAACAAAGTTATATCCATCTTTATCGAGTAAAGAAACTGATATGATATTGCAAACCATGGAAGGTACATAGTAGCAATCGTTCAAAATCATAGTCTTGCCATTTGGCAATACTAGGTGATATTCACCGACGGCTGCCGCATTAACTTGTGCTCCGTTCGCTACTCTGAGCGACATATCACCCGGTGCAACTTTCCTACTTTTTCTCAGTCCCTGCAATAAATTACAGATATGAGATCCTGATCCGGTATCAAGTACCCAGGTGGTAGGGCTGACCGTAAAACAGTTCTCAATTACAAGAACACCTGAAGTAGATGCAAAACCATGCTTCTTCTTCAACTGGGTATCCTGGGAATCCATACAATCCCCTTTCCCTTGCTCATACTTATGACTGTTGTCATAAGTTAGAGCCGAACCAACGTTCCCTTGCCCCGAATAAGAATTCGGATCGGTCAAGCGATACATTTTATTATCTTGATTACGGCGTGAAATGGTTGCTACCTGGAGAGAGAGAAAAGAAACACTTAGCGTGCGCTCTTGCAAGTTTAGATTGGTTTTTAATTTATCTAAACATGATGGCTCCCACTGTCTCTCGAATCCCTCCTCAAACCATAAAGGAAGAATTAGTCGGGATCAATCTCACCGTACAATACTTGCTTAACCGTTCAGCCAGGCCAGTGTTGGTACTTCGAGGGAGGTTTTCCAACGCTTTCGCGAAGTTCCTTAATTAAGTAACCTCTTTTCCCTGTGGGCGTAGCCCCGCTAACACCTTTCTAGACACCTACTTGGTTTATAGCATTGATCGTTAAGCGAGAAAGTTCCCGAGGAGTAGCATATACTCACAGTAGGATCGGGATCCAAATATCATTGCGTGACAAAACTGAAGGAATCCTACCAGAATCATCACACTCCAAATGGTATGCAACACTAGCAAGTTTCAGTACTTTTGAAACTCCCGATGTGGTTTTTTGCCCCTAACGGTTTATGACCTTGACTGGGTCAACAAGCCATAATCCGTTAGTCAAGTTCTACCCGTCATTATCCTGATTGCATTAGACCCAACCGTACGTGCCCTTGACTAGGTCAACAAGGCCGCACGACTGTCCTAACCAATCACATTTGCAATCCACAGAAAAATACTATTTAGCTACCGTTCACTACGTCTTGACTAGGTCAACAAACGCAGCACGAATACTAAATAATATTAATCCGAAACGACGGAGGGCTACGGCTGGGTTTTTGGCGAAAAACCCGTTAACGTAATGAACTTGATATCGTTGAAGGAACGTGATTGCCTTTTTGAAAATATAGTGGCGAAAAACTTTTGCTAAAGAGGTCACTTCCTGTGAAGGGATCTCGGCTCTTTCCTCGTCGAATGAGGTGCAGGATATTCCAAACTGAATACCTCGATGCAAAGCAAGAATTAATCGACTATAGTGAAGTTACTACACTGACGCAAACTTTTGTCCAAGGGGTCACTCCCGATGAAGGGATCTCGGCCCTTGCCTCGTCGACTGAGGTGCTGGGCATTCATAACCGAATACCTCGATGCAAAACAAAAATGAACGTCCTTACAATAACAGCTTTTTGAAAAATTGTTCCAACAACGTCTTTCAGGTTTCTTTTCTTGCATTAGTTCTTTTAATGCGTCCCATCATTTAAATCCTACCATTGCAGAAAACAACCAAAATATGACGTACGCTTATGCCATTCGCATTCGCCACTGGGCCCCATCATCACCCGTTAGGTTACTTAACTAACGACAGAGCGGGGGTTGGGCTAGCGCAGCTGAAAAACATAAGCAACGCCTAAATAGTTATTATATATAGATATATAGCAATGATAGCCAATCCAGATCACAGATGAACACTTTGGATATACTAGGAACCCGCGATTCGTTCGAACCTGCAACGAAAAGCGGATTACACGGTCGCGATAAATAACCAATACCCCACCCAAGACCCCTACGGGTGTGGCAAACTACCCGCCAAGTACCCGAAGCGAAGCAACCTCCCTCAACGCCGTGAGTAGCCCACTCGGTACTTCGAGATACCCGGTAGTTTGTGCACCCCCTCCATGGGTCTATCCTAGGAGCAAAAACAGTAAAAAGAATTATACAATGACGGCTACAACCCCGACCCGGTTGTGCGGCCATACAAATAATATTATATCAATTTACAAATTTATTACATAAATGAAAGAAAAAGAAACTCTCATCTCACATCCACCCCGGCTATTCATCCGCGACAATCCAACGAGTTCATATACACAAACCATCAACAACACAGATCACAGATATGTATAACCCCCACTAATCGACATATAGCGATTAGTAGACGTTCAATACACATATAACATTACAGATATAATCATTAGCCAAAGTCTACAGAACATCGACCAAAAATACGGATTTTTAAGCCCCAAAAACAAATTTTGCTTTCTGGAAAATCTGGGCAGAAAAGTCATATTGTAAAAATCCCAAAATACCCATCTAAGAAAACTGCAGGAAGCAGATCCCCCAACTGAGCTAAATCGGCCGCGGTTCAGCGGCATAAGCAAGCTTATGCCGCGGAACCGCGGCGTTTTAGTCGAGTTGGGGGATCAAATTTCTCCAGTTTTCTAACAAAAGCCTGAGCCGATTTTTAGTGCATGATTTATTAATTTTGGAACAGATCTGAAAATCGGCAGAAACTTGAAATATCCGGGGTGTTTTGCGGTTTTTCATCCGGTTGAAATTCTAAATACTTTGCTAACATGCTAGGGTGTGTTTAGTTAGGCTCTGATACCACTGTTAGGTCCACGTTACCTCTCCCGGTACTTTCGGGGTTGCGGAAACGGTAAAACAAAATTTTTTCTAGACTTGGTAACATGGATCGTAAAAGCCGGACCTTCGCTAAACAACACACTAGCATCCTAACTAGAGAATTACCTACTCGGTTAGGGGTTATACCACAACTTGAACTCCTTCTCTTCTTGTTGTTCTTCTCCTTGCTTGCTCCGAGGGTTGATCCGGACTTTGGTCACCTCCGCGGCCTCCTTGAGTCGAAGACGATCCACCCGAGAGATGTACACCGAGCTCCACCTCAAGCCGAGGCAACTAGGGCAAAGTGATTGCCAGTCAAGAAGCCCTAAGATGTGTAGAGGAGATGTATAGATGTGTTTGTCTTTGTGGGATCTTTTTCTCTCAACACATGAGATCAAAAGATGAGATCAAGAGGAGGAAGAAGAAGGAGAAATTTAGCAACCAAGGAGCTTTTCTTTTTCTTCTCACTTCAAGAGAGAGAATGAGAATAGAATATTGAAAAGATTAAGCCAAAAGAAATGAACCATGGTTCCAATAATACACAAAATCATCATTACTAATCCTATCATGATAGAAGTTGATGGCACATTGAATTGACCATTATCATAACACAAGAAATAAAAAGAAAATGAAAGAAGAGTGTGGATCTCTCTTGAAGGTCAATGGTCAACACGGTCAACGGGTCAACAAAGTCAAGAGAGATCCAAGTGGTCAAATGGTCAATGCAATTAGCCATCACAAATCTATCACTAAAAGGATTAGTAAACAATGTCTCCGGCTCATAACGGTTTTGACCAAACGAATTGTCAAAACCCTAATGAGTGTGCCACATTACGGTTTTGGCCGAACCAACTGCCAAAACCTTAATGGGGCACCTCCTCCTTCATCGCTTCTCAAAACTGTGCATACACACCCGCATCCGCATTCCGTAGAATGCGAATGCACAGAAGACAAATCAAATCCATCTGTGCAATAGTAGGATCTGGCTTAAACCAAAGCCCACTAGTATTGCCTGCCCAAACAGCATACGCACACAAGTGCACGTAAGTGATCGTAGCCCCGCCGTAAAACCATACGGCCTCTACACGTTTCGCTCAATGCAGGGAAACTCTCTGTGTGGGACTCTAAAGACTCGACACTACGCTGGCAGTGGGTTTAACCACAGACCGCAAGCGGCACTAGCTGTACGTAACGGTCCCCAGGTAGATGTCGATAAGAAGGCCGATGAGGTAAACCCATCCGAACTCCTTCTGAGCCTGTATGTGACAATCTCCGTACAGTCCGGTCTGTTCATCTGATTCATCGCATGGCGGGCCTAGGGGGTGGTGAACGTCAGTCCCCTAATAGCGGTACAAGCCGTGTCGGAGTGTAGCCCAGAACACCCTGAGACATCACTGGAAACCTACCAGTATGTCTTGCTTGCCCTGGCCAGGGACTACATGTGTAATGGCTCTCCTAGACACAGCGCGATGTCAACCCCCAATACCGGGAGAGACGAATTCTGTCTAACCGTCACTGCCTCCAAGTGCTTCGGGACTGCACCCAACTACTACCTATTTGCACGACTCAGTAGAGCCGTGGTAGGGTAGTAATCAAAGAACAGTAGGAACACACTCGAGGCGAAGTGACAGTGTCAAGTCAGCGGACTAAGCTGTACTCATGTCACCTGGAAACTGATAACTGACGATAGGTATAATACCAACCATCAGTTCCCGACGAGTCCTGTCCAGTGTACTCGTAACCTAACGAGCACCCGCATACTATCTCAAGTACGACGTACTGACGGCTGTGGGACAGACCGTCTCCCGTGCTGGGATGAGAAGCGCATACGCTAGTCTACTACGGAGTATCGATGCCCTGTCTCGATAATCCCACGACTAGGGATGTGTATAAGGATGTGCTTGTGGATTACCCAGCCCCCACGAGTGTGATCACCATCACAACGCCGGTAATCAAGCAAAGATCCTAAGGGCTCTACTAATGCGTATAGGTGATATAATAAAGAAACACACATGTACACATTAAAGCAGAGACAAACCAAGTAGCATACTACTATATTGAGCGAGATTGTCTATACAACTGTGAATATCCCAAGCTTCCATCAAGTAATATACAAACTAGTATGATACAGTAATGGCCTCTAGGGCATATACACTAACAGAGAAGCAGTACAAGACAGGAGAGATCGAGCTGTCCAAGAGTGTGTTGGTGAACAATCAAGTTGCAATCACCAACTTTATACAGACAGAAGCTGAAGCTTTCTATAAGCAGAAAGCTGAACCCACTGCCTTGAGAAATGAATCTGACTCACCGCAGTCTCCGTAGAGTATGCACATATCTAATAAGACGAAAAAGATACTAAAGCTACTTCGGAAACAGCCCAGAACGGAATGGGAAGGGCAGAAGAAGCCTACCATTCCAGCTGCCAATTCAGCTCCATCAGGCTCAAAATCCAAAATGTTCAAGAAGAAGAAAAGTGCAGCTCGACGCGAAAAAGTGTCTCCAGGGAGATCAACCATTCAAAAATATATTGATTCCCTCGAAGACTATGAACAGAAGGAAAGAACTCTAATTCAATTGAAAGAGTTCTTCCCTGTAGAAGCAGTCGAGATTTTGGAGGAGCTAGAAGAAGACTCCAATGAAAAGATCCCTATAGTGACCTGCTACGCCATCCATCTGGGCAGCGACTCTGAGGAGGAGCTCTATTTTCCTGAAGAGGACGAGGAGCTCGCCACAAAGGCCAACCAAATCCAACTCAGAAACGGCAGGGCTCTACTGCCAAGTCACGGTAATGCTCCAAAAGGGAAGGAAAAACAAGTCACTAATGAAGAAGATGGCGGAGAGCCGGCTCATGAAAATTCGAGTCCTTCCTCAGTGGACTATAATGTCTTGGCTCATCTCCGGAAGCTTCCGTCTCTCCTGAGCATCTACGATGCCTTGTTCCTATCTAGGGAACTTAAAGATGTTCTCATCCACGCTCTACAAAACCCTGAGCGGTATCAGGCTCGCTTTGCGGAAATTAATATGAAAGAAGTCCAGTATGCTCTGCATGCCGCCGCAGTCACGTTTAAGGACGAAGACTTGCTACTGGGAACGGCTGAGCATAATCGGCCTCTTTACGTGACAGGGTACAGCGACGGAGACCGAATTAATCGCATATTGATTGATCCAGGGTCCTTAGTGAACATCATGAACTTGCGAACTCTGAAGAGTTTGTCAATGGACGTCCGACACCTGTCAAGGGAAATGATTGTCATTCAAGACTTCAATCAAAATTGCTAGCAAGTTCTGAGATCTATAGCTCTGCCAATCAAATTTGGGGATCTGCAGACCGAAGCTAAGATATACGTGATCGACGCTGACACGTCTTATAAAATTCTCTTGGGGCGGCCGTGGCTCCACGATTACAGCATCATTTCGTCAACTCTCCATCAATGCATGAAGTATACTAAAAATGGCGAAGAAAGACGCATTGAAAGAGACATCCAGCCGTTCGGTGTGCATGAAGTCCGATATGAGGATTCTCGGTACTTTATGAACCACCGAAATACTAAGCCACAACTGACTGAGGACAGAGCGGCCCCAAAACTCAAAAGAAAATCTAAGCTGGCTGTCACTTTCAAAAGCGAAAACCCCCAAGTGCGCCCGCGTTTCGGTAGTGACACTGATGAGTCCGATGCTGGAAGTCCGTCCTTCCGTAAAACTCACCCTCGTTTCGGTAGCGATACGGACGAATATGATATTGAAGGCCCATATAGCAGCAAAGTCCGCCCTCATCTTGGCAGCGACACTGAAGAGTCGGAGGAAAAGGACCTGCCTTGCAACAGCTGTGCAGATTGGACCCCCATGCAACAAGCGAAACTACGAGAGACCTTCGAAATTACAGAAGGGTCCCTAGTTGTTACAAGGGTGCCGGAGCAGATGTGCAAAGAGCTTGATGCATTGTCAGTCTCTACCGTGGACCAGCTGAAAACTTTCTACATTCCCGGAAAGAAAAGTGGACAGAAGGGTATCCTGTTTTATGGGTCAAATCCTGTTGTGCACCCGGAAGATTTGTCTGTCGCGTGCCTTCCTTATGAGAGAGGCATAAGAGTCGTCCTCAATCCCAGATACTATGCGTCCGAGATGCGGGAATATTTCAAAAGGTGCGGATGCCGGTTATATCAAACGGAGTCCGAAGCAAGGTTTTATGAAGGGCTATGGCATCCGCCTCAGGTCCGAGCACTCATCGATGGACGAATTCCAGATAGACGGGACATAGGTTTCATCCAGCCTGATTCCAAAGCATGCTACATGATCCATGTTGGTGAAGCTAGCAAAAGATCAAATGATGATGACGAGCTAGCCGAGCCAGAAGAAGCTCCTCAAGAGCTCGAAGATGACGGATAAGCAACCTTTGACGAGCTAACCGAGATTGACTTTGGAACGCCTGATAATCCAAGGCCGACCTACATCAGCTTACTCTTATCAGAGGAAATGAAAGAGCAGATAATCGTCCTGCTGCATGAGTTCGTTGACTGCTTCGCTTGGACGTACAAAGAAATGCATGGCCTTTCCCCTGAAGTGGCCGTGCATAAGCTGGCTATATCTCCTGATGCTAATTCAGTGAAACAAGCTCTTCGAAGAATGAGAAGGGAACTGGAAAAAATGGTCATCGAGGAAACCAAGAAATTCATCGTTGCCGGCTTCATCAGGGAAAAGAAATATGCGGACTGGATCGCATGCATAGTCCCAGTGAAGAAGAAAAATGGGCAGATCCGAGTTTGTGTCGATTTCAGGGACCTCAACAAGACATGTCCTAAAGACGATTTCCCGCTACCGGTCATGGAAATGATGGTCGATGATGTAAGTCCACGTTGCGACCCCCGGTTCTTACGGGGAGGCGGAAACGGTATAAAAATCAAATTTTTAGCGCAAGGGGCAACATGGACTAAGCAAAGTCGGGATCTTTAACTAAACTAAAACTAGCATACAAGCTAAAGAAAGTTAGCTACTCGGATGAGGATGGTTATACCTAAACTTGAACTCCTTCTTCTTCAAATTTTTGTAGAGGTTGATGGTTCTCTTCTTGTCGCCTTCTTCCGTCGAAGATGGATCCACCTCGAAGGTTCGACCTTTGGGCTCTTCCTCGATCTTTGAGTGAACTAGGGTTTCCGGCTTGCTAAACCTTGAACCTAGAATGAGTAGAGAGAGTCTAAGGGGTGCTTTTCTTTTTAAAGAGAAGGATTCTCAACACATGAGAAGGTTTCTCTTTAGCTAGAGGAAGAAGAAGATGAAGTGAAGAGAGAGAATGAATATGATAGAATGAGCTATCCTTTTTCTTTCTTGCAACCATAATGCAAAAGAAAAAGAATTATCAATAATAATAATGAAAATGAAAAGGTTGATGGAAAGTTTTAGAATGACCATTATCATTTCAAACATTAAATGAATTTGCTAGAATCAAAGAGCATCTTTCTTTTGTAATGATGATGGTCAAAACTTCAACCATGGTCAACAAGTCAACCATTGTCAACAAGTCAACAAAAACCAACCATGACACAATTTCATTTTATTATATATTATTAATTGATATAATACAAATCCATTAGGGTTTGGAAAAAGACGACTGTCAACTGTGCATACGCACCCGTTCCGAAACCCTAATGAAAGTCATCTTCCTCTTCCTCAAATAACCGTGCATACACACCTGCATCCTTGTTCCGAGGAACATGAATACTGAGATAAAAGCAACCCCAAAACATATACCGGTATCTGACTCAAACCAGAGCCAGCCAGTAATATCCGTCCGGACTCCAAACGTGCACAAGTGCGCGGATGAGAACGAACTCTGTCGCAAAACCATGCGACCTCTACTCTGTTTTTCCCATAGGAGAATACCCTCTGTGTGGGACTCTAAAGACTCGACACTACGCTGGCAGTGGGTTTAACCACAGACCGCAAGCGGCACTAGCTGTGCGTAATGGTCCCCAGGTAGATGCCGACAAGAAGGCTGACGAGGTGAAACCCCATCTGAACTCCTACTGAGTCTGAATGTGACAGTCTCCGTACAGTCCGGTCTGTTCGTCTGATACATCGCATGTCGGGCCTAGGGGGCGGTAAAACGTCAGTCCCCCAATAGCGGTACAAGTCGTGTCGGAGTGAAGCCCAAAACACCCTGAGATAACACTGGAAACCTACCAGTATATCTCGCTTGCCCTGGCCAGGGACTACTCGTGTAATGGCTCTCCTAGACACAGCGCGATGTCAACCCCCAATACCGGGAGAGACGAATCCTGTCTAACCGTCACTGCCTCCAAGTGCTTCGGGACTGTACCCAACCACCACCTGTTTGCACGACTCCTTTGAGCCGTGGTAGGGTAGTGATCAAAGTGCAGTGGGAACACACTCGAGGCGAAGTGCCAGTGTCAAGTCAGCGGACTAAGCTGTACTCATGTCACCTGGGAACTGATAACTGACGATAGGTATAATACCAACCTGTCAGTTCCCGACGAGTCCTGTCCAGTGTACTCGTAACCCAACGAGCACCCGTATACTATCTCCAGTACGACGTACTGATAGCTGTGGGACAGACCATCTCCCACACTGGGATGAGAAGCGCATACGCTAGTCTACTCCGGAGTATCGATGCCCTGTCTCGATAGTCCTGCGACTAGGGACCTGTATAAGGATGTGCTTATAGATTACCCAGCCCCCACTAGTGTGACTGCCATCACAACGCTGGTAATCAAGCAAAGATCCTAAGGGCTCCACTAATGCGTATAAGTGATATACTGAAATAAACACAAGTACACATTGAAGTAGAAACAAACCAAGTAGCATACTACTATATTGAGCAAGATTGTTTATACAAGGTGAATATCCCAAGCTTCCATCAAGTAATATACAAACTAGTATGATACAGTAATGGCCTCTAGGGCATATACACTAACAGATGACACCTCAAATTACGAGTTGTTCACCTTTATGGATGGCTCATCTGGATGTAATCAAATTAAGATGTTGCCTGAGAATGAGAAACACACAGCATTTCGAACTCCGATCGGAATATACTGGTACAAAGTGATGTCGTTCGGACTGAAGAACACATGTGCTGCATATAAAAGGGCAATGACCAATATCTTTGATGACATAATCTATAAAGTCGTCGAATGCTATGTTGATGATCTGGTCGTCAAGACTAAAACTAAGGCCGACCACATCCAAGATCTTAGGACCGTTCTCACCAGATTGAGGGAATACGAACTGAAGATGAATCCTCTGAAGTGCGCTTTTGGCGTGTCATCGGGAAAATTCCTAGGCTTTATAGTCCGACATCGGGGATCGAAGTTGACCCATCTAAGATAAAGGCCATCATGGAGATGCCCCCTCCAAATAGTCTGGCGCAGCTAAGATCTTTTCAAGGCAAGCTTGCTTATATACAAATGTTTATCTCAAATTTATCGGGGAGATGTAGGCCCTTCTCAAAGCTTCTGAAGAAAGGAGCTCCTTTTGTTTGGGATGCCGAATGTCAAGAAGCGTTCGAAAGCATCAAATAGTACCTGTTGTACCCTCCAGTACTTGCTGCCCCTATTCTAAATAAACCATTTATTCTCTATACTGCCGCACTAGATGTGTCACTCGGTGCACTCCTTTCCCAGAACAACGAGGAGGGAAAAGAGAATGCCCTCTACTACCTCAGTCGAACTTTAGTCGGGGCGGAACATAACTATTCCCCGATTGAAAAGCAATGCCTGGCTCTGATGTTCGCTGTGAAGAGCTGAGGCACTATCTGCTCACTCATCGGGTTATGCTGATCTCTAAGGTCGACCCGCTCAAACACTTAATGACCAAAGCAAGCCTAGCCGGTAGAATGTCAAGATGGGCTGTTATGCTACTTGAGTTTGACATAGTTTATACTCCTCAGAAAGCAGTAAAAGGGCAAGCTCTTGCGGACTTCCTTGCTGCTCATCCTGAATCAGAAGGGTCACCGCTCAATTGCGAGTTACCCGACGAACAAGTGCTGCACCTCGAGGAAGATGAGCCATGTTGGGAGCTCTACTTCGATGGAGCCTCATCAATGAGGAGCTCCGACAAATCAAGCATACTGCAGATAAAAGCAGGGATAGGATTGGTGTTCATCACGCTATTAATGGGAACCCTACGACATTCTTTTGCTCTCACCAAGCCTCGCACAAACAAAGAGGCTGAGTACGAAGCTCTGACTGGTTTGGAGCTCTCCATAGAAATAAGAACCCTTCGGCTATGGGTTTACGGTGATTCCTAGCTTTTCGTCAACCAAGTAAGCGGCGACTATAAGATATATAAACCCGAGTTAGCTCGGTATAGAAGCCGGGTGGTGGACCTTATAAAACAGTTCACCCATATTGAACTAATGAGAGTTCCTAGGGCGTTGAATGGAAAAGCCGACGTACTCGCTCGCTTAGCCAAGGAGCTGGCTGATCCCAGCTTGGATGAAGTTCTGATCACAGTTAGAAGCCGGCAAATACTATCTCCAGTCTCTTTGCGTGAAGAAGAAACCGCAGAACAAGTGAACAATCCTGCCGAAGAAGCTTTGATCATTCAAGATGAGCCCGATTGGAGAGAACCCTTCATAGAGTACCTCCGATACGACAAGCTGCCCAAAGAAAAATCTGTGAGGATTCAGCTGAAGAAGAGAGCTCTCCGATACGTGTTTGTAAATAATACTCTATACCGCAGATCATATGACCAACTTTGGCTCAGGTGCCTGTCATCGGCCGAAACCCAAAAAGTTATGAAAGAAGTTCACTCAGGCGTCTGCGGAGCTCACCAATCTGGCCCCAAAATGCAGCTTCAAATTAAATGGCATGGGTATTACTGGCCTACCATGATAAGGGATTGCGAAGAGCATGCAACGAAATGCCATCTCTGCCAAATTCATAGTGATTTCATTCACAAGCATCCCAATCCGTTGCATCCTACGGTGGCGTCGTGGCCTTTCGAAGTTTGGGGCACCGACATAGTTGGTCTAATTGATCCTCCATCATCCAAAGGCCACCGGTTCATACTGGCTACAATAGACTATTTCTCCAGATGGGCTGAAGCTGTCCCACTAAAAGAAGTCAAGACAGAAGATGTTCTGACATTCTTCCGGCATAATATTCTATACCGCTTTGGTACACCAAGAAGAATCATTTCTTATAATGGGCCTTCTTTCAAGAGCTTCAAAGTCTCAAGATTCGCTACTCAATACAAGATAGACTGGAGATATTTCTCCATCTATAATCCAAGAGCCAATGGGCTAGCCAAAGCCTTCAATAAGACTCTATGCAAGCTCCTGAGGAAAAATACTTCAGCCAACAAGAGAGACTGGAATCTCAAGCTTCACGAGGCATTGTGGGCGTATCGTACCACGCACCGTACTCCACCTCAGTCCACTCCATACTTATCACTCTTCAGAGTGGAGGCGATCCTCCCCCTCGAAGTCGAAATTCCAAGCTTAAGAATGGCCGTTCAGCACGAGTTGACGGAGGAGGAAAACGTGCTCCTTCGGCTCGAAGAGCTCGACGCTCTCGAAGAAAAGAGGCTTGCAGTACAGCAAAATCTGGAGCTGTACCGAGCCCAAATATCACGGGCCTATGACAAGATGAGCCGTCTCCGCGCTTTCAAGAAAGGCGAATTGGTGTTGGTCCTAAAAAGACCGATCATCCTCAATCGACATGCCAAGGGAAAATTCGAGCAAACTGGAAAGGACCATACGTCATCGAGAAAGTGTTCGACGGAGGATCCTACCAACTAATAAGTGCCGAGGGAGAAAGGCCCATGCCACCCATCAATGGACGATATCTCAAGAAATACTATGTGTGAATGCTCCAAGTCGTAGGCGAATTGAGCACACCGGCCCTACGGTCTGGATCATACATCCTGCAAAACCGTATACAATCCGCGGGCGTAAACGACCCCTATCTCTCCCAAAGTCCTACCGGCGAGACTACATTTAAAGTCCTACCGGCCTTAAAAAACGGTATATCCACAAGCAAAACATGCATGGATGAAAACCCAAAAGGGCTCTGTGAGTAAAAACAACAGGACTGCCGGCGAGTTTGTGAAAACCCGAAAGGGCGCAAACTCGTGAAAAGAGTTAAAATACACTCGCAAAGTCCTCTCGACCTTGTGAGGAGAAAATCCATGCGTGAGATACTTACGACTCACAAAGGAGCAACACACTTAGGAATCCTCACGATTCCTAAGGAGAATATACACCTGCGAGATTCCCTCGACTCGTAGAGAGAAAATACTTTTATGAGACCCTTACGGCTCATAAAATTGAAAATCCTTAGGTGATAGGGATCTAAACCTGTCTCATGAGCCATCGCTCCCCAACGGGCAACGGCAAATGATGAGTCGCTCCTGGCATTTCGCTTCAGTATTAGCGGTGCTGATGCCGACCAAAATCCCAAATTCCAAGTCCTCCCGGGGCAAATGATGAGTTGCTCCTGGCATTATTCCAGTGCATCAATACTGATGCCAAACAAGATCCAAATTCTAAGTCCCTAAACGGTGAATGATGAGTCGCTCCTGATATCACATTCCAGTGCAGCGATGCAGACGCCAACCAAAATCCAATCTCCCAAAATTCTCCCAGACCTACGGTTGGACCCCAAGTTGACTGCCGTATACAATCCACGGGCTTAAATAATTCTCACCATACCCATGCCCTACCGCAATCACCAGTTACGCGGCTAGTCTCCGCCCTTGGAATTATGCGCCATTTGGGGATGACCAACTCATGTGTCCTCACGATACATGAGGAGAACAAACTTACGGGATCCTCACGACTCGTAAGAAAACACCTTCGTAGGATCCTTATGACTCACAAAGAAAAAAACACGCTTGGGAGTCCCTACGACTCCTAAGGAGAAAGCACACCTACGAGATCCTTTTGACTCGTAGGGAGAAAATGCTTTTATGGGACCCTTACGGCTCATAAAATTAAAAAGCCTTAGGTGATAGGGACCTAAACCTGCCTCCTAAGCCATTGCTCCCCAACAGGAAAAAGCAAATGATGAACTGCTCATGGCATATGTGCTTCAGTGTTAGCATCGCTGATGCCTACCCTAACCCCAAAATTCCAAACTCTAATCCAATAGACCCATAAATCTTTAAACTGGGAACAGATGACCCCTAAGTCGTTAAACTGGGAACAAATGACCCCTAAGTCGTTAAATTAGGAGCGAGGGAAATCTCCTCATAGCAAATGATGATTCTCTCCTGGTACCATATTCCAGTGCAGCGGTGCTGATGCCAAACCAAAACCAAAATCCCCAAATCCTGTCATGGCAGATGATGATTCACTCCCGGTACCATATTCCAGTGTAGCGGTGCTGATATCAACCCAAATCACATCAAATCAGCAAAACAACCAATGACCTCCTTGGCAGAATCAAGCTCCACCTCGGAAACAAGCCAACTTCATCCTTGACACCTCAAGAAGCGGAGTAAGTCAAATCAAGCACCGACCGTCCAAGTCGCAAAAAGGGCAGAACCGACCGTCCAAGTCGCAAAAAGAGCAGAATCGACCGTCCAAGTCCCAAAAAGGGCAGAACCGACCGTCCACGTCGCAAAAAGGGCAACACCGACCGTCCAAGTCGCAAAAGTGGCAGAACTGACCGTCCAAGTCGCAAAAAGGGCAGCACCGACCGTCCAAGTTGTAAAAAGGGCAGCACCGACCGTCCAAATCGCAAAAAGGGCAGAATCGACCGTCCAAGTCGCAAAAAGGGCATCACCGACCGTCCAAGTCGCTAAAATGGTAAAACCGACCGTCCACGTCGCAAAAAGGGTATCATCGACCTCCACGTCGTCAAAACGGGAACCAAATTAAATCGATCTCCACGTGAAAAAAGATCCATCAATTTCATGCACACGACCCACATGTGCGGTGTGCATTTATTGATGGGGGCACTTTGTCGGGATCAAAAATTACACCCCGGTTGACCAAGTCAAAGTCAAAGTCAACCCCAAACCAAGTAGGCCCAAGTCCAAGTCAAAGGGACCGGCCCCATGGCAAAAGGAATGAAGCCATAAATTGGTTTAATGTAATTCTTTTATATATATATATGTATGTATAAAAATAAATGTATGTAAAATAACCAAAAGCCAAAATTTTGTAAACCCCATGGCTTATGTGCAAAAAGAGAAAAGCACATAAGGCATGGGGTGGCATAAGTGCCATTTGGCAAAGTCCAAGGGGCTATATGTAAAGTGTGTAGCCTATAAAGGCAAACATGATGAAAATATCTATGACAACTTTTTCCATTCTCTAAAATCCTAGGGTTTGTGCCTCCTTCTCCTTTCTCAAGGTTCTAAAACCTTCCCCCCTTTAAAATTAAATCAAAAGTTTAACTCTTCCCTTTTTCCTAAAAGAAATAGTTTTTCGCCACAAAACCCTTGAAGGGGAGTTCGGAACTTCAATCAGATCTCGAAAAGGGGGGACTTTTAAGTCTCACCCCCTTTTCTTTAAGATCCAGCCGATCAAGAGGAGGAGGAAGGAGACCCGTCTCCAAAAATCCAACTTTAGACAGATCCAAGACTCAAAAGAAGCTCCAGGGCTAAAGAGAGAAGAGAAAAGACCCCTTTGATCACCTCTGAAGATCTTTGGGGAGTTCAACTCCAAGACCCAAATTCGCAAAGGAGTTTAACTCCTATTCCAGATCATTTAGGAGTTTAACTCCAAATCTAAATCTTTTGGAGCTTAACTCCACTCAAAATCCCTTAGGAGTTCAACTCTAGCCCAGGGGTTAAGCCTTTTTTCCGCCGGTGTTCCCAGCGGTCGCATGCCGTGCACGTGACCCGCGGGTGCTAAAGCACCCACGTGCGCCTCACGCAACCCTCGGGCGTTCAGCGCCCAGCGGTCGCGTGCAGCGCACGTGACCCACGGGCACCCCATGGGCGCGTGCAAGGTACGTGGCCCACGGGCGCTAAGCGCCCACGTGCACCTCACGCTACCCGCGGGTGCTCAGTGCCCAGCGGTCGCGTGCTGCGCACGTGACCCACGAGCGCCCAGCACCACATGCCGTGCACGTGACCCGCGGGCGCCCAGCACCCATGTGCCGCGAACGTGACCGGCGGGCGCCAAGCGTCCACGTGCCAGGCACGTGACCCGTGGATGCCTAGCGTCCACGTGCCATGCACGCGTCTTTAAGACGCTCCTCCCCTATTTTATATGCACTCCACACTAAATATACTTCCCCCGTTAGAAAAAATTTCTAATGAGGCATTGTCCCACACCCCGTAAGGGGGCTGCTAGCCCCTTGCCCCCCAGCTCGCTATCCGGGTAGCGGGACCCCCATAAAACTCTGCGGGGCCCCCGATATATCCAAATCTCTTTCAAAACATACACACATTGCACGATGAGTTCGCATGACCTGTTTGACCCATCAATTGGAGCTTCCTTCACTCCAAAGGCGAGGGGTAATTAACGACAGCTTAGTCCGCGGCTGCCGGAGATTCGGATCCCCATAATTAATAAACCCTCGCCTACCCTAGGCAGGGAGAATCTGTAGTACGCCTAACAAGCGAGCGTGTATTCCTATCTCAATGGGGTGACGAAAAACACCCTACACGGAGGTCTGCATCTCACTCTACTAGGCTTGAGGATGTGCGATAACCCGCACCATCCCGATCGGGGTTCCCCAAAATGGGTTGTAGAGGCGTAATTGCACGGAATTAAATAACACACTTTTTAAAGAAAACGGTTTTTGAATGTTTAAGGTATTTAAATGTAAATTCGTATTTTCCAATAAACTAATGTCCCAAGAGTTATCGTGCTATGTCAAAAATGTGTGTTGTGATAAGGTAGATCATTGCCTCGTGAGTTTTCTAAAGGTATTAGGGTAAAAAATTAAATAAAAGCCGTATATAAACATGATCGTATTTTACTGTAAAAGTGAAATAGAAATTGCAATACTTATTATTTTGAGGTGAAACTTATTCTAATGTCTTCATTTATATTTGTTGATCATTATGAGGGAATATAGTATTTTATTGTTTAAGAAAAATAGAGTTTTTAAAGAAAAACGAATCGGAAGTCGAAATAACTCTGCTTCCGACGAGTTTTGAAATAGATTGTTTTAGAATAAAGATAGAGAAGGGGAGTGGAGACTTACAGATTTTCAAACAAGAGGAGAGAGAAGGGAAGCTATTGGAACCGTCGGGGAGTTGTTTCGTCGCCGGATTCTTCTTAAAACGTCGCCAGAACTTCACCTCTTGCTAACTCCACTTGTATAATTTTAGACTTGAAAATTTTAGAGAGTTTTTGTAATGGAATTTTGAATGAGGAGGGGTGAAATGTGGTATGGTATTATCGGGAAAATTAGAGTTTAGGGTAATGAATTGGAGAATTAAAAATATGCATTAAAAATGAACTAAAGAGAGCAATTATCACTCTCTGGATGTTTTCAGAGTAAACAAACAACATGGGGGTAGTGGGGTAGGCGATGGGGTGCCAGAGGAAAAATTTTGAGGCATTAGCCACGGGGGGGATCGGCGGCGCCGGCCATAAGCCTGATCTCTCCGGTCGTTTGGTGGGGTCGGGGGCTTGGATCTCCGCCACGTGTCAGGGTCTGTTGGTATAGCATTTCCCACATGTTTGTTTTATCCGTGACTTTTCATTTTACATGTAGTGCACGTGTAAACCTTTAGGCTTCTAAAAGTTTAAAAGAAAAATCAATTAAAAATATATGTGGCTGGAGGGATTCGATCACAGTGGCTGTGTCACAGCAGTGCAAGACTTTACCAATGAGCTACAAGTTGTTTGTTGCTGTTCAAAAGCAATTCAAATACTTATAGTGTACATAGGATCGCAAATACTCCATTTGTACATTAAAATTTAATCAAATTTCCTGTACACTGAAACAGAGTTGTTACACGGCTGGCCGATGCTTTTCAAGAGGGTCTAAGGACGGCCCAGCAGTCCATTGTTACATCATCTAAGAGGGCAGCAGCTCTCAGGCCAACCCAGCATAAGGGCACCGTAGCAGAGTTTAGGAAGCTCGGTCCGTCCACATTTATAGGATTGGAGGAGCCATTGCCAGTGGAGCAGTGTCTAGATGACACAGAGAACCTGGTTGTTGCCGCGCAGATTTCAGATGAGAAAAGGGTGGATGTAGTACGCATCGAATTGGCAGATTACGCTCGCGAGTGGTGGGTCGTAGAGGAGACCCGTCTGACCAAGCTGATCAGTTGGGCGACCTTTTCGTGAAGTTTCTTGAAGAAGTTCTTTCCGCAGTCTGCTCGGGAGGAAATGGTGGAGAAGTTCATTAGCTTGAAACAGAATGGCGGATCCGTTGATACACATGCGGCTGAGTGGACCCGACTCAGTTGATTTGTGGGGCCCTTGGTTGCCAATGAGGCAGATAGAGCGAGGCGGTTTATGCGTAGCTTGGATGTGGAGATACAGAGACATATAATATCTCTGAGATTGACCACCTTCTCCTAAGTTCTCAAGGTGGCTAGCGAACAACAGAGTTTATCGGTGAAAGTCAAGGGCAATCTACCGCAAGAGATTGTAGTGCGGAAGATTGCGTTCACACCAAACAGAGCTCCTATATATAAAGGTATTCCAGTAAACACATGAGGGATAGTACCTATGAAGAAGCCTTTTGTATCAGATCAGAAAAAGGATGCGATTTGTGACTTTTGCCATCTACCCGGACATACGTAGAAAGAGTGTTGAAGGAGGCTCGGACTTTGTCTAGTTTGTGGATCAGCTGACCATACCATCAGTGCATGCCCTTCGAAGCTACGATCGAGAAACGATATTCAGAAACCACCGTAGAAGCAGATTTATGGGCAGAAGCTGATCACTCAGAGGCCCAATCAGGGACGGTCCTTCACCTTGACGGCCGAAGAGGCCAAGACGTCAGATGATATTGTTTCAGGTATCCTACTTGTTTATAATTTTCCCACATTGGCATTATTTGATTCAGGTGCATCCCATTTCTTCATGTCATCTAAGTTTATTAATGCGCACTTTTTCCCACACACGGCCCAGTCTAGTTGCAAGGACATACACACTAGGAATAGGAGAATTATATCTAGTAGTGACTGCAAGGGTTGTTTGATTGTTATTTGCGGACAGGAGTTATTCGCAGATTTCTTGGTGATTGATACTGGTGTTGGGGTAAAAAATTACACCCCGGTTGACCAAGTCAAAGTCAGTCAACCCCTAGCCAAGTGTGCCCAAGCTCAAGCGAACTGGGCCCAAGCCCGAGTCAAGACCAAGAATGGAAGGGGCCGGCTCTATACCAAGAATGAAGCTATAAATTAATTCAATGCAATTTTTTAGAAATAAATGTACGAAAAATGGGTAGAAAGCCAAAATTTTGTAAATCTCATGGCTTATGTGCAAAAAGAAATAAGCACATAAGGCATGGGGTGGCACAAGTGCCATTTGGGAAAGCCTAAGAGACTATATGTAAAGTGTGTAGCCTATAAAGGCAAACATGATGATAAAATCAACAACTTTTTCATTCCCTTCAAAAGTTAGGATTTTGTGCCTCCTTCTCCTTCCTCAAGGTTCTAAACCTTCTTCTCTTTTCTGAATTAAATTAAGAGTTTAACTTTTCCTTTTTCAAAAAGAAATAGTTTTTCACCATAAAATCCTTGGAGGGGAACTCGGATCTTCCATTAAATCTCCAAAATGGGAGATTTTTAAGCCTCACCCCCTTTTTTCTCCAAGATCCAGCCAACAGAGAGGAGGAAGAAAGAGACCCATCTCCAAAAGTCCCACTTTGGGATGATCCAAGGCTCAAAAGAAGACCCAAGGCTAAAAGGGAGAAGAAAGGGTTCCCCTTTGATCATCTCTGAAGATTTTTTGGGAGTTCAATTCCACTTGTCAAAATCTTTTGGAGTCTTTCGGAGTTTAACTCCATTCAAAATCTTTTGGAGTCTAACTCCATAAATAAAATCCTTTTAGGAGTTTAACTCCATTTAAAATCTTTTAGAGTTTAATTCCATAATAAAAATTCTTTTGGAGTTGAACTCCACAATAAAAAAATAAAAAAATCCTTTTGGGAGTTTAACACCACATCCGGGGCTAAGCCCCTTTTTTTGCAGGCGCCCAGCGTCCATGTGCCGGGTGCATGAAGCGCTCACGCGCCTTGTACGTGGCCCGCGGGCGCCCGGCGCCCATGTGCCGGACGAGTGAGGCGCTGGCGCCCAGCACCCACGCGTCCTTAGGATGCTACTCACCCCTTTTTTCCATACATTTCCTACTAAAAATACCCCCGTAAATTCGGCGAGGCCCCCCGACATATCCTAAAACCTTCAAAACACAACACACGTACACGAAACATTGAGTTTGCATGACCAGTTTCACTCGTCAATCGGAGGTTCCCTCGCTCTAAAAGCGAGGGTAATTAACGGCAGCTTAGTCTGCGGCTGCCGGAGATTCGGATCCCCACGATCTATAAACCCCGGCCTATCTTAGGCAGGGGGAATGGCACGCCTCACTTCCAGGTGTACGGCAAGGAGACGCGATGGGTCACGCGACGTATTTACTCAGAAATAAACACGCTAAGCGTATTTAAGCAATATAAAGTAAATGTACACAAGAGACAGGAATATAAATGAACAGCAACTTTATTTATTAAACATTCTTTTACATATACAACTGGAATGTAAATACATGAATAGAAAGTAATGCCTAAACAATGACATAACTGAAATGAAAAGTATGTACAAGTGCCTACAGCTCTAGGTCGATAGCAAATTGCTCCAATTCCTCGGTACTGGGCTCGGTCTCTAGTGTGTCCAAATCACCTGACAACATTCCAAATAAAGAAGAAAAGGAATGTCGTCAGCGAACAATCGCTCGGTGAGTCCAAAAAGATGAGTAGAGATAGAATAGACAGAAAGAGAATATGACTCATAATATTTGATTATATTGTTAATGCAGTTGTTTGTAGCTTGGTACAGAATATGCCAGTGTATATGAGAGGAGTCCCACTATTCCGGAGACTAAGGTATACGGAGCACAAGGAACCGTTCAGCCACGGTACAACGGCAATGGATTTTCAGGTTAAGTGTATTAAGGTTACAGTCTCGTGCCACTTCTAACACATTCCGTACCAATCTACCCTTTTAAAACCCCGTAATGTCTTTTGTATTGATTGTATTGTTTTGTTATATAGATGGATGACTTGCCAAAACCATGATATCAGTAAACAGAATGGATATAAATGGATAGTCATGTAGACGGCGTATATCCATGATTCGGTCCAGTCAATATATATTGATATAGATTGAATAGACGGATTCATGTTGAAGTTTATACTTGAATCATATTCAAGTCATATTGATTAGATTGAGACTCTGTCTGAGTCAAACACTTTGAAAAGAAATTGAAGTCCTGAATTAGTTTTGATGTTATCGGTAACTGCTGCACACGGACAGCAGGATTTATGTTTTTTTCCCAAGACAATTATCGTATTGATAACACCGTTTTTTAGATTTTCTACCTTAGATAGGTAAGCACCCACATTCTCTGGCTCCTTGAGACGCAAGAGAATTGGTCCCGCTTAAACCTATATTTATTAGGGTTCTTATTGTAATTTAATATAACTTGAGGGGGGTTTATCTAAAATAGTTTGATACACATTCAAAATAGACCTCAAGTATTTAATTATCGTCATTAGGATTTTCATAGATATATATTTTATAAAAGTGAAATTTTTAGTGAGTAGAACCTAGTTTTCATTGTATATGGTATTTTAATGAAATAGTGGAATTATATTGTATTTGGATGGTAGTTTCATGTAATGGTGATTTATTGGATTTAGAAAACTTGGAATATTTGTATAATATATTTAAAATAGATCTTTTGATAATATTCATATATATATTTAAAAATAAATTTTATTTATTTTCTAGAAATCTCATTTTCTTAAAAATAGCATTAAAAATTCCATCGAGATCGAATGCTCCTTGCGGAGGTCTGCATCTCGTTCTACTAGGCCCGAGGACGTACGATAATCCACACCATCCCGATCAGGGTTCCCCAAAATGGGTTGTAGAGGCGTAATTGCAAGGAATTAATGAACTCTTTTTAAAGAAACGGTTTTGTAATAGTTTAGGGTATTTTATTGTAACTCGTAATAATCCCTAAAATATTGTCCAAAAGTAAATCGTGCTATGTCCAATATGTGTGTTGTGATGAGGTAGGTCCTTATCTCGTAAGTTTTCTAAAGGAAATACAAGAAAATATGTGAATTATGTCGAAATGTAAAGTATATGGTATTTTACCGTATAAATGCGATAAAAGCTGCATAAAAGATTCTTTTGAGATGAAACTTGTTCTAATGTGTTTATTTATGTTTGTTAAACATTATATGAGAGTATGGTATTTTAGGGTTTAAGAAAAATAGAATTTTTTAAAGAAAAACGAAACGGAAGTCGGATTAACTCCTCTTTCGTTGAGTTTTAAAAATGAAAGTTTTTAGAATAGGAAAAGAGAGGGGACTTATTGGCTACAAGGTTAGAGGGGAGAAGGGGAAAGCTACGGAAAGTGTCGGGACGTCGTTTCGTCTTCGGAATCTCCTCGGAACTTCGTCCTTTGCTAACTCCACTTGCACAACTATATGGATTTGAGAATTTTGGAGAGTTTTGGTACTTGATTTCAGAATGAGAAGTGCCAAAGGGTATGGTTGTATTTATATGGTAGGATTAGGGTTTAGGGTATAAATTTGAGAATTAAAATACATTTAATCATGGAGTAATGCTCAGTTTTAATTCTCTGGAAAATGTGCAGAGAAAATAAACAGTATGAGAGAAGTTGGGTAAGCCAAGGGGGGCCAGGCAAAAGAAATGGGAACCATTCCCTACGGGCGGCTCGGCGGTGCCGGCCCTAACCCCAAATCTCACCGGCCATTTCCCGGTGGTTGGTGCTTGGATCGTCGCCACGTATCCCCGTCGCCT
Organism: Agapanthus africanus; assembly: GCA_030015575.1. NCBI lineage: Eukaryota > Viridiplantae > Streptophyta > Magnoliopsida > Asparagales > Amaryllidaceae > Agapanthus > Agapanthus africanus. The sequence continues at coordinate 100,180,102 of CM057350.1, read as the reverse complement.
CATATCCCCCAGTGCACGTGTTTGTTTATTCTGTGACTCTTCATTTTACGTGCAGTGCACGTGTAAACCCTTGGGCTTATAAAAGTTTAAAAGAAAATTAAATAAAAAGATAATATGGCTGGGGGGATTCGATCACAGGGGCTACGTCACATCAGTGCAAGGCTTTACCAATGAGCTACAAGTGATTTCTTGCTGTTCAAAAGCAAATCAAATACTTATAGTGTACACAGGGTTGCAAATACCCTAATTTTACATTAACTTTTAAATATATTTCTGTACATTGAAATTGGAGTTGTTACAGGGAATCTTTATATGCCTGACAAGCACGTGCATTCCCATCTTAATGGGGCGATGAAAAACACCCTACAACTGGCACCTATGATGTTGTCTTAGGAATGGATTTTCTTGGCATTTTCCACGCTCACATTGATTGAAGGGCGAAGAAGGTGATTTTTCCAGATTCCCAGATATACATAGTCATATTCTCGAGAGGTAGGAAATTTTTTGGGCCAGTCAAATTTAGGGCTAGGTTGATAAGTGTCGTTCTTTCGTTGATGGAAGTAAAACAAGGAAGAAGCACCAGCAGTAGTTCGGGATTTTATGGATGTGTTCGAGGACATCTCGGGTTTGAAGGGTTTCCTAGCACGGCAGCAAGGTTTTGGGGGTATCTTCCATGCCAATTTTAAATTTTTCCGTTCTAGCTAACCCTAACCCTAGAATCGTCTACTAGAAATCCGACGGAATGAAATGCAAACGACTTTGCAAGTAAAGTGAACAAAGGATACAACCTTTGTAGACCGGTCCTGCACTTCATTAGCTCCGTGCAGTCATCCCTTCGCTGCGATCATGAACTCCCAGACTCTAGAGAGGCTCCACAAGATATACGGATCAAGCTTGCTAGAAGATTTCGAGGCCGGAGATGATCTACATCGAAGAGACACTAACCCAAGCTATCTCTTTACTAATTATGGAATTAGTGAAGCAAACACCCTATACTAAATGGCAAGTAGTAGAGCATGATGAAGTAGGAAGTGGGCTCACTTTAGATTTATTTTTCTCACATGTTTTCATCACTTGATCAAAAGCTAGAGAGCAAAAATCATGAGGAAGAAGAAGATCAAACTCAAGTGAAGAAGTGATGAATGAATAAAGATGAGGTTAGAAATGCAACCTTAGTTAGTGTATGTCATGCACTAACCATTGTAGAGAATAAACCATTCTATAAGGTTATGGGTTGGGTTGATAAATATCCTAAGCTAGACAAAAGAGTGGACTTAGTCAAAGGTTCATACAAGCTTTTACAAGCTTTGAACATTAAACTAATTCTCCACTATTTGTTTAACTTTGAAATAAATTATAAACCCTAATTTAACCCTAGCATGGTATAAGTCTCATACTTATAGGTTGCATATGTAACCTAGCATGACACAAACATGTACATAAATATCCATATCACATATATACAATGTGCACATCACCAGAGAACTGCCATCTGACGTGAGGTATAATACCATCTGAGAGTTCTTGGCGAGTCCGTTCAGGGTACCCAGTCTACACTGAGCACCTTTATACTATCTCTGATGTCAAACACCAATGGATATGGGATCATCCATCACCCATCTACATGGGTCGAGAAGCTATACGCTAGTCTACTCTGGTATATCGATGCCCTGTTTCGATACACCCACGACTAGGAACATTTGAAGGATGTACTTAATGACTACTCTGTCCCCACTAGTATGATCTGCATCATAGTCCTGGTAGTCAAGTACTCATCCTAAGGGCTTTATTAATATGTAACATAGAGACAATCAGTGTACATGTTAAGATAAAGAGCAACCGGATAGCATACTATCATGTCAAGCAAGAAAGTCCTCCATGTATATGTCCAAGCATCCACTACAATATACATCGTATGTACAGTAATGGCCTCTAGGGCACACATATAACTAACAATTCGGTTATATGCGATACAGCCAGGTTATCGGATCAAGAGTTGATTCGATAAGTTGTTACATATAAAAATTAGTCGGTTATATGTGATATAGCCAGATTATTAAATCAAGAGTTGATTTGATAATCTAATTTATAATTATATATTTGATATATTAATTTACATTAACTAGTATTAGCTCACTTATGATTTCTTTTCTCACTTGATGTGCACATTGTATATATATGATATGTATATTTGTGTACATGTTTGTGTCATGCTAGGTTACAAATTCAACATATTAATATGAGACTTATACCATACTAGGGTTTGTGTTTCGGTTTTATTTATTATTAAGTAATTCACAAAACATTTGAATTAGTCATGGATAAGCTTGTAGAAGCTTATTGACACATTGACTTATTCAACTCTTTTATCATTGCTTAAGATATTTGTTAACCCAACCCTTAACCTTAGCCCTTGGTTTATTCTCTACATGAGTTAGGCATGAGAGGATAACTCACCATGGTTGAATTTCTAACCTCATGATTTATTCATTCATAACTCTCTCTTCATCTTCTTCTTCATGAGCTCAAAGAAAAAGGTTTTCTAGGGTTTTGAGAGGTGATGAAATATTGTGAGAAAAATAATTCTAAAGTGGGCCCACTTCCTACTTCATCATCCTCTACTACTTGCCATTTAGTATAGGGTGTTTGCTTCACTAATTCCACAATTAGTGAAGAGATAGCTTGGGTTAGTGTCTCCTCGACGTAGATCATCTTCGGCCTCGAAGTCTTCTAGCAAGCTTGATCTGTACATCCTGTGGAGTCTCTCTAGAGTCCGGGAGTTTATGATCGCAACGAAGGGATGACTGCACGGAGCTAATGAAGTGAAGGACCGGTCTACAAAGGTTGTATTCCTTGTTCACTTTACTTGCAAAGTCGTTTGCATTTCATTCCGTCGGATTTCTAGTATACGATTCTAGGGACAGGGTTAGCTAGAACGGCAAATTTTTGAATTTGGCATGGACGATGCCTCTCGAAACCTTGTTGTCATGCTAGACAATCCTGCAGTGGTGTCCCAATATCCACTTACATTAACACCATACTAAAGGGGTTTAGTATGGAGGATTCTAAGCGTGGTGGTTCGCCCACTTACTCATGGATCACTCGCGTGCAAGGGATACCCTATGCTTCGGCAGTAGGCTCTATCATGTATGCGATGTTATGAACCAAACCAGATGTAGATGACTCACTAGGTGTAGTGATCAGGAATCAATCGGATCTTGGGAGAATCACTGGACAGCTGTGGAGGACCTTCTTAAGTACTTGAGAAGCACTAAAAGAAAGTTCTTGGTTCCAGTTTCCAGAGTGATAAGTTTGACTGAGAGTTAGTCATAGGCATTGTCTTTACCCTCAGTGGAGGGACAGTATGTTGGAAGAGTTCCAAGCTAGATACCATGACATACTAGACGATAAAGGTTGAATATATTGCTACCAACGATACTACTAAAATGGCTGTCTGGGCATTACTTGTTCATGATATGAACATAGTTCCTACCATTGAGCGTCCAATAATTGTTATTGTGACAACAATGGAGTTGTGGATTTGGCCTAGGAACACCGGTCCCATCAACGTTCCAGACATATTCTGAGGCAAGTATCACCTGGTCAGGAAGATGGTTGATCTCTAAGGGATCAAGGTAAGGAGAGCAGATTTTGAGGTTAACACGGCGGATCCACTTACCAAGGCCTGCTTCCCCAAATACTATTTGAGAGATTTTTGGGATGGCTGAGTATGGGATAGTATAACCAATGCTAAATTGTTGGATATTAGATACTACAACATATGGCCTTAGTGCAAGTGGGAGATTGTTAGTTATATGTATGCCCTAGAGGCCATTACTGTACATGGGATGTATATTGCAGTGGATGCTTGGACATATATAGAGAGTACTTTCTTGCTCGATATGATAGTATGCTATCTGGTTGCTCTTTGTCTTAACATGTTGACATGTATACGTGATGCTGTCTTGCTCTCACATGTTGATAAAGCCCTTAGGATGTGTACTAGACTACCAGGACTATGATGGAGATCATACTAGTAGGGCCAAGGATAGTCCACAAGTACACCCTATAACTATTCTTAGTCGTGGGAGTATCGAGACAGGGTATCGATATTCCAGAGTAGACTAGCGTATGCGCATCTTGACCCATATGATGGGCGATGGATGATCCCACATCCATTGGGGTTTGACATCAAATATGGTATACGGGTGCTCAGTGGAGACTGGGTATACTGAACGGACTCGCCGAGAACTCCTAGATGGTATTATACCTATCGTCAGATAGCAGTTCTCTGGTGACACTGGTACAGGTTAGTCTGTCGACCCGAGATCGTCATAGAGTCTTATGTGATTCCCACTGTACTTTGATTTTCACCATACTACGGTCAAGAGATCGTGCAAAAAGGTGATTTTTGGGTACAGTCCCGAGTCACATGGAGGCAATGAGCGATAGGAGGGGATTCGTCTCTCCCGGTATTGGGAGTTGATGTTGCGCTATGCTCGATTGGCCATAACATGAAATCCCTGGTCATGGTTGCTGAGATTTACTGGTAAGTGTTACCAGTAGTTTCTCGAACCGTGATGGACCTTGCATCGGCATGAATTATCAGGCTATTGGGTCTGACGTTATACCACCCCCAGGCTATGATATGCGACATATCTGTCGAAGAGATCGGACTGTACGGAAGTGTTACTGATTGGATTCGCAAGAGTATGAGCAGGATTTCTTGTTAATCTTCTGATCGCTCAATACCCGGGTGGTCGTTACATTTGGCAAATCGCTTGCGACTTGTGGGTGTTGATATGATCATCACCTAATGCCGGCGTATTGACGAGTCTTTAGAGTCCTATACAGAGGTTTCCTGGTTCATGCGAAACGAAGTAGGAGCACATATGTGATATGTGCGGGACCGAGATTAATGCGCGTATGTGATACCGCGTTCTATTCTCGCGATATGTGATATCGGTCGGTTATATGTGATATAGCCGAGTTATCGGATCAAGTGTTGATTCAATAAGTTGATTCATATGATATTAGTTGGTTGTATGTGATATAGCCGGATTATTAAATCAAGTGTTGATTTGATAATTTAATGTATAATTATATATTTGATATATTAACTTACATTAACTAATATTTGCTCACTAAGTATTCTTTTTCTCACAAGTGTGCATATAGTATATATGTGATATATATTAATGTACATATTATTGTGTCATGCTTAATGTCACATGCTACATAAGTGTATGAGACTTATACCATTCTTTATTTAATGTATGATTTTTATTTATCTAAGTAATTCAAAAATAGATGGATTTTTGTCATGGTTACAAGCTTGTAGAAGCTTATGGAAATGTTGACCAAGTCCACTCTTTTTGTTTCACTTGTAGATATTTATTAATCTAACCATTAAACCTCACCCATGGTCAAGTCTCTACATGAGTTAGTGCATGACGCTAACTCACCTATGGTTCATATTCTCACCTTATGAGTTTTCATTTTGTTCATCACTTCATCTTCTTCCTCATGAAAAGCTTGCTAGCTTTTTCCAAGGTGAGAAAATATTGAGAGAAAAAGAAAACTAAAGAGAGCTCATTTCCTACTTCATCATCCTCTACTATTAGCCATTTAGTTTAGGGTGTTTGCTTCACTAAACTCTAATTTAGTGAAGAGATAGCATGAGCTTGAGTCTCCTCGACGTAGATCATCTTCGGCCTCGAAGATTTCGAGCAAGTTTGCATCTTTCACCTTGTGGAGCCTCTCAAGAGTTCGGAAGATCATACTCGCAGTGAAGGAGCATCTACACGGAGCATTTGAAGTGAAGGACCGGTCTACAAAGGTTGTATTCCTCATTCACATAGTATGTAAAGTTGTTTGCATGCTTATTATTTATATCTCTAGTTAAGATTCTAGGGTTAGAGTTATTTAGAACGGCAAATTTTTGAAAATGGCATGGACGATTCCTCCCAAAACCTTGCTGCCGCGCTAAGTAACCCTACAGTGGAAAGGTTTCCTAGCACGGCAGTAAGGTTTCGGGAGGCATCGTACATGCCAATTTCAAATTTTGCCGTTCTAGCTAACCCTAACCCTAGAATCGTCTACTAGAAAAGCGACGGAATGAAATGCAAACAACTTTGCATAAGAAGTGAGCAAGGAATACAACCTTTGTAGACCTTTCTCTCACTTCAATAGCTCCGTGTTGTAGTCCCTTCGCTGCGATCATGAAGTCCCGGACTCTAGAGAGGCTCGCATGAAGAAATGAACATGCTTGCATCGAAGTCTTTGAGGCCGAAGATGATCTACGTCGAGGAGACACTAACCCAAGCTATCTCTTCACTAATTGTGGAATTAGTGAAGCAAATATCCTAAACTAAATGGCAAGTAGTAGAGGATGATGAAGTAGGAAGTGGCTCACTTTAGAATTGGTTTTCTCACATTTTTCCTCACATCTCCATTGAAGCTAAAAAGTTCTGAGGAAGAAGAAGAATGAACTCTTGAGAGAGTGAAGCAACCATGGGTGAGTTAAGTATCATATACTTAACCTTTGTAGAGATTTAACCAAGGCTAGGTTAATTGGTAGGGTTAACAAATCTTAGGTAAAACAAAACTTGAAGACTTAGTCAATGATCTACAAGCTTCTACAAGCTTATATGCCATGACAAAATCATTTAGTTTTAGAATTACTTAATCCATTAAAAACCCTAGGATTAAACCAAGCATGGTGTAAGTCATACACACACCCAAGTTGCATGTATCATCAAACATGACACAAAATAATGTACACTTGCATATATCACATATATATAATGTGCACAAACCAAGTGAGAAAAGAAATCTTAAGTGAATTAATATTAGTTAATGTAATTTAATATATCAAATATATAATTATACATTAAATCATTAAATCAACATTTGATTTAATAATCCGGCTATATTACTTATAACCGACTAATATCAAATGCAACAACTTATCGAATCAACACTTGATTCGATAACCCGGCTATATCACATATAACCGACCTATGTCACATGTCGCGAGAATAGAATAGGGTATCACATATCATATTAATCTCGGTCCAGCACATATCACATATGCGCTCTTACTCCGTTTCGCTTGAGCCAGGAAACCTCTGTATAGGACTCTAAAGACTCGTCAATACGCCGGCAGTAGGTGATGATCATATCAAACACTTACAAGCCACAAGCAGTCTGCTAAACGTAACGGCCATCCGGGTATTGAGAGATCAGAAGATCAACAAGCAAGTCTGCTCATACTCCTGCGAATTCAATCAGTAACACTACCGTACAGTCCGGTCTCTTCGTCTGATATGTCGCATATCTCGTCTAGGGGTGGTAAATGTCAGACCCCAGTAACTCGATAAGTCGTGCCGATGTGAGGCTCATAACGGGTCGAGAAACTACTGATAACACTTACCAGTATATCTCTGAAACAGCCCTGGCTAGGGACTTCCTATTATAGCCAATCGAGCACAGCGCAACATCAACCCCCAATACCGGAAGAGACGAAACCCCTCCTATCGCTCATTGCCTCCATGTGATTTGGGACTGTACCCGAAAGCCACCGTTTTGCACGTTCTCTTGAATGTGGTAAGGTGGAAATCAAAGCACAGTTGGAATCACACAAGACTCTATGATGATCTCGGGTCTACAGACTAACCTGTACCAGTGTCACTAGAGAACTGCCATCTGACATGAGGTATAATACCATATGGGAGTTCTCGGCGAGTCCGTTCAGAGTACCCAGTCTCCACTGAGCACCCGTATACTATCTCTGATGTCAAACACCAATGGATATGGGATCATCCATCGCCCATCTACATGGGTCGAGAAGCTATACGCTAGTCTACTCTGGTATATCGATGCCCTGTCTCGATACACCTACGACTAGGAACATTTGAAGGATGTACTTAGCGATTACACTGTCCCCACTAGTATGATCTGCATCATAGTCCTGGTAGTCAAGTACTCATCCTAAGGGCTTTATCAACATATAACATAGAGACAATCAGTGTACATGTTAAGACAAAGAGCAACCAGATAGCATACTATCATGTCGAGTAAGAAAGTCCTCCCTATATGTGTCCAAGCATCCACTACAATATACATCGTATGTACAGTAATGGCCTCTAGGGCATACATATAATTAACAATCTCCCACTTGCACTAGGGCCATCTGTTGTAGTATCCCATACCCAACAATCAGCAGTGGTTGTAGTATCTCATACTCCATCCCATAAAAGTCTCTCTTGGGAAAAGGCCTTTGTGGGTGGATCCGCTGCGTTGTCCTCTATAGTCTACTCTTCTATCCTCGATCTCCCTGGAGATCATCCATCTCCATGATCAATTGATATTGCCTAAGAATATGTCTGGATCACTGATGGGACGGTGGTTCCTAGGCCTAAACCACAACTCCATTGTCACACAATGGTAGGAACGAAGTTCATCTCATGGACTAGTGTATATCCAGATTGCCTCTTTGGTAGCATCCTCAGTAGCGATGTATCCAGCCTTTATCGTCTAGTTTGCTACGGTATCTAGCTTGGAACTCTTCCAACATACTGTCCCTCCACTGAGGGTAAAAACAATGCCTGTGACTGACATTCAGTCGACCTTACCACCCTGGAAGCTATCCAGTGATTCTCCCCAGGATCGATTGCTACCAACTCACTACACATAGTGAGAATCCTAACACCCACTTAGATCTATCTCATAGATCTAAAACCCAGGATTTAGGAGGTATCACCTTGATCCTATATGGAGAATCCTTATGATAAGAGGAGATTGACCACGTGTAGCATAGGAAACTCCTTTTCTATCAAGAGTATGTCTTTCATGTACATTACGAGGAAGACCACCTTACTCTCTACTACCTTTTTGTATATATAAGGTTCATCTACAATTTTAATGAAGTCAAACTCTTTGACTACCACATCAAAACAGATGTTCCAACTCCGCGATGCCTGCTTTAACCCATAAAGCAACTTGCATACGTTTCCGCTGCTCCCACTGTCTATGAAGCCCTCTGGCTATGTACTTATAGACGCTCTCTTCTAAATCACTATTTAGAAATGTAGTCATGACACCCAACCGCCAAATATCGTAGTCATAGTATGTAGCAATGGAAAGTAGGATCCGGATGGACTTAAGCATAGGCAGTAGAAAAGGTTTCATCATTATCCACATCTGGTCGATGACGAGAACCTTTTACAACAAGCCTTAGCTTTGAAAGTCTCAACTTTTCCATGTACACCAAGTAATCTTCTCAAGATATACTTGCTCCTGATGGGGATTTAACCCTTCAGATATAGCAACCAAAGTCCATACTTTGTTGGTGTATATAGATTCCATCTCAGATCGCTTAGCATCCATCCATTCTCACAGAGTTCCCACTCTTGATGGCCTGCTCGAAACTAGTTGGGTCATCATCTCATGATGCAATTCTCGCTCCCACTGTCATAGAGAAAACTGATGTATCTCTCAAGTGGATGAGGAACCCTACCAGATCGGCGGAGAGGCTGAGGTTCATCGGGAACTATTGAATCCTCTGGTTCTACCAAATCATCAGCTGCAGTTTGTATAGCTGGAACTCCTTCCAGTTCTACATCATGACCATTAATTTCTTCACAAGAAATTCCCTTTCCCAAAGGTGGCATGCTTAGAAACAAAACACCTTTTGTTCTTCGGTGTGGTAGAAGATATTCCCTTGCGAATGCTTGGGATATCCAACAAACTTCCACAGAACTGATCTTGCCTCGAGCTTGTCCGGATTTTGCTTTTAGGCATAGGCCGGACAACCCCAAATCTTAACATACTTAAGAGATGGGCTCTTCCCATACCATATCACATATGGAGTGGTAGGCACCTGATTTGGTTAGAACCCTATTCAATAGGTATGCAGCTTCTCAAGTGCTTAACCCAAAAAGGAAATAGGCAACTCAGTAGTACTCATCATAGAGCACACCATATCACATAGGGTGTGATTGCTCCGTCCCGATACACCTACGTACTGTGGTGTATACGGAGGAGTAATGCTGAGAGAGAATCTCATTCTCCTTTAGAATAGTCCAGGAAATCCGTGCTCAAGTATTCTCCTCCCTAATCACATCAAAGGACATAATACTTATATCCATTTTGGTTCTCTACTTCTTTCTTATATTCATTGAATTTCTTAAAAGCTTCAGACTTGTGTTTCAAGAGGAACATATGTCCGAATCTTGAGAGATCATCAGTAAATGTAATGAAGTACAAAAAACCAGTTCTGGCATGTGTAGACAGGGGACCTTCATACACCATCATGTATCAATCCCAAGAGTTCATTAACTCTTTCTCTGTTTCCAATAAACGGAGCTATGGTCATCTTATCTTTGTGACATGACTGACAAGTTTCACAAGATATAAATTCAAACTGATTTAAATATGCATCTTTATGTAACTTAGCTAGTCGTGTCGCATTGATATGACCTAGTCTACAATGCTTCAAGAAGGATCCGTTCATTTCTGAACTCTTCCTCTTGTGTGTGTTCTGTACGTTAAGAACTGTAGTTTGATTTAGAACGTATATGCCCTTAGACAACGTGCCTGAACCGATCAACTCTTGATATAGGAAATGTTCAAAACATTATCCAACAATACAAATTATATCCTTCTTTACATAATAAAGAGACTGATATGATATTGTATATCAGGTTCGATATCTAATAACATTCGTTCAGAATTAATGTATTTGGTATTACAGGGTGATAACTGCCAACTTGGTTTGGCTACAACACTTGCACCGTTTCTAACTCTTAAAACTTATCACCCATTCTCAGTTCTCTACCTATCTGTAGCCCATGTAACAGATTATATATGCGGAATCCTGATCCGGTATCTCATACCCAGGACGTAAAGTAAACTGAGAAACAGTTCTCTGTAATGAACACACCCGAAGAAGATGCATCATCATGCACTTTCTTCGTTTGGGCGGCATGGGAATCGTGGTAATCCCCTATTTCCTGCTCAGTCTTATAACAATTATAAGTTAGAACGGGACCAACATTCTCCAGCTCAGTATAACAAGCGGGTTCGGTCAATACATCCATATTATTATCTTGATTAAGGCGTGACATAGTCGCTACCTGGAGAGAGAGAGAAGAAAACACTCAGCGTATGCTCTTGCAAGATTATATTGGTTATTAATATATCTAATCAGGATGACTCCCACTATTTTAGTCAAATCTTCCTTCAAACCATAAAAGGAAAGACTAGCCGGGATTAATTACACCCTACAAATTCGCCAATTTTTCAGCCAGGCCAGTGCCGGTACTTTGAGGGAGGTTCCCCGTGCTTTCGCATGGACCTAATTAAAATAAACCTCGTTTTCCCAGGGGCGTAACCCCGTTGATACCTTTCTAGACACCTACTTGTTCAGCTAATTGTAATGTATAAGACTCTCCTACGAGTAACTCTTACTCGCAGTGAGTATCGGGATCCAACTATCTTATAGAAGGTATGCATTCTCATTGCAAATTTCAACACTTGAAATTCCCGATAATGTTTTGCCCCTAGCAACTTATGATCCTAACAAGGTCAACAAATTATGAGCGCTAGCCAAGTTCAACCCGTCATTTCCTGATTGAATTAAACCCACCCGCATGACCCTTAATAAGGTCAACAAAGTCGCACGACTATCCTAATCGAATCGCATCATATGCTAAAAGATCAGCACTAATCAGCTACCGCACACTACGCCTTGACAAGGTCAACAAACGCAGCACGAATACTAACTATTACTTATCTGAAACGACGGAGGGCTAGACAGGTTTTTAAGAAAACCTTTTGCGTAATGAACTTAATATCGTTATAGAATCAAATAATTTAAATAGAGCGTTTTTTAGGCCTTTGCTAGTTTTGCTAAAGAGGTCACTCCCGGTGAAGGGATCTCAGCTCTTTCCTCATCGAATGAGGTGCAGGATATTCATAATACCATGTTTCCCCCAATCAGAGAAAAGCTCTGTTCAAATTTCAAAATTTGAAATGAAGCAGCGCCAGCGCTGAGAGTCAATGACTCTGAGGCAGCGCTCACGTGCAAAGCACATGAGCGCTCGCGCCAAGTGCGCTGCACTCTAAGCAGCGCACCACGTGCAAAGCACGTAAGCGCTAGCGCTAAGAGCACTGCACTCTAAGTAGCTCACCACATGCAAAGCACGTGAGCACTAGCGCTGGAACTAAATGCTTCCCACCGTCGGATCAAAGATCCAACGAACATGATTAAAAATCATCAATTGACCAGAATAAAATTCTGTTAAGGAAACATTCCTCGCAATCTTTCCAAACAGGAAAGATTTTGCTCTATAAATCAGAGCACCGTTGGATCAAAGATCCAATGGCGATTAAAAATCACCAAGATACAGAATAAATTCTGTATGGGAAATATTTCCCAATCTTGTTAAAAACAAGAAGATTGCCTTCTGTAAATCAGAAGCTCTTGGATCAAAGATCCAACGGGGGAAATATCCCCAAATCAATTAGAGAAAGGATCTCTTTAGCCGATTGAACAAATTAGCTTGCCTTATATAAAGGCCCCAAGACTTTAAGTCTGAGATAGAGGAACCCTCCATAAACTTTGAAAAAACTTCAGAGAGAAGAGCAAGCTCTCGGCAAAAGAAGAACTTTTCTTCAAGGTAAAAACAGAGAGATAAAAAATCTTATCAGAAAAAGAACTTAGTTCTTATGCTAGATCATAGATCTATAAGACAAATTGTCTTTTACAAAAGAGATTATAACATCTCATTATAAAAATGGGGAGAATAATTCAATTCTCTTAGGATCACAGATCCATAAAGGAAAAGCCCTTCACTAAAACATAGGAGATTGAAACATCTCCTATAAAATAAGAACTTTGTTCTTAGATCTATGAGACAAAATCTCTTATAAATGAGAGTTTAATTCTCAGAGTGCAGAACTGATCAAAGTTGCATAAAATAAGAGCCTTAGCGCTCCAATTTAAAAGGAGCGCCTTAGCACTCCAAATCTAGCGCATAGCGCTGCAGAGCCTTAGCGCTCCAAATGTACAGAAGCGCACTGCGTTCATTGTCTGGCAAACAGCGCCAAGCGCGCCACGTGCTCCTCACGTGTGCGCTACATAAACAGAAGTGTACTGCGCTCATTGTCTGGCGAGCAGGGCCAAGCGCGCCACGTGCTCCTCATGTATGTGCTACATAAACAGAAGCGTTCTGCGCTCATTGGCTGGTGAACAGCGCCAAGCGCGCCACGTACTCCTCACGTGTGCGCTACTTCAAAACAAGCACTCTGCGCTCATTGTCTGGCGCACAACGCCAAGCGCGCCACGTGCTCCCCACGTGTATGCTATTTCACAAAAAATGCTCTACGCTCATTATCTGGCGCATCATGCCAAGCGCGCCACGTGCTCCTCACGTGTGCGCTACTTGACAGAAGCGCTACGTGCTCATTGACTGGCGCTCAGCGCCAAGCGCGCCACGTGCTCCTCACGTGTGCACTGAGAGAACATAAACTGTTCTACAAATAAAAGTCCCAGAGCTATAATGAGTGCTCGGCACTCAGTGAAAGACAAAAACAATTGTCAGAATCACTGCTCAGCATTTTAACTGAATGGGCCGAGCCCAAGTTGGCCACAGAACCCTACTTCAGATTAATTGAGCCCATATGCTCATAAATCTTTGATCTCAAACCCAAATTGGACTACATATCTCCCAACTAATATTGGTTCAAGGGTACATCTTTTCACTCCTCTGATATTTGTTGTTGTATTCCTTCAACGTCTTTAGAGAGGTGACGGGTCCCGACAACCATACATTCCACGGACTGTGGGGTCTTTAAACTCATGGACTATGATGTCCTTAAACTTTACAGACTATGATGTCTCTAAACTACTACGGACCGTGGGGTCCTTAAACTCATGGACTATGATGTCCTTAAACTTTACAGACTATGATGTCTCTAAACTACTATGGACTGTGGGGTCCTTAAACTCATGGACTATGACGTCCTTAAACTTTATAGACTATGATGTCTCTAAACTGGACCGTAAAGTCCCTAAACTAAAACAATAGAGCCCAAATGCTCTTTTGTTGGATCTAAATGATCCTGTTAAGTTGATCTTAGTCTAAAAATTAGACTACCGTATCCTTAACAAACGTTTAAGTTGATCTTAGTCTCAAATAAGATTAACGTATCCTTAAACCCAATCCAAAACCCAAATCTAAGAAAATATGGATTTGGACTAATCCACGCCCTACGGGAGACAACATAAATTTGTCTCCGTATACAATCCACGGGCAAGCAAAAATAAAACAAAACACACACGGCATGAAGTGACCATCTGGAGAAGGAGAAAGTTGTTACTGCGATGCGGTAGCGTAATTAACTGCAGGGGCTTGCGCCTGCAGGGAAGAGCGTCCCCACAATCAAAATCCCCCCAAACGAGGGGGAATCTGACGAAGTCTGCTACAACGGCCGCATCCGTCTAAACCTCCGATACACGGTGCCATAAATCAACTTGGCATCTTCGGAGAGGTGGATGGATAAAACCAATAGCATCTGCCCCTAAATTCAGGCAAGACGGACCTACGCGGCCGCGTCTCTGTGTTCGGAGGAGAACAGATTTTGGCACGCCCGGTAGGACCTTTTCCTCTTTCCACTCCACATTTCGTGTGTCGTGTTTCGCGAACAAAGCAAGGTTTGCTATGGTTGCCCCTACATTCGAGGTACTAAGATTTGTTATCTTGCTCCGTGCAGAAAAACAGAGGATCAATGGCCTCAAACTGTACTAATTGCAATAACTCCCACTCTGTCCTCGCCGGAGGAGTGACCTACGGGCTTCAAGCGGCCTCCCTTTTTACAATGCCGGTGGAACAAGTGGCCCAAGCCACCACTGGGCTATTCTTCGGGACCATGATCCCACAGACGAGCTTCAACGTTCAGATGCCGTCACAAGAAGCTGCAAAGAAGTCGGTCTTTGATTGGCTTGCAACCACCACGGCCCCTCTCAGCGGGTCGTCCAGCTCCAATGCCTCAGTCTTCGACAGGCTGGGCCAAAGCTCAAGCGGGACCGCAAAGAGGCTCGTAATACCAAAGAAGGACACTTCAACTCCTATTGCAGTTGAGGTCGTCCAAGCTGCTCTCCCTACTCGAAGGTCGGCTTTCGACAGGTTGACCATTCTTTCTCAGCGGATGTCTATCTTTGACAGGTTGGTGCCAACAACAGGCTCTCATCAGAACAGGGGGCATGGAAAAGTTGATCCAACAATGGAGGTGGTCCCGGCCACTCGCCATGCTCGACGTCGCCACTGGCGCCGAGTGAGGAAAGCTGGGGGCAGCTCCCCTTTCGGACTCACCCCACCAGCTCCAACGGTGGAAGTTGATGCTGTTGTTCCAACTGGGAATAGCTTTGAACCACTTAAGAGGGTACACAAGAACTCTCCGAAGGTCATGCCGAAGAGATCTCCTCCACCTGTGGAGAGCGCTACAAAGGCGAAGCCAGAACAACTCCCTCAGCGGCTGTCCTCCAAAATTCACATGGTCTGGCGATAGGTTCAAGACTTCGTGATTGATCAAGACTACCCCCGCCGACAGAAAAAGATGAAAGTTCGGTGAGAAGGGGATCATCCTGTCAAGCCACAGAAGGTGTCATCTGTTTGGGTGCCCGCTGCAACGGCTCTCTCAACTTCGACCGCCCACAAAACAAGGAGGCCGGAGAAGATCCCCACGTCTTTGGCAAATCGCAAGGACACTGAATCTAAACGCCCCAAGTCTTGGGGCATGGCGGTGCATACTGTTTATATAGCTTCTGGAAAAGAGGATAGCCGTATCTCTCACCGACCACTTACATGGTCTGTGACTAAGGCTCAGGAGCAACAACAACAAAAGTTCTAAGAAATGCTGACAGCCATGGCTGCACTCACTAGACCAAAAGCAGGCCCAGAGACATTTTCAGAGCAGCGTCATGAGCAGGAAGTGGATGCCGAATTCCTTCGGAGAATGCTTGAGAAGAAGGACAAAAAGGCAGCGGAACAAGCTGCCAACATAAAATGAATGGCGCTTTTATTCCAAGACATGGTCGGGATGATGTTACAGCCGGATCCTCCAGCTGAAGACCCTCTGATTATCCTTGAAGACGATAGTAGAGAGACATCGAACCCTCTTCCGGCTTGTTCAGCAGCCAAGAAAGAGACCATTTCTAAAGCCGCCCTGGATGATTATATCGCTCAACAGATACGAGCTCATCAAGCGAATGAAGCAACCAGCCAAGTCGTCAGAACTAGGAGACCATATCCAGGATGGTACGATCAGATAAAGTACCCGCCAGGATACACAATTCCTAAATTCCATGTGTACAAGGGGACATGCAATCCCCATCAACATGTCGCTCAGTTCAGGGCTCTCTGCGGCAACACTGGAGGGGATGATAAGCTACTGCTTCGCTAATTCGTCGGCAGCTTGGTGGAGACGGCGTTCGAATGGTACTCAGAGCTTTCCAACGACTCCGTCAAAACTTTTACGGAGATGGATTTGCTGTTCACCCAATGTTTCGCCAGCGCTAGTGAGCGCACCCCGATCACTGCGTTAATTAACGCCAGAGTGAAGCCAGGCGAAACATGGGTGCAGTATGCAATACGGTGGCGGAATCTATGATCGAAGTGCGAGCAGTGCATCGAATAAGCGCTTGCGGTAGGCATGTTCGTATGGACCCTCGACCCTCAGGCGACCATTTCACAATTCATGATGTTCTTCAAGCCAACTACTTTCCAGGCCTTGATTGACAAACTGGATCAGATGGGTCATAGACCCTCTTCTTCGAAGTTGGAATCTTGGAACGAGAAAGGGAAAGGGAAAGCGACCTTCGTCGCCAATACTCAGCAGCAGCCCAGTGGTCCAAAGCTAACTGATCTCCAAGACGATAGACAACGATTCTTTAATGAGAAGCTGAAGTGCCCTTATTCGTTTCCCCGGGATAAAACGAGGAGAGTGTTCGAGATGGCGGTGCGCAAAAGGCTTATCACCTTGCCGGATCCAAAACGCCCACTGCAGCCCGGTGATGTCAACAATCCCAATTACTGCCCCTATCACCGAGTAATGGGCCATCCAATTGAAGATTGCTTCGTCTTCAAAGGCTAGATTGAGGACCAATACCAACAGGGCAAATTCGTACTGTCCGAGAATTGGAAAGTAAGCCCGCTTTAGCCGCACGCTCTTAAAAGGGGGGACACCAGGGGCATCATGCTCTTTTATAGAAGAAGCTCCATGGGAGGTCGCTCTTTCAGCCAAGACGAAAAGAATGCTGAAGGATCTCCAAACATGCCCGGCAATCAGGTGGAAAAGTCCGCTGGAACCCGAGATCATTGAGGGAATGCTAAAGCCGCGCCTGACTCCAAGAATGGGTAGCGATAATCAAAACGCTCAGGCCCAGCCGTCAAAGTCTTCGAAGAAGAAGAAGAAGATCAAGAAACCCGCACAGCTTAATGACAAGCGCACGGACCTACAAAAGCATATTGATGCGCTGGAGGAATATAACCAGAAGGTGCGAACCCTGGTCACGCTCCATGAGTTTCTCAACCACATCCTTGAAGATAGAGATGGCGATGAAGATGAGGGAGAAGACTCGTTAGACAAACCTGAAGATTATGTGGCAAGCCGCCACGTGATCTCTCACTCGTCAGTAGATGGTGAAGAAGCTCCTGATACAGAGAAACTGAGGGCAGATCCCGAACCGGAACTCCTAGGACCGTCAGACGAGATGATTGACGTATTCCTGAACGAAGCTCTTCTGAAAAGAAAAGCTGATCAGGTGCGTGAAATCGCCGTATACGAAAAAAACAAACGTCGGCGACTGAGCGAAAGGATTGAAATACCCCAACCGGATAGGAGCACTTCAGCCGCCAACAAAAGCAGGTTCAAGATAAGGAAAAGGTTCGCCAAAGCCATATCGCTGGGAATGAAGCTGCCACCCTCCGAAGGAAACACTCCTGATAGGATACACCTTAACGAAGAGGATGCACATTCAAACTACTGTTTGTACCATCGGAAGATCACGCACCCTACCGAAGAGTGCAATACCTTTAAAAATTGGTGGCAGAGATACGTTGCTCATCGGCAGCAGTTCAAGCGGATAAAGCGCAAAATGCGTCGAGAGCAAAAGGGTATGAAAGATGAGCGCAAAAGAATTGCCGGCAACTGTCACATGGTTGATTCCGGGGGATCGCAAGTTCTCACCTTCGGAAGCGATTCGGATGAAGAAATAGCCCTCGGTCCTCTCTTCAAGGAATCCATCTCTGAAGCAGGAGAGATGAAGACCTGCGAGAACATTCAACTGCGCAATCGCATGCTACCTAAAAAGAATCTCGGACCCACAAACAAGGGATCGAACTAAAAAGATAAGGAGAAAGAAAAGGTCCCGTAGGATATCATGCTCGATGACCGAGTCGTCGAAGAGCTAGCAGCCAAGGACCCGCCAAGAAAAACAAGGCGGATTACAACGTTCTGGCGTACTTGAGGAATATACCGTCGCAGCTAAGCATTCTCGATGCCTTTCTGCTATCCAAAGAGGCGAGGGATTCTTTGATCAAGGCATTACAGGAGCCTGACCAGTTTCAAGCTTTCCTCGCCGAAGAAAAGATGAAGGACGAGCTGGAAGAAATTCGCAAAGCTGACATCACTTTTGGCAACGAAGATCTCCTCCTCGGAACGTGCGAGCACAACCGTCCCCTATATGTCTCCGGGTATTGCCATGACATTAAGATAGGGAAGATCCTGGTCAACAATGGATCCTCTGTCAACCTTCTCAATGTGAGAGTGTTGAAAGAGATTTGTATGAGCGTTCAACACCTCGCTCGGGATAAAATCACTATCTCCGGGTTCGACTCCCAGTCATCACGGACGCTCGGGTCTGTGATATTGATGTTACGCTTTGGGCTGCTCGTCACTGATATCAAGTTCCACATCATTGACGCCAAGACTTGCTACAACGCTTTACTCGGCCGGCCTTGGTTACACGAGTACAACATTATCCCTTCTACACAACATCAGTGTATGAAGTATTTCAAAGATGGACTTGAATACACTGTGACAGGGGAGCTGAACCCATTCGCCATGAATGAAGTCCGAAAGTACGAAGATGCAAAATACTTCTTGCCAGACTTCGAAGACACGGAAAGGTGCCATAAGCCGGAGAATAAGCAAAAAGCTATCACCACCACTCTAGTCTTCGGGAGCGATACCGAGGAGAAGGAAGAGATAGTCTATTCAGGACCGCCCCAATGCAACAAGCCGGGGCCGTCTACCCCAATTCTGGTCTTTGGCATTGACTCTGAAGACGAGGTCAACGAAGTTTTCTCGGCTCATCCATCAGTACAAGCCTTTATTGGAGATGATCAGAATTTGCAGATCGCCATGGTTCCGCAAGAGCATTACAAAGAGCTCGATACACTTGATACCTACAGTGTGCAAGAACTGCAGACATTCTATGTCCCTCCCAGGAGAAAAGATGAAAAGGCGATCCTCTTTTATCGATCCACGGAAACCAAAGTGGAGAAAGAGATCTGGCATGGTGCCGATTCTACACTTGACAGGCTCCAGCCCATCCGTTTGCCCAGATACTATACAGAAGGATTAAAAAGGTTGTTGGGACGCCAAGGCGTACCCTTCAAACATACTGCTCGACAAGCTCAGTTCTACAACAGAATTTGGAACGTCCCTAGAACTCAGCGAAAATTGCCCAACGGGAGAATGGAAACGATCGGGCTGGGATATGTTCAATCTAAGAAACGAGAGAGATTCTATAGCTGCTACGTTATACATGACTTTGATGAAGAGGGAGATGCTCTGTTAGAAGATGCTAACCCTGAACCAAAACGAGGTCCCGCCGTAAAAATGCTAAGTCCGTCGTTTGAAGAACAGATGGACAAGCTAATAAGAGAAGCGGGTCAAAAGGTCCGGGATGATCATAGCCGCGAAATGGCCATCTACGAGAAAGCCAGGACGCAGCGCCTCCTTCAGCAGGCTACAAAAAATGACGATGCCCTTCGTCATCAGCCCGTCATACAGAAGACTCGACATGGAGGAAAAAATAAACTGAAGAACGAAAAAATGTTCGACAGCAGAAAAGCGGGTCCAAGAAGCCCCGCGATCGAAAATTGAGCAGCCAAGATCCGTCTCTTGTAAAGAAGATGGGTCGAGCATATTCTTTTCCTCAAGACAAAATAAGGAAGATATTCGATCTTGTCATGAAACATCAAATGACTGCACTCCCGGAGTCCAAGCACCCTGAACAAGCAAGTGAGGTTCATTACCCAGACTATTGCTCCTATCATCGAGCGATAAGACATCCTATCGAAGACTGCTTTGTAAGTCCATGCTACCTCTCCCGGTACTTTCGGGCATGCGGAATTTGATGAAAAACAATTTTCTAGAGGCGGTAACATAGACTCAAAACCGGATCTTTATTAAATATCTAACTAACAACCTAACTAGGAGTTGTTAACTACTTGGTTAGGGGGTTATACCTTTCTTTCTTGAACTCCTCTGTCTTCAAACCTCGATGGTGTACGGATCGGCTTCACCTCGTCGTCTCCTTGCGCCGAAGATGGATCCACCCGAAAGCTTCTACCTTTGGCTTCTTCTTTGAACTTTGAAGAAACTAGATCACTTGGCTTGCTAGGCCTTATGAACTAGAATGAGTAGAGGAATGTTTTGGTGTCTTTTTATCTCTAAGGCAATGAGTCTCAACACATGAGAATGGTTTGCCTTGAGGTAGAGAGAGCAATAGGAAGAGGGAGAGCTTGAGAATGAGAGAGCTCAAGAGAGAGAAAGCAAATGATAGAATGAACCATACTCATCTCATTCTTACCTCTCACAATCCAAAATCCATCATAACAAAAATAGTAATCAAGTATTGTGTAAATGGTTTAAGTCAAAATGGCTATATCATTTCATGCACTCATTTTGCACAAGAGATCAAGCAAGCAAAAGTCTTTGCTAGCCATTGTCATCATGATGGTCAACTAGTCCAACCTAGTCAACCGGTCAACAAAGTCAACAAGTCAACAAAGTCAACCCCTCAACAACCATGTCACTATAATACTTAATTAATATTATTGTTAATTACATATCATATTCTCATTAGGGTTGGGCAAAAAGTCAATAGTCAACAGTCAACGGTCAACAACCCTATTGAGAATCCTCTGCCTCTGTCTCTCTGTCAACTGTGCATACATACCCGCATCCGCGTTCCGAGGAACACGAATACAAACGAGATAAAACCAATCCCAAAACGTACACCAGGATCTGGCTTAAACCAAAGCCCGCTAGTGTTAACTGTCCGGACACTGTACGTGCACAAGTGCACGGATGTGACCGAACCCTGTCGCAAAACCATGCGACCTGTCGCAAAACCATGCGACCTCTACTCTTTTGCCTAGAGGCGAATAGCTTTCTGTGTGGGGCTCTAAAGACTCGACACTACGCTGGCAGTGGGTTTAACCACAGACCGCAAGCGGCACTAGCTGTGCGTAACGGTCCCCAGGTAGATGCCGACAAGAAGACTGACGAGGTGAAACCCATCTGAACTCCTACTGAGTCTGACTGTGACAGTCTCCGTACAGTCCGGTCTGTTCGTCTGATACATCGCATGGCGGGCCTAGGGGGGCGGTAAACGTCAGTCCCCTAATAGCGGTACAAGTCGTGTCGGAGTGAAGCCCAAAACACCCTGAGATAACACTGGAAGCCTACCAGTATATCTCGCTTGCCCTGGCCAGGGACTACTCGTGTAATGGCTCTCCTAGACACAGCGCGATGTCAACCCCCAATACCGGGAGAGACGAATCCTGTCTAACCGTCACTGCCTCCAAGTGCTTCGGGACTGCACCCAACTACTACCTGTTTGGACGACTCCTTTGAGCCGTGGTAGGGTAGTAATCAAAGTACAGTGGGAACACACTCGAGGCGAAGTGACGGTGTCAAGTCAGCGGACTAAGCTGTACTCATGTCACCTGGGAACTGATAACTGACGATAGGTATAATACCAACCGGTCAGTTCCCGACGAGTCCTGTCCAGTGTACTCGTAACCTAACGAGCACCCGCATACTATCTCCAGTACGACGTACTAACGGCTGTGGGACAGACCGTCTCCCACACTGGGATGAGAAGCGCATGCGCTAGTCTACTCCGGAGTATCGATGCCCTGTCTCGATAGTCCTGCGACTAGGGACCTACATAAGGATGTGCTTATAGATTACCCAGCCCCCACTAGTGTGACTGCCATCACAACGCTGGTAATCAAGCAAAGATCCTAAGGGCTCCACTAATGTGTATAGGTGATATACTAAAATAAATACAAGTACACATTGAAGTAGAAACAAACCAAGTAGCATACTACTATTTTGAGCAAGATTGTATATACAAGGTGAATATCCCAAGCTTCCATTAAGTAATATACAAACTAGTATGATACAGTAATGGCCTCTAGGGCATATACACTAACAATCTCCCACTTGCACTAAGGACATGTACTGGCGTATCGAAGACCTATCATCTCGATCAGCCGCTCGAACTGAGTCTGGGGCAAGGCCTTGGTGAATGGATCCACAGTGTTTTCTTCTGAAGCAACCCTCCGAACCTCGATCTCCTGGCGATCCACGATCTCCCTGATCAGGTGATACCGCCTTAAGATGTGTCTGGATCTCTGATGGGACCTGGGTTCCTTCGCTAAAGCTATAGTCCCATTGTTGTCGCAATACAGAGGTATTGGATCAACAATGGACGGAACCACCTGAAGTTCTTTCAAGAACTTCCTCATCCAGACAGCTTCTTTTGCGGCATCAGATGCAGCGATGTATTCCGCTTCCATCGTCGAGTCTGCAACGGTTTCCTGTTTGGAACTCTTCCAACACACCGTCCCTCCACTGAGGGTAAAGACAAAACCCGACATGGACTTAGAATCATCCTTGTCACTCTGGAAGCTGAAGTCAGCAAAGGCCTCGATCTGGAGGTCTCTTCCGCCATACACCAAGAACATTTCCTTAGTCCTTCTCAGGTACTTGAGAATGTTCTTTACCGCTATCCAGTGTTTCTCCCCAGGGTTTGACTGATACCGGCTTACCACACTCAGTGCATAAGCTACATCCGGTCTGGTACACAACATCGCATACATTATAGAGCCTACCGCAGAAGCGTAGGGTATAATAGACATGCGATCCCTCTCCAAATCAATCTTAGGAGATATCTCTTTAGAGAGGGTGATCCCGTGACAAGCCGGTAGGTTACCGCGCTTGGAATCTTCCATACTGAATCTTTTCAGTATGGTGTCGATGTACCTGGACTGTGAAAGTCCTAATATCCTCTTGGATCTATCACGATGGATCCGGATCCCCAGGATGTATGAGGCATCACCCAAGTCTTTCATGGAGAACCTGTGTGACAAGAACCCCTTGACAGATTGTAGCATAGGAATGTCATTTCCTATTAAGAGAATATCATCCACGTATAAAATGAGGAATACTACAGTTCTCGCTACAAATCTACTATAGATGCATGGTTCATCTGGATTTTTGATAAAGCCAAATTCCTTGACCGTCTCATCAAAACAGATGTTCCAACTCCGCGATGCCTGCTTTAGTCCATAGATGGACTTAAGCAACTTGCACACCTTTCCGCTGCTCCCACTCTGAATGAAACCCTCTGGCTGGTCCATATAAACACACTCCTCTAAATTTCCATTTAGAAAAGCGGTCTTTACGTCCATCTGCCAAATCTCATAATTGTGGAAGGCAGCAATGGCAAGAAGGATCCGAATGGATTTCAGCATAGCTACTGGAGAAAAGGTCTCGTCATAGTCCAAACCAAGTCTTTGACGAAAACCCTTTGCAACCAGTCTAGCTTTATAGGTCTCAACCTGTCCATCTACACCAATCTTCCTTTTGAAGATCCACTTGCATCCTACGGGTTTTACCCCGTCTAGAGCAATGTCCAACGTCCATACTTTGTTGGTGTACATGGACTCCATTTCGGTCCGCATTGCATCAAGCCATTTTACCGAATCAACGCTCTGAACAGCCTGCTGGAAGCTAGTAGGCTCATCATAATCTATGATGCAATCCTCTCTATCCCCGTCTATGAGAAAACCGTAGTATCTCTCGGGCCGATGAGACTGCCTACTACTCCTGCGGAGCGGCGTAGGAATGTCCTGTTCTTTTGAACCCTCTGGTTCCACTAAGCTTTCAGTAATAGCTCGTGGTTCTGGAATTTCTTCCAGTTCTACTGTGCTCCCACTTATCTGGTTTTCCAAAAACTCAGTTTCCAAGAAGTAGGCATGACGAGAAACAAAAACCTTTTGTTCCTCTTCGCAGTAGAAGAAATATCCCTTGGAGTTCTTTGGATATCCCACGAACTTGCACTGTACTGAGCGTGCCTCGAGTTTGTCCGCATGCTGCTTTTTGACAAAAGCTGGACATCCCCATATCTTAATGTGCTTAAGACAGGGTTTCTTTCCACACCACATCTCATATGGTGTGGTAGGCACAGTCTTAGTGGGAACTCAGTTCAAAAAGTATGCAGCTGATTTTAGCGCATACCCCCAGAATGATCGCGGTAACTCAGCGTTACTCATCATGGACCGCACCATATCCAATAGGGTTCGGTTCCGTCTCTTCGATACACCGTTATGTTGCGGAGTGTATGGAGGAGTAAGCTGAGAGAGAATTCCGTTCTCTTTTAAATAGTTCAGGAACTCGGCACTCAAGTATTCACCACCTCGATCCGATCTTAGAATCTTGATACTTTTGCCGGGTTGTTTTTCTACTTCATTCTTATATTCCTGGAACTTTCCAAAGGCTTCGGACTTATGTTTCATTAAGAAGACATAACCGTACCTTGAAAAGTCATCCGTAAAAGTAATGAAGTATGAAAAACCGCTTCACGCATGTGTAGACATTGGCCCGCACACATCGCTGTGTACGAGTCCCAAGAGCTCGCTCGCCCTTACTCCGTGTCCAGTGAACGGAGTCTTTGTCATCTTTCCTTTGAGACAGGATTGACAAGTGGCATACGATTGATATTCGAATGGATTCAAAAATCCTTCTGTATGTAACTTAGTCAATCTTCTCTCATTAATGTGACCCAGTCTACAATGCCATAAGAAAGTCTGATTGATTTCTGGAGACTTTCTTTTGTGTGTATTCTGGACATTGAAAATCTGTGGTTGGTTTAATACGTATATACCATTGCTCAATGTACCTGACCCAATCAGAACTTGATTAAGGTGAATGTTTACAACATTGCTTACAAACGCAAATTCATAACCTTCTTTAGAAACCAAAGATACAGAAATGATATTACAAGTTACGTTGGGTACGAAAAAGCAATTACGCAAAACCAAAACATGTCCATCTGACATTCCCAGGTGATAGTCCCCCACGGCCTTAGCATCCATGCTAGCTCCGTTTGCAACTTTGAGGGTCATGTCACCTGCCTTCAAAAACCTACGGTTTCTCAATGCCTGCAAAGAATTACAGATATGAGATCCTGATCCGGTATCCAATACCCAGGAAGTAGAGTTTATTGAAAGACAGTTTTCAATAACATACACACCTGAAGCTGAAGCCGCAACCTGCTTCAGTTCCTATGTTCTGGCCTTCCAAGCCCTGCAATCATTCTTCCAGTGTCCCTTCTTATGACAATAGAAGCATTCTTCCTTATCCACAAGCTTCTCCACTTTCTTAGTTGCTTTTGCCTTTCCCTTCGTATCCACTTTACTAACACCGCCCCTTGGTTTGGCGGGGGCTTTCTTCTTCTTTCCCTTGGCTTTCGCCTTGGACCTAGAAGAAGAAGATCCTCCTACAAAAAAAGTGGATGTTTCCCTACCTTTCTGTAGGGTGCCCTCTGCGCTCCTCAGCATATTGAGGAGTTCTGAAAGTTCAACTTCCTTTTCTTGTAAGTTGAAGTTCAGGATAAACTGGGCGTAAGTGGAAGGAAGGGACTGGAGAATCAAGTCCGTATAGAGCTCATTCTCCAACGTGGTCCCAAGGTCCGCGAGCTCCTCAATATAGCCAATCATCTTAAGCACGTATTCCGCTACCGATGATCCGACGGCCAATCTTGCCGAAAATAACTTCTTCGACACTTCGTATCTTGCGATACGAGATTGCTCTCCATACAGTTCTTTTGTATGAAAAAATATGGATTTGAGGTCCATATTCTCGTGCCTCCTCTGATGTTCGTTGTCCATAGAGGCAAGCACGAGGCACTTGGCCTTCGCGCAGTCTAGTTCCCAGGTCTTACGGATTTCCTTATCCGCGACGCTGGTTTTGGGACCTAGGACAGGGGGAGCTTTGGTGGTAAGAAGATACCCCAGCTTGTCGTAAGTGATTGCCATCTTGACATTCCCGAGCCAATCTTTGTAGTTTGGCCCTGTCAGTATGTTTTTATCTAGGAGTAACTTAAGTCTAGTCATGTCGATTGGTCGCTGCAATTAGGAGAGAGAAGAAACACTCAGCATGATGCTCTTGCAAGTTTAGAATGGATTTTAGTTTGTCTAAACAGGATGGCTCCCACTGTTTCTCGAATCCCTCCTCAAACCAAAAAGGAAGAATTAGTCAGGATCAATCTCACCGCACAATACTTGCTTAACCGTTCAGCCAGGCCAGTGTCGGTACTTCGAGGGAGGTTTTCCAACGCTTTCGCGAAGTTCCTTAATTAAATAACCTCTTTTCCCTGAGGGCGTAGCCCCGCTAACACCTTCCTAGACACCTACTAGGTTTATAGCATTGATCGTTGAGTGAGAAATTTCCCGAGGAGTAGCATATACTCACAGTAGGATCGGGATCCAAATATCATCGCGTGACGAAACTGAAGGAATCCTACCAGAATCGTCACACTCCAAATGGTATGCAACACTAGCAAGTTTCAGTTCTTTTGAAACTCCCGATGTGGATTTTTGGCCCATGCTCTTATGATCTTGACTTTGGCCAACAAATCATAAGTCACATGTCAAGTTCTACCCGTCGTTCTCCAGGTTAATTTGAATCCACCCGCACCTACCCTTGACTTTGGCCAACAAGGCAGTACGACTGTTCCAAACCGACGCATCTATCTATGCTGCACATGAATACCCAATAGCTACCAATCACTATGCCTTGACTTTGGCCAACAAACATAGCTTGAATACTATTGACTATTCATGTGAAACGACGGAGGGCTACGAATGGTTTTGGCAAAATCGTGAACGTAGTGAACTTAATATAATCGATGGAACGAGATAGCTTTTAAAAGGAGTGGCTCAAGCTCCGCATTTAAAAGTTGGTTTTGAAAAGAACCGTGTGGTTTTTCGAAAGTGTTCCAACGACTTTTACTTGGTTTATTTTCTTGCATTAGTTCTTTTAATGCGTGATATTCTTGCATTAGTTCTTTTAATGTGTCCCGTCATTTAATCCTACCATTGCAGAAAACAACAAAAATATGACGTACGCTTATGCCATTCGCATTCGCCACGGGGCCTCGTCATTACCCGTTAGGTTACTTAACTAACGACAGAGCGGGGGCTGGGCTAGCGCAGCTGTAAAATATAAGCAACGCCTAAATAATATCATATATAGATATATTGCAATGATAGCCATTTCAGATCACAGATGAACACATTGGATATACTAGGAACCCGCAATTCGTACGAGCCTGTAACGAAAAGCAGATTACACGGTCGCGGTGAATAGCCAATATCCCACCCAAGACCCCTACAGGTGCGGCAAACTACCCGCCAAGTACCCGAAGCGAAGCAACCTCCCTCAACTCCGTGAGTAGGCCACTCGGCACTTCGGCATACCCGGTAGTTTGTGCACCCCCTCCATGGGTCTATCCTAGGAGCAAAAACAGTAAAAAGAAATTATACAATGACGGCTACAACCCCGACCCGGTTGTGCGGCCATATAAATAATTATTACATCAATTTACAAATTTACATGAATTGAAAGAAAAGAAAACTCTCGTCTCACAACCCCCGGCTATTCACCCGCGACAATCCAATGAATTCATATACACATTCCAGCAGCATTACAGATCACAGATTTGTATAACCCCCACTAATCGACATATAGCGATTAGCAGACGTTCAATACAAATATCACATCACGGATAAAAACCCGTCAGCTTAAGTCTTTAGAAGTTCGATAAAAAATACGGATTTTTAGGCCCCAAACACAAAATTTTCATTCTGGAAAATCTGGGCTGAAAAGACATATTTCAAAAATCCCAAAATACCGCACTGAATATACTGTAGCAAAGAAGATCCAGAGAGGAGCCAATACGGCCACGGAACCGCGGCAATAGCAAGCTATTGCCGCGTTTCCGCGGCGCTTTGATGAGATCAGAGGACCGTCTTTCTACAGTATACTCTAAAAACCCTGAGACGATTTTTGAAGCATGATTTATTACTTTTACAGTACTTTGAAAATCGACAGCAAGCATGAATTTTTGGTGTATTTCGTGACTTTTTCTTTGATCGATCTTCTAGTTACTTTGCTAACATGTTAGATAGAGTTTAACTAGGCTCTGATACCACTGTAAGTCCATGCTACCTCTCCCGGTACTTTCGGGCATGCGGAATTTGATGAAAAACAATTTTCTAGAGGCGGTAACATGGACTCAAAACCGGATCTTTGTTAAACATCTAACTAACAACCTAACTAGGAGTTGTTAACTACTCGGTTAGGGGGTTATACCTTTCTTTCTTGAACTCCTCCGTCTTCAAACCTCGATGGTGTACGGATCGGCTTCACCTCGTCGTCTCCTTGCGCCGAAGATGGATCCACCCGAAAGCTTCTACCTTTGGCTTCTTCTTCGAACTTTGAAGAAACTAGATTACTTGGCTTGCTAGGCCTTGTGAACTAGAATGAGTAGAGGAATGTTTTAGTGTCTTTTTATCTCTAAGGCAATGAGTCTCAACACATGAGAATGGTTTGCCTTGAGGTAGAGAGAGCAAGAGGAAGAGGGAGAGCTTGAGAATGAGAGAGCTCAAGAGAGAGAAAGCAAATGATAGAATGAACCATACTCATCTCATTCTTACCTCTCATAATCCAAAAGCCATCATAACAAAAATAGTAATCAAGTATTGTGTAAATGGTTTAAGTCAAAATGGCTATATCATTTCATGCACTCATTTTGCACAAGAGATCAAGCAAGCAAAAGTCTTTGCCATGAAATGATAGCCATTGTCATCATGATGGTCAACTAGTCCAACCTAGTCAACCGGTCAACAAAGTCAACAAGTCAACAAAGTCAACCCCTCAACAACCATGTCACTATAATACTTAATTAATATTATTGTTAATTACATATCATATTCTCATTAGGGTTGAGCAAAAAGTCAATAGTCAACAGTCAACGGTCAACAACCATAATGAGAATCCTCTGCCTCTGTCTCTCTGTCAACTGTGCATACACACCCGCATCCGCGTTCCGAGAAACACGAATACAAACGAGATAAAACCAATCCCAAAACGTACACCAGGATCTGGCTTAAACCAAAGCCCGCTAGTGTTAACTGTCCGGACACTGTACGTGCACAGGTGCACGGATGTGACCGAACCCTGTCGCAAAACCATGCGACCTCTACTCTTTTGCCTAGAGGCGAATAGCTTTCTGTGTGGGACTCTAAAGACTCGACACTACGCTGGCAGTGGGTTTAACCACAGACCGCAAGCGGCACTAGCTGTGCGTAACGGTCCTCAGGTAGATGCCGACAAGAAGACTGACGAGGTGAAACCCATCTGAACTCCTACTGAGTCTGACTGTGACAGTCTCCGTACAGTCCAGTCTGTTTGTCTGATACATCGCATGGCGGGCCTAGGGGGCGGTAAACATCAGTCCCCTAATAGCGGTACAAGTCGTGTCGGAGTGAAGCCCAAAACACCCTGAGATAACACTGGAAGCCTACCAGTATATCTCGCTTGCCCTGGCCAGAGACTACTCATGTAATGGCTCTCCTAGACACAGCGCGATGTCAACCCCCAATACCGGGAGAGACGAATCCTGTCTAACCGTCACTGCCTCCAAGTGCTTCGGGACTGCATCCAACTACTACCTGTTTGCACGACTCCTTTGAGCCGTGGTAGGGTAGTAATCAAAGTACAGTGGGAACACACTCGAGGCGAAGTGACGGTGTCAAGTCAGCGGACTAAGCTGTACTCATACAACCTGGGAACTGATAACTGACGATAGGTATAATACCAACCGGTCAGTTCCCGACGAGTCCTGTCCAGTGTACTCGTAACCTAACGAGCACCCGCATACTATCTCCAGTACGACGTACTAACGGCTGTGGGACAGACCGTCTCCCACACTAGGATGAGAAGCGCATGCGCTAGTCTACTCCGGAGTATCGATGCCCTGTCTTGATAATCCTGCGACTAGGGACCTGCATAAGGATGTGCTTATAGATTACCCAGCCCCCACTAGCGTGACTGCCATCACAACGCTGGTAATCAAGCAAAGATCCTAAGGGCTCCACTAATGTGTATAGGTGATATACTAAAATAAACACAAGTACACATTGAAGTAGAAACAAACCAAGTAGCATACTACTATTTTGAGCAAGATTGTATATACAAGGTGAATATCCCAAGCTTCCATTAAGTAATATACAAACTAGTATGATACAGTAATGGCCTCTAGGGCATATACACTAACATGCTTCACATTCAAAGATTGGGTAGAAGACCAGGATCAGCAAGGCAGGTTCGCTTTATCCAGCAGTTGGAGGGTAACCCCGCTACAAAAGCATGAACCGAAAGCCACACATGCCGCGAGAGTAGAGCCGGATCAACATCGGTCTTGGAAGCGATCTCGTACCTGTCACATGATAAGGATGTCGGAAGAAGGAGTGCACGAGGGTATGTCTGACCTCCCCTAGTGCTTTGAAAACAATGATGATGAAGTGATCTCAGAATTTCTACCAGCGCCAAAAGAGCTGGAAGATAGGATACATACTACTGCAGATAACCTCAGAAAAATCGACTTAGGGACAGCAAATGACCCACGGCCGACGTTCGTCAGTGAGCTGTTGTCTGAAGAAAAGGTGGCTACGCTCAAGGATGTGCTCATGCAGTATAAAGATTGCTTCGCATGGAACTATTCCGAGATGCCAGAATTAGATCCAGAAATAGCCGTCCACAAATTGGCAATATCTCCGGATATCAAGCCAGTCAAACAAGTGCCGAGAAGAACGCGGCTCGAACTTGAAATGAGCATCAACGCCGAGGTCAAAAACCTAATCGACTCCGGCTTCATCCAAAAGGTTCAGTACCCTGACTGGATTGCCAACATCGTCCCAGTAATGAAGAAAAATGGGACAGTGCGCATCTGCGTGGACTTTCGAGACCTCAACAAAGCTTGCCCAAAGGATAATTTTCCTGTACCGGTTACTGAGCTGATGATAGACAACACGTCCACTCACGAAGTCTTCTCCTTCATAGACAACTCATCAGGGTACAATCAAATAAAGATGCATCCTGAAAACCAGAAGCATACCGCTTTCCGGACCCCTTTGAGCATATTCTGCTACAAAGTGATGCCTTTCGGTCTGAAGAACGCCGATGCTACCTATCAAAGGGCCATGACGAAGATTTTTGATGACCTCATACATAAAGTCGTCGAATGCTATATTGACGACCTCGTGATAAATAGCAAGTCGCACGAGAAGCATTGGAGCATCTGAAGATAGTGTTCCAACGTCTTTGGAAATACAACTTGAAGATGAACCCTCTCAAATGCGTGTTCGGAATTTCCTCAGGCAAATTCTTAGGATTCATCGTGCGACACCGGGGCATCGAAATAGACCCGTCGAAAATCAAGGCGATCATAGAAATGCCCCCGCCAAGAACTCTCAAGCAACTGCGGTCTCTCCAAGGAAAGCTCACGTATATTCGGCGGTTCATAACCAATCTTTCCGGCAAATGCTGTCCCTACAGTCACTTGATGAAGAAGGGAACCCCATTCGTTTGGGATCGCAAATGCCAAAGCGCACTGGACGAAATCAAGCAATACCTATAGAATCCTCCAGTGCTAACCGCTCCGGTTAAGGGAAAGCCTCTCATTCTGTATACAACTGCCCTTGAGGGTTCTCTAGGCGCATTATGGGCATAAGAAAACGACCAAGGGAAGGAGAGATCCATCTACTATTTGAGTCGAGTTCTTCTGGAGGCAGAAAACAATTGCTCTCCCATTGAAAAACACTGCCTGGCGTTAATCTTCGCTATAACGAAGCTCAGACATTATGCTTTGGCGCATGAGGTCCATCTCATATCAAAGATGGATCCTCTCAAGTATTTGATGTCAAAAGCCATTTTAACGGGACGGCTAGCTAAATGGGTCCTATTCTTAATGGAATTCTCGGTGACATACCGACCTTTCAAGGCAGTGAAAGGCCAGGCCATCGCCGACTTCCTTGCTGAGCATCCAATACCTGCCGACTCTCTCTTGAACTGTGAATTTCCAGACGAGCACGCGTTTGACATGATCGACGAAGAGAAAGGAGAGAGTAACACCCGATGTGAACTCTACTTTGACGGGGCATCTTCCATGAAGAAGCGAAAGCACAGCTCCCCCATAATCAAGTTTAAGGTAGGCTTCATCTTCATGACTCCACAAGGAGGGATAATGCGCTTTGCCTTTTCCTTAACAGAGCCGAGGACAAATAATGAAGCCGACTATGAAGCTTTGATAGCAGGTCTTGGGATCACTGTCGACATGGGAATCAAAAATCTCCTCCTATACAGAGACTCCCAGCTGGTCGTTAGTCAAGTAAATGGCGACTATCAAACGTGCAAACCAGAGTTGGTAAAGTACGGTGAGAGTGTGCAATAACTGCTGACTTGAATCCCTTCCTACGCCCTAGAAAGCATACCGCGCGCTGAAAATAGCAAGGCGGATGCATTAGCCAAGCTCACTAAAGAACTGGCTGACGAGAATCTCGATGACATAAGGATCGTTGTGCAAAGCTGTCGGGTTCTTGCACCGGCAGAAATATCTCCAAAGTCGTCTGAAGAAAAGGAAGCAGCCAAGCAAGCGGCCCTACAGATAGAGGACCAGGGAAAGGTCAAGGATTTGAGAGAAGTCTTTATAGACTACTTCAAATCCCGTCGGACACCTGAAGATGCGTCCTCAAGACATCAACTCATGAAAAGAGCTCTGTCTTTCGCCTTCGTCAATGATATGCTGTATAAGAGATCGTTCGACTCTCTATGGCTAAGATGCCTGGGACCGGAAGAAGAAAGAAGAGTCGTCCAAGAAACTTACGACGGACTCTGTGGATCTCATCAAGCCGGGCCAAAGATGAAGCTGAAGATCAAAAGGATGGGCTACTATTGGCCCATAATGATCTAAGACTGCCTCGAATACGCAAAGCAGTGCCACTCATGCCAAATTCATGGGGACTTTATCCACTAGCATTAAAATCCGCTACACCCGACAGTGGCTAGGTGGCCGTTCGAAATGTGGGGAACTGACATAATCGGGCCCATCGAACCAGTATCGTCCAGAGGACATCGGTTCATACTGGCGACAACTGATTACTTCTCCAAGTAAGCAGAAGCAGTACCACTAAGAGAAGTGAATACAGAGAATATCCTCCATTTCTTCAAGACACACGTCATCTATCGGTTCGGCACTCCACGACGGATTATCTCCGATAACGGGCCGGCTTACAGAAGCCACAAAATCAGCCGCTTCGCACAACAACATAATATAGACTGGAGATACTCTTTGGTCTACAATCCCCGAGCTAATGGTCTGGCTAAGGCTTTCAATAAGACCTTGACGAAGATCGTGAAAAAGACGGTGTCCAAAAATAAAAAGGACTGGCATGGGAGACTGCATGAAGCTCTCTGGGCGTATCGAACCACGTTCAAAACGGCCAAAAACACAACACCGTATGCATTAGTATTTGGCGCTGAAGCAGTACTCCTCTTGGAAATAGAGCTACCCTCCTTACGAGTGGCAGTTCATTACGAGCTAACGGATGAAGAGAATGCTCATCTTTGGCTTGAGGAACTTGATGCCCTTGACGAAACCCGGCTCATGGCGCAGCAAAACTTGGAAGCTTAAAAAGCAAAAATGACACGCTTATATGAGAGATTGACTAGGCCAAGAACATTCCGCCAAGGCGAACTCGTGCTAATGGTCAAGAGACCTACGATCCCCAATCGTGTCAAACGGGGGAAATTCGAGCCGAACTATGAAGGCCCGTACATCATAGACAAAGTCTACCAAGTTGGGGGATTATTTACTCATGGATATGCATGGTGAAAGACCCTTCAGGCCAATAAACGGTCGGTTCTTGAAAAAATACTACGCCTGATGAGTCACGGCCTAGGTCAATGATAGATGACGATGCCTATGTCCGCTCGCTATCTTCCCAAGCCTGAACTCTATAAGTAGTATCCAACGAAACCTCGCCTCGAAAATGTGCGACGGACCGAAACGTCCTTAAACTAACGATGGACCGCAATGTCCTAAAACTTGCAACGGACCGAAATGTCCCTAAACTAACGATAGACCGCAATGTCCTAAAACTTACAACTGACCGAGACGTCTATAAACTACTACGGACCGCAGCATCCCAAGACTGACGCAAAAAAAAAAACGGTTCGTCCATAAGCGATATGGGCACGGATGAAAACCCGAAAGGGCTCCGTGAGTAAAAAAAAGCAGGGCTACCGGCGAGTTTGTGAAAACCCGAAGGGGCTCGATTTCATTAAAAGACACTTGCAAGGTCCTCTCGACCTTATAAGGAGAAAATACCTGCGTGAGATCCTTACAACTCACAAGGGAGCAACGCACTTAGGGATCCCCACGATTCCTAAGGAGAAGTTACACTTACGAGATCCTCACGACTCGTAAGGAGAATTCCCTTTTGAGACCCTCACGGCTTATATGATTCAAAAGCCTTAAGTTACAGGGATCTGAACCTGTTCTTAAGCCATCATAACCCACAGATCGTCCTACAAGAGGTTCAATATTGACCCTTATATACAATCCACGGGCACGAATAAACATTTCCCTAACAGAGTCCTACCAGCGACTAGGGATATGCTCACACAGCGAACGGCCCTTATAAGTCCTCTCGACTTATAAGGAGAAAACACTCTTGTAAGATCCTTACGACTTATAAGAGGACATACACTTAGGAATCCTCACGATTCCTAAGGAGAAAATGCACCTACGAGATCCTCACGACTCGTAGGGAGAAATACCTTTATAAGACCCTTACGGCTCATGAAGTCAAAAGTCTTAGTCGACAGGATCTTAACCTTGTTTGCTAACCCACCTTTGTTCGACATCGACAGAGGCAAATGATGATTCGCTCCTGGCAATATCCCAGTTGTAGCGATGCTGATGCCTAAATCGGTATCAAATCCTAAGTCCTTTCACGGCAAATGATGATTCACTCTTGGCAATATTCCAGTTGTAGCGATGCTGATGCTGAGATGGGCATCAGGTTCCGAGTTTCACACTTGTGATAAAAAATCAGCGAGACAAAAATGCATATGAAATAGCCGAAATGATGGGGCAACTTGCAACAAAATCAGCAAGTAAAAATATATGCATACAAAATAGCCGAAATGGTTGGGCAACTCGCAATAAAAAGCAGCGAGTAAAAAAACAAAAAAATAGCTGAAATGATTGGGCACCGCGAAAAATAGCCGAAATGATTGGGCAATCGCAACTTTCGCGATATAAAAGCTGAAATGATAGAGTATTGCGGAAAGAAAAAAATGAAATGAAACATTTTGCCCTACAGGTGAGATCACATCGATCCCTGTATACAATCCAGGGACATAAACAAAAAGAGAACCGTATCATCCCACCAGGCTCCATCAGAAAGAGAGTCAAGTCTCGATGGCAACATCTACAACCTAGAGATCAATAATGGCATTCCTTCTCGTTCTAACCGGAAGCAGATACGATGTCAACAAACGAAGCCATGGCAAAGTCCCTTAGATCCAAATCTCGAAGGTTCACGGACAGCCTAGAGACTATCTCGAAGCCACGGCAGAGTCCCTAGTTCCAAGTCTCGACGGCCACATCTACAGCCTGGAGACCCACAACAGCGTTCCTCCTCATTCTAGCAGGATTCAGACGCAATAATCAATCTCGGAGCTACGGCAGAGTCCCTAGTTTCAAGTCTCGACGGCCACATCTACAGCCTGGAACCTACAACAGCGTTCCTCCTTATTCCAGCAGGATTCGGACGCGACAATCAATTTCCGAGCCGCGACAAAGTTCCCAGTTCTATGGCTCGGCGGTGCACAGACAACCGAGAGTCAACTCCTGACCCCATATGGCTAAAGTCAATCCTGACCCCGTATGGCTAAAGTCAATCCTGACCCCGTATGGCTAAAGTCAACCCCTGACCTCGTATGGTTAAAGTCAATTCTGACCCCGTATGGCTAAAGTCAACCCCTGACCCCGTATGGCTAAAGTCAATCATGACCCCGTATGGCCAAAGTCAACCCCTGACCCGTATGGCTAAAGTCAATCCTGACCCCATATGGCTAAAGTCAATCCTGACCCCATATGGTTAAAGTCAACCCCTGACCCCGTATGGCTAAAGTCAATTCTGAGCCCATATGGCCAAAGTCAACCCCTGACCCCGTATGGTGTTCATATCATAATTTTGCATTATTATATTCCCCATTCTTATTCTTTTTATAAATAAACAGGTGCTTTTGATCCATGTCTGCTACATAGTTGTAGGTTACAGGTTCTCGGAACAAAACAGTGAAAATGATGAAAAGACGCTACAAAAGTGAGACTTCGACCAACAAATAGAAGAATCTTGATCATGCCTACAGTTTGAGGAACAAACGAAGATCAGCAAACAGTTCGATTGCACAAAAGCAGCACAAGATTCAAGACTTCAACACGAAGCAAAGGGTAAAAGTCCACGACAATATGCACTGTGGAATTCTGGAAGAAATTAGAAGACATTCTGAAGAACCAAGTGAAGAAAAGCCAAGCAAAAAGTAACCAAATGAACACCAGAAGAATTCAGCCAACAAGGCTACCAAATGGCCGCGGATCCGCGGCCAAACAGGGCTTTTGGCCGCGGTTCTGCGGCCATGGTGAGCACGTGTCGGCGCAAAATTCAACGCTGGTGGCGGTGCGTTGACTAGGTTTCTTAGGGTAAATTTGTAAATGCAGATATGAATCGAATGTAACCCTAGGGTTTCTATAATCTATAAATAGAAACCCTAAAGCTCTTTTTGGAGCATGCCTCTTCTTGTGCCTCATTTTATCAAAATTCAGAATTTCAATTCCTGTAATGTTTGAAGAGAGTATCAAATAAAAGATAAAGTAAGTTTTTCCTTTCATTGCCCTAGTTAATTTCCTTTCTGTCCTAGTATAACTTTTATTTATCTGCCCTAGTTTAGATTTTATTTATCTGCCATAGATTAGATAACTAGGTTATTAAAAACAATCATAAAAAAATGAAATCTTTTAATTCCCTAATGAGTGAGAAATTCATCACTTGTTAGGGTTAGGAATAGGAGAGGTTTGAGAGATGAAAATCTCACCCCTTTCTTGCCCGTCATATATTTTAATAAGGACTCCATGCGTACATACACACACCGCTCACTGCGGCACCTTATTCTAAGAGGTAGCGGTGATACCGTAGTTTAAAAGACCGGTTGTGTATGTTTTCCATGGAGGTTAGGGTAAGAGTTAAGAAAGGACGGATAAGGACCTAGAGGAAGAAACCCTAGTTTCTTCTCGATGGTACTAATCCACTTTGTTAACCATTACCTTAACACCTAAAAGATCTTAATTAGGGCATAGAAAACGGTGAGAAATATTGACTTTCCAAACATAACCTAAACCTAACCCTAGCAAGGTTTTGATCCTAATCAAACTCATTTCAGTTTTTAGTGATAATCAATCCAACCCCAATTGGAATTAACTCGTTAGAACAAATAGAAAATACACAAAATCCCTATGGACCGACCCGTACTCACCGGCTAGCTACCAAGCGAAGCCGTTCTTGATTGCGGTTAAATATTCTTTGATTCATCTTTCGAAAGCGCAAGCGCGCAAAATCTCTACAAATCAAATGGCGCCGTTGCCGGGGATAGCGTAGTTATTTTCTTTTTATAATTTCGGGTTAATATAAAATTGAAAAATCATAAAAACTGAAAAATAAAAAAAATATAAAAATTTATCATCTTGTTATTTTTTCAAGGGTATTCTTTTGAATTGTGCAGGATCAACGAACGAGTTCAGATCTGGAAAAATTCAGAGAGCAAAACAGAAAACAGAAGATCTGAACAACAGAGGAGTACCACAACAGAGCAACAGAAGAAGTTTGGAGGGCTGAGTCAACGAGTCAACCGCGGAACCGCCGCAGATAGCCTCTTTTGACCACGGAAACGCGGCTTGGTGGTGACGTCAGCAGATGGAAACCTCTCTGTAAGCTTTCTCTTCTTCTCTGTAACCCCATTATCTCCTCTAAAAAATTTTCCTGCAGGGTTCTTTGCGCAAAAAAAAAATTCTTCCCCTTCTCCAATAACTTGATCTTATGCAGGATTCTTTGCGCCGCAATAAAAATTAAAAAAAAAATTGGCAAGTGTTTGATTGTGTTTACTGCATTGCATCTTTAAAATTGACTTTAAGGAGCTTTAACACCAATCCAGATTGGGTGGGGATTTCATTACCCTTCCTAAGACCCCAAAAATCACAAAAAGCATATTGCATTGACCATCGATTTAATTAAAAAAGATTAGACTCAGCCTATAAGGACTTCATGCTCAATAGAACAAACGAATAGTTGTAGGCATCGATCGTTTATCTAAACCAGATTTTGTGGTGTCTAGGCTAGACAAGTGGGGAAAGGTAACCTTAAAAGGCCCGTCTCACAGTGATTCGTGAGCGGATCCCTCCTTTACTTACTTGTGCTTACCTGGCCACAATTGGCGGTGAAGAGGCGATTTGAGGTCCTCACAACTTGCCCTTTGGAACAGTTAGGAGCAGTCTAGTTGACCTAGGTGACCCTAAATCTAGGCTTGATTGTGCATTTTTTGATTGCTTGAACGTGCGTCTAAGCCTTTTATTGAAAATCTTTTTGCAAAAAGCTCCTTATAAAAAAACACAAAACGGAAATTTTTTTATAAAAACTTGCCACTTGTCGCTAAGAAATCCATTGCACCCACATTCTTTTTCTTCTCCTTTCTTACATCATGGGTACCCCACCTCACAAAACTCTTGCCGAACTTTGGTACTCTCATCCAAACATTGCTTCCTACGCGAATTGTTTTGGTCGAATTACGGACGACCCCTCCATGCCCAAAATTTCTTTGAAAGATCGAATAGAAACGTCTAGGAGAAACAGTTCGACTCCGCAATCCACTTTGTATCAACCATTTCAACCTTCACCACTTTCTTACGTTGATACTCCTTTTTCGAGTTCTGTTGTAATTCCGAAACCCGTGTCTATTGCTGAACATATTGAACAATCTCGTAACCGATCTTTCACCCCTTTCAACACTTCCAGTTCTTGGGATCAACAAGTCCATTCACCTTTTTATCCAAATGTCGATTCTATTCCTGTCCAACCATTCAATTCCTACCAGTCCTACCCAACTTTCGCACCTTCCCTAGACATTTCTTCTACACAGCCATTTGGGAGTTTCCAGAATCCAAACAATTTTGAATCTTTTACTGAAACCCCTTCACAACCCATGTCTAGTCTGGAACAGTCGTTGGAAGCTTATATTGTAGCGACAAACCAAAAAATGAGGAATTTGGATGCGTCCATTTCCGCCCTTATGCAACCTAGTGACCGGGTAGCTAGTTTCCAACTAGCTCCAAAAATTCCAATGTATGATGAGGCGGTTGGACAGATTGAGAATTTGAGTGGAGAGAGTGAGCTGTGCACCCTTCCAAATCAAACCTACCCATCACCAATTGAATCCCACAACTCCGGTTTTGAATGTCTATCAAGTGTCCCAAATGATTCACCAGTTGAAAATAAAATGTTTAATGAGTTGTGCGACTTTGTAGTGCTTGATTTGCCAGATTGTGAAGAGACCCTTTCGAGTGAAACCATCACCAATCCTTTCGACCTCTACACCTCCAATCTAGAACCTGAATTGATAAATATCCATGCTTTTGATAAGGTGTCTGAAAAAATTGATTTTCACTTGATTGAGGATATTGACGCAGGGAATAATTTGGATGTTGAACCCGCAGATTTGACTGAATTTTTCTCTCCAATTCATCATTCCGAGTCATTAAATGTTTCTCCCGAACTTCATATGCGTCTTGATTTTGATGATAATTGCATGGATGGGATAACTTTTGAGGAAAATTATGAGGATAGTATTAAGGAGAGTATTGAGGATGAACCCGTTTTGTTTGATGAGTCGGATTTTCCAATTCATCCTTCTGAACTTTTAACTGTTATACTTCCTAAATCACCCCCTTCATCCTTTCCATCGTTCCGACCACGCAAGAGATCATACAGGAGGACTGTGAGCTTGAAAAATTTATGTTCGATCACAACAGTTTTGACGCCACTAGTGCGTTCTTCCTTGAATCTGACACAGTTCTCACGACCGATAACGATTACGAGTGTTTCACTTTTTCGGACGCTTTTGAAGATTCACCGCCCGAGTTTGAGTGCTTTGAATTTTCAGATGAGTTAGTTGAACTATCAGACTCGGTTGCTTACAGTCATTTCAAATCATTGATGGAGTCCTTCGAGTTCGAGACAGTTTCACCAATTTCACCTTCAATTGTTTCATCTCTGAAACTCGAACTCAAGCTGTTGCCGTCTCACCTTACATATGCTTACTTAGGTGAGAATGAGACCCTTCCTAGATCACTCCCCTTCGTCCTTTCGATCGTTTCGACCACGCAGGAATCCGTCACGCTTCTATTTTCAATGGTTGGTTTACCAAGTTCAACGTACCCATGTTTTCTCGCGAATCTTGAGGGATTTGACCCCATTTCTCGACGGGTTGATAGATTAGCACAATCGCTTTTAACACATCGGTCATTACAATTTGTGCTAATTTATTCACTAAATTTACACCCTCAAGTTCGTACTACACTTGTTTCTCTCTTCCGCCATTCTTCTCCTAATATACCGAGACCGTATACTGTTTCTATTTCCACACGGTCTCGTGTGCGTCTCATTTCTTTCCTCTACACTCCATTCTTTCACCAACCATACCATTATAACGATAAAAATTTTGAATAGTTGGTGCTAACCTTTGGCCTGTGTAAGGCTTTGTATAGCTCGATACTGTGTTTTTCTCCTCCCTAACTCTGAATTTTAATGTTTAAACAGTGGAAACACTGTCTCACTTAAGTTTGGGGGGGACCTTTTTGTATATATATTTTGTTTTGTTTTTCTGTTAACAATAAAAAAATATATAAAAAAAATAAACAGAGGAATACCGACAATTTTGACCCTTTTGGTGTGGCATGATAGTGAGAACACTGTCAAGTTTAAATTTGGGGGTATGCTCGGTAAGCTTTCTTCCTTTGCATTCATATGTATATTTTTGCTTTTGCAAACTTATTTTAAAACTCATAAAAATTGAAAAAAATTAAAAATTATAAAAATTGAAATATTCAATTTTGGCCATAATTGACTTAAGTTTGAAAAGAAGGTTAACTAGCTAGGAAAAACTAGATCCTAGACTTAGTAAATTAAAAACCCTAAAAATAACCTTTCTTAAAATTTAACGGTAGAAAGTATATGTCTTTGTATTTTATTTAGAAATAGGCAAATTTCGAGTTCACTTCTTGGGCTAAGTTAAAACAAGAGAAAAGTATTGATATTTTTATTAAACTATAAGTCTGAAAAATAATTCCTAAGCTTAAGTCTAAATTCTGAAAATATATACCCTACAAATTGCACAAACACGAACCTTGAAACTTGGAATAGTAGAAGAGACCTTGAAATGCTCTTGTCTAAAGTCCTTAATATGAAGAAAAATAAAATAAAAATACAAGTGTGAATAAAGAGATAAAAAAAAATGAACACTGGTTTTTGTAATTACTTAAGGCTGCATAAATAGAAAAAATATTTAGCGAGGGTGCTTTATCACCTAGTTCCTTAGACCAACTGGTTTGGAAGTCACTGCTAAAGCCTTAGGTGTTACAAGACTAGGAATTATGCCTTAGTGTGCAAACACATTTTATAATCGGTCGTTAGTACCTCAAGAAGTATTAACGGTCGCATGAAAGATGTGAGCAATTTCACCTAAAAATTCACCAATTGAAAAGTATTTTGGACAATGGAAAAGAGTATAAGAGCTTGAATTGAATTTCCAAGTGTAGGGGTGATACATACACACACGCAGGGGTATGTGATTGGGGTTTAGATGAGAGATAGAAATGAAAAATAAGGACTTATATCTTTAGTAGAGATGATAAAAATTCCTAAGTTGAGATGGAACCTTAGAAGGAAAACTCAAAAGATGCTAAAAGCTAAGTAAATTTACAGAACATATACAGTCTTAAGTTAAATAATAAGGAAGCGTGAAAAATACGGGTTGATAATTTCTGAGTTGAAGATAATATAGTTTCTTGTTAGAAAAACTGAATTGGAGAATAAAAGTCAATAGGCCAAATTGATAGGATTTTGTGGGTAGTATCCGCTGAAAACCCTCAGGAGACAACACTCCTCCTACTAGGGACACCTAGAGGTTTAACGGCTTGTTGCACGAGCTCAGTGCAATCGCGTTTCCCTGCGAAAGTGAGGCTAGGTCTTTTTCGAGAATAAAACTAGTTTTGCTCGAGGACGAGCAAAAGATAAGTTTGAGGGTATTTGTTCATATCATGATTTTGCATTATTATATTCCCCATTCTTATTCTTTTTACAAATAAACAGGTGCTTTTGATCCTTGTCTGCTATATAGTTGCAGGTTACAGGTTCTCGGAACAAAACAGTGAAAATGATGAAAAGACGCTACAAAAGTGAGACTTCGACCAACAAATAGAAGAATCTTGATCATGCCTACAGTTTGAGGAACAAACGAAGATCAGCAAACAGTTCGATTGCACAAAGGCAGCACAAGATTCAAGACTTCAACACAAAGCAAAGGATAAAAGTCCACGATAATATGCACTGTGGAATTCTGGAAGAAACTAGAAGACATTCTGAAGAACCAAGTGAAGAAAAGCTAAG
The DNA here is from genome assembly GCA_030015575.1 of Agapanthus africanus. Taxonomy (NCBI): domain Eukaryota; kingdom Viridiplantae; phylum Streptophyta; class Magnoliopsida; order Asparagales; family Amaryllidaceae; genus Agapanthus; species Agapanthus africanus. The sequence continues at coordinate 100,136,888 of CM057350.1, read as the reverse complement.
CAAAAAGTAACCAAATGAACACCAGAAGAATTCAGCCAACAAGGCTATCAAATGGCCACGGATCCGTGGCCAAACAGGGCTTTTGGGCGCGGTTCCGCGGCCATGGTGAGCACGTGTCGGTGCAAAATTCAACGCTGGTGGCGGTGCGTTGACTAGGTTTCTTAGGGTAAATTTGTAAATGCTGATATGAATCGAATGTAACCCTAGGGTTTCTATAATTTATAAATAGAAACCCTAAAGCTCTTTTTAGAGCATGCCTCTTCTTGTGCCTCATTTTATCAAAATTCAGAATTTCAATTCCTGTAATGTTTGAAGAGAGCATCAAATAAAAGATAAAGTAAGTTTTTCCTTTCATTGCCCTAGTTAATTTCCTTTCTGTCCTAGTATAACTTTTATTTATCTGCCCTAGTTTAGATTTTATTTATCTGCCGTAGATTAGATAACTAGGTTATTAAAAACAATCATAAAAAAATGAAATGTTTTAATTCCCTAATGGGTGAATAGTTCCTCACTTGTTAGGGTTATGAATAGGAGAGGTTTGAGAGATGAAAATCTCTCACCCCTTTCTTGCCCGTCATATATTTTAATAAAGACTCCATGCATACATACACACACCGCTCACTGCGGCACCTTATCCCAAAAGGTAGCGGAGATACCGTAGTTTAAAAGACCGGTTGTGTATGTTTTCCATGGAGCTTAGGGTAAGAGTTAAGAAAGGACGGACAAGGACCTAGAGGAAGAAAACCTAGTTTCTTCCCGATGGTACTAATCCACTTTCTTAACCATTACCTTAACACCTCAAAGATCTTAATTAGGGCATAGAAAGCGGTGAGAAATATTGACTTTCCAAATTTAACCTAAACCTAACCCTAGCAAGGTTTTGATCCTAATTAAACTCATTTCAGTTTTTAGTGATAATCAATCCAACCCCAATTGGAATTAACTCGTTAGAACAAATAGAAAATACACAAAATCCCTATGGACCGACGCGTACTCACTGGCTAGCTACCAAGCAACGCCGTTCTTGATTGCGGTTAAATATTCTTTGATTCATCTTTCGAAAGCGCAAGCGCGCAAAATAATGTAACAATCATATGGCTAAAGTCAATTCTGGCCCCATATGGCCAAAGTCAACCTCTGACCCCGTATGGCTAAAGTCAATCCTGACCCCATATGGCTAAAGTCAACCCCTGACCCTATTTGGCTAAAGTCAATCCTGACCCCATATGGCTAAAGTCAACCCCCCCGACCCCGTGGAACACGGCCAAAGTCAATCCTGACCCTGTGGAAAATGGCCAAAGTCAACTCTCGACCTCCCCGTCAAAGCAATGCTTTGATTCAGGAGAAAGTCAACTCATCAATCACTTACGAGTCCTCTCGACTTGTAAGGAAGAAAATTCCCTTGTGAGATCCTTACGACTCTCAAGAGAAAATCACATTTAAGAATCCTCACGATTCCTAAGGAGAAAATATACCTACGAGATCCTCTCGGCTCGTAGGGAGAAAAGTCTTTGTGAGATCCTCACGGCTCATAAAATTGAAAAGTCTTAGGCAGCAGATCTGAACCTGTTTCCTAAACCGTCGCTACCCTGCAAAGAGTTCAAGATGAACTATTCTCTACAGACCACCTTTGCCGAAATTACATGCTAGAAAAATGAAGGTGCTACTCAAGAACGCGTAAACTGCTTCGCGCCAAGTCAAAACAAAAGGCACAACCGACAAGCATCAACCACATACCATGCAAGACAATAAAGAGAACATTCGATTCGCATTCTGTTAAGCATTCAGAGCGCGCCCATTCTTGTATATATGAGAAGGTTTAACGCAGGAAATAAAAGAATGGAAACCAAAATTTGCCAGTCATACTTCAGAAAATTCTTACATTGATGAAAACAGTAAACAAAAGTATCATTAAAATGTTTACAATGGCAAGACATCAGATCCAGGACATGGATTAAGAAATTCAAAAGTAAGGCCATCTAAAATATTTTGGGCCTCTCGGACCATTCTCGTGTGTTTTCTCTCACGATCACAAGCGTCAGGGTCCTCGCTGATGTCCTCCAACCTTCGATAGGCAGCGATTATCGTTGCCTGTTGAAAAGTTTGATGCAGAATATCAACAAGATTGTCTCGCCTTCTCTTTGAAATTAGGCCCATCAGATACACCGAGTGCACCTTGTCTTCGGCATCATCCAATGCCTTAAGCGGCATGCCTTGATAAAATAAAGGAAGTGCTTCCCAGATCGCTCTCACAATGAGCTTTAAAAGAGCAGAATGACATGGAAGCAGTCAACCATTGTATTCATCAAAGCGACGCATGATTTCGGCGCACTGAGCATTTGTGAATTTCTGGTTCTGGCAGCGGCCTAGTGAGCGGATGTCTCAGTAAGAGATAATCTCATTGAGATCATATAGATGGGCGGCCATAACGTCTGAAAAAGAAAATCAGTGAGAGTTAGTAGACAGACTGAAAAAGCTTATTGAAACAAACACGGGGATTTAAACAAATCTTGATATCCTCACGAAGAAAACAAGTGTTGATTAAAACACCCAATGAATTTAATTTTGTGCGATTAAGGAGAGAATCCTAAAAGGATTTCTCATTTAAGGAGAGACTCCTCGGGTCAAGGAGTTAAACTCCTCGAGAGCAACGCTCTGCAGACAGGAGTGACACATGTCAAAATCAATTATGAAGGGAATAAAATTCCCCAAAAATCTTGAAGAGCCATGCTCTGTAAAATGATGGAATAACCCATAAGAAAACTTAAAGCAAAGCTTTTAATGAATCAAAAATGCCGAGATCTTCAAGATCTATGAACAAACTCTAAGAGTTTTCATAAAAGATTAACAAATCAAAGCTCTGTTAATGGGTTAAGAAACCCTAAGAAAGATCTCTTTAGATCTATGAAGAGCAAAGCTCTATTGAGAAACCCTACAATCTATATGATTTGAAAAGAGCAAAGCTCTGTTAATGGGTGAAACCTTAGAAAAATTTAATTTTTACCTAAATTTTTGACAAAGTTCTGTCCCTAAGAAAATTCTTAAGACGAAGAACTATACTCTGAAGGAGAAATAATTCTCAGAAAAAAAAGTAAAGCGATGAACATAGGTCATCTCAAGGACCAAGGGTCCTATTTATAGGCATAAAGAGCTTTTTCAACTTCTGAGTTGATCAAATGGTAGAGATGCTGCCATCGCTGCACTCACGTGTAGGCCACGCGAGCACAACGGTGGGGGGGCATTTGTTTCCCCCAATCAGAGCAAACCTCTGTTCAAATTTCAAAATTTGAAATGAAGCAGCGCTTCATAGCAGCGCCAGCGCTGAGAGTCAAAGACTCTGACGCAGCGTTCACGTGCAAAGCACATGAGCGCTAGCGCCAAGTGCGCTGCACTCTAAGCAGCGCACCACGTGCAAAGCATGTAAGCGCTAGCGCTAAGAGCGTTGCACTCTAAGCAGCACACCACGTGCAAAACACGTAAGCGCTAGTGTTAAGAGCACTGCACTCTAAGCAGCACACCATGTACAAAGCACGTGAGCACTAGCGCTGTAACTAAATGTTCCCCACCGTTGGATCAAAGATCCAACGATCATGATTAAAAATTATCAATTGACCAGAATAAAATTTTGTTAAGAAAACATTCCTCGCAATCTTTCCAAACAGGAAAGATTTTGCTCTGTAAATCAGAGCACCGTTGGATCAAAGATCCAATGGTGATTAAAAATCACCAAGATACAGAATAAATTCTGTATGGGAAAAATTTCCCAATCTTGTTAAAAACAAGAAGATTGCCTTATGTAAATCAGAAGTCTTTGGATCAAAGATCCAACGGGGAAAATATCCCCAAATCAATTAGAGAAAAGATCTCCTTAACCGATTGAACAAATCAGCTTGCCCTATATAAAAGCCCCAAGAATTTAATTCTGAGATAGAGGAACCCCCCTATAAACTTTGAAAAAACTTCAGAGAGAAGAGCAAGCTCTCGGCAGAAGAAGAACTTTTCTTCAAGGTAAAAACAGAGAGATAAAAAATCTCATTAGAAAAAAAACTTAGTTCTTATGCTAGATCATAGATCTATAAGACAAATTATCTTTCACAAAAGAAATTATAATATCTCATTATAAAAAGGGGGGAGAATAATTCAATTCTCTTAGGATCACAGATAAATAAAGGCAAAGCCTTTCACCAAAACATAAGAGATTGAAACATCCCCTATAAAATAAGAACTTTGTTCTTAGATCTATGAGACAAAATCTCTTATAAATGAGAGTTTAATTCTTAGAGCGCAGAACTGATCAAAGTTGCATAAAAGAAGAGTCTTAGCGCTCCAATTTAAAAGGAGCACCTCAGCGCTCCAAATCTTCTCCTCACACTGAGCATGCATACTCAGGTCGTCAGAGCGACACAATAGCAATATAATATGTATAAAATCAAGTGACAGTTCTAACAGTGGTAATAGATATGTGAAACAGTAAATCAATGACATCATGAAAATGAATGTGCGGTAATCAATGCAGCGGAATAGTAAAGCAGTAGAACGATATGTCACGTATGTCAACACAGTATATAAGGAATATAAATGCCAGTATCCCTATCAGTCTCTAAGTCTCACTGCACAGGTCACTAAGCCTATCGTCAGTCCAAGTGTGAGAGTCAACCACTCGCGAGTGTCCTCCACCCAAGGGTAGAACCCAAGGGCAAGGGACCACGGGCCCAACATGTAACGAGAATATCCGGTGTATATATCACATACCCTGTAAATCTCCATATAACTCCCTAAATATATAAGCCGGCATGGGACTCCCGAGATTCTGTTGAACTCACACTTAAACTACCCCACACCCCGTGGTCTACATCAAACGCTAACCACAACCCTAAATACTAATCGATCCGTGACAAGTCTGCGCGAGAACTGGAGGCAAGACCTCCATCAAGCACGTCCCGACTAATACCTAAGATAAATGGCAGTGTCTGGTGCCTTATCTGTGACACCCGTGCAAGCGCTTCCATAAGTGTCCCATACCACTTATAGTCACACGTACACACATCCCACAGACGTCGACAATGTAATAGAATAATAGGGTCACTGATTGTGTACAAGTACGTATCACTTTCACTTAATCACGGATACACGAACACTGACGTACTTGCCACAATCATCGCTAGAATCTAACACTGGGTAAATGCACGATATCACTAAGTTATCACTACAATGATATGGGTATGATATGATGCGTGAACAGTAAACAAGCACGATTAGGGTGTCACAAAACAGTATTCTATCACTTGCACGATTTATCATGAAACGTACATATATAATTTAGCGAAACGATAAACAGGTAGTAATTAGTATGTTCAGTTATCCATCCATCGAATTTAGTTTCAAGCCAATCGGGTTCCAGGATAACTAGTTATAACCATTTCATATTAAGCGCCCGCGGCTGGAAATCCGGTTTCAGAATCAGAAATCCATTTCGCAACGCATTTTAATCCCAATTGGGATCAGATTTTAGCGATGCTACAGTTGGATGAATTCTAGGGTTTTCAGTAAGGTTTTCAACGCAATAGACGGATCTTCAATCGCATCTGCACGTCAGGCGATATACAATGTTTAACCCTAATATGTCAATTCTGATTCTGTTGGGACTGTTATGCGTCCCAATCTTTTAAATTACAGAATAAATATCAAATGGTAACGAAACAGAATGAAATCAATTGTGTTGTCTAGATAACAGATTTACCTACAATAAGAAGCAGAGTTCCGCAACCTACGAGTTAAGTAAACCCTGTGGTACCCATTACGGAACAGCAAGCAACGACTGGAGTCGCTCTGGACTACAGTCCAGAGACGCACTCCGATCCAATTATCATCACAATTTAAGTACAGAAATGTCCGGAATCTAGTATAGGGTTAAATTTCGTCGAGTCAGCTTCGATTTGAACCCTCGAACGCACCGTTCTAGTGTGTATATGATTTATGATGAATTTAACGGTTTTCAGGTGCAAGAAAATTCCAGTTTTTCGATTAAACTTGGGGGTAGTCGTTTTAATCTTTAACAGTCGTATTTTCTAATGAAATTTGCACATGTTAACCATCTATACAATGGCCAATGTAATTTATCCCGTTCCGTCAACTTTGATAAAGATTTCCTAAGAGAACAAGTATCGAACAAGTATCGAATAATTTCACGGAAAGGCAAAGCATAATTTATATATGATGTTAATTTGTAACATAGATAGAATAGCATGAAGCAAGTAGAGAACTTGCCTGAGAACGTCTTGGGGTTGTAAGGCAGTAGCGGCAACGACCGAGGCAGCAGGGATCGATGACGTATGGAAAGTGCTCGATGAAATGCCAAAGCTCGAATGTTTTACGGTGATCTTGACTCGGCTTGTGGGTTTGCGTCGCGGCCTAGCTGTCGATGTGTGAATGCTCGAATGTGCTGGCTGTTAATGTGGAGAGGGAGTGAGAGAGAGAGAGCTTGAGTTTAGAGAGTGGAAGACAATTAGAGGGAAATAGAGAGAGAGAAAGAGAGAGAGTTGAAAGGAAGATTGAGTTTAGAGAGTGAGAGAGAGAAGATACAGAGGGTGAGGGACAGAGAAATAGAGGGTGAAAGAGAGGGAGAGAATGAGAACTGAGAGAGAGAGAGATGAGAGAAAAACAGAGGAAGGAGAGAGAGTTGGAAAGCACACAGAGAGAGAGAGAGAGAGAGCTAGAGCTAGAGAGTGAGAGGAAGAAACAGAGAGGTGATGACGACGACGTCGACGACGTCGACGATGATGACTATGCGGGGAGGTCGACGACGGGACGAGAAGATCACCGGCGTCGGGGCAGGGGACTCGGTGTGCAGGCGAAGGCGCTCGGGGCAGCTCGAGGTGCATGCAGGGGTCTCGTGGAGGATGAAGGAGGGAGTGGGGAGCTCGGGTTTAATGGTGGTCGACGGTGGAGGTGAGGGATTGTCGGCGTCGGGGCGACGAACGAGGTTGGGGAAAACAAAGGCGCTCGGTGAGTTTGGGTGAGTGGAGAGGAGGAAAGGAAGAGAGGGAGTTAGGGGAGACGAGGGTGCGCGAGTGGACGTAACGGCGCTCGAACGTGGCTGACACGAGCGCGGGCGTGGGCGGAGGAGGCGGCGGAGGAAAAGGAATCGCGCGCGGAGGTTACCGTTGGAGGAAGAATTAAAGGAGATGAACAGTATGGGGAGTCGGGTCGGGTGAGTGGGGGAAACGGGCGCGGGTTGGAGCTGGGAGCTGCAGGGAGTGGGCCGGGCCAAAGGAAAATCAGAAAATAAATTAGAAGAAGGATGGGGCCGGGCTGAGTTAGGCCAGGGATTTAAGAAAAAAAAAAAGGAAAGAGAAATGGAACGGGCTGAGCCAGGAAACAAAAGGCTTATTAAGGGAAAATTTTGGTGGGCTAATGGGATCTAATTGAGGGAAAAAGAATGGGAAAATTGGGTTTACATTTTCAAATAGAATAAAAGGAACTTTTAAAATAAATAAATAATTATATAAAAATAGATAAAATTCTAAATAAGAATAAATAGGAATCTAGAGTAATAAAATACGGATTTTGGTATTAAATCTTGGTTTTGGCTTTTAGGGTGTAGAAGAAATAGAATTTAAATAAATCAAATAAAATTCAAAAATAACAACTATACAGATATTGGTATAAAAAGGGGCTGGGTGTTACATCATACCACCCTTACAAAAATTTCGTCCTCGAAATTTAAAAGAAACAACTAGCTATAAATAATAAACGAAGGATTATCATATCGAAAACTAATATGTGTTGATTTATTTAAAACGGGTAGATAAAATTTTGAAGGTACATATATATATATATACAAGAACCACATACAAAAGTTAGGGCTAAAAGCACAATACAGGAACACTATAAGGGCAACTACAAGTATACGAGAATATAGGTAACAATAACGAACAAAATAATCAAGGCGGATTCAATAAGGTCGAGATTCAAAGGGGTGCTCATATAAGTATATCAAAATAGCAAACAGAAATAATAAGTATAAGGCTCAACCACTTATAATAGTAAGCATATGCACAATTCTTGAAAATAGAGTAACGACAATAAAGTAGTGAAAATTAGTCGGTAGGTTAAAACATTATAGGACGATATCGGTCAAATAGCTTAGAAAATTCATATAGTGAAAATAAGAAACATGGAACAAAATGTGCGCGGTGCAAGGTCGCGTTACTGAAAATGAGAATAATAATAATGCACTTAAAATACATAAAACGGAGAAATCAATAACACGTACTCTTTGATAAATTTAAGATAATGAAAACTAAATTTTGAATAATAGTGTCTCTAAATATATTTGGGGTAATAGAGAAATCACCAATATGAATAGGGCTAGCTAGGATAGTGATTACAAGAAGGTGTGGCTCAATCAGAAGGTTGGAGTGTGGCGGCCTTAGGCTGAATGTTAAGGAGATTGGGATAGGGTCAGCACAGGAAGCAAGGATGAGCAACAAAGGAACACAAAAGGAAAAGTGTGGGGGAAACAACAGTCGGTACAACACACGAATCAGAATTTGAAGAGTTAGTGAACTCGAAAGTTTCACAAGAATTGTTCTCCTCCCAGAAGGATCTCAAACAGGGCATAGACGAGGGATGAAGGGTGGCTCATCCCAAGGATCAGGGTGCGGTACTTTCTAGTCGAATCGAGGGTGAAAACTATACAATGAGTAGGGGTGGACAGTCAGGAATCTCCGCAGAAAAATAAATGGATATGGGCAATAAACAAGTATCGAGCGAACCAATAATCAAAAGATTTACAAATTCAGAAGATTTATTTCATTCAAGAAAATTTGAAACAAGGCATTCCCAAAGGCGAAAAGTGGCCCTAAACTATACACATTTTATTTGGCCAGAAAGACAACATCAAGAGAAATTCCGTCAGTCGCGGTTGTGGAGATTCAGCAGGTTGCGGTAGGCTCGCGCGCTCAGGTAGGGACGTCCATTTCCATAGCGCCTTGCGGGGGTCGCCATTGGGAGTTCTTCCACTGCAGGGTCCTGATCTTCTGGTCCTTCTTCCTCGGATAGAGCTTCTTCATCGAGATCTGATTCCATGTGATCCTCTCCTTCTGGGTTCTCTTCAATGGGGTCTTCCTCCACTGGATTTTCTTCTATTGGATCTTCCTCGGGATCTTCCTCTATAGGGTTCTCTTCAGGATCTTCTTCTTCTTCGTCGGAATCAGCTATCACGTTAAACTCTGGGGCGGCTGCTCCTTCGTCCTCTGAATCGTTGTTTCCGAAATTGACTTGGGGACCGTTGATCTCATCGTCAGAACTCATCATCGTGCGGTCTAAGGAAACGCAAGATTGTGCATCCTCGTCTAGATGTGGCGCTGCTCCAGGGTGGGCCATGGTCTGAAAAGAAAAGTCATGATTAGACCGTGGAATACATCAAGGAAAAAGCTCAAGGTACGAAGGATAGGAAAATATGCGGTGGCAGGAATTTTAAAAGAATCAAGATTAAAATATTGTGCTAATGAAAAGTATGAACAAGGGAAATGACAAGGGAATGATGCATATATTACGATTCAAATTTTATTTCATTCAACTAAAAGTTCGACGGATATAAAGTTTCAAACGGGAAGAATTATTCATAAGGGGATGACAACATAATGCTGAAATTAGAAAACAAGAAAATTCTTCTTTGATTGCTGGGCCGCTGCATCATCGTTTCGTGAGTTGAATCCTGTGTTGGGTCCGCTTTATCGTCGAAGTTCGAACTACGCGCTAACCCTCACTTGGCAGAAGTGGGGAGAGTGGACAAATCTCCTCCTTGTAGTTCCTTCCTTTCTGGGCAACCGTTGATGAGATGTTTGTTGAATCCGCATATTAGACATTTCCCTTGGGCGCGGCGACAATCCTTCTGAAGGTGTCCTGGCCTCCCACAGTATCCACAGCATGTGGTCTTCTGCTGCTTCCGTCGCGGAGAAACAAATTGGCGCTTCATCATCCTCTCCTTTCCTCTTCTAACGGGGATCCCTTTATGATTTGAGACTCCCGCTGGTGCCCGATTCACCTGTCTTCTCAGCCCTTCAGCCAACAAGTCGTTTGTTCACTCCTGGGCTTCCTTTAGACCTTGTAGTACGCTAAGGATCTCAACAGTCTGATTTTGGGGAGTGGAGATAGATGAAGAGTTGTTGGAAGACATGATCCTAAAACAATGATTTTTGAGGATGATATAAGGCACAAGCTATATGAATCAAAAGATAATATGGATAGGACAAAGATTCAAAAGTATCAAAGGTGCTGAATTTATTACAAGTGGGGAATCAACTGTATGACTTTAAGTCACTTGAATAGAGTACGGTAGTGCAATTGCAACCATGTAACCTTGTCAAGTCACCCGAAACCATAGTGAATGGCTAGCTGAACACACGATGTGAATATGGATCAAGAATGACAAGTTTACAACCAAGACCAAGGGATGTCTTAGATTGCCAAACTATGCACGGAAAACTGCAATCCCAATCGATGCAAAACCTGGCTTTGATACCAACTAAACCATGTCACGCCCCGCTTCCCAAAATACGGAATACGAGGGGTAGACAAGGCCAGCCATGCTCCTACGGTCAAGGAAAAGTCCTGCCGTAGTCACACTTCGGCTTCTAGTTTTTCATGGTAAACAGTAAATGGTGCGCAGGTAATGAGAAATGCAGTAACTGAAAGAAACAATGTAAAGACTGACCTGAAGTGGAACAAATGAAAGTAACTCGGAATGGCAAGTCAGGAAGTCTGTAATGCACGTCTAGTTCTGGTCCAGGCTAAATCTTCTCCTCACACTGAGCATGCATACTCAGGTCGTCAGAGCGACACAATAGCAATATAATATGTATAAAATCAAGTGACAGTTCTAACAGTGGTAATAGATATGTGAAACAGTAAATCAATGACATCATGAAAATGAATGTGCGGTAATCAATGCAGCGGAACAGTAAAGCAGTAGAACGATATGTCACGTATGTCAACACAGTATATAAGGAATATAAATGCCAGTATCCCTATCAGTCTCTAAATCTCACTGCACAGGTCACTAAGCCTATCGTCAGTCCAAGTGTGAGAGTCAACCACTCGCGAGTGTCCTCCACCCAAGGGTAGAACCCAAGGGCAAGGGACCACGGGCCCAACATGTAACGAGAATATCACGGTGTATATATCACATACCCTGTAAATCTCCATATAACTCCCTAAATATATAAGCCGGCATGGGACTCCCGAGATTCTGTTGAACTCACACTTAAACTACCCCATACCCCGTGGTCTACATCAAACGCTAACCACAACCCTAAATACTAATCGATCCGTGACAAGTCTGCGCGAGAACTGGAAGCAAGACCTCCATCAAGCACGTCCCGACTAATACCTAAGATAAATGGCAGTGTTGGTGCCTTATCTGTGACACCCGTGCAAGCGCTTCCATAAGTGTCCCATACCACTTATAGTCACACGTACACGCATCCCACAGACGTCGACAATGCAATAGAATAATAGGGTCACTGATTGTGTACAAGTACGTATCACTTTCACTTAATCACGGATACACGAACACTGACGTACTTGCCACAATCATCGCTAGAATCTAACACTGGGTAAATGCACGATATCACTAAGTTATCACTACAATGATATGGGTATGATATGATACGTGAACAGTAAACAAGCACGATTAGGGTATCACAAAACAGTATTCTATCACTTGCACGATTTATCATGAAACGTACATATATAATTTAGCGAAATGATAAACAGGTAGTAATTAGTATGTTCAGTTTTCCATCCATCGAATTTAGTTTCAAGCCAATCGGGTTCCAGGATAACTAGTTATAACCATTTCATTTTAAGCGCCCGCGGCTGGAAATCCGGTTTCAGAATCAGAAATCCATTTCGCAACGCATTTTAATCCCAATTGGGATCAGATTTTAGCGATGCTACAGTTGGATGAATTCTAGGGTTTTCAGTAAGGTTTTCAACGCAATAGACGGATCTTCAATCGCATCTGTACGTCAGGCGATATACAATGTTTAACCCTAATATGTCAATTCTGATTCTGTTGGGACTGTTATGCGTCCCGATCTTTTAATTACAGAATAAATATCAAATGGTAACGAAACAGAATGAAATCAATTGTGTTGTCTAGCTAACAGATTTACCTACAATAAGCAGCAGAGTTCCGCAACCTACGAGTTAAGTAAACCCTGTGGTACCCATTACGGAACAGCAAGCAACGACTGGAGTCGCTCTGGACTACAGTCCAGAGACGCACTCCGATCCAATTATCATCACAATTTAAGTACAGAAATGTCCGGAATCTAGTATAGGGTTAAATTTCGTCGAGTCAGATTCGATTTGAGCCCTCGAACGCACCATTCTAGTGTGTATATGATTTATGATGAATTTAACGGTTTTCAGGTGCAAGAAAATTCCAGTTTTTCGATTAAACTTGGGGGTAGTCGTTTTAATCTTTAACAGTCGTATTTTCTAATGAAATTTGCACATGTTAACCATCTATACAAGGGCCAATGTAATTTATCCCGTTCCGTCAACTTTGATAAAGATTTCCTAAGAGAACAAGTATCGAACAGTTGTATCGAATAATTTCACGGAAAGGCAAAGCATAATTTATATATGATGTTAATTTGTAACATAGATAGAATAGCATGAAGCAAGTAGAGAACTTGCCTGAGAACGTCTTGGGGTTGTAAGGCAGTAGCGGCAACGACCGAGGCAGCAGGGATCGATGACGTATGGAAAGTGCTCGATGAAATGCCAAAGCTCGAATGTTTTGCGGTGATCTTGACTCGGCTTGTGGGTTTGCGTCGCGGCCTAGCTGTCGATGTGTGAATACTCGAATGTGCTGGCTGTTAATGTGGAAAGGGAGTGAGAGAGAGAGAGAGCTTGAGTTTAGAGAGTGGAAGACAATTAGAGGGAAATAGAGAGAGAGAAAGAGAGAGAGTTGAAAGGAAGATTGAGTTTAGAGAGTGAGAGAGAGAAGATACAGAGGGTGAGGGACAGAGAAATAGAGGGTGAAAGAGAGGGAGAGAATGAGAACTGAGAGAGAGAGAGATGAGAGAAAAACAGAGGAAGGAGAGAGAGTTGGAAAGCACACACACAGAGAGAGAGAGAGCTAGAGCTAGAGAGTGAGAGGAAGAAACAGAGAGGTGACGTCGACGACGTCGACGATGATGACTATGCGGGGAGGTCGACGACGGGACGAGAAGATCACCGGCGTCGGGGCAGGGGACTCGGTGTGCAGGCGAAGGCGCTCGGGGCAGCTCGAGGTGCGTGCAGGGGTCTCGTGGAGGATGAAGGAGGGAGTAGGGAGCTCGGGTTTAATGGTGGTCGACGGTGGAGGTGAGGGATTGTCGGCATCGGGGCGACGAACGAGGTTGGGGAAAACAAAGGCGCTCGGTGAGTTTGGGTGAGTGGAGAGGAGGAAAGGAAGAGAGGGAGTTAGGGGAGACGAGGGTGCGCGAGTGGACGTAACGGCGCTCGAACGTGGCTGACACGAGCGCGGGCATGGGCGGAGGAGGCGGCGGAGGAAAAGGAATCGCGCGCGGAGGTTACCGTTGGAGGAAGAATTAAAGGAGATGAACAGTATGGGGAGTCGGGTCGGGTGAGTGGGGGAAACGGGCGCGGGTTGGAGCTGGGAGCTGCAGGGAGTGGGCCGGGCCAAAGGAAAATCAGAAAATAAATTAGAAGAAGGATGGGGCCGGGCTGAGTTAGGCCAGGGATTTAAGAAAAAAAAAAGGAAAGAGAAATGGAACGGGCTGAGCCAGGAAACAAAAGGCTTATTAAGGGAAAATTTTGGTGGGCTAATGGGATCTAATTGAGGGAAAAAGAATGGGAAAATTGGGTTTACATTTTCAAATAGAATAAAAGGAACTTTTAAAATAAATAAATAATTATATAAAAATAGATAAAATTCTAAATAAGAATAAATAGGAATCTAGAGTAATAAAATATGGATTTTGGTATTAAATCTTGGTTTTGGCTTTTAGGGTGTAGAAGAAATAGAATTTAAATAAATCAAATAAAATTCAAAAATAACAACTATACAGATATTGGTATAAAAAGGGGCTGGGTGTTACAGATAGTATGCTATCTGGTTGCTCTTTATCTTAACATGTACACTTGTCTCTTTAAACTGTCTTATAGTTACATGTTGGTAAAGCCCTTAGGATGTGTACTTGACTACCTGGACTATGATGCAGATCATACTAGTGGGGACATGGTAGTCCATAGGTACATCCTTCAAGATCCCTAGTTGTGGGTGTATCGAGACGGGGCATCGATATACCAGAGTAGACTAGCGTATACGCTTCTCGACCCATGAGATGGGCGATGGATGATCCCATATCCATTGGTGTTTGACATCAGAGATGGTATACGGGTGCTCAGTGGAGACTGGGTACACTGGACGGACTCGCCGAGAACTCCCAGATGGTATTATACCTCACGTCAGATGGCAGTTCTCAGGTGATACTTGTGCAGGTTAGTCTGTAGACCCGAAATCGTCATAGAGTCTTGTGTGGTTCCCACTGTGCTTTGATCTCCACCTTACCACGTCTATGAGGGCGTGCAAAACGGTGGTTTTTGGGTACAGTCCCGAGTCACATGGAGGCAATGAGCGATAGGAGGGGTTTCGTCTCTCCCGGTATTGGGGGTTGATGTTGCGCTGTGCTCGATTGGCCGTAACAGGGAAGTCCCTGGCCAGGGCTGATCAGAGTTTTGCTGGTAAGTGTTACCAGTACTTTCTCGACCCGTTATGAGCCTCACATCGGCACGACTTATCGGTTATTGGGGTCTGACGTTTACCACCCCTAGACTTGATATGCGACATATCAGACGAACAGACCGGACTGTACGGTAAGTGTTACTGGTTGGATTCACAGGAGTGTGAGCGGGCTAGCTCGTCGATCTTCTGATCGCTCAATACCCGGATGGACGTTATGTTTAGCAGACCGCTTGCGGCTTGTGGGTGTTTGATATGATCATCATCTGCTGCCGGCGTATTGACGAGTCTTTAGAGTCCTACACAGAGGTTTCCTGGCTCAAGCGAAACGAAATAGGAGCTCATATGAGATATGTGCGGGACCGAGAATAATGCGTGTATGTGATACCGTATTTCATTCTCGCGATGAATATTTCGATTAGTTGTATGCGATATAACCTAGTTATCGAATCGAAGATTGATTCGATAAGTCGATACATTGGATACTAGTCGGTTATGTGCGACATGACCGGATCATTGAATCAAGTGTTGATTTAATGATTTAATGTATAATTATATATATTTGATATATTACTTTGCATTAACTAGTATTGGTTCACTCTAAAAGGATTTTCTCACTTGATGTGCACATTGTATATGTGATATATTTTAGTGTGCACTTGTTTGTATCATGTTTGATGATACATGCTAACTTGAGTATGTGTAAAGATTAAACCATGGTTGTGTAATGGTTAGGGTTTTCTTTTTCTTACTTATTTATTTATTTGTTTATTTTGAAAAAGATAAAGGAGAATATGGTGGCTTTCTTTGGATGCTTGTTGAAGCTTCATGAAGTTTTGAACAAGTCCACCATATTTGTCTCATGTTTAACCCTAACCATTCCCACTAACCATGGTCTATTCTCTACACCTAACCAAGGTTAGGATATGATAAGTATTCATTTTCTTTTCTATTTTAAAAAGGACTTATCATATTCTATCTTCTTCTTCTTCTTCATCTTCATGAAGAAAACCTTGCCTCCATCAATGGCACCTTGAGAAAAAGAGTGAGAAATCCAATTCTAAAGTGAACCCACCTCCTATTTCTTCACCCTCTACCTCTTGCCAAGTAGTATAGGGTATTTTCTTCACAAGTTTCACAACTTGGTGAAGTTGGAGCTTGATCTTGTGTAACCTCGACGTAGATCATCTTCGGCATCGTAGCCGACGACTAGTCCGTTCATTTCTCCGATGAAGCCGATGCTAGAGTCCGAGATCCAACTTGGACAGCAAGAGGACGTCTACGTGGAGCTAAGGAAGTGGAGAACCGGATCTACAAAGGTTGTAGCTTCTTACTTTTAGTTAAGATGTTAACTAGTTTCACTTTTCGCCTAAAATTCTAGTTAACGATCCGTATTAGAGTT
Source organism: Agapanthus africanus (assembly GCA_030015575.1). Lineage (NCBI taxonomy): Eukaryota > Viridiplantae > Streptophyta > Magnoliopsida > Asparagales > Amaryllidaceae > Agapanthus > Agapanthus africanus. Next base: position 100,120,722 of record CM057350.1, on the reverse strand, counting down.
TCTCGGCACTTGTAAACTTTGAAATTGGTATGGTTGATGCCTTGTGAGACCTCTTGAGAGTGCCTAGGAACGTTACAGTGGTATCAGAGCCTAGCTAGAGCCTTAGGCGAAGTGTAGACGACGTTTGAAACCCAATCGAACCGAAACCCTAAAAACCAAATTGCTCTCTGGACTTTTTCCAAAAACTGGGTTTTTTCCAGATTAAAAATGCTTAAAAAATTCAGCAGGGAATTATAAGAATTACGGTGCAAAATTTGACCAATGATACCTCAAACATGCGGCGGAAACGCGGCAGAAGCCTAGCTTCTGCGGCGGAAACGCGGCAGAAGCCTAGCTTCTGCGGCGGTTCCGCGGCTCTTTGGTGACGTCAGCCCTCCATATTTGCACAGTAATTCCTCTTTCACAGTGCTGAGTTTTATGGGAATTTTTAATATTTATTCAAGAGTTGAATTTTCTGGGGTTGTTTTGGGGATTCGATGATTCGATCGGATTATCAGATTTTGTCTATGTGGATTCCGGATAATTTTTGAATATGTTAAAAAGTTCGACCGGATATAAATACCCAACTTTTCCCCTGCCGGAAAATTTCCAAGTGTTGGATTTTTCTGTGGTTTAAGGACGTTCTGAGTAGTGCAAGTAACGCGATAGTCCCTCTAGAAGACAACAAACCTTAACTCGATTATGTGACCGTCTTGAACTGTCCTTTGAACCTTAGCGTTTGGGGCAGTACAACGTGCCACATGTGAGGCGTTGGCTTGACCCTTCTACGGCTGGACCGTTGGTACTGAGGCATGAAGTGAATGTCTTTGAACTTATTTCATGTGTTGAACGGTTTCGGGAAAACTTGGGTGTTCGAATGTTCGATCGGAAAGTTTAATATTTTCTATTTATCCGGAATGGGATACAATAATTGAAATTCACAAACATTTATGAGATAACTGAATGAATGTTATAAATCTAGCGGTTTAGTCTCACTTGATATTGAAAAGAGTTTTCGATAATGGGACTAAAATGTGGGGTTTATAATTGTTAGGCATGTGATGTCTAAGTATTTCATTTTATTAGGCATGCGATGTCTAAAAAGGTTGCGGATTCCAACTGTTGTAGTTTTACACTTTCTTTTCTGCGACCGTAAGTGTAATATGTGATATCGCCGGTTTCGTTGCTATATGTCAACGACAATTGGGATGCGCATATTTACTTACGTTGATGACATTTGGTGTTATGTGTTGCTGGATATGTTATATTGGATCGTCGTGTTTGAATAGCCGGGGGTTTTTATGTGAGATGAGTGTTTTTAATTTTCATTCATATAAAAACTTGTATATAATATTCTTTTATTTGGGGCACTTCCAGGTTGCGGAAGCTGTCACCCTTTGTATATTATTTACTTTTCTGCACTAGGATAGACCCAAGGAGGGGAGCACAAGTAACCGGGTTCTAGGGTCCAGTGGGAGACCATCTTGAGGAGTCGAGTCCGGGTCTCCTAACTCTAGAATTGGTAGGGTTGCTTGCCGCTCTCGTAGGGGTCTAGGGGTGTGGGTTTGGCTATTCATCACGACCGTGGAATCCGTGTTTTATACTGGCTCGTATTAAAAACACGGACGTCCTAATATATCCAATATTTCATATGATTCTTCTGCTGCGATATCTGTGATGTGATCATGTGATATGTTCTGTGATGGATACTTTATATAGTATATATGATATATTATATAGACGTTACTTATGTTTTGCACCCGCACTAGCCCTGCCCTGTTCTGTCGTTAGTTACCTAACCTAACGGTGCATGAGGGGACATCGAGGCGAATGCGGATGGCATAAGTGTACGTCGTATTTATCTGTGATGTTTAGGTAACTTAAATGATGGGACTTCATTAATGTGATTAATGAAAGAAAAGAAACCTAAAAGATGTTGTAGAATCAAATTTTAAACAAAAAGGGTAGCTACAGTTTTTCTTTGCACAGAGGTATATGTGATATATCCCGCACCTCATTCGATAAGGAAAGGACCGAGATCCCTTCACCGGGAGTGACTCCTTTAGCAATAACTGGCAGATGCTACAATCTCGGTTTGTCTTTTGATTGCTTTTAAGAAGTTTTTGCTTTGCACAGCGATATATATGATATATCCCGCACCTTATTCGATGAGGAAAGGGCCGACGATCCCTTCACCGGGAGTGACCCCTTTAGCAAAACTAGAAAAGCCTCGAAACACTCCATTTCAAAATCATTTGATTCTACAACGATATCAAGTTCATTACGCAATAGGTTTTCAGAAAAACCTGTCGTAGCCCTCCGTCATTTCAGATAAGTACTAGTTAGTATTCGTGCTACGTTTGTTGACTATGTTAAGACGTAGTGTGCGGTAGCTAATTAGTGCTTATCTGCATAAGCATATGATGCGATTGGATTAGGGTAGTCGTGCGACTTTGTTGACTATGTTAAGGGTCGTGCGGGTGGGTTTAATTCAATCGAGAAATGACGGGTTGAACTTGACTAGCACTTATGATTTGTTGACTATGTTAAGGTCATATAGCTGCTAGGGGCAAAATATTATCGGGAATTTCAAGTGTTGAAATTTGCAATGAGATTGCATACCTTCTATGAGATAGTTGGATCCCGATACCCACTGCGAGTAAGAGTTACTCCTGGGAGAGTTTTACACATTACAATTAGCCGATCAAGTAGGTGTCTAGAAAGGTGTCAATGGGGTTACACCTCTGGGAAAATGAGGTTTACATTAATTAGGTTCGTGCGAAAGCACGGGGGACCTCCCTCAAAGTACCGACACTGGCCTGGCTAATAGATTGGCGAACTTGTAGTGTGTAATTAATCCCGGCTAGTCTTTCCTTTTAGGGTTTGAAGAAAGATTTGATAAAAACAGTGGGAGCCATCCTGATTAGATAAGATAATAACCAATCTGATCTTGCAAGAGCATACGCTAAAGTGTTTTCTTCTCTCTCTCTCCAGGTAGCGACCATTTCATGTCCTAACAAAGATAATAATATGGATGTATTGACTGAACCCGCATGTTATACTGTGCTGGGGAACGTTGGTTCCGTTCTTTCTTATAAAGGTTATGGGAATGAACAGGACATAGGGGAATACCAGGATTCCTATGCCACCCGAAAGAAGAAAGTACATGTTGATGCATTTTCTTCGGGTGTGTTCGTTACTGAGAACTGTTTCTCCATTTGCTCTACGTCCTGGGTATTAGATACCGGGTCAGGATCCCATATATGTAATCAGTTACATGGGCTAAGGAAAGGTAGAGAACTTGGAGAAGGTGATAAAGACATTAGAGTTGGAAATGGTGCAATTGTTGCAGCTAAGACTGTCGGGGAATATCACCTTGCATTACCTACTGGTAATACATTGGTTCTGAACGAATGATATTACATGCCGAACCTGATATGCAACATTATATCGGTTTCTTTGTTGAGTAAAGAGGGATATAATTTTGTATTACAGGATAATGTTATGAACATTTTCCGTAACCAAAAGTTGGTTGGATCAGGCACGTTGTGCAATGGCATTTATGTTCTAAATCAATCAACAGTTCTGAGCATAACAAACACACACAAGAGGAAGAGTTCTGAACTGAATGAATTCTTCTTGTGGCATTGTAGACTGGGTCACATCAATGCGACACGACTGGCTAAGTTACATAAGGATGGATATTTGAAACCATTCGAATTTTCATCTTATGACACTTGACAGTCATGTCTCAAAAGCAAGATGACCAAAACTCCGTTTACGGGACACGGAGAAAGAGTTACTGAACTCTTAGGACTGATACATAGTGATGTATGCGGTCCTATGTCTACACATGCCAGGGATGGTTCTTCATACTTCATTACATTCACTGACGATCTCTCTAGGTTCGGGTATGTGTTCCTGATGAAACACAAATCAGAAGCTTTTGAGAAATTTAGAGAATATAAACAAGAAGTTGAGAACCAAACCGGAAAAAGTATTAAAATCCTACAATCTGATCGAGGAGGTGAATACTTGAGCAATGAATTCCTGGACTTCCTAAAAGAGAATGGGATTCTCTCTCAGCTGACTCCTCCATATACACCACAGCACAACGGTGTATCAGAACGGAGGAACCGCACCCTATTAGATATGGTGCGCTCTATAATGAGCACAGCTGAGTTACCTATTTCCTTCTGGGGATATGCGCTGGAGACAGCTGCATACCTATTGAATCAAGTTCCATCTAAATCTGTACCTACCACACCATATGAGATATGGAGTGGGAAGAGACCATATTTTAAACGAGTTAAGATATGGGGTTGTCCGGCCTATGTCAAAAGGCAAAATCCAGACAAACTCGAGGCACGGTCAGTTCTTTGTAAGTTTGTGGGATATCCTAAGAATTCACAAGGATATTTTTTCTACCATGCTGAAGAACAAAAGGTGTTTGTTTCTCAATATGCCACCTTTTTAGAAAAGGAATTCCTTGAAAAAGAAATTAGTGGCAAAGTGGTAGAGCTGGAAGAAGTTCCAGATACACAAACCGTAACTGAAGATTTAGTGGAACCAGAAGATTCAGTAGTTCCCAATGAACCTCAGCCTCTTCGCCGATCTAGTAGGGTTCCTCGCCAACCTGAGAGATACTACGGTTTTCTCATGGATGGTAGGAGCGAGGATTGCATCATGGAGGATGATGACCCAACTAGCTTCGAGCAGGCCATCACGAGTAAGGACTCAGTGAAATGGCTGGATGCTATGCGGTCCGAGATGGAATCCATGTACACCAACAAAGTATGGACTTTGGAAGTTGCTCCTGAAGGGGTAAAACCCATTGGGAGCAAGTGGATCTTCAAGAAAAAACTTGGTGTAGATGGGAAAGTGGAGACTTTCAAAGCTAGACTTGTTGCAAAGGGTTTTCGTCAAAGACCAGGTGTGGACTATGACGAAACCTTTTCTCCAGTGGCTATACTTAAATCCATCCAGATCATGCTTGCCATCGCTGCATATCATGATTACGAAATCTGGCAAATGGATGTTAAGACCGCCTTTCTAAATGGTGATTTAGAAGAGGGCGTGTACATGACTCAGCCAGAAGGCTTCGTAGACAGTGGGAGCAGCGGGAAGGTGTGCAAGCTACTTAATCCATTTATGGATTAAAACAAGCATCGCGGAGTTGGAACATCTGCTTTAACGTCGTTATCAAAGAGTTTGATTTCGTCAAAAACCCAGATGAACCTTGTATCTACAAGAAGGTAGCAGAGAGTAAGGTTGTCTTCCTCGTATTGTACGTGGACGACATACTCTTGATAGGAAATGATATTCCTATGCTGCAATCGGTCAAGCTCTGCTTATCACAAAGATTCTCAATGAAAGATCTTGGTGATGCCTCCTGCATATTAGGAATTAGGATCTATAGAGATAGATCCAAACGGATATTGGGATTGTCCCAATCCAGGTACATTGACGCCGTACTAAAGAGGTTTAGTATGGAAGAATCCAAGCGTGGGAACTTGCCCACGATCTCTGGAGTCACTCTCTCCAAAGGGATGTCTCCCAGGACTGATTTGGAGAGAGCTCGCATGCAAGGGATACCCTATGCTTCGGCTGTAGGCTCTATCATGTACGCGATACTATGTACCAGACCCGATGTAGCATACTCACTAAGTGTAGTGAGCAGGTATCAAGCTGATCCTGGAGAGAGTCACTGGACAGCTGTGAAGAGCATTCTCAAGTACTTGCGAAGGACTAAAGAGATGCTCTTGGTGTATGGTAACGGAGAACTCCAAGTGGAGTCCTTTACCGATTCGAGCTTCCAGAGTGATAAGGACGACTCTAAGTCGCAGTCGGGATTTGTCTTTACCCTTTACGAAGGGGCGGTTAGCTGGAAGAGTTCCAAGCAGGAAACCGTGGCAGACTCTACAATGGAGGCTGAATACATCGCTGCCAACGATGCTGCTAAAGAGGCTGTCTGGATCAAGAAGTTCATTACTGAACTTGGAGTGGTTCCATCCATTGAGCATCCAATACCTTTGTATTGCGATAACAATGGAGCGGTGGCTTTGGCCAAAGAACCCAGGTCCCATCAGCGATCCAGGCATATTCTGAGGCGGTATCACCTGATCCGGGAGATAGTTGATCGCCGGGAGATCGAGGTCAGAAGGGTTGACACGAAGAACAACACGGCGGATCCACTCACGAAGGCCATTCCCCAGATACAGTTTGAGAGACTCTTCGGGATGCTCGGTATGCGATACTACAGCAGCTGGCCCTAGTGCAAGTGGGAGATTGTTAGTTGTATGTATGCCCTAGAGGCCAGTATTGTACAGATGATGTTTATTATATTGGATGCTTGGACATATATAGAGATGACTTTCTTGCTCGATATGATAGTATGCTATCTGGTTGCTCTTTATCTTAACATGTACACTTATCTCTTTAAACTGTCTTATAGTTACATGTTGGTAAAGCCCTTAGGATGTGTACTTGACTACCTGGACTATGATGCAGATCATACTAGTGGGGACATGGTAGTCCATAGGTACATCCTTCAAAGTCCCTAGTCGTGGGTGTATCGAGACGGGGCATCGATATACCAGAGTAGACTAGCGTATACGCTTCTCGACCCATGAGATGGGCGATGGATGATCCCATATCCATTGGTGTTTGACATCAGAGATGGTATACGGGTGCTCAGTGGAGACTGGGTACACTGGACAGACTCGCCGAGAACTCCCAGATGGTATTATACCTCACGTCAGATGGCAGTTCTCAGGTGACACTTGTGCAGGTTAGTCTGTAGACCCGAGATCGTCATAGAGTCTTGTGTGATTCCCACTGTGCTTTGATCTCCACCTTACCACGTCCATGAGGGCGTGCAAAACGGTGGTTTTTGGGTACAGTCCCGAGTCACATGGAGGCAATGAGCGATAGGAGGGGTTTCGTCTCTCCCGGTATTAGGGGTTGATGTTGCGCTGTGCTCGATTGGCCGTAACAGGGAAGTCCCTGGCCAGGGCTGATCAGAGTTTTGCTGGTAAGTGTTACCAGTACTTTCTCGACCCGTTATGAGCCTCACATCGGCATGACTTATTGGTTATTGGGGTTTGACGTTTACCACCCCTAGACTTGATAAGCGACATATCAGACGAACAGACCGGACTGTACGGTAAGTGCTACTGGTTGGATTCACAGGAGTGTGAGCGGGCTAGCTCGTCGATCTTCTGATCGCTCAATACCCGGGTGGCCGTTACATTTAGCAGACCGCTTGCGGCTTGTGGGTGCTTGATATGATCATCATCTGCTGCCGGCGTATTGACGAGTCTTTAGAGTCCTACACAGAGGTTTCCTGGCTCAAGCGAAACGAAATAGGAGCGCATATGAGATATGTGCGAGACCGAGAATAATGCGTGTATGTGATACCGTATTTCATTCTCGCGATGAATGTTTCGATTGGTTGTATGCGATATAACCTAGTTATCGAATCGAAGATTGATTCGATAAGTCGATACATTGGATACTAGTCGGTTATGTGCAACATGACCGGATCATTGAATCAAGTGCTGATTTAATGATTTAATGTATAATTATATATATTTGATATATTACTTTGCATTAACTAGTATTGGTTCACTCTAAAAGGATTTTCTCACTTGATGTGCACATTGTATATGTGATATATTTTAGTGTCCACTTGTTTGTATCATGTTTGATGATACATGCTAACTTGAGTATGTGTAAAGATTAAACCATGGTTGTGTAATGGTTAGGGTTTTCTTTTTCTTACTTATTTATTTATTTGTTTATTTTGAAAAAGATAAAGGAGAATATGGTGGCTTTCTTTGGATGCTTGTTGAAGCTTCATGAAGCTTTGAACAAGTCCACCATATTTGTCTCATGTTTAACCCTAACCATTCCCACTAACCATGGTCTATTCTCTACACCTAACCAAGGTTAGGATATGATAAGTATTCATTTTCTTTTCTATTTTAAAAAGGACTTATCATATTCTATCTTCTTCTTCTTCATCATCTTCATGAAGAAAACCTTGCCTCCATCAATGGCACCTTGAGAAAAAGAGTGAGAAATCCAATTCTAAAGTGAACCCACCTCCTATTTCTTCACCCTCTACCTCTTGCCAAGTAGTATAGGGTGTTTTCTTCACAAGTTTCACAACTTGGTGAAGTTGGAGCTTGATCTTGTGTAACCTCGACGTAGATCATCTTCGGCATCGTAGCCGACGACTAGTCCGTTCATTTCTCCGATGAAGCCGATGCTAGAGTCCGAGATCCGACTTGGACAGCGAGAGGACGTCTACGTGGAGCTAAGGAAGTGGAGAACTGGATCTACAAAGGTTGTAGCTTCTTACTTTTAGTTAAGATGTTAACTAGTTTCACTTTTCGCCTAAAATTCTAGTTAACGATCCGTATTAGAGTTTCTCGGCACTTGTAAACTTTGAAATTGGCATGGTTGATGCCTTGTGAGACCTCTTGAGAGTGCCTAGGAACCCTACAAAGAGCTCAACATAAGGCAGCGTAGATGGATAGAGCTGATGCCTGACTATGATCTTGAACTAAAATACCATCCGGAGAAAGTTAATGTAGTGCCGGATCTCTAAGTCGGTTGCCAGCGATACGGATGTTGACTGCACAGAAGGAGATTATAGCTAATCTTCATAGATTCGAGTTAGAGATTGTACTATTAGATTCTTCAGGACAGTTGATGCAGTTGCAAGTATAGTTATCCTTGATCGATAACATTAAGGCAGCACAGTCACACGATCCATGATTGCAGAGATTTCGAGAAAAGGTAGAAGCGGGACTTCGAACAGATTTGTTGATTCATGAAGATGGTTCGTTAGGATATGGAAGTCGTTTATGTGTGCCTAAATGGGATGTTCATGAATAAGTCATGATGGAAGCTCATAGTTCCGCGTATTCAGTACATCCGGGAGGCACAAAGATATATAGAGATCTACGACAACATTTCTGGTAGGAAGGCATGAAAGGGGAGATTGCTCGCTACGTATCGAAGTGCTTGGTGTGTCAACAAGTCAAGGCTGAACATCAAAGGGTGGTTGGTTTATTGCAACCACTTCGGATCCCTCAATGAAAGTGAGAACATATAACAATGGATTTCGTGACAGCTTTACTACGGAGTCCAAAGGGCAATAACGAAGTTTGGGTGATTGTCGATCGATTGACTAAGGCAGCTCATTTCATACCATTTCGTGTTGGTCAGTCGACGGAGGCTTTGGCAGAGCGGTATATGTAGAAGATTGTGAGATTGCATGGGGTATCTGTGAGCATCGTTTCTGATCGTAATACTCGATTTTTATCACACTTTTGGATGAGTCTACATGAGAGTTTGGAAACTACTTGAAGTTTAGCATGGCCTATCATCCTCAGACAGATGTCCAGTCTGAAAGAACGATCCAAACTCTTGAAGATATGTTGAGAGCATGCATGTTAGATTTCAAGGGTTCATGGGAGGATCATTTGCACTTAGTGGAGTTTTCATACAATAACAGTTTTCAGGCAACTATACAAATGGCTCCATTCGAAATATTATACGGTCGTAAGTGTCGCTCGCTTGTCTGTTGGGACGATATTGGAGAAAGAAAATTATTGGGACCGGATATTATTGTGCAAACGGTGGAGAAAGTCAATGTGATCCGAAATCATATGAAGGTGGTACAGGATCGACAGAAAAGTTGGGCTGATACTGAAAGAAGACCTTTGGAGTTCACGGTTGGTGATCTTGTGTTCTTGAAGATATCACCGACTAGAGGAGTAATCCGATTTGGTAGTCGAGTCAAGTTTAGTTCTCGATTCGTGGGGCCTTTCGTTATCATCAAGCGTGTTGGAGAGGTGGCTTATCGATTAGCTTTACCAGCATTCTTGGCGGGTGTTCATGACGTGTTTTATGTATCTCAACTCCGCAAGTATGTTCGAGATGAGACATACGTTCTAGATTACTCGGAACTGACGGTAAGAGAAGATTTAACGTATGAAGAGCGACCAATGACTATTGTGGATCGACGAGAAAAGGTTCTCAAGAATAAAGTAATCCCACTAATACTCGTTTCGTGGGGGAATCGTTCGTATGGAGAATATACTTGGGAACGTGAAGACGAGTTTCGACAAAAGTTTCCTCATCTCTTTTCTTAGATCCGTATTTTCTTGTCTTTTCTCAATTTCGTGAATTTCGAGAACGAAATTCTTTTGTAGTGGGTATAATGTAACACCTTAGTACTTTTATACTATATATTTTGGTATTTTAAATCTTTCTATAAAATTTCTTTTATTATTGTTGCTATTGGGTTGCGAATGATTCAATTAGTAGCTGTGGTCATTATCCGACGCGACCCGCATGTTTGAAACCCGACATGATGTAAGGTTGTATCCAATATTTACTAGTACAGTGTATCTATGTGAATCGAGTACTAAATATATAATATATTTTAAGTTTTACATATCTCTTTATAATACAAGATAAAAACAAATAATACCCTTTTCCTATCTAGCCTTACATGTCAAATCATCCCGTATCAGGTTGTTGCGCCTATATATCACGTTCATACCCTAAGATATAAACAACAAAATAATTAGAAATCTTTAAGTATATTTATGTAGATTTTATTGGGGATATATGTATTTAATTATAGATAATTACATTATGCTTAAAATTCTTACTTATACTCTTTATATTTAAAAAACTATATTTTGAATGGATACGGGTAATATTTGGAGTAATATGGTATTATCTATAAAAATCCCACAATATATATATATATATATATATATATATATATATATATATATAATATTCCTTAATATTCATATACCTATAATATATATATATATATATATATAATTGTTCATATATAAATATTATATTAATAAATTTAGTTTCATAAAAACTCTTTCTCTCCCTTTCACTCTCCCCGTCACCATCTCCCTCTCCTCTCGCTCCCTCTCTTGCGCCGAGCCCTAACCCACGTTCCCGCCACCTCGTTGCTTTCCTCTCGTCTCCGTCACCACCACGTCACCCCCACCTTCTCATCACTACCGCCGTCAGCATCTCCCTCCTCTTCCTTCCCCGGTGGCACACTCGAGCCGACCCCATACCGAGAACCCACCTCCTTCTCCTTTGTCGACCTCGTCCCCGGTGGCACACCCGAACCGACCATCACCATCACCCTCAATCACCTTCCCCTTTTCATCGGTATCACCAGAGCACCCACACCACAATCGCATCATCTTCTCTTTCTCCTTCTCATTTCCTCGATCACCATCCAACTCCTTACCGGCCACAGCACCTCGCCGTCAACCTCGATCCCCGGTACCTAGTCCACATTAAAACCTTAGAACCTAACAGCCCCGTCTTCTTCTTCTTCTTTCTTTCTTTCTTAGTCTCCAACCAGTTTTCGCCGGAGTTGCTCATGTCTCCGACGATCCAGACGACCCCAATCACCGTCGTCGTCTACCCCAGTCACTACGTCACGCAGTTGCTCAGTTCAGGTTAAGTCCTATGTACGTGGGTTTTACATCGTGGCGTTATTCGGCGTTCGGAACGTGATATCCGTATATTCGTCATGAGATTTCAATCAGGCAAGTTCTAACCTTGCAACATGCTATTTTGCTTATATCAATATTTGTATGATTGATTATAGTACATGTATTTTAAAGTTCAGCAAATATTATCAATCTACAGTTTATCACATTAGTCTGTATCTGTATCAATAATGGTTTTATCTATTTTCATGCCGGTTCATCATAATATTATTATAATATTATGATCTGTTTAGCATTCTTTATCTAGATTGCCATACACCTGGTAGCAGACGTAAAACGGTTATTACAGATAGATACATATACATCCTGGACATTAGTTACGTTTACCGTATTTAGATATTGGTTACGGTTTTCTATCCGGTATCTATTTTGGTTAATATATATATTGCCTGACATGTTCACAAGACATTTCTAGACCTGTTACTTGGATTATTACTAATGCCGACAACCTTAACTTGTTGTCCTGACGGACATGACTTATTGTCTACATAGACAAGACATGTACCTGCTTAATCCTGTGTTGGCATTAGTTTGATATCATCAATACTTGACTTGAACACAAAACCTGGGGGTAAGGGGAAATCAATAATGAAACCTGACTTATAACTCAACAGTTTGATATCTTCCAGATACTGATCAGTCGATACGGGCTTCAGCTCCGGAATGATGATGCTGACATCATTTGTCTGTACATGATACCCTGTTTTTACTGCTTAGCGACACGTCTCGGATTCAGCCCCGAGGGTCTTGACCGTGGTCCCGGACACGCACGAGATACTGTTGAGTTACATCGACGATTCCATTAATTGATTTCAAAGACTTGTTGAATATATAACCTAGAAGCACAGACTTTAGAATACACATCACATATCGAAAACCATTGTTTTATACCTGTGTTCATTATTTACACTCATGTTTAATCATAGCATCTTATCCTGGTTATTACTATTATTTTGATATTTATAACGCACTGATATCTGGGATTTGCATAGCCCAGTTCCTTTGTCCTTGTCGCAGAAAGATCAGGAGTATTTTAACAAGCAAGCCGAGTAATGAGGAGCTTGATGATTAGTTTTAGAGATGCTTAGTTTATTTTATTTCCGTAGTTTAATTTATTGATGTGATCTCATAAGGGACGTGATTCAGATATTATTCTTTATTGGATCTTTATTCATTTCGCTACATATATTTCTTGAGTTTTATCTACTGTGGCAGATGGACATGTGTTAGTTAGATTTTATTTACTGTTCTTGATATCTGATTGGCAGTCGTAATGTGACTATGGAGGGATTATTCCTAGCCATAAGTAGCATGGTTGGCTCTGTCACTTGCCGTATTTACGTATTTTGGGAAGCGGGGCGTGACAACAATCATATCTTTTCATATCACCTCCATCCATGTTTTCTTCGGTCTTCCTTTCGTCTTTTTGACATTGCCAATATCGATAGTATCCATTCGTCGAACCGGTGCTTTCTTAGGTCTGCGTCGCACATGACCAAATCATCTTACCCGATTTTCCCGCATCTTCTCCTCCACATGTGCTACACTAACTTTTGCATGAATATTCTCATTTTACACCTTATCTTTTCTACTGTTATCATACATCCAACGAAGCATGCACATCTCCGCTACGTGCATCTTCTGTGTAAGATGCTTTATAGGAGCCCAGCATTCTGTACCATATAATAAGGGAGGCCGAATAGCGCTCCGATAAAACTTCCCTTTCAACTTTAACGGAAAGTTACAATCGCACAAAATCCCTGTTGCACTCTTCCATTTCAACCAACCAGCTTGGATCCTTTGATTAACATCACTATCGATCAATCCATCCTTTTGGATAATGGAACTTAGATATCTAAACTGATTGCTCGGAGATATCTCTTGTCCTTTCAGTGTTATACCAATGTGGTCTTGACTTTTCTGTTTGCTAAGTTTGCAATGCATATATGCTGTCTTGGACTTGCTCAATCTAAAGTCCCGAGATTCCAACGTTTTCCTTCATAACTCTAATTTGGTATTAACCCTTGCTTTCGTCTCATTTACTAAAACAATATCATCAGTGAATAGCATACACAAAGATATCTTATCTTAGATAGTTCTAGTAAACTCATCCATCACGATGGTAAACAGGAATGGACTTAATGCAGATCCTTGAAGTAAACCAATTGTAATCGGAAAATCACTCGTTAGGCCGCCGCAAGTTCTGACATTTTCCATTACTCCAACGTACATATCCTTGATTATGTCAATGTACTTGACGGTGACCCCTTTCTTCATCATTGTCCCCCATAATACCTCCCTATGTATCTTATCGTACGCTTTCTCTAAATCAATAAATATTATATGCAAATTTCTTCTCTTCTCTCGAAAACGCTCGACAAGTTGAAAAAGCAAATGAATAGCCTATGTTGTTGATCATCCAGGTATGAACCCAAACTGGTTCTCTGTTATCTTAACATTCTTCCTTAGTCCGTGTTCAATCACTCTCTACCAAACCTTCATTATGTGACACATAAGTTTTATTCCACGGTAGTTTGAGCAACTTTGAATGTCACCCTTTTTCTTGTAGATAGATACAAAGGTACTTTTACTCCACTCATTTGGAATCTTTTTGGTCTGTCAAATCTTATTAAACAGATCTGCCTGCCATTTAATGCCTATTTCTCTTAAGCATCTCCAAATTTCGATAGGAATTCCGTCTGGACCAACCGCTTTTCTTAATCTCATTCTCTTCAAAATCTCTTTAACCTCTGGTATTCTCATTTTACGCATGAAATCACGGTTTATATCTTGAGATTGAATGACAAGTTCATCCAAATTCGTAGTAAAGCTTGTTAGTGCATATGCCCTAGAGGCCATTATTGTATCATACTAAATTGTATATTACTTAATGGAAGCTTGGGATATTCACAGTTATATATACAGTCTTGCTAAAAATGGTAGTATGCTACTTGGTTTGTGTCTACTTTAATATGTGCATATATTTCTTGTAACGTATCAATTATACATATTAGTAGAGCCCATAGGTTCTTTGCTTGATTACCAGCGTTGTGATGGCAGTCACACTAGTGGGGGCTGGGTAGTCTATAAGCAACATCCTATACATGTCCCTAGTCGTAGGATTATCGAGACAGGGCATCGTTATTCCAGAGTAGACTGGTGTGTACGCTTCTCATCCCAGTTGGGGAGATGGTCTGTCCCATAGCCAACAGTACGTCGTACTGGAGATAGTATACAGGTGCTCGTTAGGTTACGGGTACACCGGACAGGACTCGCAGGGGAACTGATTGGTTGGTATTATACCCGTCGTCAGTTAACAGTTCCCAGATGACATGAGTACAGCATAGTCCGCAGACTTGACACTGCTACTTCGCCTCGAGTGTGTCCCACTGTTCTTAGATTGCTACCCTACCACGGCTCAAAGAAGTCATGCAAACAGGTAGCAGTTGGGTGCAGTCCCGAGCACTTGGAGGCAGTAGTGGTTAGATAGGATCCGTCTCTCCCGGTATTGGGAGATGATATCGCGCTGTGTCAGAGAGCTATTACGCAAAGTCCCTGGCCAGGGCAAGCGAGAGATACTGGTAGGTTCCAGAGCTTCTCAGGATGTAATGGGCTTCGCTCCGACATGACTTATACAGCTATTAGGGGACTGACGCTTGCCGCCCCCTAGGCTTGATATGCGATAGTCTTAGACGAACAGACCGGACTGTACGGAGATTGTCACATCAGGCTCAGTAGGGGTTCGGATGGTTTTCCTCATCGGCCTTCTTATCGACATCTACCTGGGGACCGTTACGTACAGCTAGTGCCGCTTGCGGTCTGTGGTTAAACCCACTGCCAGTGTAGTGTCGAGTCTTTAGAGTCCCACACAGAGAGTTTCCCTGCTCCAGGCGAAACGATATAGAGGTCGTATGGTTTTACGACAAGGGTACGGACACATACGTGTGTTTACGCACGTACGACTTTTCGGACAGTTTTTACTAGCCGGGTTTGGTTTAAGCCAAATTCTAGTATCGGGTTATTGGATTTATACAGTCTAAAGTTTTTCCGTGTTTTCACGGATTGGAGGGGCGTTCTCGTAATTTGTCGGGAAGGTTCTAGAAGAATGGTGACTAAGGGGTTAAGGTGGCATGAGCATTAATTGCTTAATGACTCATTTGTGTGATTCATCCTTTACATTAAATGATTCATTAATGAATTAATGAGTCATATAATGAATCACACTAGATG
Source organism: Agapanthus africanus (assembly GCA_030015575.1). NCBI lineage: Eukaryota > Viridiplantae > Streptophyta > Magnoliopsida > Asparagales > Amaryllidaceae > Agapanthus > Agapanthus africanus. Next base: position 100,104,940 of record CM057350.1, on the reverse strand, counting down.
AATGAATCTAACCATGATGATAAATCATTTATATTATTTATTTGATTAATTGTTATGGTTGATATATTCATATGAGTGCATTATTCTTTTCATTATCATCTTCACCTTCTCTCTCCTCAAGCTCACTCTCTCTTCAAACCCTAACCCTAGCCTCTCATGTGTTGAGATCAAGGGTTAGCTAGACTAATACATCCATAACCTCACTCTATATCCCCTAGGTAGCTTAGATTAGCACTTTAAGCAACCTAGTTATCTCAAGTTTGAGATTAAGCTTGGCGTAGGAGCTTTCGGGTGGATCATCTTTGATTCGAGGAGGCCGTTGAGGTGCCGATATTTCAAGGAGCCTACGAGGAGTGGAGGACCGCGATGAAGATCCGAAGGACAAGTAACGTGAGGTATAACTTCGTATCCGAGTAGTTAAACCTCTAGTACTTTGTTAGCAATGGTTTAGAAACGATTTATGCGCTCAAGTCCGTGTTACGAAGCTTTGATAATTGTTTTTCATATATTCCGCCTCCCCGCAAGTTCGTGGGGTGCGTGACATGGACTTACAGTGGTATCAGAGCCAACTAAACCATTACTAGCTTGTTAGCAACTGATTAGAAGTTCGATCGACGGAAAACACGAAAACAAAACCCTGAATTTTCTGAGTTTCTGTTAATTTTAAACCTGTCTGAAAAATTATTTGACATACTTTAAAATTCACAGCAGGGTATTTTAAGAATACTGAGAAAAAACGAGCCAGTGAGTCGGCAAAACGGCCGCGGTTCCGCGGCAATAGAGAGCTTGTGTCGCGGAACCGCCGCCGAGTCAACGCCGAGTTGACTCGGATTTGCTCAGTAATTCCTATTTTGTTGTTTTCTGTTTTCTTGTATGTTCTGTTTCTGCCCAGGTTGCCTCTGTGATGATTTGCTTTTGGGGTAGACACGGATATAGGTAATCGATCGATGTTCTAAACTATTTGCTAACTGGATCTTTATCTTTAATGTTTAATGTGTTCGTAAACCTCCCCTAACTGCTAGTATGTAGGTTGGCAGGGGGTTGCACATTTCTGAAATGTTTACTGTTTGTGTATATGAACTGTGTTGGACTGTTGTGATGATTAGCCGGGGTTTGAGATGTGTTTAATATTCATTCAATGTAAATGTAATTTGATGTAATATTCTTTTGCGGGGCACATCCAGGTTGCGGTTGTAGCCACCGTTGTATATTTCTTTTTACTGTTTTTGCTCCTAGGATAGACCCAAGGTGGAGTACACAAACTACCGGGTACGTCGAAGTGTTTAGTGGTCTACTCACGTTGTTGAGGGAGACCGCTTCACTTCGGGTACTTGGCGGGTAGTTTGCCGTACCCGTATGGGTCTAGGGTGGGGTAATGGCTATTCATCACAACTGTGTAATCCGTCTTTTATTGCAGGCTCAAAGTAAATGCGGATTGCTAATAAATCCAATAGAGTTCATCTGTAATCTAGAATGCTTATTATTGCGTCTGACGAATGTACAATATCTATATATAAATAGCTATTAGACGTCACTTATGTTTTACACCCGCGCTAGCCCAGCCCCCGCTCTGTCGTTAGTTAAGTAACCTAACGGGTGATGACGGGACCTCGTGACGAATGCGGATGGCATAAGAGGACGTGGTATTTTCGTTGTTTTCTGCAATGATAAGATTAAAAGATGGGACGCATTATTATAATGCAAAGAAAATAAACCAAAGTTTAATCGTTGGAACAAATTTAAAAGAAACCACTCGGTTATTTTAAAAGATCAGAATTTTTAATTGCGGAGCTTTAACCACTCCTTTTAAAAAGTATTAGGTTTCTTCGATTATATCAAGTTCACTACGTTCACGGTTTTGCCAAAACCATTCGTAGCCCTCCGTCATTTCATATAGATAGTCAATAGTATTCAAGCTGTGTTTGTTGACTAAAGTCAAGGCACAGTGTTTGGTAGCTGTTGGATATTTATATGCAGCATAGATAGATGCGTTGGTTTGGGACAGTCGTATTACCTTGTTGACTAAAGTCAAGGGTATGTACGGGTGGGTTCAAATTAACCTGGACAATGACGGGTAGAACTTGACATGTGACTTATGATTTGTTGACTAAAGTCAAGGTCATAAGAGCATGGGGCAAAAATCCACATCGGGAATTTCTAAAGAAACTGAAATTTGCAGAGAGAGCATACCATTTTGGAGTTTGATGAATGTTGGTAGGATTCCTTCAACATTATCATACGATGATATTTTGGATCCCGATCCTACTGTGAGTACATGCTACTTATCAGGAGATTCATCACTTAACGATCAATGCTATAAACCAAGTAGGTGCCAAGAAAGGTGTCAGCGGGGTTACGCCCCCAGAGAAAAGAAGTTATTTAATTAAGGAACTTCGCGAAAGTGTTGGAAAACCTCCCTCGAAGTATCGACACTGGCCTGGCTGAACGGTTAAGCAAGTATTGTACGGTGAGAATTGTCCTGGCTAATTCTTCTTTTATAGTTTGAGGAGGGATTCAAGAAATAGTGGGAGCCATCCTGTTTAGATAAACTTAAAACCAATCTAAACTTGCAACAGCATCATGCTAAAATGTTTTCTTCTCTCTCTCTTAATTGCAGCGACCTTGTGACCACACATAGGTTACATCTAGATAACAAATTGACTGAATCTGACTTATATGACTGGCAAAGGTCTGTCCAGATGTCCATTGGCTATGACAAGCTGGACCACCCTATTACTACTCAAGATCCCGCCGTCCCAGGTCCAGTTTCCACTGTCGCGGATATGGATATCCGTCAGACAAGGGAAAAAGATAAAGCGAAAGCTAAGTGCCTCGTGTTAGCTTTAGTTGATGGTGTATACCAGAAGCAGCACGAGAAGATGGACTTAGTTTCCATCTTTCTCCATAATAAAGATTTATATGGAGAGCAATCTCATATCACGAGATATGAAATCTCGAACGAATTAATTCAAGCAAGATTGGCTGACGGGTCATCTGTAGAGAACAACGTCCTTACAATGACTAGCTATATTGATGAGCTCCAGGACCTGGAGACCACGTTGCAGAACGAGTCAAGTACTGACTTGATTCTACAGTCTCTACCTTCTACCGTGAAAGAAACCAGGGAAGTAGAAGGAAAGAGAAGGGCAAAAGTTTCGGGACTTAAAATAGTAAAAGAGGGACGTTCCTATTGTTATGGGATTGGGCATAGGCAGAATGATTGCAGGGCTTTAGAAACCAGTAGCCAAGATGCGAAGCATGTTATGGCTTCAGCCTCAAGTGTGTTTGTTATTGAGAACTGTATGTCAGTTAACCCTACTTCCTGGGTATTGGATACCGGGTCAGGAACTCACATCTGTAATTCATTACAGACTCTGAGAAACCGTAGGGTTATCGGGATAGGTGATATGACCCCCACAGTTGCTAACGGAATGAGCATGAACGCTGAATCCGTAGGGGAATATCATCTTGGACTGACAACTGGGCAGATATTGATTCTGCGTAACTGTTTTTATGTACCAGGTACGACTTGTAATATCATATCTGTACCCTTACTATCTAAGAAAGGATATGATTTTACTTTTACAAGAGATGTGGTTCACATTCACCTAAATCAAGTTATGATTGGGTCAGGTACATTAGAAAACGGAATATACGTATTAAATCAAGCCCATATTTTCAGTATCCAGAACACACTTAAAAGAAAGTCTCCGGAAACAAATCAGACTTTCTTATGGCATTGTAGACTAGGTCACATCAATAAGAAAATGTTGACTAAGTTATATGGAGAAGGATATTTGAATCCGTTCGAATATCAATCTTATGCTACTGGTGAATCTTGTCTCATGGGAAAGATGACAAAGACTCCGTTTACTGGACACGGAGTAAGAGCAAGAGAGCTCTTGGGACTCGTACACAGTGACGTGTGCGGTCCAATGTCTACGCATGCGCGAGGTGGTTATTCTTACTTCATTGCTTTTACGGATGATTTCTCTAGGTATGGATATATCTTCTTAATGAAGCATAAATCCGAGGCCTTTGAGAAATTCCAAGAATACAAGAATGAAGTGGAAAAACAAACCGGCAAAAGTATCAAGACACTGAGATCTGATCGAGGTGGTGAATACTTAAGTGCCGAGTTCCTAGATTACTTAAAAGAGAATGGAATTCTCTCTCAGCTTACTCCTCCATACACACCACAACATAATGGTGTATCGGAGTGACGGAACCGAACCCTATTGGATATGGTACGTTCCATGATGAGTAACGCTGAGTTGCCGCGATCATTCTGGGGATATGCACTAAAATCAGCTACATATCTTTTGAACCGAGTTCCAACCAAGACTGTACCTACTACACCATATCAGATATGGAGTGGGAAGAAACCCTGTCTTAAGTATCTTAAGACATGGAGATGTCCAGCTTTTGTAAAGAAGCAGCATGCGGACAAGCTCGAGGCACGCTCAGTACAGTGTAAGTTTGTGGGATATCCAAAGAACTCCATGGGATATTGTTTCTATTACGCAGAGGAACAAAAGGTCTTTGTTTCTCAACATGCCCGCTTCTTGGAAACTGAGTTTTTAGAAAATCAGAAGAGTGGGAGCGCAATAGAACTGGAAGAAATTCCAGAACCACAAGCTATTACTGAAACCTTGGTAGAACAAGAAGGTTCAGGAGAACAGGACATCCCGACACCACTCCGCAGGAGTAGTAGGTAATCTCATCCGCCCGAGAGATACTACGGTTTTCTCATAGACGAGGATAGAGATGATTGCACTATTGATTATGATGAGCCTACTAGCTTCCAGCAAACCATTCAGAGCGGTGACTTAGTAAAATGGCTGGATGCAATGCGGACCGAAAAGGAGTCCATGTACACTAACAAAGTATGGACTTTGGACATTACTCCAGATGGGGTAAAACCCGTAGGATGCAAATGGATCTTCAAAAAGAAGATTGGTGTAGATAGACAGGTTGAAACCTATAAGGCTAGACTTGTTGCAAAGGGTTTCCGTCAAAGATCTGGTTTGGACTATGACGAAACTTTTTCTCCAGTGGCTATGCTTAAATCGATTCGGGTCCTTCTTGCTATTGCTGCCTTCGACGATTATGAAATCTGGCAGATGGACGTAAAGACAGCCTTTCTAAATGGTAATTTGGAAGAAAGCGTCTATATGGATCAGCCAGAGGGATTCATTCAGAGTGGGAGCAGCGGTAAAGTATGCAAGCTGCTTAAGTCCATTTATGGACTAAAGCAAGCATCACGGAGTTGGAACATCTGTTTTGATGATGCTGTCAAAGAATTTGACTTTATCAAAAATCCAGATGAACCATGCATATACAGTAAGATTGTAGGGAGAGCTGTAGTATTCCTCGTCTTGTACGTGGATGACATTCTCCTAATAGGAAATGATATTCCTATGTTACAGTCAGTCAAAAGATTCTTGTCACATAAATTCTCCATGAAAGACCTGGGTGATGCCACCTACATTCTGGGGATCCGGATCTATCGTGATAGATCAAAGAGGATATTGGAACTTTCGCAGTTCAGGTACATAGACACCATAGTGAAGAGATTCAGTATGGATGATTCTAAGCGCGGTAACCTACCGGCTTGTCACGGAATCACCCTCTCCAAAGAGATGTCTCCCAAGACTGATTTGGAAAAGGATCGCATGTCGATTATACCCTACGCTTCTGCGGTAGGCTCTATAATGCATGCGATGTTATGTACCAGACCAGATGTAGCATACGCACTGAGCGTTGTGAGCCGGTATCAGGCAAACCCAGGGGAGAAGCACTGGATAGCAGTAAAGAACATTCTCAAGTACCTAAGAAGGACTAAGGAAATATTCTTGGTGTATGGCGGAAAAGACCTCCAGATGGAGGCCTTTGCCGACTCCGGCTTCCAGAGTGACAAAGATGACTCCAAGTCCATATCGGGTTATGTCTTTACCCTCAATGAAGGGGCGGTCTGTTGGAAGAGTTTCAAGCAGGAGGCCGTTGCTGACTCAACAATGGAAGCGGAGTACATAGCTGCTTGCGATGCCGCAAAAGAAGCTGTCTGGATGAAGAAGTTCCTCACAGAACTTCAGGTGGTTCCTTCCAGTGTTGGTCCAATACCTCTGTATTGTGACAACAACGGCGCTATAGCTTTAGCGAAGGAACCCAGGTCCTATCAGAAATCCAAACACATCTTAAGGCGGTATCACCTGATCAGGGAGATCGTAGATCGCCGGGAGATCGAGGTGAAAAGAGTAGAGACAGAGAATAACATTACTGATCCATTCACAAAGGCCCTTCCTCAGACGCAGTTCGAGAGGCTATTCGAGATGATAGGTCTACGATATGCCAGCTCATGGCCCTAGTGCAAGTGGGGGATTGTTAGTGTATATGCCCTAGGGACCATTATTGTATCATACTAGATTATATATTACTTAATGCAAGCTTGGGATATTCACAGTTATATATACAGTCTTGCTAAAAATGGTAGTATGCTACTTGGTTTGTGTCTACTTTAATATGTGCATATGTTTCTTGTAACGTATCAATTATACATATTAGTAGAGCCCATAGGTTCTTTGCTTGATTACCAGCGTTGTGATGGCAGTCACACTAGTGGGGGCTGGGTAGTCTATAAGCAACATCATATACATGCCCCTAGTCGTAGGATTATCGAGACATGGCATCGATATTCCAGAGTAGACTGGTGTGTATGCTTCTCATCCCAGTTGGGGAGATGGTCTGTCCCATAGCCATCAGTACGTCGTACTGGAGATAGTATACAGGTGCTCGTTAGGTTACGGGTACATCGGACAAGACTCGCAGGGAAACTGATTGGTTGGTATTATACCCTTCGTCAGTTAACAGTTCCCAGATGACATGAGTACAGCATAGTCCGCAAACTTGACACTGCTACTTCGCCTCGAGTGTGTCCCACTGTTCTTAGATTGCTACCCTACCACGGCTCAAAGGAGTCGTGCAAACATGTAACAGTTGGGTGCAGTCCCGAGCACTTGGAGGCAGTAGTGGTTAGATAGGATTCGTCTCTCCTGGTATTGGGAGATGATATAGCGCTGTGTCAGAGAGCCATTACGCAAATTCCCTGGCCAGGGCAAGCGAGAGATACTGGTAGGTTCCAGTAGCTTCTCAGGGTGTAATGGGCTTCGCTCCGACATGACTTATACAGCTATTAGGGGACTGACGCTTGCCGCCCCTTAGGCTTGATATGCGATAGTCTTAGACGAACAGACCGGACTGTACGGAGATTGTCACATCAGGCTAATTGTTTTTCATATATTCCGCCTCCCCGCAAGTTCGTGGGGTGCGTGATATGGACTTACAAAGCTATCATTGAACAATTTGTCAAAATAATCTCTCCATCTTTTCTTAATATTCTCGTCTTGAATTAAAACCTTCTGATCTTCATTTTTGACACACTTCGCTGCACATAAGTCTCTGGTCTTTTTTTTCCGCATTCGAGCAATCCAGAATATATCATTTTCAGCCTTCTTAGTGTCTAACTTCTCGTATACCTCCTTATAGACCTTAGTTTTAGCTTACCGAACAGCTTTCTCAACTTTCTTTTTAGCTATTTTTTACTTCTCAAATCTCTCCGTATCTATGCTTTTCTTAATTTTAATAGCAGTCTTTACTTCTTCGTTCCACCATGATATTTCCTTAGATGGTGGAGCACCGTTTCTCGACTTACCAAGTAGATCTCTAGGTACCCTCTTGATACAACTAGTCATCTTGTTTCATATTTTGTCTGAATCATTTTCAGACTGTCAATCTATCTCTTGAACTATACGATCTATAAAACCTTTTGGTTACCTATGATTAGGGTATTTAGATATAAGAAGATGTAGAATTGAAGAGAAGTTTGTGTAGGAGTTTTTTGAAGAAGAGAATTTTCTGCATTTCGTATTAAATTGAATAAAAGCGTAGAATTTGAAGAATTTCTTGTGTTTGATTGTGTTTTTATTTTATTCTTTCTTGTCAAAGATTCTATATTGGTTTTTCTGAATTGTTTGGGACATAGAAATCCTAACAGAAGACCGGTACCAGCGGGTTGCCGGAAAAGGCGATGGCTTGCAATTGGTTTTATTATTTCTTGTAATTGATTAATTTTAGATTTTGCTGATGAGTTTTGTGTTGATTTGGGGGTTTAGGTCAAGGTTTTCCAACAAGAGAACTACCTCGCGAACCGGATTCAGATAATGTCTTGTTCTTGTGTTGGAATGCTGGTAGCGAGATGGGGAAATGAGCTGATATTGTAAGAATTTGTTGTGTAGGCACTTTTTAACTCGTTTCCTGTTGAGGACTTTAAGGATGGGGTGTTGGTTTTGGGGGGCGATGGCCGCTTTTTCAATCGAGAGTTTTCACAGGTGTTCTAGTCTTTATTGATTGTTCTTTTACGTAAAGACTGTGAATTGATGACATTTGTTGTTCTTTTTGAAAAAAATTCATTTGATTATGCGCTTTTGCTTTGTGCTTTGCTGTTTCAATTTAGATCATCATTAACATCGCTGCTGGGGATGGCTTTGGGAAAATTCTTGTTCGCAGGTTAGTGACTTGCTGCTGATTTGGAGGAAAATTAGGATTCAAAATTGGTTAGCTGTTCCGAATGCGTCTCTTGCATTGCAAATTTCGTAATGTCAAGGAAGGTAATTAAACATACATGAAGCAGGCCAAAAATTTAATTTCAGTAATTCCCTCAATATTATGAATGTTGAGGCTTGAGGTTTTAGATTGCAGACACATTATATCACTGTAAAGCAAAAATACAATGCCCTGTATTTTTCAGCGCCAGGCATAGTGTCAAGTCAAGACTGAACTTTCATGAGATGCATGGCTTTCCAAGAAAGAAAGATCAAGATATAAAAATAAAAAAGGGGTTTGATAGTTCTCAAGAACATCAGGCATCAACATGGGCGAATAATGAATAAAGCAAAATGCATGGATTTTATTGGCTCAGCATTCGCAGAGTGAAAGCTTATTTACGGTCTGCACCAAATTGCCAATAGATAAATAATTACTGATTAATTAGAGAGCCATAGATAAAACACCTTTTTAAGCAGAGAAGTTATTCAATGGCTCTTGGCTTTCCCTTCAAGTAAGCTTTGACCATGAAAGCTACTGGTTGGAGGACGTTGCGAAGATGAATAGCTTTCAGAAGCCTGCTCTACTTTGATTTTTCTTCTTCTTCATTTATTAACAGAATTGCACTAAACACTTGCGCAGCTTGCCCGGACAGTAATTATCTCCCGTAGTTTATTAGCATAAACACTCGTCACCTAATAATTAAAACCCTTGAAATCTATCAATGTCAGCTCTAAGCAACTCAAGTGGTTATTTAATTTAACTTTAGGACTTTTTTGGGTTCTTTGGAGTAGAAATTTTGAGTATTTCTTTTAAAGGGTTTTAATCCTTAAAAGAGCGTAAAGAAAGGGTGTTTGCGCTAATAAATTACTTGAGGGGTATGAGTGCTGAAAGGGTAAACTACTGTGTTTTGTGCAATGAACCCAAAAAAAATTATGATAGCAATATGCAAGCTGTGTGACAGAAGTCTAACATCCAAGCAAAGTTGGATAAATCGAGAACGAGTCAGGTTTGACTTGAATCAGTTTCTGTCTGTAAAAAGCCTCAAGCTTTAGTGATTATATACACCTAGTTTCTTTCCATGTAAAAACTGTCGAGACTTCTTGCTGCATCATTTTCCCAAATGTCTGAAAGTGGCAATAGAGGGAGAACAATGTTACTGACACATTTTCTCCCCCATCATTACTATTCTAGTCTCTTCCATACACATGTATCAAATATCAATCAACTCAAATCCAAAAAAACTCCTCACGAATTTGACTCCTGATATCAATTCTTAGTGTTTGGCTTCTTGCTCTTTTAATGTCGTTTTATTGTTAGGCAAGCCAAAATCCAGGGGACCAGAATATGATTGGGGAATTAAGGTAATTTCTTCTTCACTGGGGCACTGCATTCATTTCTTCTTTAAAATTTTTTAAAACCGCGACTAAATAAGAAGTTTTGGTATTTCTCAACATTTACTTCCACATTAGGATTTTGTATATTGAACTTGGGAGCTACCCTTTTTTGTTAGAAAATTAAACATGTTGAACTCTTTCCGTAAAAAACATTGCGGTTTTCTGAATTCTATATATATTCATATGCTTGCCTATCTTTTAAGGTGCACTAGTTTGTCTTATAGTTTTCATAAGAGCATATTCCATCCTTAGCTACTATAGATTTGATTCTTTATTTATATTTAATGAGTTTATTTGACTGCCTAACTACCTTTTCCCCTGATTATATTTATATATATTCAGTTTAACTACAATAGTGAACAGCCTGCACCAGAGTCAATCACAGACAAAATTTACGGGGACACGCTTTCTGTATGCAACTGACCCTCAGCAGTTAAATTTTTGTCTTACATTTTCCTTTTCTATTAATGTGAAATCTGATCCTCTCTGCTATTTTTGTGGTGAATGTTTTGCTGTCAATGAATATCAAACTCATCTTTTGTGTGTAGTCAAACCCATACACACATACTATTATGTAGGGCAAAAAAGAGTGAAGTTGAACTTACTTGGAGATTCTTTTGACATATTATGAGTCGGACGGTTGGTTCATATTCTAATTGTGAACGAATCTGCCCCGGTCCATTGGTGAACCATAAGCATACATTGTCGCTAATAAGTCTTAGTCTGATTTGTTTCTAATTTTAAATATTTTTGGTAACCTATTTGGGAATCGAACTGGTAGCCTTTCACATTGGAGAGTAAATTTTACCGCAAGAGCTATACTCCTTTGGTTTAGCCTGAAGGTTTATATCCGTCGTAAGTGCAGAGCCTAGAGCCTATTAACGGGAGATATGATACTAGCTTATTATGTATGGAAATATATTTCATATGGAAATATTAATACATAGCCATATCTTTTTCTTTAAAAGGTAATTCGTGTCTTATGATTTCATTTTACTATTATATAATTTTTATTTTTCGGTTTTTGTTGATTATTTTGATGCAAATATATATGTCAAACCTAAAGTTTTTTTCATGTAATTTAATTTGGTATGGTGGTAAACAAGATAATGTTGAATACATTTTAAGAAAAATGTGAAACTATTTTAGTGATCATCTAGTAGTAAATTCGCTAAATTATGACTGTCATCAGAGATGTCGTCGTCGTTAACAATCATAATGGGTCTGCAACATTTATCCTTTGCGAATTGGTGTGAAATTACTTGTTTAGGCCTCAATCACCGAGGGCGGTTCAATGAAACCATGAGAGGCAGTTTATTCACAAATGGAGAAAACCGCCTAATTCACTTACTGATGATGCTCAATATTGGCGACCCCTAAGATCAGGACACGTGGTGGATGGCAGGTCCCATAACTCGGAAGAAAGGGCCCACCGAGGTCGACCAGGCCTCCCCTGTACCCGGCCGACAATCACAAGCTAGCCCTCCTCGGGGCTTCCTGCAGACTGGCCTTCTCGGCCCCTCAGCTCGCCCTGAGCTGCCACAAGACCAAGTCTCCTCGGCCTTCTCGCTCGTCTCCAAGCCCTCCGGCCGAGGCCGTCTTCCTCGGTCCTCCGACCAGCTCCACCGCTCACAGGCGTAACCGCCGCTCCGCGAATCTCGCCATGCGCGGATTCTCCGCCAGCAACATCCCGCGTTCCACGCTTCCACGATCCCTATTAATGGGCGATCCGCTCTCTACGCGGGGGTGACGTCGGGAGCGTAACTGCCGGCGAGATTCTCGCGCCTGCTGCTGGGTGCCTCCACCACTATATAAACCCCCATGACGGAAGGGTCAAGTAAGCCATTTTTACTCCACTTAGCCGTTACGCTGCTCGGATCTATTACTAACTTGATCGTCGGAGGGACCTCGGTAGTACCAAACCATCCCGAGACTTCTTTGCAGGTACTCGGCGCTAAACTCCTCCAATCACCAATCTCCTCAAAACCCATTGAGACCCACACATAACAGGGGATCCCCACCAGAATCCACCGGGAGATCGACGGAAGACAACATCTGAAGGAGACTCGAAAAGGACCTCTATCAGTTGGCGCCGTCTATGGGAACACAAACTCCACAAAAAAAAGTTGGCCTTCCGATCTCCGTCCACATGGCAAGCAACCATCCTGAAGATCTGGGTACCAGCCGCCGCCTCCCCCTCACCGTAGGCGTGGATGAACCCTTTCCAGCGACCATCATCAATGCCCTCACCAGCCGAATAGATCGGCTGCAGTCCCTCGTAGAGGCGCTCATCCGTGTGCAAACGGCCGGGCCTGGGCCCCAGATCGCCGCTCCTCCGCCTCCAGAAGGCTCCGCCCCCGTCGGCACCGCTGACCACCGGTAGGCTACGACTCCAGACCACGGATCTCACGGGCCGATACTCCCTGAGGCCCGTTGGGCGGCCCCACGGCTCCATACCAAGGTCCGCCGCCGGAGCGCCTCGCCTCGAGCCTCCTCACGACCCGTACCCCCCTGAGGAGATGTCGGTCACCTCTCCTGCCTACAGGAATGACCGACGCCCCCTCCCTCGACGAGGTCTCACAGAAGGGGCTCGCCACGACGGCTCGAGGGCCACCTCGCCCGGGGATCTGAGGAACCTCATCGAGAGGAACCGGGGCCGTGCCCAGACGCAGGTCTCCCACAGCAGAGGCCAGGGATCGCAGGGCGCCGAGTCCTCGGGGTACCATGGCCGACTCGATGCCCTCGAAAAGAAGATCGAGGGCATGCGCCGGGAAGGTCACCTCTCGACCGACGGGGCTGAGTACGCCGCCGACTCACTCACCAAACCGTTTACCGAGGGACTACTCGCTGTCCACGTCTCCTCGCGTAACAAGACCCCAATGGTCTCTCTGTTTGACGGGAAGACCGACCCCAAAGACCATTTGGATGCCTTCATCGCGGGGATGAGCTTCCAGGACCATTCCGACGCCGCCCAGTGCAGGGCCTTCCCAGCCACCCTCATTTGCGCAGGTCGAGACTGGTTCCGAGGGCTCGAGCCTCGCTCGATCTCGACCTTCGACGAGCTGGCTACTCAGTTCCTCGGCCACTTCGTTGGGAACCGTCGGCAGAAGCGCACGGTCGACTACCTCTTCACAATAAAGAGCGGAGATAAGGAGACGTTCAAGGCTTACATCACCCGCTTCTACAACGCCCTCCTCGAGGTCCCCGTGCACCGGGACGAGACCGTCATCACGGCGCTCAGATCTGGTCTTAGGCACAAGGAGTGGTTGTGCTCCTTTGCGTTGGCGCAGCCTAGGACCATGGCCGAAGTCAAGGCATGGATCGAGCGCAAGGGTCAGCTGGAGTCCGAGGTGAACGCGAACCTCCCCCGAGCAGAATGGCCCGACCCAAAGAAGAAGGCTCGGGAACAGAGGCCGGAGCGTTAGCAGCCCTATCACCCGAAGTTCCAAGAGTACACCCCACTCAACGTCTCCCTCGCAGTGTTACTGGAGGAGGCCCAAGGCGAGGGGTTCTTCAAGTTCCCCCGAATCCCGCGTTAGGACTCGAAGCGAACCCGGGGCCCTTACTGCGCCTTCCACCGGATGCTGGGCCACGCCACGGAGAACTGTAAGCAATTTCGGGACTACGTCGAGGAGCTCATCCGATCGGGGCACCTCGCCGCCTACTTAAGGGACAAACGGCAGGCTGACCGCGAACAGGAGCAGCGTCCTCCTCCCGCCGAGCTGACCATCATCCAGATCATGCTTGTCTCAGCAGATGACCAGTCCGACGCTCGAGAAGCCCCGTACCCGGTGCCAAGCACGAAGACCCACAAGCCTCCGGGAACCTCGGGCCATGCTGATAGGGTCATCTACTAGCATGTACTTTTCTTTTGGGGCAATGTAAACTCTCCCTAGAGTCTATTGTTAATTTAATAAAGATCAACGGAACATTGCAGAAAAATAAGAAAGATCTCATTTATTCAAAAAAAAAGGTATTATGGGCTCCTCAGCCGTACATACAAAAAGAAAAAGAAAAATTACAACAGCGGGGGAAGTAGGTGCAGAGAGCACTGCTCATGATTCTAAGTAAAGATCTCCACCAGCCGAGGCCTCGCGAGATCCAACCTCTCCCCTCGGTTCCCCCCGTGCGCGTTGACCCCGAGCCTCAACTCGTAGCACTCGCGGACGAGTGCCTCCGAGCGAGCCAGCCGGTTCGCGGAGATCAGGCCGAAGCGTCTCAGGGACCGCAGCTTGTCCACGGTCTCGTCATAGAGCTGCTCGGACAGGAGGTTGTAAAGCAGCTGCAGCAGGGAAGAACGTCGGGGTAGCAACCGGCCAAAGTGGTCCTCGATGCTCCCATATACCAATAGCACCGTGTCCTCGGTGCAGTTCTGGTCATAGAGGTATACGTCTTCGAAATGGATGATCTCGGGGATGGTAAAGGGGAAGTCCTGCATTTTCGACGATCTGTTTATGAAGGAAGGAAGGACCAGTGCTCCTTCAGCCTTATATAGCCCACTGCGCCCCAACGGAGCTCAACAGTTGCCCGCTTTCAACCAAAAAGTCGCTGCCACGTGGCGGTCATCAAGCCTTCTCTGGCGGAATCGAAACGACGCAACCCTAGTGTTTCGCTTCCTCCTACATTCAATGTGCATGCTGCGCGCACGCCCGCCGCGACCGTTCCTATTCCCCATACCCGCAACTAGATGGTCGGGCAAAACCTCATGAAGATTCGGCCGAGCAGCTGCTGTAACAACCGTGTTCAATTATACCAATTTCTGTTGCCGTATGTGTTATTTGAGGTGTTTATTTCATTTACCATTTTTGGTTGTGAATGGTAGTTTACTTTACGTTCGACCCGCTTGCTTGAGTTTGTTGTTTCACAGTTATAGAATACCCTAACATCACATATTTTTGCATATAACAATTTAGTCACTTAAAATAATTTAAAAAGACATGACATGGCCTGCATGATACTCCTAACCCTGTGGTAGCGTCCTTGCATCGTGTTCTCGTCCCGTTCAGTGAAACAGACGTGTTTGGATGGCTACGCGCACGTACGTGCGTTCGTTCTTGGGGGTATGCATTCCTGTTAAATAATCTTTCATTTTAATTTTTGGAACTTGCTAATAATTTTCATATTTCAAATCCAAATTTTTGGACCCGAACCGGGCGTAATTCTGAAATATTTTGTATCCCGCCAAATTTTAATTATTCTTAAATTTCTGTAATTCATTAAATATTTCTTAACAGCCCAGATTTTTTTTACAACTAACGAATAATATTTTTTTAACAATCGAAATCTTTCAACCAATCCCAGCCTTCCTGACTACTGGCCCCCCCTCTCTCTATTCTATCTCTTTCTTTTTTCCACAGCCAATAAGAAACCTTCCTTTAAATTCACTGGGCCCTACGTTTCTCTTTATCTTTTCCCTAAAATCTTTCTCCTTTTCTTTCTCTCTCTCCCGAGCGCAGCTCTCTCTCTCTCTCTCTCTTCTCTTTCTCTCTCCTCTCGCGCTCTCTCTCTCACCTCTTGCGAATACTGTACACTTCTCGAGTCGCGTCACCGCCGCGTGGATCCCGTCACCTCCCTTCTGCATCTCCTTCTTCTTCTTCTGTTTCTTTTAAAACCCCATGCATCTCTTCGCCACGAGAAGAACCCATCCAACTCCTCGTCGCCTCCTCAAACCCTAACCCTATTCCTTCTCCAAAACCACCATCTCCATCCTCATCTCCTTTCTTCCTCCTCTCCATCTTCTTCTTCTCTTCTTCTTCCCGAGCCTCTCTCCCCTGCACACACACCCAAGGAGAACCCAGGAACCCAACGCCGCCTTCCATCGCCGCCGACCATCTCCCATCGCCGTCGCCATCTCCTCCCTCTCCTCTGCTCTCCCTTCAACGCCTGAACCCTGCACATAAAACCCCAACAACTTCAAACCCGAGCCCAAACCCTAACCAAACCCTAGCTCTTCAAAACCCTTCACCGGCGCCTCTCACCGCCATTGGTCTCACCGCCACCACTAGCAGACCCCTCTGCAACCCAATAAGCAATCTTATTCTTATTCCTCCTCTTTTCTTTCCTTTTTCTCTTCTTGTTTCTTTTATGCATTCTTCTCTTCTTTATTATTCACTGTTTTCTGTGATCGCCGGAATCCGGCCATGCCGTCGACGATCCCGACAACCCAGCGAGGATATCTGACCAGTGTGATCCCATCGTGTATTTGGACTCATTCCGTGTACCGTACGCGCGTCGCGACTTTTCTCGCCGACGTGAGACGTTCCGTTTACCGTATCGCGATCCGTCGAGGTAAGTGAAACTTGCTACATACTACTATATTATTTATATATATTTATTTCATGATTAAACCAGTAAATTGAACCTAAGGCTATTAGTTTCCATTCTTGCATTTCGATGTTAGATTATATCATTGTAGACTCGGATCTTAAATTATAATTTGTTGCATGTTAGAGTACAATATCGTGTACCCACATCCGTGTTTAAATTACTTAATAATTATCTGCATAACCCATAACACTTTTAGATAGTTTCTACCCCCGAATATCCGGTTGCATCCATTGAACATATTTTAGATATCATTACATCCCTAGATCATTTAACCCATACTAACGAGATTTTAATATTCCATCTTCATTTAAGTGTATGATATTTAATGTTGGAACCACAACCCTAACTCTAATCTATAACTGTGCATCCATATGCTTTGATCTGTACCCTTGCATATATCAGCACCATGTTTCATTTTATTATTCACTAGTACCCCATGCTTGTTTACCCATGCTTACGTAGTAGATTATGAGCACCCACATGATATCTTGTACACCCTGACATGACTGTTACACCTATTACGTGACACGACATGGTACCGTGCAACTCTTGGCATGACTTGACACCTATATACATTACTTGACCTGACCTGAGGTACCATGGCTCTACCTGTTACCTGATCTTGTGCCTAATGCCAACAAACCTGACATGTTGTCCTTACGGACCGTTCTTGTTGTCTATCAAGACAAACTTGTTCCTGCCTGATCCTGTGTTGGCATTAGCTCTAGATTATTTACTACCTGACTTGAATACATATAACTTGGGGGTATGGGGAAATCAATGACGAAACCTGACTTGTAACTCGACAGTTCTATACCTGTTCTGATCAGTCTTACGGGCTAGGCCAGCCCCAGAGTGATGCTACGGACATCACTCCTCATTACCTACCATCCTTTACTGCCTTGCGGCACGTCTCGGGTTCAGCCCGAGAGTCATAGACCGTGGTCCCGAGCACGCTCGAGATACTATTGAGTTATATCGATGATTCATCAAATTGATTTCAAAGACTTGAGAGTAGTTAACCCAATAGACCAGTTTAGATTACTCACTGCACACTACCTTTCACTGCCCTGATTTATATTGCTGTCACACCTGCTTTAACATTTATGTTTATACATGCATGTCTTGCTACCCTGTTTATATATTATTTCTTGATGTTATGACGCGCTGACGTCTGGGTTTTGCATGGCCCAGATTCCGTACCTTTGCTGCAGTCCGGGCAGGAGTACTTTAGCCAGCAGGCTGAGCAGTGAGAACTCATTAGTAGTTAGTTCTTTTACTTTCCAGTATTTTATTCCTGATGTGAGCCCGCATTATGGGACATACATTCCAGTTATTCTTGTATTGGATCTCTTGCTTCCGCATTATTTATTCTTGACTCATTTTATTTTGACTTATGGACATGTGCTAGATAGTTTTATTATTGTTCTTGATATCTCTACAGCCGTAATGTGACTGTGGAAGGATAATTCCTATCCACAGGTAGCATGGTTGGCTATGTCATGTGCCTACCTTAGTGTACTCTGGGAAGCGGGGCGTGACATGGTTCTTTTGGTATCAGAGCCATAGGTTAATCGGGTTGATTCTTTTGTAGTTGGGTATTGGACCCAATACACGAATCAGAATACTCGTGATTAGGAAACATGTCCTGCCACCTTACCGTTTTACTGTTCTTGAATCTAACCTCCTCCTGATTATACTTTTACGATATGCAAACCTCCTTTGCATATCGACTCGAAACCTGGTTCCTTGTTTATCTCTAGAACTTAGACGACTTGGGTGGAGTTATGTAATTGTAGCTATGATACCGCGGCATGGTTACAATGCGGTACTCTATTTAAGTAACTTGGAGTTTTAGCCTTGATCTACATTTTGAATCTTTTATCATGCTAATCCTTTTGGTGCTTTGATTTCAGGAACATGGCAGACAAGAATCTGAAGACGTACCAAAGGCGTGTTGACGAAGCCGCCATGCTTGGAGTAATACGGGGGATGTTGGAGAATCAAAAGCGACAGACCGAACTGATCCAGCAGCAGGCTGAATCTTTTCAGGAAGGTTTGCAGACCGTTCAGCAGTCCGTGAATAAGGTTGTGGCCATACCGGGGGATCGTATGGGTACCGTAGCGGATTTCAGGAGACTGGGTCCGTCTATCTTTACTGGCTTAGAGGAGCCGTTGCCAGCGGAGCAGTGGCTGGTTGACATGAAGAATTTACTCATTGCGGCACAGATCCCTGAAGATAAGAGAGTGGATGTGGTACGTATCTAGCTGGTGGATTATGCCCGTGAATGGTGGCTTGTGGAAGAGACCCGCTTGCCCAAGCTGATCAAGTGGGCGGATTTTTCGAAGAGTTTCTTGGAGAAGTTCTTCCCGCGGACTGCACAGGAGGAAATAGAAGAAAAGTTCGTCAGTTTGAAGCAGAACGGCGCACCTGTAGATGTGCACGCAGCTGAGTGGACGCGGCTCAGTAGATTCGCTGGACCTCTGGTTACCAACGATGCTGATAGGGCAAGGAGGTTCATGCGCAGTTTGGATGTGGACATCTAGAGGCAGATTGTCTCCCTGGGTTTGACCACTTTTTCTTAAGTGCTTACAGCGGCTCGAGAGCAGCAGAGCCTATCTATGAAGACTGGGAGTTCACAGCAGCCAGCAGTTACAGTAAGGAAGCCGGCATTTGCACCAAACCGAGCTCATGGACGCAGAGGTATTCCAGTGGACCGTCGTAGTGTAACACCGATGAAGAAGCATGATGTCGTTGATCAGAGGAGGACCGTGATCTGTGACTACTGCCATTTACCTGGGCATCTGCAAAGGGAGTGTCGAAGGAAACAGGGACTCTGTTTGGTTTGTGGATCGGCGAATCATACTATCAGCATTTGTCCGTCGAAGCTTCGCACGAAGGATGATGGTCAGAAGCCACCGCAGAAACGTTTCAAGGACAGAAGCAGCTGACTCAGGGACCCAATCAAGCTCGAGCATTTACCCTGACGGCTGAGGAAGCCAAGGCTTCGGGGGAAGTTGTTTTATTACTAAAAGGCATAAGAAGAGAAATTTTACGAGCATTCTTCATGAACAAAAGACAAAGTGCAAACCGATGAAACCAAAGAAAAAAATTTATTACTAAAAGGCAAAGTCTTTACAAAGGGTATTTTTGGCTCCCCAGCCTTACAAAATACCCGGAGGCTTACAAAATTCCAAAAGCAACAAAAGAAAAGGAGGAGGAAGACGGGGGCTTTAGGCCTCAGGGCCAAGAGCGACCTCGGGGCCCTCGACATCCACCACGAGGCGAGCTAGGTCCTCAGCGACTTCCTCGCCACGAACCTCCTGCCCTTGCTCACCGGCGTCCGTGAGGGGGTATTCGGCCCGGAGCTCTTCGTCGGCGAACCCCGGCACCCGGGCGTTAACGGCGTCGAGGGCCTCATGCCAGATGAGGGTCGTGGCAACGGCCAGGTCATCATAGTAGTCTTTCGACTTCTTGTAGCCCTCCACCGCCTTCGCCGCCGAGAGGTCGGCCAACTTCGCCGCCCTCAGGTCGACCGATTTCGCCGACTCGGCCACCGCCCCAGCTCCTTCCGGAGGTTTTTCACCGTCTTCTTCAGGTTGTCGGCCGGCAACTGAGCGTCCTCGAGCTTGGCCTCAGCAACCGCGGTGGCCTCGCAGTGCCGGGGGACCTCCTGCTTCCCGGCCTCCACCTCGCCCTCCATGGCGACGACCCTCGCCTTCATCGCCTCCAGCTCCCGCTTGGAGCTCTCTTCCAGCGAGGCGAGCTGGCCCGCAGCTTTCATCACCGGGGCTATTACCTCGGCCTCCATGCGCAAGTCGAGGCCAACATGCTGGAGAACCTGAAAAGCAGGAGAGAGATCGGGAAGACGAGAGAGGCACCGAACCTCAAAAAATAATAATAATAATAATAAAAGACAAGCGCTCACCTGCACGGATGATTTGTATGTCAAAAACTATTTCTAAACCGCAATCAAGAACGGCGTCGCATGAAGCTAGCCGGTGAGTACGGGTCGGTCCACAGGGATTTTGTGAATCTCCTAATCGCGCTAACGAGTTAATTCCGAAGGGTGTTCGGATTGATTATTAAATCTAAAATCTAAATTAATCTATCTATGGTTATCTAGATCTATTCTTGCTAGGGTTAGGTTTAGGAATGGTTTGGAAATGCAAGAAAATCTCAACGCTTTCTATATCCGGATGAAGATCTATGAGGAGTTATGGTAATTATCAATAAAGGGGATTAGATCCATTCGGGAAGGTGTTCCTTCCTCTAGGTTTTTGTCCTTCCTTTAGAGATCCTTACCCTAACCTCCATGGAAAACGTGCGCAACCGGGCTTTTAAACTACGGTATCACCGCTACCTCGAGGGATAGGGTGCCGTAGGGCGCGGTGTGTGCGTGTATGCATGGAGTCCTATTGTAAATATTTGATGGGTAAGAAAGGGATGAGAGATCTCATCTCTCAAAAGCCTTCCCCAAAGCTAAACCCTAAACAAGTTCCTAGGGCATGAAATTAAATCTACCTAGGGCAAAGAATTGAAATCTAAACTAGGGCGAGAAATTAAATCTACTTACAGATGCATCCCTCCAATCATCCATGCAGGTTTGTCAAATCTGAATTTCTGAATGGAAAAGAAACATCGATGCTCTCCAAAAGAGTTCTGGAATTTATTATTAAAAGGAGGCATGAAGTTTACAATGATTAGAGTTCCTATTTATAAAGAATAGGAAACCCTAGGGTTACAATGACTTGCATGTCTGAAATTACAAAAACAGCCCTTAGGTTGACTAGTCAGCGCCGCACCAAAATTATGCTAAAAAGTTTATTTTTCAATTCCTTAACATGGCCGCGGAACCGCGGCCCGAGGCCCTGTTTGGCCGCGGTTCCGCGGTCAACAAGAGACTTTAGATGCTGGAATTTCCTGTGTTGTCTTCTGGTGACTTTGTCTTCCTGTTTCTATATGTCCTTTTCCATTTGGGCTTCAGGTTGGTTCCAGATCTCCAGTGAACAATTTGTAGTGAACTTTAAACCTTCGCTTTGAGTCGATATCTTGAATCTTGCTTTGTGAACTGTTTCTTATGTAGGCTTGATCAAGATCTTCTGTTCATTGGTTAAAGTCCACTTTTTCATCGTCTTTATATCGTTTTCACTATTTTCTGTCCAAGAACCTGTAACCTGTAACATGTAGCAGACATGCGTCAAAAGCACCCGTTTATTTGTAAAATATATAAGAATGGGGAATATAATAATGCAATATTATGGTCTGAACAAATACCCCCAAACTTATCTTTTGCTCGTTCTCGAGCAAACTTATTTTTATTCACTAAAATCCTAACCACACTTTCGCAGGGAAACGCGATTGCACTGAGCACGTGCAACAAGCCGTTAAACCTCTAGGTGTCCCTAGTAGGAGGAGTGTTGTCTCCTGAGGGTTTTCAGCAAATACTACCCACAAAATCCTATCAATTCGACCCATTGACTTTTGTTTTCCAATTAGGTTTTCTAATAAGGAATTCTATTATCGTTGACTCGTTAGCAAATTCTAATTATAAACAAATGAATGCGAAGAAGAAGACGTACCGAGAATACCCCCAAACTTGAACTTGACAGTGTCCTCACTGTCATACTGAACCAAGAGGGTCAAAATGTCGGCACTCCCCTGTTTATTTATTTACAATTTTTTTTTTGTTTTTATTTTTTGAATTTTTTTTTATTATAAAAAGAAAACAACAACAAAAAAAAAAAATATATATATACATATATACAAAGGTCCCCCCAAACTTAAGCTTGGCCTTACACAAGCCAAATGTTAGTACCAACCATTCAAAAATCTTATCGTGGTAATGGTAGGGTTGGTGAAAGAATGGGATGTAAAGGAAAGAAATGAGAAACACACGAGACCGAATGGGAAGAAGAGAATATGGTCTCGGTGGGGGAGAAGAATGGCGGAAAGGAGAAAGAAGGGTCGCGCGATCTTGAGGGTGTAAATCGAGTGAATAAATTAGCTCAATATGTGATGACCGATATGTTATAAGCGATTGCGCTAACCTATCAACCCGTCGAGAAATGAGATCAAATCCCTCAAGACTCGCAAGAAAACATGGGTACGCCGAACTTGGTATTTGAGATGAAAGCGTAACGGTCACTTGCACGGTCGGAACAATAAGAAGGAGGGAGGGTGATATAACAGTCAAAGGTTCAGGAGGCTGAATTGGAAAATCCGACATATTAAACAAAAATGGTTCAACCTCAATATGGTTCTCAAAACTCTCCTCAATACCATCCTTATAGTTCTCCTCAACATTCAACTCATCTATGTCATTATTATCAAACTCAAGACGCATATGAGATTCGGGAGAAACATTTAATAACTCGGGATGATGATTTGAACATAAAATCTCAATTAAATCGACAGGTTCATCATCCGAAATATTCCCGGCGTCTATATCCTCAATCAAGTGAAAATTAATTTCTTTAGACACCTCATCAAAAGCATGGATATGTCTCGATTTAGGTTCTAGAGTGGAGGTGTAAAGGTCAAAAGGATTAAGTGTGGTTTCACTCGAAAGGGGTTCTTCACAATTGGGCAAATCAAGCACTACAAAATCACACAACTCATTTTTATTTTCAACAGGTGAACTATTTAGGGCAATCGATGGAAAACAGGAGTTGTGGACTTCAATTGGGTAAGGGTAGGTTTGATTTGAAAATCCTCTTACATTCTCACTCTGTCCAACCGCCTCCTTATACATTGAAAAATTTGAAGCTAGCGGAAAACTAGCTACCGGTTCACTAGGTTGCATAAGGGCAGCCACAGACGCTTCCACATTCCTAGTCATTTTGTTTGTTGCAGCAATATAAGCTTCCAACGACTCTTCCAAACTAGACTTAGGTGGTGAGGGGGTTTCGGTAAAAGATTCGAAATTGTTTGGATATGTGAAACTCCCTAATGGCTGTGTAGAAACAGTGTCTAGTGAAGGTGGAAAAGTCGGGTAGGACTGGTAGGAAGTGGATGATTGGACAGGGGTAGGGTCAACATGTGGATAAAAAGGTGAATAGTCGTGCGGATCCCTAAAACTAGATGAGTGGAGAGGGGTGAAAGATCGACTGCGAGATTGAGCAATATGCTCAGCAATGGACATCGGCTTAGGAGTGACAGAAGGACTTGAAGAAGTGGTATCAACGTATGGAGGTGGTAAAGGTTGACACAAAGTGGGTTGAAAAGTCAAACTGTTTCTCCTAGACGCCACTATTTGATCTTTCAAAGATTTTTTAGGCAAGGAAGGATCGTCTTTAAATTGACCGAACAAATTAACGTACGACGCAAAATTAGGTTCGGGACACCAAAGTTCGGCTAATGATTTATTATATGGGGTACCCATGTTGGAAGAAAGGGTGAAAAGAAGGAAGGTTTGTGGTGCAAGGATCTAATTGCGGCCAAAAATTTTTGCAAGTTTCTAATAAAAGATTTGTCTTTTTCTTTTTCTCTTTATTTGAAAATTGTTGCAAAAAGATTTTTAATTAAAGATATGCAACCGAAAAATATTACTTGCAATCAGTTATTATTTTAAGCATATCACAAAGAATCTTTTTTTGGAAAAAAAATGTTGCGAAAAGATATTCGAGAAAAAATATGCAACAAAAAAGATTACTTGCAATCACTTTCTATTTTAAACGAGACGCACAAATCCTGCACAAGATTGTTATTTGGAAGGGGAAATATTTTTATAGCGCACAGAATCCTGTAGGAATTTTCAGAAAAGATATTTCAAAAATTACAGAGAAGAAACAGAGGGGCTTACAGAGGAAATTCCACGAGATGATGTCACTGTACCGCCGCCTTTCCGTGGTATAAACGCGTTTGTGCCGCGTTTTCGCAGCGAGATCGTCGGCTCGAGTCCCCAAAAAAATTCCGTCACTCTGATTCGACAAGGAGGCCGCGGTACCGCGGCCTAAAACGGGTTTTGGCCGCGGAAGCGCGGCACTTTGGGGGGTTCAAATCTCCAAATTTTTTCTGCTGTTCCGTTGTTTAAAATCTCTTCTGTTCCGATATCCCGTTTTCTGTTTTGCTTTCTGGAAATTTCCAGATCTGTCTCGATTGTTCCTGCAAGATTCAAACAACAAAGTACCCTTTCCAAAAAATAACAATTGATATATTTTTATGATTTTTGGATTTTTTAGATTTTTATGATTTTTTAATTTAAGATTAACCCGAAATCGCAAAAAGGAAAGTTCTACGCCATCTCCGGCAACGACGCCATTTGATTTGTATGTCAAAAACTATTTCTAAACCGCAATCAAGAACGGCATCGCATGAAGCTAGCCGGTAAGTACGGGTCGGTCCACAGGGATTTTGTGAATCTCCTAATCGCGCTAACGAGTTAATTCCGAAGGGTGTTCGGATTGATTATTAAATCTAAAATCTAAATTAATCTATCTACGGTTATCTAGATCTATTCTTGCTAGGGTTAGGTTTAGGGATGGTTTGGAAATGCAAGAAAATCTCAACGCTTTCTATACCCGGATGAAGATCTATGAGGAGTTATGGTAATTATCAATAAAGGGGATTAGATCCATTCAGGAAGGTGTTCCTTCCTCTAGGTTCTTGTCCTTCCTTTAGAGATCCTTATCCTAACCTCCATGGAAAATGCACGCAACCGGGCTTTTAAACTACGGTATCACCGCTACCTCGAGGGATAGGGTGCCGTAGGGCGCGGTGTGTGCGTGTATGCATGGAGTCCTATTGTAAATATTTGATGGGTAAGAAAGGGATGAGAGATCTCATCTCTCAAAAGCCTTCCCCAAAGCTAAACCCTAAACAAGTTCCTAGGGCATGAAATTAAATCTACCTAGGGCAAAGAATTGAAATCTAAACTAGGGCGAGAAATTAAATCTACCTACAGATGCATCCCTCCAATCATCCATGCAGGTTTGTCAAATCTGAATTTCTGAATGGAAAAGAAACATCGATGCTCTCCAAAAGAGTTCTGGAATTTATTATTAAAAGGAGGCATGAAGTTTACAATGATTAGAGTTCCTATTTATAAAGAATAGGAAACCCTAGGGTTACAATGACTCGCATGTCTGAAATTACAAAAACAGCCCTTAGGTTGACTAGTCAGCGCCGCACCAAAATTATGCTAAAAAGTTTATTTTCAATTCCTTAACATGGCCGCGGAACCGCGGCCCGAGGCCCTGTTTGGCCGCGGTTCCGCGGTCAACAAGAGGCTTTAGATGCTGGAATTTCCTGTGTTGTCTTTTGGTGACTTTATCTTCCTGTTTCTATATGTCCTTTTCCATTTGGGCTTCTAGGTTGGTTCCAAATCTCCAGTGAACAATTTGTAGTGAACTTTAAACCTTCGCTTTGAGTCGATATCTTGAATCTTGCTTTGTGAACTGTTTCTTATGTAGGCTTGATCAAGATCTTCTGTTCATTGGTTAAAGTCCACTTTTTCATCGTCTTTATATCGTTTTCACTGTTTTCTGTCCAAGAACCTGTAACCTGTAACATGTAGCAGACATGCGTCAAAAGCACCCGTTTATTTGTAAAATATATAAGAATGGGGAATATAATAATGCAATATTATGGTCTGAACAACGGACTCCTGGGCGATGGACGCCAGCTGAGCCCTGAAGGTCCCCCCGGGGACTGTACCCCCGGCCGATGCCTCTATCTCATGTAGCAAGCTATCCGCGATGGATAACCCCGAAGGCCCGGCGAACTGGAGATCCCCATCCCCCACCATGATCGGTGAAGACGGTCCTCAGGAAGATCTCTTCTTGAGCGGCCTTGAGGGTGAGCCGATCTCCTCCTCCGAGGCCGAGTCTTCCAGAATCCGAGCCCGCCTCCGACCCGACGCACTGCTGGGCCCCAGGGCGAGATCCGCCTCTGAGCGCTCGCTGGGCGCTACCACCGGGTGAGAAGGAGCCGGGGAAGGCTGTGAGCGGGAAGAGCCGGCGCCCCCATCCTTTGCAACCGTCCTCTGCTGGTGCATGGAAGCTCGGAGCGAGTCCATATCCATGGGTCCTGCACAAAACCCAGTGTAAAAGGAGTCAGTGACACAGGTGTTTACCCCAATCAGAGCAAAGCTCAGTTCAAATTCCAAGGCGGGAAACGAGGCAACGCTTCTGTTTCCCCCAATCAGAGCAAAGCTCTATTTTGAAAATTAAAATTAAAATAAATGAAGAAGCGCTTCAGATCCCATGTGCTGCGCGCAGAGCGCCACGTGTCAAAATCAGACATGCCAGTGCAGGGAGCGCAACGCCCAAGGCAACGCACTCAATCGCTCTATTAAAGAAGCAACGGCTCAGCTGACTTGCGCTCTGTGGCAGCGCAGTTGCGCTAGCGCGGTTGCGCTGCGCGCCATGTGGCAGCGCTAGCGCGGTTGCGCTGCGCGACACGTGGCAGCGCAGTTGCGCTGCGTCTTGCGTTGCGCGACACGTGTCAAGCGCTGGGGCGTTTGCGCCAAACAGAATTAAATTCCAATAAGATCTTTCTGTTCTTGTTAAAACAAGAAGATTGTCTTCTGTAAAACAGAAGCCCTTGGATCAAAGATCCAACGGTGGGGAAAATTCCCCAAATCACTCAGAGAAAGATCTCTTTAACAAATTTAACTAATTGATGGGTACTATATAAAGGCCCCTAGACCCCAATTCAAAAGAGATCGACATTAAGAACTTCAGAAAAACAGCAAAAAAGAGAAAGCTCTGATCAACATTGAGAACATCAAGAACTTCAAAAACAAAACAGAGAGAACTTTGAAAAATTGTGAGAAGAACTCAAGAACTAAAAAGGTAAAAAACCTTTGTTCAAGAAGAGCTTCTTCTGAATAGATCATTGATCTAAGAACAAGATCAATGATCTTCAATAAAAACTAAATAATAACAGTGCCTTGCACTTTTTTGTGAACCAATGGTTCTGAAATCTTAAAGATTCTTTTCTTGAATCCAAAGTTGGATCAAGAAATTAAAACAGTGCCTTGCATTTGCAAAAAACTGCACTGTTGCGCTCCTGGGTTGGCGCAACCCACCAGAGAGCGCCACGTGTCAGCTCCAAGACCACTTTCGCTGTGCGCTTTTAAGATAGAGCATTGCTCTCTGAAGTTGGTGCAACTCACCAGAGCGCGCCACGTGTCAGCAGCGCAACAGCGCAGCGCACTGGCGCAGCGCACTGCGCTGTTGCGCTTGCGCTCACCAGAGCGTGACACGTGTCACCTCCACATGCGCTTGCGCTCAATAATTGGCGCAAAACGCCTGACAAGTCACTGTCAGATAATTAATGCACTGCATTATTTACAGAAGGGCCAAGCCCAATTAAAAGAGCCTAACAGGCCAAATAAAATGCTATGCATTATTTTAAAAGAAAGGCAGAGCCCAAATAAGAACAAATGTTGTGCATCATTTAAAAGGGACAGAGCCCAAATCAAAAAGGCCTAGCAGGCCAACAGAAAATGCAGTGCATTATCAAACATAGGCAAAGCCCTAACACAGGCCAAATAGGCCAAAAATCAAGAAAAACAGCAAATATTCTCAACTGGACTTAGCCCAATCATGGCCGTAAGTCCTCAAATTAAATTGACTGAGCAAGACTGCTCTCCTAAATCAATTTACGTCCAGTTCAAGGGTACATCTCTGAACTCCACTGACCCCTATCGTTGTAATCCTTCAACGACGTCAGAGAGGTGACGGGTCCCAACAACCACACATCGATATGGACTGCGGGGTCCTTAAACTCGTGGACCGAAACATCCTTAAACTAATATTCATCTCGAAATGGGAATGTTGGACCGAAACGTCCCTAAACTAATGCTCGTCCCCAAATAGGAATGATGGACCACTATGTCCCTAAACTGGAAATTGACCGCAATGTCATTAAACTAAATAATAGAGCCAATTGCTCTTTTGTTGGATCTAAACGATCCCGTTAAGTTGATCTTAGTCTGGAGATTAGGCTAACGTATCCTTAACAAAAGTTTATGTCGATCTTAGCCTCAATATGGCAAACGTATCCTTAAACTAAAATACCAAACCCAAATCTAAGTAAATACAGATTTGGACTAATCCACGTCCTACGGGCGACGGCATTACTCCGTATACAATCCACGGGCATCCACAAACAAACAAACACACACGACACGCAGTGAAATTTCTGGAGAAGGAGAAAGTGGTTACCGCGACGCGGTAGCGTAATTAACTGCAGGGGCTTGCGCCTGCAGGGAAGAGCGTCCCCACAATCAAAAACCCCTCAAGCAAGGGGGAATCTGACGAAGTCTGCTACATCGGCCGCATCCGTCCAAACCTCCGATGCACGGTGCCATAAATCAACTTGGCATCTTCGGAGAGGTGGACGGATAAAACCAAATAGCATCTGCCCCAAATCTCAGGCAAGACGAGCCTACGCGGTCGCGTCTCTGTATTCGGAGGGGAACAGATTCTGGCACGCCCGGTGGGACCTTTTCCTCTTTCCACTCCACACTTCGTGTGTCGTCTTCGCGAACGAATCGCGGTTTGTTAATGGTTTCCTTTGGGTTTCAAGTTACTAAAATTTGGTCTTTCGCCTGGCACAGAAATCAAGCATCAATGGCCTCTAACTGCTCGAACTGCTCGAAGTGCCAATGCAACCGACGCTCCACCTCACCTGGAGGTGTAGCATATGGGCCTCAAGCGGCCTCCATCCTTGCCCTGCCGGTAGAACAGGTCACCCAGGCCACCACCGGCCTGTTTTTCGGGACCATGATCCCGCCTGCAAGCTTCACCATGCCAATGCCCGCACCAGAAGCGAAAAAGAAGTCGGTTTTCGATCAGCTCACTGCTACAACGGCCCCGGTCAACGGGTCGTCCAATATCAAATCAACAGCTTCTGTCTTTGCCAGGCTAGATCAGAACTCTGATGGGCCCGCCAGGAAGCCCATGAACTCTAAAGTGGTTGTCCCAAGGAAGGCAACAACCGCTGCTCCAGAAGTCGTCAAGGCGGCTTCTCCCGTCAAAGAGTCAGTCTTTTCAAGGCTGTCTATTCCGGCTCCTGCCCCTGCTCGAGGATCTGTCTTTGATAGATTGAATATTGCCGCTCAAAAGACAACATCAGTCTTTAAGAGGCTGGCACCGGCAGCACCTCATTCAGACATGGGGCAAAAAGAAGCTGTCTCTATCGCCTAGCCAGTCCCAACGGCTCGTCATGCTCGACGTCGCCATTGGCGACGAGTAAGAAAGGCCGAGGGCAACTCCCC
This sequence comes from Agapanthus africanus, assembly GCA_030015575.1. Classification (NCBI taxonomy): domain Eukaryota; kingdom Viridiplantae; phylum Streptophyta; class Magnoliopsida; order Asparagales; family Amaryllidaceae; genus Agapanthus; species Agapanthus africanus. The sequence goes on along the minus strand of CM057350.1, from coordinate 100,075,386 downwards.
TTCAGGGCTAACTCCACTTGCTCCAGTGGTGGAAGTTAATGCTGCTGTTACAACTGGGAACAGCTTTGAACCACTAAGGAGAGTGTGCAAGAACTCTCTGACCGCCACACTGAAAAGATCTCCTCCACCTGCGGAGAGAGTTACGGAAATTAAGCTGGAGCAACCCCCTCAGCGGCTATCCTCCAAAATTTATAAAGTTTGGCGAAGGGTTCAAGACTCCGTAATTGACCCAGATCATTCTCGTCAACAGAAAAAGGCGAAGGTGCAAGAAGAAAAGGACCGTCCTATTAAACAGCAAAGGACAATAACCGCTAGGGTACCCACTACAACGGCCCCTTCAACTTCAACGGCCTACAAAAGAAGAAGGCCGGAGAAAATCCCCGCGCCCGCGGCAAATGCCAAAGGTGGTGAACCTAAACGCTCTAAGTCTGGGGGCATAATAGTTCATACAGTATACATGGCGTCGGGAAAGGAGGACAGCCGTGCATCCACAGGTCATAAACCGCTTACGCGATCTGTGGCCAAAGCACAGAAGCAGTAGCAGAAGTTCCAAGAAATGATGATCGCGATGGCTGCACTCACTGGGCCAAAAGAAAGCCCTGAAGTGTCCTCGGATGAACGCCAGGAACAAGAAACTGACGCTGAATTCCTTTGCCGCATATTGGAGAAGAAGGATAAAGAGGCTGCTGAACAAGCAGCCAACATAAAGCGAATGGCCCTCCTGTTCCAAGACATGGTGGGTATGATGATCCAACAAGATCCTCCAGCTGAAGATCCCCCGATCGTCCTTGAAGACGATAGGGGAGAAACGTCAAATCCTCCACTGGCTCTGTCAACAGCCAAGGTGGAGGCAATCTCCAAGGCTGACCTGGACGAATATATAGCTCAGCAGATCCGGGTTCATCAGGCGACTGAAGCAGCCGGTCATGTCGTAAAAACAGGGCGACCGTACCCGGGCTGGTATGACCAAATCAGTTACCCGCCGGGATATACGATCCATAAGTTCCACGTATATAAAGGGACAGGGAATCCGCATCAGCATGTCGCTCAATTCAGGGCCTTATGCGGAAATACTAGAGGCGATGGCAAATTGTTGCTTCGCCAATTCGTCGGCAGCTTAGCAGAAACAGCCTTTGAATGGTATTCAGAGCTACCTAACGACTCTGTCAAAACATTTGCGGAGATGGAGCTACTGTTTATACAAAGATTCGCGAGTGCTAGTGAACGCACCCTGATAACAGCACTGATTAACGCCAGGATAAGGCCCGGCGAAACATGGGTCCAATATGCGACACGATGGTGGAACCTATGGTCGAAATGCGAACAACGCATAGAAGAAGCACCTGCGGTAGGCATGTTCGTGGGCACTCTTGATCCGCAAGCGACCATCTCGCAATTCATGATGTTCTTCAGGCCGACCACCTTCCAGGCCCTGATCGACAAATTAGCCCGAATGGACCAGATGGGCCATGGACCTTCTCCTCCAAAACCAGATTCTCGAAATGAGAAAGGAAAAGGGAAAGCGATCGTCATCGCCAATGCTCAATAACAGCCGAGCAACTCAAAGCCGGTCGTTCGCCAAAATAGCGTGCGTCCATGCCCATCCCTCGAGGAGAGACTGGGACGTCCTTACTTCTTTCCTCAGAATAAAACGAGAAGACTGTTCGAGCTGGCAGTGCGCAACAGACTCATCAATCTGTCGAGTCCAAAACGTCTGTTGCAGCCAGGCGACCTCAATAATCCCAATTATTGCCCTTACCACCAAATGGTAAGTCACCCGATCGAGGACTGTTTCGTCTTTAAGGGATGGATCGAGGATCAGTACCTACAAGGCATGTTCGCGCTGTCTGAAAACTGGAAGGTGAACCCACCACAGTCGCATTCTCCAAAGAAGACGGACACGCCGGGGGCAACTTGTTCTTTTGTCGAGGACGAAAACGATGGAGAAGACTCATCAGGTGAATCCGAAGACTGCATAATGACTTGTCATGTGATCTCTCACTCATTGGCGGATGATAAAGAGGCTCCTTGCACCGAGAAACCGAGGGAGAAACCTAAACCAGAAATTATGCGGCCGTCAGACGAGTTGATCGATGCCTTCCTGTATGAGATTCGTCTGAAAGTTAAAGCCAATCAAGAGCGTGAGATGGCCATACTGGAAGGAGCCAAGCACCGCCGACTAGACGAAAGAATCGAGGCACTCTCGTCAAATCAAAAGTCATCCGCTGTGGATAAAAACAAATTCAAGACGAGGAAAAGGTTCGCCAAAGACCTATCAGTGGGAATGAAGCTACCACCCTCTGAAGAAAATACTCTCGGTGGAGTAGAGATGCATCCTAATTTCTGCTTATATCATCAGAAGATCATACATCCTACCGAAGACTGCGACTCCTTTAAGTGTTGGTGGCAAGGATACGTCGTTCAAAAGCAACACTTCAACAGGACAAAGTGTGAAGCTCGTAGACATCAGAAAAATGTGATAGATGAGCGCAAAAGAGCCGTCGACGACTGTCATATAGCCGACTCCAAGGGATCGCAAATTATCATCTTTGGAAGCGACTCTGACGAGGAAGCTGCCCTCAACCCTCTCCTCAAGGAATCCATTTCAAAAATGAAAGAATTGAGGAGTTGCGAGAACGTTCAGCCATGCAATCGCACGCTACTCGGAAAAAATCTCAGCCCCGCAAACAAAGGATCGACCAGAAAAGATAAAGGGAAGGGAAAAACAGCCCTCGTAGCCAACACTCAACAGCAATTGAGTGGCCCTAGACCGGTTGTTTACCGAAACAACAAGCGGCAACCCCTCCATGAAAAGTTGAAACGTCCTTACTCGTTTCCTCAAGATAAAACAAGGAGACTGTTCGAGTTGGCAGTGCGCGACAGACTCATCAATCTGCCGAGTCCAAAACGCCCGTTGCGGCCAGGCGATGTTAACGATCTCAATTATTGCCCTTACCACCAAACGGTAAGTCACCTGATCGAGAATTGCTACGTCTTCAAAAACTGGGTTGAAGACCAATTCCAACAGGGCAAGTTCGTCATCTCCGAAAATTGGAAGGTGAGCCCGCCACAACCGCACGCTCCGAGAAAGATGGATACGCCAGGGGCATCATGCTCAGTCATAGAAAAAGCCCCATAGACCGAAAAGTCAGTAAACTAGAGATTCGCCTCGAATACGGCGACAGCGGACCGCAACGTCCTTAAACTAACGGCGGACCGAAACGTCCTTAAACTAATGGCAGTTCGAAACGTCCTTAAACTAATGAAGGACCGAAACGTCCTTAAACTAATGGCGGACCGAAACGTCCTTAAACTAATGATGGACCGCAATATCCTAAAACTTGCAAATGACCGAAACGTCTTTAAACTACTACCGCGGCATCCTCAGGCTGGCGCGATAAAAAAAAATATAAATATATAAAATATATATATATATATATATATATATATAAACGGTATGTCCATAAGCAAAATGGGCACGGATGAAAACCCAAAAGGGCTCCGTGAGTAAAAACAGCAGGGCTACCGGCGAGTGTTCGTGAAAACCCGAAAGGGCGCGACCACGTTTAAAAAAAAAAGATGGTATGTCCATAAGCGAAATGGGCACGGATGAAAACCCGAAAGGGCTCCGTGAGTAAAAACAGCAGGGCTACCGGTGAGTGTTTGTGAAAACCCAAAAGGGCGCAACCTCGTTAAAGGACACCTACAGGATCCTCTCGACCCTGTAAAGAGAAATCACCCGCGTGAGATCATTACGACTCACAAGGGAGCAACACACTTAGGTATCCTCACGATTCCTAAGGAGAAAATACACTTGCGGGATCCTCACGACTCGTAAGGAGAACTCTCTTATGGGACCCTCACGGCTCATAAGATTTGAAAGCCTTAAGTTACAGAGACCTGAACCTGTTCTTAAGCAACTCCCACAACCTTCCACTATTGCCCTACAAGTGGCTCAATACTGACCCTTGTATACAATCCACGGGCGCGAACAAACATTTCCCTAACCAAGTCCCACCCGTGACTGGGGATATGTCCATATGGTGAACAACCCTTGTAAGTCCTCTCAACTTATAAGGAGAAAACCCTTTTGTAAGATCCTTACGACTTACAGAGGGACATGCACTTAAGAATCCTCACGATCCCTAAGGAGAAAACACACCTACGAGATCCTCACGACTTGTAGGGAGAAATACCTTTGTGAGATCCTTACGGCTCATGAAGTCAAAAGCCTTAGTCGACGGGATCCTAACCCTGTCCGCTAAGCCACCTTTGTTCAATATCGACATAGGCAAATGATGATTCGCTTCTGGCAACATTCCAGTTGTAGCGATGCTAATGCCTAAAACGTTATCAAATTTCGAGTCCTTCCATGGCAAATGATGATTCGCTCCTGGTAATATTCCAGTTGTAGCGATGCTGATGCTGAGATTGGCACCAGATTCCAAGTTCCACGCTCGTAATAAAAAAATCAGCGAGCTAAAAATGCATATGAAATAGCCGAAATGATGGGGCAACTTGCAACAAAATCAGCAAGTAAAAATGTATGCATGCAAAATAGCCGAAATGATGGGGCAACTCGCAATAAAAAAAACAGCGAGTAAATATAAAATAAACAGCCGAAATGATTGGGCAACTCGCAATAAAAAGTAGCGAGTAAAAATAAAACAAATAGCCGAAATGATGGGGCAATCGCGACCTTCGCGATATAAAAATCTGAAATGATAGAGCATCGCGGAAAGAAATAAAATAAAAATAAAAATGAAATTTATACCCTACAGGTGAGATCACATCGATCCCTGTATATAATCCAGGGGCACAAATTAAGGGGGAACTATACCTTCCCGACAGGCTTCATCAGAAAGCGAAGCCAAATCTCGACGGTTCATAGACAACCTAGAGACAATCTCGACATTTGCCACAATATTGCAGACACAATGTCAACAAATGAAGCAAAGGAAGATCCCTAGCTTTAGGGTCTCGACGTCAACATCGACAACTTGGAGATCACCAACGGCGTTTCTCCGCACTCCAACCAAATGCAGACGTGACGTCAACAATCGACCTCAGAGTCGCAACGAAACGGAACCATGGCAAAATCCCTAGTTCCAAATCTCAATGGCCACATCTACAGCCTGGAGACCAACAACGGTCTGCCTCCTCATTCCAGCAAGACATAGATGCTACACCATCAAACGGTGCCACGGCATGGTCCTTAGTTCCAAATCTCGACGGTTCATAGACGACCTAGAGACCATCTCAGCATTCGTCTCATTACAGCAAGAGAGATGTCAACGACGGCGTTCCTTCGCAGTCCAGCAGGACACAGATGCAACGTCAACAAAAGACCTCACGGTCGAAACAAAGCGGAGCGACGGCAAAATCCCAGCTCCACCTCAGCATTCGTCTCGATACAGCAGACGAGATGTCAACAACGGCGTTCCTTCGCAGTCCAGCAGAATGCAGATGCAACGTCAACAAAAGTCCTTACGGTCGAAACAAAGCAGAGCGACGGCAAAATCCCAGCTCCACCTCAGCATTCGTCTCGATACAGCAGACGAGATGTCAACAACGGCGTTCCTTCGCAGTCCAGCAGAATGCAGATGCAATGTCAACAAAAGTCCTTACGGTCGAAACAAAGCGGAGTGACGGCAAAATCTCAGCTCCACCTCAACATTCGTCTCGATACAGCAGACGAGTTGTCACCTCAGCGTTCTTCCTCCAGCAGGGATCAGACGCGACAATCAAACAAACGAAGCCACGGCAAAATCCCGGCTCCACCTCAACATTCGTCTCGATACAGCAGGCGAGTTGTCACCTCAGCGTTCTTCCTCCAGCAGGGATCAGACGCGACAATCAAACAAACGGAGCCACGGCAAAATCCCGGCTCCACCTCAACATTCGTCTCGATACAGCCGATGAGTTGTCGCCTCAGCGTTCTTCCTCCAGCAGGGATCAGACGCGACAATCAAACAAACGGAGCCACGGAAAAATCCCGGCTCCACCTCAACATTCGTCTCGATACAGCAGACGAGTTGTCACATCAGCGTTCTTCCTCCAGCAGGGATCAGACGCGACAATCAAACAAACGGAGCCACGGCAAAATCCCGGCTCCACCTCAACATTTGTCTCGATACAGCAGACGAGTTGTCACCTCTGCATTCTTCCTCCAGCAGGGATCAGACGCGACAATCAAACAAACGGAGCCACGGCAAAATCCCAGCTCCACCTCGACGTTCGTCTCGATACAGTAGACGAGATGTCACCCCAGCATTCTTCCTCCAACAGGGATCAGATGCGACAATCAAACTAACGGAGCCACGGCAAAATCCCTAGTTCCAAACCTCGACGGTTCACCAGCAACCTAGAGACAACCGCGACATTCGTCTCGATACAGCAGACGCAATGCCAGCAAACGAAGCAAAGGCCAAATTCCTAGCTTTAGGGTCTTGACGGCAACTCACATAAAACCTGAAAGACTATCGGAGATCATCCCACACCAGTGCGAAGTGGTTATGACTCATCGGGGCTCTCCAAAATGAGCCTAACCTCAAGTAAAAAGCGGCATGGAAAATTCCTAACGCTTGCTCTTCCGACGGTCAAACTGCCTAGGAAGATTGCTTGAAGACGTCTTGTCCAGCCCCCGAAGGGATCAGAGACACGGCAGTCGCAGGGCTACTCGAACAGCACAATTACCTATCGAGGAATATATCAGCTGATGCGACGGTACGACGGCCAAAACCCTAAGTACCACAGACCCTAACGGACTTCTGTCATAAAGAGCAGAGGTTAACTGTGACGTTAGGATATTCTTGCGAGAAATGTTCGATTCGTCTCGACCTGTGAAGATATGATGTCTTTGCGAGAACTTCTCGATGCGGCTCGACTCGTAAGAAAAAGCCTTAGGCAGTAAGGATTAAAAAACTTGTTCTCTAAGCACTGGGACCCTGCAAGTTGGCCCAAAACGGTCTCTTGCATACGATTCACGGGTCTCACTCTCCAAACTCGAATCTCGACAAGGAGGGAAACAACCGCTTACAGGTCCTCTCGACTCGTAAGAGGGAAAATTCTCTTATAAGATTCTTACGACTTATAAGAGAAAACGCACTTAGGAATCCTCACGATTCATAAGGAGAAAATCCACCTATGAGATCCTCTCGATCTGTAGGGAGAAAAGTCTCTATGAGACCCTCATGGCTCATAGAGTTGAAAAGTCTTAGGCAGCAGATTTGAACCTGCGGCCTAAGCCATCGCTGCCTTTTGAAGAAGCCAATACAGGATGTTCGCTCTATCACCTATCAACCATGTTTACTAAAGCAGTATACTGATAATAAAGAAAGAAGGAAGCGACAGAAAGGACATTCGATTTGCATTTGATCAAGCGTTCGAAACACATCCATTCATGTGTGTGCAAAAGACTCAGAACGAGAAATGAGACAAGCTGAAATAAAAAAAATTCCATTCATAGTACAAAATGGTTCTTACAATCATAAAGAAATAAATAACAATATTATTAAAATGTCTACAATGGTATAACCTCAGACCCAGGACATGGATTGAGGAACTCGAAAGTAACCCTATCTAAGACTTTTCAAGCCTGGCGAACCATCCTAGTGTGCTTTCTTTCACGAGCACAAGCGTCGGGGTCCCCCCTGATGTCCTCCTACCTCCAATAAACAGCGAGTATGGCGGACTGTTGGAAAGCCTGGTGCAGGAGATCGACAAGATTGTCTCGCCGTCTCTTTGAGATTAAGTGCATCAGATACACCGAGTGCACCTTATCCTCAGCAGCATCCAACGCCCCAAGCGCCATGCCAGAACATAATAGGGGAAGCGCTTCCCAGATGGCTCCCACGATAAGCTTTAGGAGAGAGGAACGTCGGGGAAGCAGTTGACCGTTATATGCGTCGAAGCGGCTCATGATTTCAGCACACTCCGCATTTGTGAACTCTCGATTTTGAGAACGGCCAAGTCGGCGGATGTCCCCGTAAGAGATGATCTCGTCAAGATCGTACATGTGGGCATCCATTGTTTCTGTGAAAGAGAATCAACAAAATTATCAGAAAGACTGATTAAGCAAAGCGATATAATGCACCGAGGAATAAAATGCCATCTTTAAACTCCAAGATCAATGAAAAACTCCCAAGAGTTCTTTTATATGATTTGGAAAGAGCAAAGCTCCATTAATGAAATGAGAAAATACAAGGAAAATCTTTTAGAGAGCAAAGCTCTATTAATGGAACCCTAATAGGGTTCCCCTTAGTTCTCCTTAGACCCCTTTAGAGCAAAGCTCTGCTAAGTGAAACCCTAAATGGGTTTTCTTTAGATCAGGGATCTATGGAGAGCAAGGCTCTGTCAATGAAAATTAATTTAATTTAAATTTAAATTTTCACCTAAAAGTTTTAAGAGTTTTACTCTTGGAGTTCTTGAAAATAAAGAGCAGGGCTCTGAGTTCTGAAAGTAAAATTTTGAAGATGAAAATCATCTAAGAGACCAAAGGTCCTATTTATAGGCATCAAATGCCCTTTCAACTTCCAAAATTTGCCGCGACGGTTGGAATTCTGCCACCGCTGCACTCACGTTTGGGGGCCAGTAAGCACAACGGTGGGGGCGCATTTGTTTACCCCAATCAGAGCAAAGCTCTGTTCAAATTCCAAGGCGGGAAACGAGGCAACGCTTCTGTTTCCCCCAATCAGAGCAAAGCTCTGTTTTGAAAATTAAAATTAAAATAAATGAAGTAACGCTTCAGATCTCCTGCGCTGCGCGCAGAGCGCCACGTGTTAAAATCAGACACGCCAGCGGAGGGAGCGCAACGCCCAAGACAGCGCACTCAATCAAGAGCAAGGCTCTATTAAAGAAGCAACGCTTCAGCTGACTTGCGCTCTGCGCTGCGCGCCACGTGGCAGCGCAGTTGCGCTAGCACAGTTGCACTGCGCTCTGCGCTGCGCAACATGTGGCAGTGCAGTTGTACTGCGTCTTGCGCTATGCGACACGTGTCAAGCGCTGGGGCGTTTGCACCAAACAGAATTAAATTCCAGTAAGATCTTTCTGTTCTTGTTAAAACAAGAAGATTGTCTTCTGTAAAACAGAAGCTCTTGGATCAAAGATCCAACGGTGGGGAAAATTCCCCAAATCACTCAGAGAAAGATCTCTTTAACAAATTTAACTAATTGATGGATACTATATAAAGGCCCCTAGACCCCAATTCAAAAGAGATCGACATTAAGAACTTCAGAAAAACAGCAAAAAAGAGAAAGCTCTGATCAACATTGAGAACATCAAGAACTTCAAAAACAAAACAGAGAGAACTTTGAAAGATTGTGAGAAGAACTCAAGAACAAAAAAGATAAAAACCTTTGTTCAAGAAGTGCTTCTTCTGAATAGATCATTGATCTAAGAACAAGATCAATGATCTTCAATAAAAACTAAATAATAATAGTGCCTTGCACTTTTTTGTGAACCAATGGTTCTGAAATCTTAAAAATTCTTTTCTTGAATCCAAAGTTGGATCAAGAAATTAAAACAGTGCCTTGTATTTGCAAAAAACAGCACTGTTGCGTTCCTGGGTTGGCGCAACCCACCAGAGAGCGCCACGTGTCAGCTCCAAAACCACTTGCGCTGTGCGCTTTTAAGATGGAGCATTGCTCTCTGAAGTTGGTGCAACTCACCAGAGCGCGCCACGTGTCAGTAGCGCAACAACGCAGCGCACTGCGCTGTTGCGCTTGCGCTCACCAGAGCGTGACACGTGTCACCTTCACATGCGCTTGCGCTCAATAATTGGCGCAAAACGCCTGACAAGTCACTGTCAGATAATTAATGCGCTGCATTATTTAAAGAAGGGCCAAGCCCAATTAAAAGACCCTAACAGGCCAAATAAAATGCTATGCATTATTTTAAAAGAAAGACAGAGCCCAAATAAGAACAGATGCTGTGCATCATTTAAAAGGGACAGAGCCCAAATCAAAAAGGCCTAGCAGGCCAACAGAAAATGCAGTGCATTATGGGCAAAGCCCTAACACAGGCCTAATAGGCCAAAAATCAAGAAAAACATCGAGTATTCTCAACTGGACTTATCCCAATCATGGCCGTAAGTCCTTAAATTAAATTGACTGAGCAAGACTGCTCTCCTAAATCAATTTACGTCCGGTTCAAGGGTACATCTCTGAACTCCTCTGACCCCTATCATTGTAATCCTTCAACGACGTCAGAGAGGTGACGGGTCCTAACAACCACACATCGATATGGACTGCGGGGTCCTTAAACTCGTGGACCGAAACGTCCTTAAACTAATATTCGTCCCGAAATGGGAATGTTAGACCAAAACGTCCCTAAACTAATGCTCGTCCCGAAATGGGAATGTTAGACCGAAATGTCCCTAAATTAATGCTCGTCCCCAAATGGGAATGATGGACCACCATATCCCTAAACTGGAAATTGACCGCAACGTCATTAAACTAAACAATAGAGCCAATTGCTCTTTTGTTGGATCTAAACGATCGTTAAGTTGATCTTAGTCTGGAGATTAGGCTAACGTATCCTTAACAAAAGTTTAAGTCGATCTTAGCCTCAATATGGCTAACATATCCTTAAACTAAAACACCAAACCCAAATCTAAGTAAATATGGATTTGGACTAATCCACGTCCTACGAGCGACGGCATTACTTAGTCTCCGTATACAATCCACGGGCATCCACAAAGAAACAAACACACACGACACGAAGTGAAATTTCTGGAGATGGAGAAAGTGGTTACCGCGACGCGGTAGCGTAATTAACTGCAGGGGTTTGCGCCTGCAGGGAAGAGCATCCCCACAATCAAAAACCCCTCAAGCGATGGGGAATCTGACGAAGTCTGCTACATCGGCCGCATCCGTCCAAACCTCCGATGCACGGTGCCATAAATCAACTTGGCATCTTCGGAGAGGTGGACGGATAAAACCAAATAGCATCTGCCCTGAATCTCAGGCAAGACGAGCCTACGCGGTCGCGTCTCTGTATTCGGAGGGGAACAACAGGCAATATACGAGCCAAAAAAGCAAATCTAAACTTACCGACGAACTCAACGGGGCTGAGCCCGGCCCAACTCAGGACCCTCTCAGACAACAGCACGTCGAAACGGGGGATGAGCTCCCACGATGCCACTCTCACCGCGACGGGGTCACTGGTCTGTTTCCCCGGCAAGTGCTTCTCCCTCAACCACTTTGTAGGCACGGGCCAGTCCTCGCCCTCGGGAGGGGAAATGAAGAAGAATTTTTTCTTCCAGTCATTAATGGAAGAAGGCATGGCCACAACCCTCGTCCCGGCGGAGCCTCCCATTCGCTTTCTGAAAGAGAGATAAACCCACCCCGGGTCGCCCGCTCGACCACCGGGGTGATTTTTGAAGACGAGGGAAGAATCAAAGAGGGAAAGGCTGAAGAGGATCGCCTGTAACTTCAGGCGGATCAGGAACCTGAGGAGAATCCTCCACGAGTTTGGCACCAACTGACCGGGGGCTAACCCGAAGAAGTTCAACGCTTCAACGACCTCAGGGGAGTAGGGCAGATGCATTCCACCCCAAAATGCTTCCAAATACAGGGCGATCTCCCTGTCCCGTACGTGGTCTGCCCTCTCTCCCTCCTTGGCCAGGCAGAGCGTATAGCGTGAGGGGATGTGGAAGCGAGCCCGAACGTTGGCAAGCTCGTCCTCATGCCTTATCCAACACGAGGCGCCGGGGGCAGCATCTACCGCCTCCTCCTTGGGGGCTGCCCCCGCCACACGATCCCGAGAAGAGAGGCCGACCCCTGCCCCCCGGGAAGACTCGAGCTCACCTAAAGGGTTCCTAGAACCTACCTCAACGACATCTACTAACTCAATAAGAGAAGAAATCTAACCTTGGGAAGAATGATCCTCGAGAAACGAAAATGGAAGGAAGAAGACGAGCGCCGAGCTACCGAGACTTAGAACGGAAAATATGAAGGAGTAGGGGCCCTGGAACGGGCCCCACCCCTATTTATCACCACGAGCGACCTCATCCAACGGTGCCCTTCATCTCCCGCCAAAACGCCTCCTCGCGTCCAACGGCTCCAATTGCTCCACTTGTCGTCCCCGCACTGGACCGCACCCTTTCAGGCGTCGCAAGTCTGCACACGTTGCGTCAGCCAACCGACGCTTGACACGTGGGCCGTCACTTCAAAGGCAAGATACATGAACCGGCACACCCTCCTTAAATGCAGAGATCTCACCCTGATTCGCTGGTAGAAAAGACAGTTCGCGGCTCGGGGATGCGTCCCGACGAAACCTTAGGAGGGAGCTCACCCCGGGCGGCCCGGCAGTCCACTCCAGACCCGACCCGCTAGCTGGTCGGGACAAGAGTGGGGGGCTAATGATGATGCTAGATATTGGCGACCCCAAAGATCAGGATACGTGGCGGATGGAAGGTCCCATAACTCGGAAGAAAGGGCCCACAGAGGCCGACCAGGCCTCCCCTGTACCCGACCAGCAATCACAAGCTAGACCTCCTCGGGGCTCCCTGCAGACTGGCGTCCTCGGACCCTCAGCTCGCCCTGAGTTGCCACAAGACCAAGTCTCCTCGGCCTTCTCGCTCGTCTCCAAGCCCCTCGGCCGAGGCTGTCTAACTCGGTCCTCCGACCAGCTCCACCGCTCACAGGCGTAACCGCCGCTCCGCGAATCTTGCCATGCGCGGATTCTCCGCCAGCAACATCCCGCGTTCCACGCCTCCACGATCCCTATTAATGGGCGATCTGCTCTCTACGTGGGCGTAACGTCGGGAGCGTAACTGCCGACGAGATTCTTGCGTTTGCTGCTGCATGCCTCCACCACTATATAAACCCCCATCACGGAAGGGTCAAGTAAGCCATTTTTACTCTACTTAGTCGTTACGCTGCTCGGATCTAGTACTAACTTGATCGTCGGAGAGTCCTCGGTGGTACCAAACCACCCCGGGACTTCCTTGCAGGTACTCGGCGCTAAACTCTTCCAATCACCAATCTCCTCAAAACCCATTGAGACCCACACATAACAGGGGATCCCCACCAGAATCCACCGGGAAATCGACGGAAGACATCATCTGAAGGAGACCCGAAAAGAACCTCCATCACTAACAGATAATTTTGACTAAACGTGAGGTGATTACTAATTAGGCGATGAGAAAAAATTTACTATTTAGCCATTAAGAAAAAAATTTACTATTTAAGCATTGAGAAAAATAGTCACTAAATTATAAATTATTTACAACATTGAGAAAAGTATAGAATGTGCATAGAGAAACAAAGTACTCTAAATAATAATTTTCTTATTAAAATTTAAACACAAAAAGGAAAATGTAAAGTGAAGTTAAGAAGAGTAACCTTTTCTTGTGATCAAACTTCTTGGGTAGAACTATTTCTTTCTATCTAAATTCTTGGTTATCTCTTAATCAAAGAATTAAGAAAATCGGTGTAACAAGGAAAAGAAAAAAGTTTGAATTAGTCCGTGGCTTTTTTATGCTAACTAGTACATGTAAAAATGCGCAATTAGGGCTGGGAATCACCACACTGAAAAAGAAAAAGATGCTTGGATATGTGCAATGGAGACAAAAATGAGCCAATAAGAAAGGTGGAGTGACCGACTAGTAGTTCATGGAGAAAATAGAGGTAGGTCTAAACAAAGAAGGCAGTTAACGGGAGGATATCCCTTAGAAGAGTTGATTAGAGCTAAAGAAAATTATTCATATAGCTGACGCCAAAAGTTTGGGACGGTGGCTTTCTATTATTGTTGTAGTTCAACGATGAAAATTGGAGTCTTATTCAATTATAATTTCCAATATTCAAGAACTTTTTACCATTCTTGTACTTACTATTAAAAATATAAAAAAAAAAGAATGATGTCCGTGTTGAATATTTTGGGGTTAATAAGTGAATCCAGTGATAGCAAATAAGAGTTGGGCATTTTTTCTAAGTTATGAGGCCTATGTTTAAAAGTCCTGAAGATTCATCACATGCTCGTTACTAAATAGACACGAATCAGCAAGCGCTCGACATTTATAACATCATAACATATCATGAGAAATCCAGGCAACTTAATGTGCATCAGCTGTTGGAGCTTTACAGTGTTAATACAACATAACTTTTAATTTAAATTCATACCTCTGGTCATCTTCTCCTCATCTGAGCACACTTTTGAGATCTGCAAATTAGAGAAAAAGCCTTTGTTTTCTAGTCTATTTTTTTTCTTAATTTGTATCGATAGAAGATCACATGCCTCTTAAATAGACGAGATGAACTCTTCAAATTGACAACTCTCTCTATCAAAGAGTTGTGCAAAATTCTTAACACACATACTCATTGTTTAATTATCTTGGACATAAATGTTGTTCTAACGGAGATCGAATGTTTAGCATTGTATTTCCAACGCGAGTTATAAGATTTTGAGTTTTGAGAGAGATCTTGTGAATATTTTTAGGGAGAAATGAATATGCAAGGAGAAGGGAATTTGCTTGGGAATTCAAATCTAATGAATAATGTCAAAATAACCTAACCCACGATCCCTCTCTTAATCACTTGACTAAGCTCAAGTTGATGGTAAGAGTATGGATCATCAAACACTCTCCACTAGGGTGGAGGAGCATGACCCATCGAATACCAATCTAACCTAAGCTTAGCGAATTAAGTATAAGCTAGGTGCAAAAAACGTGTTATGAGTACAAACCATCAACATGCACTATTAGGGTGATGGAGTATGGAATATCAAATTTGGCAGATTAAATTGTACTTATCTCGATTAGGATGATGCTGGATTAATTCTAAGGGACAATGTTAAGGGACTTTTGTAGAATTGCTCGATGAGGAGGCAATGCCTTTCATATTCGAGTTCGTCATATTTGAACCGTTAACAATAGTTCCTTAGACTTGAACTAAGCTCTAGCTCCATCAAGATTAATTAGTCCCCTCATAGTCATTGTCACGCCCCGCTTCCCAGTATACGGAAATGGTAACATGGTAAGCCGCAACGTATTTACTAAGAAATAAATACGTTAAGCGTAATTAAGCAATATATATATATATATATATATATATATATATATAATGCACAAAAATGACGAGTGATATAAAATAAACAACAACCTATATTTACATTCATTTTTACATACAACTGTTTTTTAAAAGGAAGATACAATGAAATAAGCAGTGCCTAAACAATGGCATACAAACTGAAAGTAAGTACAAGGAGAGCTAGTAGTCCGGCTGGGCGGTGAGCTGGTCTAAATCCTCCTGGCTAGGATCGATCTCCTGAGGGTCCGGTCCTCCTGACGAACATTCTGTAAGTCTACGGTAGCGCCCCGGGCATCTGTCCAAGGCCAAAATGCGGAAATGAAAACTTTTTCTAAATTTGAAACCGGTGCTATCGCAGACTTTAATCCCGGATCGAACCATTAACCTACAACTAGCAAACAAGAGAAAGGTTGGAAAGGCTATACCGATCGATCCGTGTCCTTCGGTCTTTCGCCACCATCCCAAACTCCTCGCGGCATCTCCGATCTCGATCTCCTCGTCGGAAAGGGCACCATATCTTCGAGTCTTTTTACGAGCTCCCGCTTCGTCCAAAGCAACTCGGACACGAAATTTGCTAGCCGACGTGTCCAAGGTGAAGTAGAGAATGTGTGTGACAACTTTGTCTCTTGCATCCATTACATGGATGGAGGTTGAAGATGAAGCCATCAATGGAGATTATGAGCTAGAGGAAGAAGAAGAAGAAGAAGCCCTTTGCTTTTGTGTTGTATGATGAAAAATGTGAGAGAGTGAGAATCCAAAATACAAGACCAAACCCTTTACTATGGCTGCCCTTCTCTCTCTTCCCCTCATTTCAACTCACAAATCAATCACATAATGTGACACATGCACAAAGAAAGAGACCATGAGTCACCACTTGTGCATGTGTCACAATTAATGCTCCTAATCATGATTTCTAGCCCATTATTTCCATTTGTAAACATTAACCCAAATGTTTACGACAATAAAAAGATACGGCAACATCTAAAGTAAACTCGTGACGGATCACAAGGATACCCCTCACCTGTATATACATACCTGCATCTGCATTCCGACTGAATGCGAATGCGATGAGACTAAAGTAATCCAACAAATCTAATACTAGGATCCGTCTTAAACCAAAGCCCACTAGTATGATCCGCCCGATCATGATCCGTGCACTACTGCACGCATATGATCGGACCCTGCCATATATCATACGACCTCTATAACGTTTCGTCCGAAACTTGAGAAACTGTCTGTGTAGGACTCTAAAGACTCGTCAATATTTTGGCTGTGGATTTAACCACTAGCACATCAGAGGTACTAGCCGTACATAACGGGCTACCAGGTATTGACCAAAAGGGAGGTCGATGGGCGAACTCATCCTGACACCCTACTGAGCATGTCAGTGACAATATCCGTACAGTCCGGTCCGTTCGTCTATGAGCATCGCATGTCAGGCCTAAGGGGTTGGTAAAAGTTAGACCCCCAAAAGCGGTACAAGTCGTGTCGGGGTGTAGCCCAGAACACCCTGAGATACTACTGGAATACCTACCACTAAATCTCCTGCCTTGGCCAAGGACTTCGTGTAATGGCTCTCCTAGACACAGCGCGATCTCACCCCCAATACCGGGAGAGACGAAACCCCAGCCGATCCACTCACTGCCTCTATATGGCTCGGGACTGTACCCAACTAAAACCTGTTTGCACGACTCCTTTGAGCCATAGTAGGGTAGTAATCAAAGTACAGTGGGAACTCACACGAGACAAATGACGATCTCAGATCGATGAACTAACCTATACACATGTCACCAGGGAACTGCTATCTGACGTTGGTATAATACCAACTAGCATGTTCCCGGCGAGTCCTGTCCGGTGTACTCATAACCCAATGAGCACCTGTACACATCTTAGGTGATCCAACTGACACCAATGGCTTATGAGACCGGCCACCGCCCCTCGTCGTGGTCTTGACTGTACACACTAGTCTACTAATGGAGTATCGATGCCCAGTCTCGAAAACTCCCACGACTAGGGACCTTTTAAGGATGTGCTTATAGACCCTAGCTCCCACGTATATGATCGCCATCATACTGCTGGCTGTCAAGCAAGAATCCTAAGGGCTCTATCAATGTGTAATAGTGATCTGTAAGGTCACCTAAAGCTGTGCATGATGATAAAGATAAACCGGATAGCATACTATCATCTTGAGTAAGACTGTCCTACCGGTATATGTCCTCCCTCAATCATTGCAATCATGTGCCTGTGATCCAATAATTGACTCTGAGGGCACTATATCCAACACATTCCAAAGAAAGAAATAGAAGGAATGTTGTCAGCGAACTAACGCACGGTAAGTCCCAAAAGAAAGAATGGAATATAACAAGTAATGTGAAATGAAACTGGTAAATTCTACAAATATATGCTTGTTATTCTAGCGCAGTTATTTGTAGCTTGGTACAGAAAGTATTTGTGTATACGAGAGGAGTCCATCTTACCCCGTAGACTATGATAACATGTAGTACAAGGCCCCGTCAAAACCCATGGGACAACGGCACGAGAATTCATGGATGTGTCTTTTAAGTGACCATCTCGTGTCATGTTAATACGTTCCGTACCAATCTAACCCGTTATCCCCGCGTAATGTATTGTATGGGTTGTGTTTACAAGTCTTGCTGAGACCATGGATATAAATTGTTTAAGTAATCAGGTTCAGGATGTAATTATGTATTCAAGTAGTCATGTCAAGTTTAACCATGGTTCGTTCAGGTCATATTTGATATTGGTGTTTGAATTCAAGTATTCAGGTTCATGCTCAAGTATTCATATTTGATTTTGGATTCAGGATTGAAATGGACTCTAACTGAGTTAGACACTTATAACTGATTTAGATCTTGAATTGGGTTCGGATGTCATCGGTAACTGCTGCACATGGACGACAGGATTTGTGTCTTTTTCCAAGACAATTACCATTAATAACTCCGTTAAGTTGTCTACCTTAAATAGGCAAGCACTCACTTTCTCCGGCTCCCAGGGGCTCAAGAGAATTGATCCCGCTTAAACCTATATTTACTAAAGTCCTTAAAGGTATTTTTTTAATAACTTGAGGGGTTTTATTAAAGAATATTTTCATAAAACCTCGAGGGGTTATTTATATTATTAGGGTTTTCTTGAGCATGAGTTTTAAGAATTTGAGATATTTTAGTGATAAGCAATTAACTTTGGAAGTTCATGGTATTTTATTGAAAAGAGCTGTCTTTTGATAACTTGATAGTATTTTATTGAAACTTGTTAATCTTTCATTATTAAAAAAATAAGTTTATTATATTTTGAAAATAAGAATTTATAATTTTTATATAATTAGTAAAAATTAAATCTCTTTATTTATTTAAAAATTCGTTTTTCTTAAAAACCGTATTTAAAACCTTTCGAGACCAATACTCCGTAAGAAGGTCTGCATCTTACTCTACTAGCCCAAGAATGTGCGATATCCGCACCATCCATTAGCGGATCCCCTAAAGAGGGTTGTAAAAGGCATAATCGCAAAGGAATCGAAATACTGTTTAAAAAAAACCATTTTTAAAGTAAGTGGTATTTTAATGTAATATTTTCCTCAAAACAAAAATTCATACAAAAGAGGTATCGTGCTATGAAACCAAGTGTGTACGTGAGGAGTGGGTCGTTACTCCGTGAAGTTTTCCTAAAGGTATGTTTAAGCAAAACTAAAAGAGATGATATTAAAGTTCATGGTATTTAAATGAAAAAGTTAAATTAAAATTATTTTACATGATCTTCTTGGTTTAAAATTTATTCTAAACATTGGTATTATGATTACAAGTATTGTGTAAGAATTTGTATCGACAATATATAAGAAAAAAGGAAGTTTCTAGGGTTTAGAAAATAGATATCGGTATTAACTCCACTTATACCGATTTTGATTAAAAAGAATTTTAAAGAAGAGGAAGGAGGTTTGGGAGGGACTTACTATTTGGTTATGCTAAGAAGAGGAGAGTGTTGTCGTGGTGTCGCGGGAGCTCCAGATGTTGCTTCGATTCTTCGTCGGAAGTTGACCGCTTGCTAACGCCTCCTTACTCCACTTGTACTTAGAAAATTTTTAAGAGTTTTGGATAGAAATTTCAGAATGATGATGAGCCAAAGTATGCGATGGTATTTATAATGGAAAATTAGGGTTTTAGAATTAAAATGGTGAATTAAAATGCATTAAAATTGTGAAATGAAGGGTCGCTGTTTGATTGCAGGGAAATCAAACAGTGCAGGGGTGTTAGGGGTAGGTGAAGGGGTTAGTGTGCAAAGCCCGGGGCCAAATAGGTTCATCCAAGCCGTCGTGTAACATCCCTAAACTTTCTGTACAACTTTCTGTACAATTTTTTTCAAAATTGCAGAAAAGGGTATTTTTGCCTGAGCACAAGATATAAGTTTGATTTGCTTTTTAATAGCAAGAAGGAGCTTGTAGCTCATTGGTAATACCTTGCACTGCTGAACCAAGCCACCAGAGTTCAAATCCCATACCCACATTATTTTTAATATTGTTTTATTTTGAACTTTTAGAATACCAAGGGTTTGCACGTACATAACTCGTAAAAACCTCACTACACCCTATAAACTAACTGCACCAGTGAGATAACCAATCGACGGGGGGCCTTCCGATCGCCTGACTCGGCCGGACTCGGCCGAGTCGGCCGGCGGACCGGCCGACTCGGGACGCCGCCGCCGGCCAAACTCGGCCGAACCGCCGAGTCATCAACGTAGAAGTTGTGACTTTTGGGATCCCCTACACACCTGCATAGTTTAAATCGCTAGACCAGTAACAGAACTCTTTTAAAACACCAATTACTCCACTTTTAATACATTTTAATACATTTTATCACATTTTTTTCAATTAAACCTTTCACCTACCCTAACCCTAGCCTTACCCTATAAATACAACCCCTACACACACACCCCTCACTCCAAAATTCTGAACAAAACTCTCAAGAAAATTCCTAAAAGCTTAGTGTACTTTTGGAGTAGTGAAGGGCGAAAGCTTCGACGATTTTCCGACGACGACCCTAGGAGCTCCTGGCGACGAAACGACGCACCGGAAGCTACGTTCACTTCTTCTTTCTCATCCCTAACTTCTAAGCCAGTAATTCCCCCTCCCTCTTTTCTATTCTTTTCTGAAAATACGAAATTTCAAAACCCGACGGAATCAGAGTTAAACCGATTTCCGATTCGATTCTTTCTAAAAATCCAACATTTTCTTATATACATTCACACAAAACTCTTATATGTTGACTATTAAACATTAATAAACATGTTGATCAAGTTTCGCGACAATCTAATTCATTTTGTAACTTTTACCGTATTTTTTCACTAAAATACCATATAGTTTCATTTCGACATTTAAACATCACCAACTTACTAAACCTTTAAGTAGATCACGAGGTAATGACCTACCTCATCACAACACTCATATGCAATATAGCACAATACCTTTCGGGAACATAGAATACGGGAAAACGAAACATTTCAAATAAATACCATGAATTAATAAAACCGTTTTCTAAAGAATTAAGTATTTTTATAAATTTTTGCAAAGTGCCGCTACAACCCATTTTGGAGAACCCGACTGGGATGGTGCGGATTATCGCACATTCCTGAGCTTAGTAGTGTGAGATGCAGACCTCCGCAAGGAGTATTCGGTCTCGAGAGATTTAAATACGAAAATCTTAAGAAAATGAGATTTCTAGAAATATAATATATATTAAAATTATTTTTATATAAATATAAATATATATATGTGTGTGTGTCTGTGTCATTAAAATATCTATTTTGTGATAATATAAATATTCCAACTTTTTCTAAAAATCACAAGAATCACTTTACATTAAAATACCATAAAATCCATACAATTTC
Organism: Agapanthus africanus; assembly: GCA_030015575.1. Classification (NCBI taxonomy): domain Eukaryota; kingdom Viridiplantae; phylum Streptophyta; class Magnoliopsida; order Asparagales; family Amaryllidaceae; genus Agapanthus; species Agapanthus africanus. The sequence continues at coordinate 100,054,462 of CM057350.1, read as the reverse complement.
AATATTACAATTAAATACCATGTATTATGAAAAATAGGTTATTTTCACTAGAAATACTACAAGTATAAAATCTACATCTATGATAACTCTAAAGACGATAATTAAATACTTGGGGTGTATTTTGAAAATTATACAAAAGTATTTTTACATAAAACCCCTTCAAGTTCTATAAATTACCCTAAAGACCCTAGTAAATATAGGTTTAAGCGGGACCCGTCTCTTGAGTCTCAGGGAGCCGGAGAAGTAGGTGCTTGCCTATTTTAAGGTAGACAACTTACCAACGGTATTATCAACACGGTAATCGTTTTTGAAAAAGACACAAATCCTGCTGTCCATGTGCAGCGGTTACCGATAACATCAAAACAATCAAGACTTCAATTTCTTTTCTAATTGCTCTGACTCAAACTGAGTCTCATTATAAATAATCTGACTTGAATATGATTCAAGTATGAAATTACAAAACTACAATTCAACATGAATACATATATTCAATCTGTTCAAACTATTCAATTTGTATTGACTGAACCGAACCATGGATATACTTCCATTTACATGATTCTCCAGTTACATCCATAATTCTCCAGTACATCCATTTTACTGATATCATGGTTTCGACAAGTCATCCAAATATACAATCTATATGACTATTCAATTACAAATTGAAATACAATACAAATAATACAATCAAGACATCGCGGGGTTTAAGGGGTAGATTAGTACGGAAGGTATTAGAAGTGGCACGAGACTGCAAGATTAAGACACCTAACCTGAATCCAATTGCCGTTGTTCCGGGTTGTATAACGGAGCCTTGTACATTCTGTTTTCCCTAGTCTCTAGCATATAGAAACTCTTCTCGTATCACTGGTATCCTTCTGTACCAAACTACAAACAACAGCGTTAATGAATAAAACAGTATAACAATATAATACAACTTTAAAAGCTACACTCTCTCTCTTACTCTATGTCTTTTCTACTTCTCCTTTATCTTTGGGACTTACCGAGCGATTGTTCGCTGACGACATTTCTTCTCTTTCTTCGTTGGAATGTTATCAGGTGATCTGGACACTCAGGAGATCGAGCCTACTAGTGAGGACTTGGATCAGCTTTCCTACGATCCAGAACTTTAGCTTCATTGTACACATTTTTATTTCAGTACTATTCATTCTGTTATGCCATCGTTTAGGCATTGCTTTCATTCAGTTTATTTACTTTTCTATGCATTGTACAAAAAGAATGTGAATAAATAAAGTTACTGTTCAGTTATATCTATTGTCTTTGTCTCTTGTGCATTTATATTTTATATTGGTTAGATACGCTTTGCGTATTTACTTCAGAGTAAATACATAGCGGCCATTCGCACCCCCTTCGCCGTACACTGGGAAATGGGGCGTGACACGTCGGTTCCGGCCAAACTGCAAGATCCGCCGGTCATTCTAGGGTATAGGGGCTCTGGATTTGTGCCACGGGTATATCTCAGTGTTTACTCAATTTTCCATATATTTGATTTGTTTGACTTTTTATTTTTCTATGTATTGCACGTGTAAACTTTTGGGCTTCCAAAAAGTTAAAAAGAAAAATCAGAAAAACAATGTGTCTGATAAGAATCGAACACAGGGCCTACGTCATAGTAGTGCAAGGGTTTTACTAGTGAGCTATAAATGGCTTCTTGCTATTATTTAACAAAATTTACTTATAACTCAAACACAGGCTGTATAACTCATTTCTGTATATTAAACTGGAAAATTCCATACAGTAAGTTCAGAGTCGTTACATTCTACCCTTCTTATAAAAATTTCGTCCTCGGAATTTATATTTACATAGGGACTAATTTACGAATAAGTAAGGGTATCATGCACGCATGTTTTCTTCTCGTTCCCACATTGATTCTCCTGGTGAATCTTTTCTCCACATCATTCGGACCAAGTTTACTTTCTTGTTCCGCAGTGTCTTCACCTTTCGATCCAGGATCTCAATGGGTTGTTGCTCACAAGTTAGGTTATTCTGGACTGTGAGTTCTGAGTGATCAAGTTTGTGGCTGGGGTCGCTCACATATCGTCGTAGCTGGGATATATGGAACACGTTGTGCACTTCTTCTAATGAGGGTGGTAGTGTCAAACGGTATGCCACTTCTCCAACACGTTCGAGTATGTCGAACGGTCCTATGTATCTTGGACTAAGCTTACCCCTCTTTCCAAAATGGATCACTCCTTTATTTGGAGATATCTTTAGGAAAACATGGTCTCCAGGTTGGAACTCCAGTTGCCAGCGCTTTGCATCAGCCGAATACTTCTGTCGGTCGTGGGCTATGCACATTCTTTCCCTGATCGTGCGAACTACGTCCACAGTTGCCATGACCATTTCTGGTCCAAGGAGTTCACAATCTCCAATGTCGTCCCAACTGAGTGGTGAACGACACTTCCGTTCGTAGAGTGCTGCGAATGGTGCCATTCCAATGCTTTCCTCATAGCTGTTGTTGTATGAAAACTCCACAAGGTGTAGGTGATCTTCCCACGAACCTCTGAAGTCTAACATACAAGCTTTTAGCATGTCCTCCAGAATCTGAATTATTTGCTCGGACTGTCCATTCGTTTATGGATGGTAAGTCGTGCTGAAGTTCAGACTCGTTCCCAGGCTAGCTTGCAGACTCTGCCAGAACTGTGATCGGAATCTTGTATCACGATCGGAGACGATACAAACCGGTACTCCATGTAATCTCATGATCTCCTACATGAGTTCGTAGGTATCAAATATAGTACACTTTGAAGGTTTAAATCTTACTTTAGATTTATGCTTACCTCCATGTACTTCTTTGCAAACCTTTCAGTAGATTAGACAACTCTAAATAGAATAAAGAGATTTGACTTAGTGAGTCAATCCACAATAACCCATATTGCATCATTACCCTTCGTGCTGCGAGGGAGGGCAGCCATGAAGTCCATGGTAATGTGCTGCCATTTCCATTCTGGGATTAGTAACGGATGAAGTAGACCAGCAGTTCTGTGATATTCAGCCTTCACTTGCTGACACATCACACACTTGGCTATACTCCTTGCTACTTCGCGCTTCATTCCATACCACCAGTAGTGTTTCCGTAGATCATTGTACATTTTTGTACCACCGGGATGTATAGAATAAGGAGAGCTGTGAGCTTTTTTCATCACTCTTCTCGAACTGGGCCGTTTGGTATACATAATCTACTTCCATATCTTAAGGATCCGTCTTCATGGATGATAAAGTCAGTTCGATGTCCACTTTCTAGCTGTTCTCGGATCTTTTGTTGCTTGGTATCATTTGCTTGAGCTGTCTTGATCTGATTGACAATAGTGGACTGGACTTGTAAGTTCATCAAATACGAAGAGTTACCTGGCATAACTACTTCGATCACCAATCCATGCAATTCCTGCAGTAGCTTCCACTGAGCGGTGAGATTCATTGCTAAGGGTTGGCGGCTAAGTGCATTAGGAAATACGTTCACCTTCCCAGGATGATACTGTAGGTTGATGTCGAAGTCCGCCATGAGTTCTAGCCATCTTCTCTACCGCATGTTTAATTCTTTCTAAGTAAATACATACTTCAGACTCTTGTGATCAGTGTATATATCCACTCGTACTCCCAGAAGATAGTGGCGCCAAATCTTAAGTGCGAAGATAACGGCTGCAAACTCCGGATCATGTGTTGGATAGTTGCGCTCATGAATTTTTAGCTGTCTTGATGCAAAAGCTACAACTTTTCCATGCTGGTGTAGAACATATCCTAATCCCTTACCAAACGCATCGCAATGTACAACAAAACCTTTAGATTGATCTAGTATCACAAGGATAGGAGCAGAAGTTAATTTTGACTTGAGTTCTACAAAAGCGTTTTCACATGTTTCTGACCACACGAATGCTTCATCTTTACGTGTGAGCTTGGTCAAGGGTGCCGCAATCTTCGAAAAGCCTTCAATGAATCATCGGTAATATCCTGCTAATCCCAAGAAACTTCGTGTATCTTTCACTGGCTTTGGTGTCGGTCACTCGCTGACAGCTGACACCTTAGCTGGATTTACTGAGATTCTTTCTCCTGAAACGATATGTCCGAGAAATCCGACTTGATCTAGCCAAAATTCATACTTGCTGTACTTGGCGTAGAGTTGATGTTGTCGCAATGTCTCCAGGACAATCCGTAAATACTCGGCGTGTTCTTTCCGATCCTTTGAATACACCAGGATGTTGTCGATAAAGATAATAACAAACATGTCTAAGTACTCTCGGAAAACTTGGTTCATCAGATTCATGAATATAGCAATGCATTGGTCACTCCAAATGGAATTACGAGATATTCATAATGACCATATCGAGTCCTAAACGGCGTCTTCGGAATGTCGGACTCTTTGACCTTCACCTGATGATAACCCGAACGAAGATCTAGCTTCGAAAATACACAAGACTCACTTAGCTGATCGAAAAGATCATCGATGCACGGTAGTGGATACTTGTTCTTGATCGTCACTTCGTTCAGAACTCAATAATCTACACATATCCTGTATGAACCTTCTTTCTTCTTCACAAGTAAAACCGGAGATTCCCAGCTTGAAGTACTGGGACGAATCCAACCTTTCTTCAGGAGTTTGTCCAATTGAATGCAGATCTCCTTCAATCCTTCTGGACTTAACCAGAATGGAGCTTTGATTACAGGTTGCGCACCAGGTATTAAGTCAATGTTGAATTCAAGAGCTCGATCGGGAGGCAAACCTGAGATATCTTCAGGGAATACATCCTCGAACTCTCGAACTACTTCTGGCTTTTCTTCTTTCGCCAGTAGAGTAAACACTTCTGCATTCTTTGGTTTAGCACGAAAGATTCCTGGCTCCAACGTTCTATCTCCACTCTTGAAGTAGAAGACTGGGTGATCTGGTATCTCAAATACTACCCTCCTTTGACGGTAGTCAATCGTTGTATAGAAAACTCCCAGCCAGTCCATTCTCAATATAACATCGAAGTTTAGGATGTCCAGTACTTTGAATTCACATAGAATTCTCGTCCGCAAACTACAACTGGACACTAATCAAATCTCATAGTTGCTTTCAAGACTCTATTCTCGGAACTGACATTCCAGCTTGAAATGAGTGTCTTCACAGGAATCGCATGCGTTCTCACGAATCGTTGTGACATGAAGCTGTATGAAGCTGTAGTGTCGAATAGTGCGAGTGCAGGAAGGGTGGCTACTAGTATAGTACCTACGTTGTGTGAGGTTGGTTTTAGATACAGGAAAAATATAGTAATATACATGGATTGAAAAGATGTGAAAGGATTGGGAATTACCAGTGATTACTTGGCCAGTGGCTTCGGCTTCCTCAACCGTCATTGTAAAAGCCTGACGTGTGGGTACATTCCTCCTTACTGGCGGCATATTCCTTTATCCTTGGGGCACGTTTCTCTGCACTTGAGGCACGTTTCCCTGTGCCTGGTAGAATTGATGAGAAGGCTGTGAAAAAGGTCCACGTGGAGGTGGTGCAGGGAGAACTAAATGGGTGCAGGAGCCTAAATAGCCGGTCGCTGCGGGACTGTGATTGCGGGTCTAGGTGCTGGAGCTGGGTTGAGTCGATATGGACATGCTCCTATGGCGTGAGTGGATGCGTCATAAACCAAACACAGGCTATTTGCACGCCTGCAATTTTTCGCTAGGTGTCCATTCCTCTTGCGGTAGAAACAAAAGTCTGGACTGGAACGTTTAAATGATCTACCCGGTCTCCTAGGTGCAAATGTCGGCCTAAAAGATGCTCCTCCTGACATCTGTGCAGCAGAACGTTTGATTCCAGCTGTCTAGGGCTTACCCTTCTTCTTCACCGCCATTTCATAACGGCGAGCTGCCTCAGGACAAGCCTGAATATCCGGGTCTAAACCCTGTTAGAATCATCAGGACAGAATCTCATCAGTCGGGATGAGGTGTGCAGTAAATCTGTTATGACTTTGTGTTAGCAGTGTAGTAAGTGAAATCAGGAATTTGAATTTGAGACAATATCTTACCTACTAAGCATGGTAAACTCAGCATCGTATTCATCCACAGACTTGACCCACATCAAGCCTTATTGTAGATGAATGAACTGATGTTCCATGTCAAAACGGGCATCTCAGGGAAATACTTCGCATCGAACAGATCACGAAATGTCTTCCACTCAATCGGTTGGGTGAGACGGCTTTCTTCAGCCTTCCACCAAATTCTGGTGTTGTCTGTCAGTTGCAGCTTCGCAACTCTCACCCAGGCAATCTCTGGCACTTGTGCTGCTGCCAGATCATCTTCTATCGACTGAACCCATTCTTCTGCCTCCAGTGTGCTCTCTTTTCCTGAGAAATGCTTTGGATGCAGTGCCTGAAATTGTTTGACTCCGGGTACCTCAGCTTCTGAGCGGTGCATGAGGATAGAAGTTTGCTGCTGCTGATCCTCCAGAAGGGTCTTGATAGCCTCAAGCAGTATCGTTTGCTCGTTGATGGGAGCTACAACGGTAGGTGGTGGTGGTAGAGTAGATGGTGGAGTGTTACCATTGACATTTGTGCTGGTGTTGTTGGGAGAATCCATAACCTTGATAAAAAAGGAATGGTTAGGATAGATTTCAGAAATTTGAAATGTAAGGAATATATAGGTTGCTGATTCTTATAATTATTCTGGTATATTGCTTAAGATTCCACGTAGAACTGACCTTCATGGGCCGCCAACAAAACTTGTCACGCCCCGCCTCCCAGTATACGGAAACGGTGACGTGGCAAGCCGCAATGTATTTGCTAAGAAATAAATGCGTTAAGCGTAATTAAGCAATACACACACACACAATGCAAAAGAATGACAGGTAATATAAAATAAACAGCAATATTTATTTATATTCATCTTTACATACAACTATTTTTGAAAAGGAAAGATACAATGAAATAAGCAGTGCCTAAACAGTGGCATACAAACTGAAAGTACAAGGAAAGCTAATAGCCTAGCTGGGCGGTGAGCTGGTCCAAATCCTCCTGGTTAGGCTCGATCTCCTAAGGGTCCGGTCCTACTGACGAATATTCCAAAGAAAGAAATAGAAGGAATGTCGTCAGCAAACTAATGCTCGGTAAGTTCCAAAAGAAGAAATGGAATATAAAAAGTAATGTGAAATGAAACTGGTAAATTGTACAAGTATATTCTTGTAATTCTAACGTAGTTGTTTTTAACTTGGTACAGAAGATATTTGTGTATACGAGATGAGTCCATTTTACCCCGTGGACTATAGTAACATGTAGTATAAGGCCATGTCAAAACCCACGGGACAACGGCACGAGAATTCATGCAGGTGTCTTTTAAGTGACCATCTCATGCCACGTTAATATGTTCTGTACCAATCTACCCCGTTATCCCCGCGTAATGTATTGTATGGGTTATGTTTTGTCACGCCCCGCTTCCCAGAGTGCGCTAAGATCGGCACGTGACAGAGCCAACCATGCTACCTGTGGATAGGAAATATCCCTCCACAATCACATTACGGCTGTAGAGATATCAAGAACAGTAATAAACTATCTAATACATGTCCATAAGCCAGAATAAACGAGTCATGGAATAAAATAATGCAGAAGCAAAAGATCCAAGTACAATAATAATCTGGAATGTACGTCCCATAATGCGAGCTCATATCAGGAGTAAAATGCTGAAAGGAAACTAAACCAAACTAATAACAGGTCCTCACTGCTCGCCCTGTTGATCCAAATATTCCTGGACAGCCTGCGATAAGGATAAGGGATCTGGGCCATGCAAAACCCAGACGTCAGTGCGTCATAATATCAATAATTCTAAGCAAGCAGGGTGTAATGAAATATGCAGGCATGAACAATAACAAGTTATCAGGAAATAAGCAGTAACATGAATATAGATCAGTGAACAGGATATATTATAGGTGAGGTGCAGTGAGTAGTCTAAACTGTGCTATAGGGTTATCTACACTAAAGTTATTTGAAATCAATTAATTTAATCTTCATCATAACCCATCGGTCTATGCCCCGTTCATTCCCCATGGGACCACGGTACAATATATAATATATAATAGACTGTGAGTCTATGTTCCATTCATACCCCATGGGACAACGGTACAGGATGTAATAGCCCTTTGAGTCACGTTCAGTTACAATCTTGATTTCCCCATACCCCTAAGTTATGTGTGTAAGTCAGGTATTGATAAATCTGGAGCTAATGCCAACACAGGATCAAGCAGGTATAAGTCTGTCTAAATAGACAACAGGATACGTCTGTAAGGACAACAGGTCAAGATTGTCGGCATTAGTAACAAGATCAGGTAACATGTCAAGCTGTGGTACATTAGGTCATGTCAGGTGATGTACATGTATCAATTCTTGTCAAGTAGTACACAGGTATCAAGTCATGTCAGTAGTAGTGTATCAGGTCATGTCAGGTAGTGCACAAGTATCAAGTGGGTGCTCATAATCAAACTGTAATAAGTATGGGTGCACAAAATCAAGTATGGAGTACTAATATAACAATAAAATGAAATAATGTGACATGGTATGCAAATAGATATAAAATGGATGCACAATTATCGATTAGGGTTACATTTATAGTTCTAATACTAATTAGGATGCACTTTATTAAACATGGGGTGTTAATATCACAGTATTATGTATTAATGTGATCTATAGATGCAATTATATATATTTTAAATGAGATGGATGCAAACGGGTATCCGAAAACAGTAAAACTATAAAATGGTAATGCGAGATGTACAACTAAGCAATATGAGATGTAAATATTCCATTGGATGCAGTATATTATAGTATAGTATGTAACAAGATAGGTTTGCATGCGCTAGATATAAAGTAACACGTACGAATGCAGACGGATATCGAAAAACTGTAAAAGTAAACATGGGATGCATAATTTGAAATACCAGTATTATATTTATTAAAATAGATGTATATAAGGTAATGTAGCATGTAGCAAGATAAACTTGCCTAGACGGATCAAGAAACGGATATGTACGGTACGTCCGACGTCGGCAAAATGTCACGACGCACGCACGACACACGAAACGGGTCCAAGCAACGCAAGAGGTTGATCATGCAGTCAAGGTACTTCTCCTGGGTTGTCTGGATCGTCGGCGTCGAGCCCGGCTCCGGCGAACTATGAAATGTACGATTCAAGAATTTAAAGAAAGAAAAGAAAAGAAAGAAAGAAAGAAAGAAAGAGGAAGAAGAAGAAGAAGAAAAGGCTTACTGTGGTTCTGCTCTGTGGTTTTCAGAGAGATGAGATGGTGTCGAGAAGATGAACAGAGCTCCGGCGATCAAGGGTTTTATTTTTTTTAGAAAAGTTAGGGTTAGGGTGCAGCTGGGGTTTGGCTCGGGTTTTGTTGCTGTGGTTTTGGGTTGGTGTAGGAGAATATAGTGGAGAGGGAGAGGAGGAGAGGAAGGAGATGGCGACAAGATGAGGTGGTCGACAACGAGTTTAATGGGTGCAGGGTATGTTCGGGAGAATGAGGAAGATCGTGGAGGAAGAAGAGATGAGATGAATCTCTGTTGGGATTGGGCAGTAGGAGTTTTTAGAGTTAGGGTTTGAGTTGCGATGGGTTGAAGGAGGAAGGAGGCTTGGGATTTTTAAGGAGGAGGAAGACGGGATATGGGGAGTTGGTTAAGGGAAGTAAGCGTAGCTCGAGGGAGGTGACCGCATCCGAGGATTCCACGATAACAGCGAGATGAGAGAGAAAGAAGAGAGAGAGAGACGCGCGAGAGGAGAGAGAGAGGGAGGAGAAAGAAAATTGTTTTTAGTGGGGAGAGAGAAAGAGACACAATGCGAGGGTGAGAGAGAGAGGAAAGACAGCTAGAGAGAGGGGGAGTGTGGGGCCCAAATCAAAGAGAAAGGGAGAGAGAGAGAGATTGAGTGGTTTTAATTTAGGATTTTAATTTGATTTTATTTAAAAAAAAATATTTTGTAGGTTATAAGAATAAAATTTTAACTGTTGATTAAAATAAATATTTAATTAAATTTGAATTTTGGCGGGATGCAAAAACATTCCAAAACACGCCCGGGTCGGGTCTAAAAATTCAGTTTTAAAATATGAAAAAATATATGCGATTTTCAAAATTCAAAATGAATGCTCGGGTAACGAAAATGCATACCCCAAGAACGGATGCACGTACGTGCGCGTAGCCATCCAAACAAGTCTGTTTCACTGAATGGGACGAGAACAAAAATGCGCGGATGCTACCACGGGCTTAGGGGTATCATGCAGGCCATGCAATGTATTTTAAAAATATTTTATGTGATTTAAAATATTATATGGTAAAAATGCGCATGTCAGATTAAATGTCAGTATGCAGTATTCATGAAAATGCACGTGTCTATGTAACAAGTCAGGATAATTCATAAATATGAATCGAACAAGTTTCAAGCAAGCGGGTTGGGTCGAATGCAAATGTAAAATGAAATACTATTCGCACCCAAAACACGATAAATCAATAAAATACCACAATTAAGGAAATAAGTGAACTGAAATTGATATAAATGAAGTAGGGTGTTACATTATACCCAACTACAAAAGAATTTCGTTCTCGAAATTTTAAGAACAAAGAAGGATAAACAATCAAGAAACTACAAGAATAGATATGGAAACTTCTGTCGGGTTTCATCTTCTCGTTCCCAAGTCGATTCTCCATGCGAGCGATTTCCCCAAGAAACAAGTACGAGAGGGATAACCTTGTTCTTAAGGACTTTTTCTCTTCGAACAACAATCGACATCGGTCGCTCCTCAAAGGTCAAATCCTTTCTTACCGTCAGCTCCGAATGATCCAGCACGTGTGTTTCATCTCGGACATGCTTACGGAGTTGAGATATATGAAACACGTTATAAACATTCGCCAAAGATTGCGGTAAAGCCAATCGATAAGACACTTCTCCAACACGTTCCAAAATCTCGAAAGGCCCTACGAATCGAGGACTAAGCTTACCTCGACTCCCAAAATGAATCACTCCTCTAGTCGGTGATATCTTCAAGAATACCATATCACCAATAGTGAACTCTAGAGGTCTTCTCGATGTATCGGCCCAACTCTTCTGCTGATCTTGTGCTGCCTTCATATGATTCCGAATAGTATTAACTTTCTCCACGGTTTGCACGATCAAATCTGGTCCCAACAATCTTCGTTCTCCAATATCGTCCCAACAAACAGGTGAACGACACTTGCGACCATACAACGCTTCAAAGGGAGCCATCTGAATAGTCGCCTGAAAGCTATTATTGTAAGAAAACTCCACCAAGTGTAGATGATCCTCCCACGAACCCTTGAAGTCCAACATTCAAGCTCTCAACATATCTTCAAGAGTTTGGACCGTTCTCTCCGACTGGCCATCTGTCTGAGGATAATAAGTTGTGCTAAACTTTAATCGCGTCCCCAAACTTTCCTGTAAGATCCTCCAAAAGTGCGATAAGAATCGGGTGTCACGATCGGACACGATACTCACAGGTACTCCATGCAATCTTACAATCTCCTACATGTACCATTCTGCCAATGCTTCCGTTGATTGAGCAACTCGAAATAGTATGAAATGAGTTGCCTTGGTCAATCGATCAACAATCACCCAAACTGCATTGTTGCCCTTTGGACTCCGCGGTAAAGCCGTCATGAAATCTATGGTTATATGTTCCCACTTCCATTGAGGAATCGGAAGTGGTTGCAATAAACCAACATCCTTTTGATGTTCAGCCTTAACTTGCTGACACACCAAGCATTTCGCTACAAAACGGGCAATCTCTCGTTTCATGCCTTCCAACCATAAATGCTGCCGAACATCACGGTACATCTTCGTGCCTCCTGGATGCACGGAATATGCTGAACTGTGCGCCTCCTTCATAACTTCTTCACGAATGTCTCCTTTTGGCACACACAAACGGCTACCATATCGCAACGAACCATCTTCATGAATCAACAAGTCCGTTCGAAGTCCAGCTTCAACCTGTTCTCGAAATTTCTGCAATCTTGGGTCCTGCGATTGCGCTGCTTTAATATTCTCGATCAACGACGACTGTACTTGCAGCTGCATCAACTGTCCCGAAGAATTCGGTATCACGATCTCCAACTCGAATCTCCGAAAGTCTTCGATAAGTTCCTTCTGTGCAGTCAACATCTGAATTGCTGGAAACCAACTAAGTGCATCCGTCACTACATTAACTTTTCCGGATGGTACTTAAGGTCAAGATCGTAGTCAGCCATCAGCTCCAACCATCTGCGCTGCCTCATGTTAAGTTCTTTCTGTGTGAACACATACTTTAGCTTTTATGATCGGTAAATACTTCGACCCTTTCGCCCAATAAATAGTGTCTCCAAATCTTCAAAGCGAAAATCACGGCTGCTAGCTCCAAATCATGAGTTGGGTCATTCTTCTCATGGATCTTCAACTGTCTCGATGCGTAAGCTATAACCTCCCATGCTGCATCAAAACACATCCCAAACCTTTCCCAGATGCGTCGCTGTGGATCACCAAACCTCCGGAACTATCTGGTATGGTCAAAATAGGAGCGGTTATCAATCTCTGCATCAATACCTCAAAATCTGACGCACATTTATCCGTCCATACGAACGGTACTTCCTTACGCGTAAGCTTGGTCAGAGGTTCATCCAAACGAGCAATATTCTCCACGAACCTTCTGTAGTATCATGCAAGTCTAAGAAAACTCCCGATCTCTGCTACGTTCTTTGGAATCGGCCAATCTCGAACTGCTGCAATCTTCTCAGGATCAACGGCGATCCCATCTTCAGATACGACATGCCCTAAAAACTTCACTTCTTCAAGCCAAAACTCGCACTTTCTCATCTTTGCATACAATCTTTCTTGCATCAATGTCTGCAGTGCGATCTTCAAGTGTTCTGCATGCTCTTCTATGCTCCTCGAGTAGACCAGAATTTCATCAATGAATACCCCTATAAACTGGTCCAAGAATGGTGAAAAGATTCGGTTCATCAAGTCCATAAATATCGCCGGTGCATTCGTGACTCCGAATGGCATCACTAAATACTCGTAATATCCATACCGAGTTCGGAACGCAGTCTTGCAAATATCTTCTGATTTAACTCGGACCTGATGATATCCGGATCGCAAATCCAGCTTCGAGAATACCCTTGCGCTACTAAGCTGCTCGAACAATTCGCCAATGCGAGAGATCGGGTACTTGTTCTTAATAGTCACCATGTTTAATTCTCGATAATCGATGCACATCTCCTTGTGCCATCTTTCTTCTTGACTAGAAGAACTGGAACTCCCCAAGGGGAATTGCTGCTGCGAATCCAACCCTTCTAAGGTAATTCGGTAACCTGCTTCTTGACTTCTTCCAACTCCACTGGTGCCATTGGATAGTACGCCTTTGAGATTGGCGCTGCACCAGGAACAAGATCGATTGCGAACTCCATATCTCGTTTTGGCGGTAAACCCGAGATGTCCTCGAAAACGTCCATGAACTCTCGGACTACAGCTGGCGCTTCCTCCTTATCAACTTCCATCGATGAAAGAACATTGTTTGTCGGCCTAGCCCTAAACTCGACTGACCCGACAGAACTGCTTCCTCCAGTGAAAACAAACTCCAGATGTTTGAGAATCTGGAAAATCACTTTCTTTGCCTAACAATCAATGTGAGCGTGGAAAGTGCCGAGAAAATCCATTCCCAATACAACTTCATAACTGCCGGTATCAATCACCAAGAAATCTGCAAACAACTCCCGTCCGCAAACAACAGCTGAACAATCCTTACATTCTCTACTAGCTATGATCTTCCAATTCCCAGTGTGTATGCCCCAACAACTGGATAAGGTCGTGCAAGGGATCGAGTGTGTAGCAATAAACTTTGACGACATAAAACAATGGGATGCACCAGAATAGAATAATGCTAATGCGGGAAAATCATGACCAAGTAGGATGCCTGAAATGACTTCCTCTGAAGCTTTGGCTTCTTCAACCGTCAGGCTAAAAGCTCAAGCTTGATTGGGTCCTTGAGTCAACTACTTCTGCCCCTGAAACTGCTTCTGCGGTGGCCTCTGAACATAATCCTTCAGACGAAGCTTCAACGGACAAGTATCAACGGTATGATCCGCTGATCCACAAACAAGGCAAAGTCCAAGTCTCTTTCAACAATCTTTCCAGAAATGACCCGATCGTTGGCAGAAGTCGCAAAATGTTCTTTCTTTTCTGCTCAGTTTCTACGGTCCTCTTCATAGGTACAACACCACACCTATTCACCAGAATACCTCTACGTATATGCGCTTGGTTTAGTGTAAACGCTAGCTTCCGTACTGTCACCGTTTGCTGCTGCGTACCCCCAGTCTTCATAGATAGGCTTTGCTGCTCTCGAGCCGCTGTAAGCACTTGTGAGAAGGTGGTCAAACCCAGAGATATAATATGCCTCTGGATGTCCACATCCAAACTGCGCATAAACCTTCGTGCCCTATCAGCTTCTTTGGCCACCAAAGGTCCAGCGAATCGACTGAGCCGTGTCCTCTAAGCCGCATGCGCATCCACGGATCTGCCGTTCTGCTTTAAACTGATAAACTTTTCTTCCATTTCCTCCCGTGCAGTCCGCGGGAAGAACTTCTCCAAGAAACTCTTCGAAAAATCTACCCAACTGATTGGCTTGGGCAAGCGGGTCTCTTCCACAAGCCACCATTCACGGGTATAGTCCACTAATTGGATGCGTACCACATCCACTCTCTTGTCCTCTGGAATCTGTGCTGCAACGAGCAAATTCTCCACATCAACCAGCCACTGCTCCGCTGGCAACAGCTCCTCTAGACCAGTAAAGACGGACGGACCAAGTCTTCTGAAATCTGCTACGGTACCCACACGCTCAACTGGTTTGGGCACAACATTGTTTACGGACTGCTGGACAGTCCGCAAACCTTCCTGAAAATCTTTGGCTTGCCGCTGGTTCAGCTCGGTCTGCCGCTTCTGGTTCTGCAGCATGCCACGAATTACTCCAAGTAAAGCGGCGTCATCCACGCGCCTCTGGTGCGATTTTAGATTTCTGTCTGCCATGTTCCTGAAACCAAAACACCGAAAATGATTAGTATGATAACAGATTCAAACTTTTAATGAATAATGACCATAGATCAAGGATATGAATCAAGACTATAACTTCAAGTTACTTAAATAGAGTACCGCATTGTAACCATGCCGCGGTACATAGTTACAATCACATAACTCCACTCAAGTCGCCCAAATCCTAGAGATAACCAATAGGGAAACAAAAGTTTCAAGTCGAGATGCAAAGAGATTTGCATACCGTCAAGGTAAGGATGCATACCGTCAAGGTAAGGATCAGGAGGAAATTAAGATTCAAGAATGGCAAGATGGTAAAGTGGCAGGACATGTTCCTAATCACGAGTATTCTGATTTGTGTATTGGGTCCAATACCCAACTATAAAAGAATCAAACCCGATCAACCTAAATCCTATGGCTCTGATACCAAACAAACCCTGTCACGCCCCGCTTCTCAGAGTGCGCTAAGATCGGCACGTGACAGATCCAACCATGCTACCCGTGGATAGGAAATATCCCTCCACAGTCACATTACGGCTGTAGAGATATCAAGAACAGTAATAAACTATCTAATACAAGTCCATAAGCCAGAATAAACGAGTCATGGAATAAAATAATGCGGAAGCAAAAGATCCAAGTACAATAATAATCTGGAATGTACGTCCCATAATGCGGGCTCATATCAGGAGTAAAATGCTGAAAGGAAAACTAAACTAAACTAATAACAGGTCCTCACTGCTCGCCCTGTTGATCCAAATATTCCTGAACAGCCTGCGATAAGGATAAGGGATCTGGGCCATGCAAAACCCAGACGTCAGTGCGTCATAATATCAAAAATTCTAAACAAGCAGGGTGTAATGAAATATGCAGGAATGAACAATAACAAGTTATCAGGAAATAAGCAGTAACATGAATATAGATCAGTGAACAGGATATACTATAGGTGAGGTGCAGTGAGTAGTCTAAACTGTGCTATAGGGTTATCTACTCTAAACTTATTTGAAATCAATTAATGTAATCTTCATCGTAACCCATCGGTCTATGCCCCGTTCATTTCCCACGGGACCACGGTACAATATATAATAGACTGTGAGTCTATGTCCCGTTCATACCCTACGGGACCACGGTACAGGATGTAATAGCCCTTTGAGTCATGTTCGGTTACAATCTTGATTTTCCCATACCCCTAAGTTATGTGTGTAAGTCAGGTATTGATAAATCTGGAGCTAATGCCAATACAGGATCAAGCGGGTACAAGTCTGTCTAAATAGACAACAGGATACGTCCGTAGGGACAACAGGTCAAGATTGTCGACATTAGTAATAAGATCAGGTAATATGTCAAGCTGTGGTATATCAGGTCATGTCAGGTGGTGTACATGTATCAAGTCATGTCAAGTAGTGCACAGGTATCAAGTCATGTCAGTAGTAGTGTATCGAGTCATGTCAGGTAGTGCAAAAGTATCAAGTGAGTGCTCATAATCAAATTGTAATAAGTATGGGTGCACAAAATCAAGTATGGAGTACTAATATAACAATAAAATGAAATAATGTGACATGGTATGCAAATAGATATAAAATGGATGCAAAATTATCGATCAGGGTTACATTTATAGTTCCAATACTAATTAGGATGCATTTTATTAAACATGGGGTGTTAATATCACAGTATTATGTATTAATGTGATCTATAGATACAGTTTTATATATTTTAAATGAGATGGATGCAAACGGGTATCCGAAAACAGTAAAACTGTAAAATGGTAATGCGGGATGTACAACTAAGCAATATGAGATATAAATATTCCATTGGATGCAGTATATTATAGTATAGTATGTAACAAGATAGGTTTGCATGCGCTAGATGTAAAGTAACACGTACGGATGCAGACGGATGTCGAAAAACTGTAAAAGTAAACATGGGATGCATAATTTGAAATACCAGTATTATATTTATTAAAATAGATGTATATAAGGTAATGTAGCATGTAGCAAGATAAACTTGCCTAGACGGATCAAGAAACGGATATGTACGGTACGTCCGACGTCGGCAAAATGTCACGACGCACGCACGACACACGGAACGGGTCCAAGCAACGCAAGAGGTTGATCATGCAGTCAAGGTACTTCTCCTGGGTCGTCTGGATCGTCGGCGTTGAGCTCGGCTCCGGCGAACTATGAAATGTACGATTCAAGAATTTAAAGAAAGAAAAGAAAAGAAAGAAAGAAAGAAAGAGGAAGAAGAAGAAGAAAAGGCTTACTGTGGTTCTGCTCTGTGGTTTTTAGAGAGATGAGATGGTGTCAAGAAGATGAACGGAGCTCCGGCGATCAAGGGTTTTATTTTTTTAGAGGAGTTAGGGTTAGGGTGCAGCTAAGGTTTGGCTCAGGTTTTGTTGCTGTGGTTTTGGGTTGGTGTAGGAGAATACAGAGGAGAGGAAGGAGATGGCGACGAGATGAGGTGGTCGACAGCGAGTTTAATAGGTGCAGGGTATGTTCGGGAGAATGAGGAAGATGGTGGAGGTAGAAGAGATGAAATGAGGCTCTGTTGGGATTGGGCAGTGGGAGTTTTTAGAGTTAGGGTTTGAGTTGTGATGGGTTGAAGGAGGAAGGAGGCTCGAGGTTTTTAAAGGAGGAAGAAGACGAGATATGGGGAGTTGGTTAAGGGAGGTGAGCGTAACTCGAGGGAGGTGACTGCATCCGAGGAGTCCACAGTAACAGCGAGACGCGAGAGAGAGAGAGAGACGCGCAAGAGGAGAGAGAGAGGGAGGAGAAAGAAAATTGTTTTTAGTGGGGAGAGAGAAAGAGACACTGTGCAAGGGTGAGAGAGAGAGAAGAGAAAGGAAAGACAGCGAGAGAGAGGGGGGGTGTGGGGCCCAAATCAGAGAGAAAAAGAAAGAGATTGAGTAGTTTTAAGTTAGAATTTTAATTTGATTTTATTTAAAAAAAATATTTGGTAGGTTATAAGAATAAAATTTTAACTGTCGATTAAAATAAATATTTAATTAAATTTGAATTTTGGCGGGATACAAAAATATTCCAAAACACGCCCGGGTCGGGTCTAAAAATTCAGTTTTAAAATATGAAAAAATATATGCGACTTTCAAAATTCAAAATGAATGCTCGGGTAACGAAAATACATACCCCAAGAACGGATGCACGTACGTGCGCGTAGCCATCCAAACAAGTCTGTTTCACTGAACGGGACGAGAACAAAAATGCGCGGATGCTACCATGAGGTTAGGGGTATCATGCAGGCCATGCAATATATTTTTAAAATATTTTATATGACTTAAAATGTTATATGGTAAAAATGCGCACGTCAGATTAAATGCCAGTATGCAGTATTCATGAAAATGCACGTATCTATATAACAAGTCAGGATAATTCATAAATATGAATCGAACAAGTTTCAAGCAAGCGAGTCGGGTCGAATGCAAATGTAAAATGTAAAATACTATTCGCACCCAAAACACGATAAATCAAGAAAATACCACAATTAAGGAAATAAGTGAACAGAAATTGGTATAAAGTAACTAGGGTGTTACATGTTTACAAGTCTTGCCGAGACCATGATACAAATTGTTCAAGTAATCAGGTTCAGGATGTAATCATGTATGCAAGAAGTCATGTCAAGTTATAACCATAGTTCGGTCATGTCAAATAAAGTAATTCATGATATTGGTGTTTCAATTCAAGTATTCAGGTTCATGCTCAAGTATTCATGTTTGAATTTGGATTCAGGATTGAAATGGATTCTGACTGAGCCAGACACTTGTAACTGATTTAGATCTTGAATTAGGTTCGGGAGTCATCGGTAACTACCGCACATGGATGGAAGGATTTGTGATTTTTCCAAAACAATTACCATTGATAACTCCGTTAAATTGTCTATCTTAAATAGGCAAGCACTTACTTTCTGCAGCTCCCTGAGACTCAAGAGAATTGATCGCGCTTAAACCTATATTTACTAAAATCCTTAAAAGTGTTTTTTATATAACTCGAGGGTTTTTTATTAAAGAATATTTTAATAAAACCTCGAGGGGTTATTTATATTATTAGGGTTTTCATGAGCATGAGTTTTAAGGATTTGAGATATTTTAATGATAAGTAATTAATTTTTGATAACTTGATGGTATTTTATTCAAACCTATTAATCTTTCATTATTAAAAAAATAAGTTTATTATATTTTGAAAATAAGGATTTGTAATTTTTATATAGTTAGTAAAAATTAAATCTCTTTATTTATTTAAAAATTCGTTTTTGTAAAACCGTATTTAAAACCTTTCGAGACCGAATGCTCCGTGAGGAGCTCTGCATCTCACTCTATTAGCTCAAGGATGTGCGATAATCCACACCATCTATTAGCGGGTTCTCTAAAGAGGGTTGTAGAGGCATAATCGCAAAAGAATCGAAATACTGTTTTAAAAAAAACCTTTTTTAAAATAAATGGTATTTTAATGTAATATTTTCCTCGAAACAAAAATTCATATAAAAGTGGTATCGTGCTATGGAACCAAGTGTGTACGTGAGGGGTAGGTCGTTACCCCGTAAAGTTTTCCTAAAGGTATGTTTAAGCAAAACTAAAAAAGATGATATTAAAGTTTATAGTATTTAAATAAAAAGGTTAAATTAAAGTTATTTTACATGATCTTCTTGGTTTAAAATTTATTCTAAATATTGGTATTATGATTAAAAGTATTGTGTAAGAATTTGGATGAACAATATATAAGAAAAAGGGAAGTTTTTAGGGTTTAGAAAATAGATATCGATATTAACTCCACTTATACCGATTTTGATTAAAAAGAATTTCAAAGCAGAGGAAGGGGGTTTGGGAGGGACTTACTATTTAGTTATGCTAAGAAGAGGAGAGTATTGTTGTGGTGTCGCGGGAGCTCCGGATGTTGCTTCGATTCTTTGCCGTAAGTTGACCGCTTGCTAACTCCTCTTTACTCTACTTGTACTTAGAAAATTTTTGAGAGTTTTGGCTAAAAATTTCAGAATGATGCTGAGCCAAAGTGTGGGGTAGTATTTATAGTGGAGAATTAGGGTTTTGGAAATAATATGGTGAATTAAAATGCATTAAAATTATGATAAATTGTCAAATGAAGGGTCTCTGTTTGATTGCAGGGAAATCAAGCATTGCAGGGGTGTTAGTGGTAGGTGAAAAGGTTAGTGTGTAAAGCCCGGGGCCAAATGGGCTCATCCAAGCCGTCGGTGCCGGCCAAAATGCATGATCCGCTAGTCATTCTAGGGCATAGGGGCTCTGGATTTGTGCCACGTGTGCATCTCAGTGTTTACTCAATTTTCCACATGTTTGATTTTTCTGACTTTTCATTTTTCTGTGTATTGCATGTGTAAACTTTTTGCTTCCAAAAAATTAAAAAGAAAAATCAAAAAAATAATGTGTCTGATGGGAATCAAACGTAAGGGCTACGTCATAGCAGTGCAAGGGTTTTACCAGTGAGCTACAAGTGGTTTCTTGCTATTATTTAACAAAATTTACTTATAACTCAAACTCAGGCTGTATAACCCATTCTGTACATTAATCTGGAAAATTCCGTACAGTAAATTCAGAGTCATTACAATCATCTAGCCTCGCCACTCTCGTCTCAGACTAGAGAGGATAATGTGTCTATTCGGGGAGTAATTAAGACGACGAAACTAGAGTTTCATCTCGTATTGTGACAAAAAGAAAGAAAGTATTCAATTAGATCACAGATCGATCATCCACTAGGACTACTACTTTAAAATTCCCAAACTGTTGGATATAGGCGCCCTTAAGGCAATAATTGTAATTGAAAGATGACAATTACATAATTGAAGGAGGATCTATATGGAGAACAGTCTTACTCGAGATGACAGTATACTATCTGGTTTGTCTTTATCTTTCATGTGATGCGTTTTATTCACTATCACGTATCGCTTAGACATAAGATAAAGCCCTTAGAATTTTTCTTGACTACCAAGATGATGATGGAGATCATTCTAGTGGGGCTTGGATAGTCGATAAGTACATCCTTAAATATCCCTAGTCATAGGAGTATTGAGAATGGGTATCGGTACTCCGGTTTAGACTAGTGTGTACGTTTCCTAACCCGGTTGAAGGGCGATAGCTGATCCTGCAGCTATTGATTTTTGACACCGAGGATTGTTTACAGGTGCTCATTGGATAAGTTACGCTGGACGGACTCACCGAGAACTCCTAGTTGGTAATATACAAATGTCAGATAGCAGTTCTCTGGTAACATGAGTGCAGGATAGTTCTTAGAACCTGAGATTGACATAGTGTCTCATGTGTGTTCCCACTATACTTAGACTTCTGCCCGACCACGGTTCAAAGGAGTCGTGCAAACAGGTTTTTGTTGGGTATAGTCCGAAGCACGTGGAGGTAGTGAGCGTTTGAGGGGATTCGTCTCTTCCGGTATAGGGAGTTGATGTCGTGCTATGTAGGACATGAATACAAACATAATTTGGTGGCCACCGCAGTGGAGATAAACTGATAAGTGTTATCAGTTGAATTTCCGGTTGGTTATGAGTCTTCTCTCGCATGACAGATCGAGTTATTGGGGTCTGATAAATTCCAAACCCTAGACCCGATATGCGATACTCTTAGACGAAGAGACCGGAATGTACGGCGATTATCACAGATAGACTTTGCAAGGTTCAGATGAGATTGTTGGTTGATCTTCTTTCTATCGATGCCTGGATAGCCATTACGTGTAGCTAGTACTGCTGACATGCTTGTGGGCTATGAATATGATTCTAATCTACTGCCAGCGTATTATCGAGTCTCTAGTGTCCTACACAGAGGTTTCTCAGTACAGGCGAAACGATGTAGGGCACATATGAAGATACATGCAAGAGTTCGATTAAACACATGTATGTGATACACGTATTTTAATCGGGTGTTTAATGATACTAGCCGGTATATATATGATAGAACCAAATTATTAAATTAAGTATTGATTTAATAATTAAATGTATATTTATATATTGTTATATACATACATTAACTAATATCATGCTCACTTTATTTTTCTTCTCTTTTATAATATTTATATTTGATATAAATATTATTTATACACTTTGTCATGTGTGTTTACACATACAAGTTGTATGTATAAGAATCATATAGGATTGATGATGAGAATAAATATATTTATTTATTTATTTGAATAAAAGATAAATGAGTCATTTACTGGTTTTGTGTAGAATGCTATAACTCATTCTTGTTTTATTGTGAAAAATAAGTAAGCATATCTAGAGTTCTCATGGTTGAATCCTAAGCCATTCTATACCTTCATCCTCTCTCTTGAGTTTTGATAAGTGAGGAAAGAAAAAAAAAGAGAAGAAAATTAGTGAGCAATATTTTCTACATCACTTACTAATCATTCTTAGCAAATTTGATTAGTGAGTTGCTTCAATTTGATATGATCATATGAGGCTATAACTTGTGATAGAGAGATCTCAAAGTGGATCGTCTTCGGCAAGGAGATCACTAAGCGAGCTTGTTATGGACTACATGGAGGCTAATTGGAGTCCAAGGAGAGGTGGCTAACGTGCTACAAAGGTTGTAGTACCTAACTTACTCTTTTTGTTTTTGATAACTACTAGAATTTGAATGACTTTGGGCTTGGGAATGGTACTATGTTCTTGATTATTTTTGTTGATCATTCCGCCGCGGTCCACTATTGTAGAGACCCTAGCACCCTTCCCAACACCGGTATCAGAGACGATTCAAATGCAAGTAATTGTTTTGGTGGCAAAATGATCTCAAAACCTAAGATTTTCGAGGACTTGCTCACTGTTTTGTTGTCCAAAAAATCAGCCGTGAAAAACTTCGCATTTCTTACTTGTACTCGCACTATGGGGCTCACGGTTCGGAATGAGAGCCTCGTGGATGAGTGGCGGCGACCCCGGGCTGTCCCTAGGGCCTTAAGTGGACCCCCACACCTGAGACCACCACAAAATGGTCTTGGATGCGGGGTTGGACCAGCAAGCACACTGCTGTGTGCTTATTGATCTAGCATCAAACCCATGGCCATAACTTTGTGGACATGGGTTGGGGGCCCCACCTAAAGCTCCCCAGGGCCCCACCGGTCATGCCCGAGTTCCCCCCGGAGTCTTGGGCACTTTTCGGGTCATTTGAGATTCCAAATTTGCAAGAAATGAGAAGGTTTTGGCACCAGAATGAATTTGAAATTCGATTCTTAGAATTTCAAGTTTGCTATTCCGTGGGTTGTGAAATAGTTTGTCGCGGCTTTATATTAGCTCGATGATGTGTTCAATTGAGTTAGTTTGATTGCATATGTGATATGCCGTGTTTAACGTCGCTGAATTGATGCTATCAATTCAACGGAGTTGCACACTAGTTATTTGCGATGAAGTAAGTTTGAGATATTGGTTTGTTAGTTTGTTGTAATGCGTTGAATTGTTGTGAAATGAATAGCCCCCATGCGGAAGTGTGATGTTATGATAAGTGTCATTTCTATTCATGCTTATTGCCAACTTGTATATTCATTTTTTGGGGGACGAGCTCCAACTTGTAGTTGCCGTTTCCGCTTTATTTGTATATTATTTATTTCGGAACTTAATGGTTCGCATGTGGCCGTAGTCGCCGCTTATTGTATTATATTTTTCTAGAGAGCGACCAGGTTGCGGTCGTGGCTGCCGTTGTAAATAATACAGGTTTAGGAATACCCCACGGAGAAGCGCACGGGCAACCGGATTCTAAATTGCAGCGGGTGAGCATCTCAAGACGTTGAGACCGGCTCACTTGATTTTAGGTTTGGCGGGTTGCTTGCTGCGCTTGTAGGGGGTATATGATAGAACCGCGGAGGAGTACTCACGTCACCGGATTCAAGAAAGTACCAGGTGACCCCCTCATGGTGATAATGATGGGTTGCCTCATTTCTTGGGTTGGCCAGTAGCTTGCCGCACTCGTAGGGGTCTGCTTTTGGCTACGCAACGCGACCGGAGAATGTCGCGTTTCATTTGTGGCTCGAACGAAATGCGGGATTCCTAGATAATCCGACCATTCCTATTCTGTGATGTTCATTGCATGCCTATAATGTGTTTACCTTCCTGTGATGATATTTATCGCTTGCCTGTAATTGTAATTCTATGTTGCACACTCTACGGTGTTTTTAGAGAGGCGGAATTTCAAAAAGTAATTTTTGAAGCATGCAACAAAGACTATAACCCAAGATCTACCATAATCCCTAAATAGCAAAATCTTCATAGGTGTTTATTCTACTATGATTAGATAATTATACCTATGAGATTCGTGTCCTTCGGGTTTTTGTTCCTCTTTTTAGGCTCCTTTCTGATCCTAGATCAAGCTTAGTTTCGGCCTTCTCGATTCTAGATAATCTACCTAAAGGTTCTTGATTCAAGCTCCTACCTCTAAAAGAAGCAAACTAAGCAAACTAGTTTGCTAGTCTAGTTTGCTTAGAAAATGTGAAGATGTTTAGTGGTAAGTTTTCTATCTCAAGTCCTTTGGCTCTCAACATATGAGAATGATAGGGTTGAGGAAAAGGAGAGGAGAGAGAATAGCCAACCCTTGAAAGAGATGAAGAATGGCATAGAAAAAGATATCAAGCATTTTTCTTTTTCATTAAAAACTAGTCATACTTCAATAATATCACAAATAAATGCTAAAGCCATGCTTCATACCATGCTTGAAGCCATAGCATCTTTACACCTCATTTTTCTATTTATTAATAAATAGAAATACACATTATGAAGTGTCACCTTCTAGAAGATATTTTGTATAAATACAAAATACTTTCTACTGTATATACATACCCGTATTCATGTCAAAATACGAATACCCAAGAGATAGAATAATACCATTAAAATAATACTAGCATTAAATCAATATCTGATTTAATGAACCGGCTTAATCCTAAGCTCTCCGGTATTAAAGCCCGTTCGATTAAATTCCACGCAACTAGTACACATAATCGATCGGAACCCTGCATGTATAAACATACGGCCTCCACATCGTTTCGCCTGAACTAGAGAAACCCCCTGTGTGGGACTCTGAAGACTCGACAGTACGCTGGCAGTGGGTTTAACCACAAGCGCATCAGCGGTACTAGCTGTACGTAACGGCTGCCCAGGCACCTGTCGAAAATAAGGCCGATGAGCAAGCTCATCAGAACTCCTACTGAGCCTAACCGTGATAATATCCATATAGTCCGGTCTGTTTGTCTGAGAGTATTGCATACCGGGTCTAGGGGCAGTTAACGTTAGACCCCTACTAACCCGATAAGTTGTGCTGATGTGGCTCAAGATCATCCGAGAAATTACTTATCTAACTATCAGTAATTCTTAACTGCCCTGGCCAGGGGCTTATAGTGTTGACCAACAAAACATAATACGACATTGACTCCTTATACCGGGAGAAACGAATCCCTAACAATCACTCACCGCCTCCATGCGGCTCAGGATTATACCCAACTAAAACCGGTTTGCATAACTCCTTTGAGTCATGGTAGGATAGTAATCAAAGCACAGTAGGAACTCACACGAGATCTCATCTTTTTTTATTGGCAAAAAAAGTGATAAATGATTATCTTAGGTCTATAAACTACCTGTACACATGCAACAAGAGAACTGCCATCTAACACTGGGTATAATATCATCCAGCGGTTCTCGGCGAGTCTGTCCAGTGTACCCACCCACAGTGAGCACCTGTATACAATCTTAGGTGAAACACACCAATGGCCGTGAGACTAACTATCGCCCTTCATCGGGGTTTAGAAATGTATACACTAGTCTACTCTGGAATTTCGATGCCCTGTCTCGATATTCCTACAACTAGGGACAGTTTAAGGATATACTTATAGACTACCCAGCTCTCATAAGTATGACCGCCATCATAACGCTGGTAGTCAAGCAGTAATCTTACGGGCTTTACCAACATGTATAAGTAGTACGTAATAACAATTAAAACATACTCACATGTTAAGATAAAGGCAAACCAGATAATATACTATTATTTCACGCAAGATTGTCTTGTACATATATACATATCCATAGTATCCATTACAAATAAAGGCATCTAGGGGGCGCGCGCGCGCGCACACACACACACGCGTATCCATAGTATCCCTTACAAATAATGGCCTCTAGGGCATATATATATCCTACAATCTTCTACTTGCATTAGGGATAGTTATTTGCACAACGCATCCCAAACATCTCGAACAGCCACTCGAACTGTGCTTGAGATAAAGGCTTTGTGAATGGATCCACTGTATTGTCTTTTGTGTCCACTCTCTGAACCTCGATCTCCTTACGATCTACGATCTTCCTGATCAGGTGATACCGTCTCAAGATATGTCTGGATTTCTGATGGGATATTGGCTCCATTTCTAAAGCTACATCCCCATTGTTATGGCAATACAACGGTATTGGATTGACAATAGACGGAACCACCTGAAGTTCAGAGATAAACTTCCTCATCCAGGCTTACTCTTTTGCGGCATTGTTAGCAGCTATATACTTAGCTTCCATCATTGAGTCTGTGACGGTGTCCTGTTTGGAACTTTTCCAACACACTGCCCCTCCATTGAGGGTAAACACATAACCCGAGACGGATTTAGAGTCATCCTTGTCACTTTGGAAGCTTGAGGCGGTAAAAGCCTCGATCTAGAGGTCCCCATAACCGTACACTAAGAACATCTTCTTAGTCCTTCTCAGGTACTTGAGAATGCTCTTTATGCTATCCAATACTTCTCACCTGGGTTTAACTGATACCTACTTACCATACTAAGCGCGTAAGCTACTTCTGGTCCGGTAAATAGCATCACATACATTATAGATCCTACCGCCGAAGCGTAGGGTATAATGCTCATGCGAGCCCTCTCTTCATCAGTCTTTGGAGATATCTCTTTGGAAAGGGTGATCCCGGGACAAGCGGGTAAATTACCATGTTTGGAATCTTCCATACTAAACCTCTTTAGTATGGTGTCAATGTATCTGGACTGTGAAAATCCCAACATTCTTTTAGACCTATCACGATAGATATTAATCCCCAGAATGTAGGATGCATCACCCAAGTCTTTCATAGAGAATTTCTGTGATAAGAAGAGCTTTACCGATTGTAGCATATGGATGGCATCCCTATCAGGAGTATGTTATCTACGTATAATACGAGGAAGACTACTGCTGCTCCTACAATCTTTCTATAAATGCATGATTCATCTATATTTTTGATAAAGTCAAATTCTTTGACCGTCTCATCAAAGCAGATGTTCCAACTCTGTGATGCCTGCTTTAATTCATAAATGGATTTAAGAAACTTGCATACCTTTCTTCTGTTCTCACTATCTAAGAAACCCTCTAACTGATCAATGTAAACACTCTCTTCTAAATATCCATTTAGGAAAGTTGTTTTCACGTCCATCTGCCAGATGTCATAGTCATGGAAGGCAGCAATGACAAGTAGGAACTGAATGGATTTAAGCATAGCCACTGAAGAAAAGGCTTCATCATAGTCCAATCCTGGTCTTTGACAAAAACCTTTTGCAACAAGTTTAGTTTTATAGGTTTCCACTTGTCCATCTGCACCAATTTTCTTTTTGAAGATCCATTTGCATCCAACGGGTTTTACCCTAGGAGGAGCAACTTCCAAAGTCCATACTATGTTGGTGTACATAGATTCCATCTCGGATCTCATAACATCCGGCCACATCACCGAGTCTTTACTTGTGATAGCCTGCTGAAAACTGGTAGGCTCGTCATCATTGATAATGCAATCCTCTCGATCCCCGTCTATGAGAAACCCATAGTATCTCTCATGAGGATGAGAATGCCTACTAGATCTGCGGAGTGGCGTCGGTTCGTCGGGTTCTATTGAAACCTGAGGTTCTACTAATTCTTCAGCAGCAGTTTGTGGTTCTGAAATTTCTTCCAGTTCTACCGCGCTCCCACTAATTTATGTTGCAAGAAATTCGTTCTCTAAAAAAACTATGTGGCGAGTGACAAACACCTTTTGTTCTTCAGTGTGGTAGACAAGATATCTTCGTAAATTCTTGAGGTATCCCACAAACTTGCATAAAACCGATCATGCTTCGAGCTTGTCCGGATTCTGTTTTTTTACAAAACCAGACACCCCCATATCTTAAGATACTTGAGACATGGTTTCTTCCCACTCCACATCTCATATAGAGTGGTAGGAACATACTTAGTTAGAACTCTATTCAATAGGTATGCAGCTGATTCCAACGCAAACCCCCAAAAGGAAAGTGGCAACTCAGCACTACTCTTCATGGAGCGCACCATATCGAGCAGCGTGCGATTCCTTCTCTCTGATACACCATTATGCTGTGGTGTATATGGAAGAGTAAGCTAAGAGAGAATTCCATTCTCTTTTAAGAATTCAAGGAAACTGGTACTTAAGTATTCTCCACCCCGATAAAATCGAAGTATCTTGATACTTTTACCCGTTTGTTTCTCCACTTCATTTTTATACTCTTTGAATTTCTCAAAAACTCGGATTTATGTTTCATTAAGAATACATGTCCATACCTTGAGAAATCATCAGTAAAAGTGATGAACTAGGAGTAACCACTTCATGCATATGTAGACATCAAACCACATACATCGCTGTGTATGAGCCCCAAGAGCTCAGTGGCTTTTTCTCCGTGTCCTGTGAACGGAGATTTGGTCATCTTTCTTTTGATACATGATTGACAAGTTGCATATGATACATATTCGTACGGATCCAAATATTCATCTTTATATAACTTAGTCAACTTTGTTTCATTAATATGACCAAGTCTACAATACCATAAGAAAGCTTGGTTTGAATCTGGAGCCTTTCTTTTGAGTGTGTTTTGGACGTTGAACACTTGATATTGATTGAGTACGTATATGCCGTTATCCAGTGTGCCAGACCCAATCAGTTCTTGATTTAGGTGAATGTTGATGACATTTCTTTCAAGTGCAAAATTATATCCTTCATTAGACAACAAAGATACTGATATAATATTATATAGCATACTGGGTATACAAAAACAACTATACCACACCAAAATGTGTCCACTCGTCAAACCCAGGTGATAATCTCCTACTACAATAGCATCTACGTTTGCTCCGTTGCCAACCCTAAGGGTCATATCACCTGCTTTCAGCACTCTACGGTTTCTCAGCGCCTGCAAAGAATTACGGATGTGAGAACCAGAACCGGTATCTAGTACCCATGATGTAGAGTTTACTGAAAAACAGTTTTCAATCATGAACACACCTGAAGCCGAAGCATCAACTTGCTTCGTGTCCTTACCCTTAGCTTTGAAAGCCTTGCAATTTTTCTTCCAATGACATTTCTTGTGACAGTAGAAGCACTCATCCTTTTCCGCTTTTACTCTCCCCGAATTGTTTGTTCCTTACACCTTTTTGATATCTCCTTTCGACTTGGTGGGATTCTTCTTCTTCTTCCTCTTTTCTTTCTCTTTGGATTTAGAGGAAGAAGATTCCCCAACAGTAAAAACAGGTGTCTTCTCCTTTTTTAAGGAGCTCTCTGCTACTCTCAACATGTTAAGATGCTTTGGAAGATCAGCTTTCATACCGTGCATATTAAAGTTCAGCACGAACTGAGAGAAGGTGTGAGGAAGGGACTGTAGAATCAAGTCAATGTATAACTCGTTCTCTAACATGCATCCCAGGTTTGCGAGTTTTTCAATGAGACTGGTCATCTTTAGGACGTGATCTCTTATAGGTAATCCGATAGCTAATCTCATCTGAAATAATTTCTTTGAGGTCTCATACCTTGCGATACGAGAGTGCTCTCCATACAAATCCTTACAATGGAGAAAAATGGATTGTATGTCCATATTCTCGTGCTGCTTCTAGAGTTCATTATTCATGGAAGCCAGCACTATGCACCTAGCTTTCTCGCAATCCAAGTCCTACGTTTTGCGGAACTCAATGTCCACAACCAAGGAGTCAGTCCTAGGACAGGGGGAGCAGTACTGGTGAGGACATATGCCACTTTGTCATAAGTGGGTGCAATATTGACGTTCCTCGGCCAATTTTTATAGTTTGGCCCCGTCAGTATATTTTTTTCGACTAGTAGTTTAAGCCCTGTCATGGTTGCTGGCAGAGAGAGAAAGAGAAAAGAAACACTCAGCATATACTCTTACAAGATTATATTGGTTTATTATTTTATCTAACCAGGATGGCTCCCACTATTTCCTCGAATTCTCCATCAAACCTTAAAAAGAGAATTAATCGGGATCATTTACACTTTAAAAGTTCGCTAACCGTTAAGCCACATGGGTGTTGGTACTCCGAAAGAAGTTCTCCGTGCTCTCGCACGGACCTAATTAAAATAAACCTCGTTTCCGCAGAGGCGTAACCACGTTAACACTTTCTATACACCTGATAGGTTAGCTAATTATGAAGTGAAAAGTATCTCCCAAGAGTAATCATACTCATCAGTGGGATCGGGATCCAACTATCATTGTGTGATAACCTAAATGGAAGCCACTCTAGTCACCACACTCTAGAAGGTATGCTAAATCTGTAAGTTTTCTTTGTGTTTGAAACTGCCGATATGGTTTTTGCCCTAAGCTCTTATGACCTTGACGAAAGCCAAAAAATCATAAGAAGCAAGTCAAATTCTTTACGTCGTTGTCCTGATTCATTTAGACCTATCCGCACTCGCCCTGGATGAAGGCCAACAAGGTTGTACAGCTGTCCTAAACCAATGCATCTATTTATGCTACAAACAAGCAACATACCACTACCATTCACCATGCTTTGACAAAGGCCAACAACCATAGCACGCATTTGAAACACCAGAGGACTACGGCCGGTTTTTGGTGAAAACCTTGAACGTAATGAACTTGATATCGTTGAAGGAACGATAGCTTTAAAAAGGAGTGGTTCAAGCTCCGCCTTTTAAACCTGTGTTTTGAAAAGAACCGAGTGGTTTTTCAAAATGTTCCAATAACATCCTTTTAGGTTTCTTATCTTGCATTAATGAGGATTAATGCTGTCCCATCAATTAGCCTTATCACACTAGAAAAAGAACGAAAATAGAATAAACGTATATGCCATCCGAATTCGCCACGGGGCCTCGTCATACACCGTTAGGTTACTTACCTACCGGCAGAGCGGGGGCAGGGCTAGCGTAGATGCAAAACATATACAACATTTATTAATATATACAAATAAGGATTTGTCACAGGCATGATAAGCATCACAGAGAATGGAACAATAGATCAACATGAACTTTGCATTTCATCGAGCCACCTGTGAAACGCAATTCTCCATGGTCGTGTGAATAGCCAAGTGTGAACTATCCTAGACCCCTACGAGTGCGGCAAGCTACCCGCCAATCCTAAAATTAGAAGACCCGGGTCTCGACTCCTCAAGATGGCCATCCACTGAATTCTAGAACCCGCTAGCTAGTGCACCCCTTTGTGGGCCTATCTTAGATGAGGAAATGAAAAATAATATACAACTGGTGACATCATCCTCAACCCGGATGTACCCCAATAAAAGAATATACATCAAATATTACATGAATTACAAAATCCACTCAGATCTCACATCTAAATTCCGAGTCATTCACACGAAAATCTATCAAACAATTCCCAACATAGAACAACACAAGATATGTGCAATCTCTTCTAATCGACATATAGCGATTAGAATACGTTTAACAACATATATACACAGCAGAGAAAACAACGATGCAAAAGTTTCATGTTTTTATAAATTTCCAAGTTGCCCCAAAACAAAGATAACACTAAGTGAAATATGGGTAAAATCAAAACAATACCAAAAATCCCAATTCTTAAAACCCAAGGCACAGAATGAAAACGAGGAATAGAGGATGCCAAAAAACCGCCGATGGCGGGGATAATGGGAATTCTGGCAGTTTTTGTACGGCCAAATGTCGTCGTTTTTATTATGTGTTACTAACTTATCAAAAGTAAGCCTCTGCACTTATTTACAAAATTTTCAGAGACCACAAAAAATTCAAACAGAAAGTGGGTTTAAAGATCGGAATTTTTCCGGTTTTGAAACTAAAACATCGTAAACTACTAGTTAAGCCTTATGAAGTGGCTCTGATACTATGTAAGTCTATGTTGCACACTCTACGGTGTTTGTAGAGAGGCGGAATTTCAAAAAATAATTTTTGAACTAAGCAACAAAAACTATAACCCAAGATCTACCATAAGCCCTAAATAGAAAAAACTTTATAGGTATTTATTCTACTATGATAGAAAGTTATACCTATGAGATTCGTGTCCTTCGGATCTTTGTTCCTCTTCTTAGGCTCCTTTCCGATCCTAGATCAAGCTTGATCTTCGGCCTTCTCGATCCTAAATAATCCACCTGAAGGTTCTTGATTCAAGCTTCTATCTATAAAAGAAGCACAGTGGGAACTCACACGACTCCTGTGAGCCGTGGTAGGGTAGTAATCAAAGCACAGTGGAAACTCACACGAGACAAATGATGATCTTAGGTCTACAGACTACCTGTACACATGCCACATGAAAACTGCCATCTGACACTGGGTATAATACCATCCAGCTGTTCTCGGCGAGTCCGTCCAGTGTACCCACCCACAGTGAGCACATGTATACAATCTTAGGTGAAACACACCAATGGCTGTGAAACTAACCATCGCCCCTCGTCGGGGTCTAGAAATGTATACACTAATCTACTCTAGAATATCGATGCCTTGTCCCAATATTCCTGTGACTAGGGACAATTTAAGGATATACTTATAGACTGCCCAGCCCTTACAAGTAAGACCGCTATCACAACACTAGTAGTCAAGCAGTAATCCTACAGGCTTTATCAACATGTATAAGTAGTACGTAATAACAAGTAAAACATACACACATGTTAAGATAAAGGCAAACCAGATAGCATAATATCATTTCGAGCAAGATTTTTCTATACATATATATATATCCATAGTATCCATTACAAATAATGGCCTCTAGGACATATATATATATATATATATATATATATATAGTATCCATTACAAATGGCCTCTAGAGCATATATATATCCTACAATAATGCTGATTATCTGCCTGCGATGATATATATAGTGATATATATGATATATATAAATAAATGCTATAAACGTTTTGCACCCACGCTAGCCCTGCCCCCATGCCGTAAGTTAAGTAATCTTACGGTGAAGACCCGGGGCCCAGTGGCGAATGCGGACGGCGTATATGTGCATTCTATTTTTCTTTTCATATCATACTTTATCTATAATGGTGTGAGGAGATACTAGATAATATGAGATTATCTAAATGATGGGATTGCATTGATTCGGATTAATGCAAAGATAATAAACTTAAAACACGTTGTCTAGACCAAATATCAGATATTGTGGTGTTATAGCTGAATCCTTTGCTTTGCACAGAGATATTCAGTTAGGAATATCATGCACCTCATTCGATGAGGAAAAAGCTTAGATCCCTTCATAGGGAGTGATCTTTTTGGCAAAAAATTGTGTTACTGTAAATTTGCAAATTGAATAGCCGCATTCTTTTATTTTACATCGTGGTATTTAGTTAGGAATATCATGCACCTCATTCGATGAGGTAAGAGCCTTAATCCTTTCACCGAGAGTTCGCTCTTAAGCAAAAGTTTATGTTACTATAAATTTGCAAAACCACTCGGTTCCTACGATGAGATCAAGTTCATTACATTAATGGTTTTCTTCAAAACCAGTCGTAGCTCTCTGTCATTTTAAAAGTAGAGTTCTTTGTATTCGTGTTATGTTTGTTGACCTCTATCAAGGCATAGTGTACGATAACTAAGTGGTGTCTTCCTACTTGCATGTGATGTGATTAGCCGAGACAGTCATATAGCCTTGTTGACCTCCGTCAAGGACTTATGCGGGTGGATTCAAGTTAATTACAAAATGACGGATAGAACTTGACTAGTGGCCTATGGTTTGTTGACCTCCATCAAGGTCATATGTCATTAGGGGTAAAAATCGATATCGAGAGTTTCAAGTGTTGAAATATGCAATGAGATTGCATACCTTCTATAGAGTGAGCTGACTTGTTGGCCTCCGTCAAACTTACCATGCTATGATAGTTTGGATCCCGATTCTTACTGTGAGTAATTGTTACTCGAGAGAGATTTTCAGATGACCCCGGCTGATTCTTCTTTTAGGGTTTGAAGGAGAATTCAACGGAACAGTGGGAGACATTTGATTAGATAAATATACCAATCTAATCTTGTTAAAGTGCACGATGAGTGTTATTTCTCTCTCTCTCTCTGTGGCAGCGACCTAAGACCGACCTTAAACTAAAAACTCGTAAACCAAGTTAACCGAAGTTTTTTACAATCATTGATTTTGGAATGTCATGATTGCCCTATTTCATGACATAGTCGCATATGTCCTTACCCCTCCCACTTTCCCTTTTGCTTCTTCTAGAATACTCTGTATCTGATACAGAAATCCATATTACATGGAAAGCCATCTCGTATAGTTACATACGAACTCGGAGAAACTGTTTCAGTCGAGCATGGCCGCTGACTCTGGAGAAAGTGAATTGTATATGATACAATTCATTTTTCTCTCCTCTCCACTTTATCTCAAGTTTGAGAGCTCCTTAAATAAGGAGAATATAACAGTTACACTTATTGGATAGTCTTCTTTCAATTCCGATGCTGGAGCTGAAAAGAAGGGTAAAAAGAAAACGAACTAGCATAAGTTCGGTATAAATAAGATGAGAAAAAGAAACAACGATAGGGGACGAAATGAGCGGAAAGGAAAATGCCACTACTGTTTTGACCCTAAGCAATGAAAGAGGTATTACTAGGAATACCCAGCCACCCCCATGAAACATTTTGATGTTTCATGTTTTCTATGTGATTGTAATCGAAAACTGTTTTTCAATTAACTCTCACTCCTGAGTATATGGATACCAGATTAACATCCCACATCTGTAAGTTGTTACAGATGCTGAGAAGGATTATATTATTAGAAAGATAATTTGATCTTCAATATTGGATATTGGAGCAATTGTTGCTATTGGGGAAATCACCCAGTTTTGCCTTTCGGCAAACTTTTGGTTTCGAATATCTGTTATTATGCACCAACTTTTAAAAACTCATATATTTGTTTCTTTATTTGATAAAACTGGATATATATTTTCAAAAATATGTTATGAACATTTGCCTTTATCATTTGATAATTGGATAATGTGCATTGAATAATGGGATAAACATTCTTAACCAAAATACAGTTTTCAAATTACAACACACAGAGTATGAGTTAGTAAACTCATAGGACTTATACATAGTGATGTATGTTGTCCAATGTCCATATGGACAAGGGGATGGTACTCATATTTCGTTCCGTTTTTCTATAAGTTCTCTGGTTTAGACACGTATTCTTATTGAAATGTAAAGTCCAAAGATTTTGAGAAGTTTATAAGATAGAAGAATAAAGTAGAGAACCAAATGTTGGAAGTATCAAGATTCTTTGAAGTGTTCGAAGATGTGGATACTTATGCTAGGTATTCCGTAGTTATATAATTGAGATTTTGATTCTCTCTCAGATTACTCATCCGTGGGTGCGCTCCTTGATGAGAAATGTTGTATAGTCTTTTTCAATTAAGAGATGCATTAGAAATATATGCATATCAATCGATACTAGTTCCACCTGAATAAGTGTCTCATATTCTATATGTGATATAGAATGGGTTATCATCTTAAGATTGTTAAGATGTTAAGTTGCCTGGCTTATGCTTAAAACTAGAATTCGGATAAACTCAAGGCATGTTTCAGTAATGGCTATTTGTGGGTTAACCCAGGCATTGACGAGGGATTAACTCTCTACCATTTTCAGGATCAAAAGTTGTTTTGTTCTCGACACGCCACATTTTTAGAAAAAGAATTTCTTAGATAAGAAATTAGTGGGAGTATGGTAGAGCTGGAAGTGATTCCAGAAACACAAACGGTTACTGAAGATTTAGTAGAACCTGAAAATTCAATTGACCCTGACAAAGCTTAACCACTACGCAGATTTGGTAGGTGATCTCAGCCACCTTAGAGGTACTATGGTTTCCTCATTAACGGTGATAAGAAGGCTTGCATCATGTGATGATGACTCTACTAGTTATCAGCAAGCTATGGGAAGTGGTGACTTTTGACTGATGGTTGGATGGCGAGTTATCCTAGTTGGACTCTATGCACTACAACAAAGTGTAGACTTTGTTGGGTGCTCCTGAAGGGGTAAAACCTATTAGGAGCAATTAGATTTTACAAAATCAGTGCAAATAGAAAGGTACTGACTTAATAAGGCTAGACTTGTAGTAAAAAGTTTTCATCAAATGCCTGATGTAGATTGTGATGAAACTATTATTTTAGTGTCTGTGCTGAAGCCCATATCGATATAACTTGCCACTGTTGTTTTTCATGACTGTGATATCTGGTAGATGGATGACTATAACGTGATTTAGAAGTGTATGTTTATATGACTCTGCCAGAGGGTTATCTTAGTCAGTAGGAGCAGCGGTAAGTGTGCAAGTTGCTTAAGCTTATTTTTAGACTAAAGAAGGCATAGCGGAAATGGATCATCTATTTTGATGTCACGGTCAAAGTGTTTGACTTCATCAAAATGAGAGATAAACCTGATATTTGTAAGAAGGTAGCAAAGAGTGTTGTCAGATTTCTCATATGGTATATGGATGACATGCTCACGATAGGAAATGATGTGTCTATATTGCAATCGGTAAAACAATGGTGGTCACAAATATTTCTCTATACCGGATATGAGTGTCAGACCAATCCTACAGAAATATAAGGTAGCAATGTTGAGAATTTGATGTTCTTAGTGTTTGGTAATGGCAGCCTCCTGAAGGAGGTTGTAATACCCGGTCTTTATCTACGCCAATACCCGTATTCAAATAAAATGTTTTACCCATTTTAAGTTTTGTATTATATTCTAATTATTATCACTTTTGTATCATTTTACTTAATTCTGAATATATGATTTAATGCGATTTTTATAAGTTCATAAGACGCATAATAACTTGCATTGCACATGATTTGTTTTGCGGTATAAATGCGCATATTATACCCGACTGTAATATCTCTAGCGATAGTGCAGGTCATTATTAAGTTTCAGTGTACAATGCATTGTCGAGCGTGAATGGTATCGGTTTAGGAGTGTCAAGTACGCCAGTAAAAATTGAATAATTCGTGATAGTGACAATACAGTGAATAGTGAATATAACAGTTTTATTGATGCGTACTTGTACACAACTAGCTATACTCATAGATAGTGAAACTTGGGGAAAAAGGGAAAATCGAAATGGAAAGGAAATTGTATTTAGCGATGTAAGTGATTTAGAGGATGATCATTCGAACAACGACTCTTATATATTAAGTTTGGACCTAGCGGTCCGGCTGACAGGGTTATGTCCCGGGCGACAGTGGGCCGTAGTCTCGGGTACGTACGAGATCCTCATTAAACATGATCATTTCTTTCCGCAAATCGATTTCAAAGTGACTTAGAGACTGATAGGGATATAGATCATGTATTGCATTGTTTATTGATGTATCGATTGCCTGAATTTATTATCTCCACCATTATTGCTTTAAAATTTTCTTGCCCCATTAATACTATTATAATATTGTTATTGCGTCACCCTGACGACCTGAATATACATGCTCGGTTATAGAAGTGGATCCGTCTGATCTCGAGAAGACCGTGAATATTCAAACCAATGAACCAGTTGTATCATTCTCTTGATATCCCTGGTTAGTTGCCCTCTTGTTTACTTCCATCGCATTCAGTTTTCTTTATATTCGATAGTTTCAGTGATTACATTTTCTTTATCCGTGCTAAGTTTTACTAATTACCATATAATACTAGAAACCGAAATCTGACTATGGCAGGATTTTTCCTAGATCGTAGGAGTATGGCTGGCCTTGTCACCCTCATATTCCGTATTTTGGGAAGCGGGACGTGATATGGTTTTGTTGGTATCAAAGCCGGGTTTAGAATAAGACTGCAGTTCAATTTAGGGGTCCATTGAATCATACTTTGTTTCCTTGCTTTCACTTCCATATACTACTTGTGCATCGCCACTCAAGTTCATGTTTTGAATCTTATCTACTTTATCTTTTTTTCGTGTCTGCATCATTAGTCATTATTCTCCTTCGTGTTCCGCTATCTGATCATGGCCCATACTATTCAGGCCATGGCCTACCCTGGGGTGGCACCACTTCTCGATGAGGACACTCGGTCCTACATTTCTTTCGACTGTATATTAGTGAGTTCAGACGACGAGGTCGATGGCCCACAGATTATTTTCGACGACAGCGAATTCGAGGACGAGGGAGTCGATGTCGCAGTTTCGGAGATCAATATGATTAATGATTCTGACAATGAAGAGGAGGACCCAAAAGAAGACCCTGAGGAGGAGGATCCCGAAGAAGACCCGATAGGAGGGGATCCACAGAAAAATGCAGTGGAAAGGAATCCCGGAGAAGACCCGATAGAAGAGGATCTACAGGAAAATGCGGTAGAAGAGGATCCAGATGAGGATCCTGAAGAAGGGAATCTTGAGGAAGACTTTATAGAAGAGGATCCAGCAAGTGACCCGGAAAAGGCAGAGCATATGGTGGAGGATTCCGATGAGGAAGCTCCCACCGAAGAGGAAGAGCCAGGAGAAGAAAACCCTATAGGGGTGGAATCTGAAGACGAACCTCCAGCCGAGGATGTAACAACCCTAAACTTCTGTACAACTTTTTTCAAAAAAAAATACAGAAATGGGTACTTGAGCCTGAGTACAAGTTATAAATTTATTTTGCTTTTGAACAGCAAGAAGGAACTTGTAGCTCATTGGTAAGCCCTTGCACTACTGAACCAAAGCACCAGAGTTCAAATCCCATCAGCTATACATTATTTTTAATTTGATTTTTTTAATCTTTTTAGAAGCCCAAAGGTCTACACGTGCATAACACGTAAACTGAAGAGTCATGGCTTAAAAAAACGGGTCCACGAGGTAGACCAAGAGGCAAGGGACACGTGGCGTCGAGACCCGGCCCGACTCGGCCGACTTGGGCCAGCGACTCGGCCGAATCGGCCGGCGCTGCCGGCCTGACTCGGCCGAAACCCTAATTTTCTTCTTTTCTCTGTGACTCTTGAACTCCCACATAACCCCTGTATTGTTTAATTTCCCTGCACATTTACAGAGCAATTTAAATCACACATTTAATCCATTTTAATACAATTTTTATCACACCCTTTCGTTTATCCTAAACCCTAATTTTTCCTATAAATAAAATACCTAAACTCACCCCTCCTCACTTCCAAATCTCTGTTCAAACTCTCAAGAAAATTCCATAGACTTTTTGTGTGCAAGTGGAGTTAGCAAAGGGCGAAGCTCCGACGAACTTCCGACGACGATCCGAGGAGATTCCGGTGACGAAACGACGCACCGGCACCTACTACTTCTTCCTTTTTCTCTCCTATACACAATCAACCCATAAGTCCCTTATCCCCCTTCTCTTTACTATTCTAAAAACTTAGAATTTTAAAACCCGACGGAAGTGGAGTTAATCCGACTTCCGATTCGGTTTTTCCTTAAAAATCATATTTTTCTGAAACACAATAATACCAAACTCTCACATCATGATCATTAAATATTAACAAAACTTATTGACAAGTTTAATATCAAAAGAATTTATATTTCAATTTTAATTGCACTTTTACAGAAAAATAACATATAGTTTAGTTTCGACATAAAACATCATTACCCCTTACTATACCTTTACATAGTTCACGAGGTAATGACATAACTCCTCACAACACTCATATGTAACATATCACCTCACAACACTCATGTGTAACATATCACGATGATCTTTTGGAACATAATTTTGGGAAAATACGATTTTACACAAAACTACATCAAACTTATAAAAACCTTTTTCTACAAGATATGTATATTTAACAATCTTTGCAATACGCCACTACAACCCACTTCAAGAAACCCGTTCGGGATGGTGCGGATTATCACACATCCTCGGGCTTAGTAGTGCGAGATGCAGACCTCCGCAAGGAGCATACGGTCTCGAAAGATTTAAAATACAATTTTCTTTAGAAAATGAGATTTCTATTATAATAAAACTTATATTTTTAATAAATAAATATATATGTAATTAATATCAAAATATCTATTTTTAATATTTATAATATTCCACATTTCCACAATTCAAGAAAAACATCTCATTACAAGAAAATACCATACAATTTCAATATTACAAATAAATACCATATATTATGAAAAATAGGGTTCTATTCACTAGAAATATCACAATGATAAAATATATATCCATAAAAACTTTAAAGACGATAATAAAATACTTGAGGTGTATTTTGAAAATTATACAAAATTATTTTTACATAATACCCTCTCAAGTTTTACTAAATTACAATAAGGACCCTAGTAAATATAGATTTAAGCGGGACCGGTCTCTTGAGCCTCAGGGAGCCGGAGATATGGGCGCTTGCTTATTTAAGGTAGACAACTTAACAAACGGTGTTATCAACACGGTAATCGTCTTTGAAAAAGACACAAATCCTGCCGTCCATGTGCAGCGGTTACCGATAACACCAAAACTTAATTCAGGATTCAATTTCTTTTCTAAATGTCTGACTCAGACTGAGTCTCAATATATACAATCTGACTTGAATGGGATTCAAGTATAAAACTACATTACAATATGAATCCATGAATCCATATAATCAATCTGCTCAATATATTCAATCTGTATTGATCGAACCGAACCATGGATATACATCCATCTACATGATTCTCCAGTTATATCCATTTACTGATATCATGGTTTCGGAAAGTCATCCATCTATACAATCTATAATACAAGACAAGATAATTTACGATACAATACAAACAATACAATCAAAATATCGCGGGGTTTAAGGGGTAGATTGGTACGGAAGGTGTTAAAAGTGGTACGAGAATGCAACCATTAAGACACCTAACCTGAATTCAATTGCCGTTGTAATGTGGCTGAACGGTTCATTGTATTCCATCCACCGTAGTCTCTGGTCTAACGAGACTCCTCTCGTATACACTGGTCTCTTCTGTACCAAGCTACAAACAACAGCGTTAACACTAAATACAACATTATAACAATATAATACAACTTTAAAAGATACACTCTCTCTCTCTCTCTGTCTATTATACTTCTCCCTTATCTTTGGGACTTATCGAGCGATTGTTCACTGACAACATTTCTTCTCTTTCTTCTTTGGAATATTGTCAGGTGGATCGGATCTTCAGGAGATCGAGCCCACCAGCGAGAACTTGGATCAGCTAGCCTTCAACCTGGAGCTCTAGATACTTGTACATTTCATTTCAGTACTTTCCATTTCTGTTATGCCATTGTTTATACTTTTCATTCCATGTATTTACTTTTCAGATATATTGTAAAAAGAATGTTAATAAATAAAGTTGTTGTTCAATTATATCTATTGTCTTTATCTCTTGTGCATTTTATTTATATTGCTTAGATACGCTTAGCGTGTTTACTTCAGAGTAAATACGTAGCGGCCTCGTCACGTCCTCTGCCTGTATACCGGGAAGCGGGGCATGACAGAGGAGGAATTGGAGGATGAAACCTTGAATGAAGAAGAACTCGAGGCTGAAGAACCTCAAGCAGATATCCAGGCAAGGACTTTAGGAATGGACACCCCCATCTGTCACGACCTGAAATATTAGCTCGTGACCAGCACTTAAATCACGTGGCGTCTACAGGAGTAACGTAATTCAAGTAAGCTGAAACCCAGAAATCTAAACCTTTTTAAGAAATAAAGAGGTGAAGCTTTGAAATAAAGGTATAATAAATCATGTTTTGTCTTTTGAAAATTTGGGCAGCACCTCCTTAGTAAAAACTAGCCCCGAAAATGGGTACAACACAGAAAATAAATAAAGCATCTCCAAACGGAAGCAAATCACGCCCAACGACGGAAACAACCACCACAAGCATAAATATATATACGACGCCCAACGGTGAAGATCCACACAAGGAAATAAAGTAAAGCAAGACATCAACCCCAAAAGCGAACATAAAACTCATCGCTCAAGTCTCGCAACTACAAGTCTTCTAAGTCTTCAACATATACAATTACTAGTTTCTGATTTGATCGAGTTGACTAGATACAATAGGAACAATAATACAAGAGTGGCACGATTCAACATGTACCACCTACCAAAAGCAAATCATCCGAAAGCAGCTGTGTGCCAGCGATGCCGCTACCGATCCATGCGGTCAACCTACAAGAACTGTGGCACAACGGGGTGAGTTGCCAACTCGTGAGTAGAAAACATCATCAGGTAGAAATCGAAATAAACAACGATTCCTAGGTCAACTATATCATAAAGGTAATACTATGATATCTGGGGTGACCGTATCTGCATATGTGTCAACAACATAATCAATGCCTATCAGCAAGTGGATCTCATCCAACAATATAAATAAATGGTAATCAATGCATGTATGCAGTGGATCACGTCCACGT
Source organism: Agapanthus africanus (assembly GCA_030015575.1). Taxonomy (NCBI): domain Eukaryota; kingdom Viridiplantae; phylum Streptophyta; class Magnoliopsida; order Asparagales; family Amaryllidaceae; genus Agapanthus; species Agapanthus africanus. The sequence goes on along the minus strand of CM057350.1, from coordinate 100,011,865 downwards.
GTCAACCACTGACACAACAACTGCTGCATGTAAATATCATAAAAGCATATGCAGGTAAATATGAGGATATAAATCAACGCGTGTCCCTCGCGACACAATAAAATCATGAAACCTGAGTGTCCAACATCGATACTCTAAACATCATGAAACCCGTGTCCAGTATCGACACGTAAATCCACATGTCTCAGGCGCCGTCACCATGACTGGCCCTGATGTCATGTCCGTACATACCCTGGTCAGTATCCCCACGATAACCGCCGAGTCCAAATATTATCACCGGCAGGTACTAGCCCTGCCAGCCAGGCTCATCATCTATACCACGAAAATCATATCTTGCCCCGGGGAACCATAGCGGGTCCACCATATACCCGCAGACGGTGCCTATCCGCTCCTCGAATCGGGTATATAATGTTAGGTCCACGTTACCTCTCCCGGTACTTTCGGAGTTGCGGAAACGGTAAAACAAAAAATTTTCTAGACTTGGTAACATGGAGCGTAAAAGCCGGATCTTTGCTAAACTACACACTAGCATCCTAACTAGAGGTTTATCTACTCGGTTAGGGGTTATACCTCAACTTGAACTCCTTCTCTTCTTGTTGTTGTTCTTCTTGCTTGCTCTTTGTAGTAGTTTGAATGGCTTCCCCTCCTCGTCTCCTCTTTGTCGAAGATAGATCCACCTGAGGGCTTCATCCTTGGGCTCCTTTCTTGATCTTGAGAGAACTAAGATATCCGGCTTGCTAGACCTTCTACCTTAGAGTGAGTAGAGTGTGCTTTGGGGTGTTATATCTTCAAGGAGATGATTCTCAACACATGAGATTTGCTCTCCTTGAACTAGAGGAGGAAGAAGATGAAGTGAAGAGAGAGAAAACAAATGATAGAATGATATGGTATTTTTACAACCATAACATATAAGTGATTTTCTAATAATAATATTAATTCAAAATGAAAAAGGTGATGGATGGATTGAAGAGACCATTATCATATCACAATAAATGAATTTTGCAAAGATCAAAGAGCATCTAAAAAGGGTAATGATGATGGTCAATGTTTCAAACCTAGTCAACTAGTCAACCATGGTCAACAAGTCAACAAACCCAACCATGACACAATTTCATTTAATTAATATTATTAATTGATAAATCACAAGATCATTCGGGTTTGGAAAAAGACGACTGTCAACTGTGCATACACACACCCGTTCCAAAACCCTAATGAACAAACTCTTCCTCCGCCTCAATCAACTGTGCATACACACCCGCATTCATGTTCCAAGGAACATGAACACAATGAGATAAAACTAACCCCAAAGCATATACTAGGATCCGGCTCAAACCAGAACCCGCTAGTAATGACTGTCCGGACACCAAACGTGCACAAGTGCGCAGATGTGAACGAACCCTGTCGCAAAACCATGCGACCTCTACTCTGTTTTGCCCAAAGGCGAGTAACCCTCTGTGTGGGACTCTAAAGACTCGACACTACGCTGGCAGTGGGGTCAACCACAGACCGCAAGCGGCACTAGCTGTACGTAACGGTCCCCAGGTAGATGCCGATAAGAAGACTGATGAGGTGAACCCATCCGAACTCCTACTGAGCCTGTATGTGATAATCTCCGTACAGTCCGGTCTATTCGTCTAATACATCGCATGGCGGGCCTAGGGGGGCAGTAAACGTCAGTCCCCTAATAGCGGTACAAGTCGTGTCGGAGTGAAGCCTAGAACACCCTGAGATAACACTGGAAACCTACCAGTATATCTCGCTTGCCCTGGCCAAGGACTACTCGTGTAATGGCTCTCCTAGACACAGCGCGATGTCAACCCCCAATACCGGGAGAAACGAATCCTGTCTAACCGTCACTGCCTCCAAGTGCTTCGGGACTGCTCCTAACTACTACCTGTTTGCACGACTCAGTAGAGCCGTGGTAGGGTAGTAGTCAAAGAACAGTGGGAACACACTCGAGGCGAAGTGACAGTGTCAAGTCAGCGGACTAAGCTGTACTCATGTCACCTGGGAACTGATAACTGACGATAGGTATAATACCAACCATCAGTTCCCGACGAGTCTTGTCCAGTGTACTCGTAACCTAACGGGCACCCGCATACTATCTCAAGTACGGCGTACTGACGGCTGTGGGACAGACCGTCTCCCGTGCTGGGATGAGAAGCGTATACGCTAGTCTACTCCGGATTATCGATGCCCTGTCTCGATAATCCAACGACTAGGGACGTGTATAAGGATGTGCTTGTGGATTACCCAGCCCCCACGAGTGTGATCGCCATCACAACACCGGTAATCAAGCAAAGATCCTAAGGGCTCTACTAATGCGTATAGGTGATACAATAAAGAAACACACATGTACACATTAAAGCAGAGACAAACCAAGTAGCATAATACTATATCGAGCAAGATTGTCTATACAACTGTGAATATCCCAAGCTTCCATCAAGTAATATACAAACTAGTATGAAACAGTAATGGCCTCTAGGGCATATACACTAACAATCTCCCACTTGCACTAAGGCCATGTACTGGCGTATCGAAGACCTATCATCTCGATCAGCCGCTCGAACTGAGTCTGGGGTAAGGCCTTCGTGAATGGATCCGCCGTGTTTTCTTTTGTGTCCACTGTCCGCACCTCGATCTCCTGGCGATCAATGATCTCCCTGATCAGGTGATACCGCCTTAAGATGTGCTTGGATTTCTGATGGGACCTTTGTTCCTTCGCTAAAGCTATAGCCCCATTGTTATCGCAATACAAAGGTATTGGGTCAACAATAGACGGAACCACCTGAAGTTCACTAATGAACTTCTTCATCCAGACCGCCTCTTTTGCGGCATCGCTTGCAGCAATGTATTCAGCCTCCATCGTCGAGTCTGCGACAGTATCCTGTTTGGAACTCCTCCAACATACCACCCCTCCGTTGAGGGAAAACACACAACCCGAGACAGACTTGCTGTCATCTTTGTCACTCTGGAAGCTTGAATCGGTAAAGGACTCGACCCTGAGGTCTCCATTATCGTAAACCAGGAACATCTCCTTAGTCCTTCTCAGGTACTTGAGAATGTTCTTCACTGCTGTCCAGTGGTCCTCCCCTGGGTCTGACTGATACCGGCTTACCGTGCTCAGCGCGTAAGCTACATCTGGTCTTGTACATAGTATCGCATACATTATAGATCCTACCGCCGAAGCGTAGGGTATAGTGCTCATGCGAACCCTCTCCTCGTCAGTCTTAGGAGACATCTTCTTGGAGAGGGTAATTCCGTGCAATGCGGGTATGTTACCGCGCTTGGAATCCTCCATACTAAATCTCTTTAGTACGGTCTCTATGTACCTGGACTGCGAAAGTCCTAGTAGTCTCTTGGATCTATCTCTATAGATCTTGATCCCTAGAATGTACAAGGCATCACCCAGGTCCTTCATGGAGAACCGTTGTGACAAAAATAGCTTGACCGATTGTAGCATAGGAATGTCAGTTCCTATCAAAAGAATGTCGTCCACGTACAAGACTAGGAATACGACAGTTCGTCCTACAATCTTCTTATAGACACAGGGTTCATCCTTATTCTTGATGAAATCAAATTCCTTGATTGCCTCATCAAAACAGATGTTCCAGCTCCGCGATGCCTGCTTTAATCCATAAATGGATTTAAGCAACTTGCACACCTTCCTGCTGCTCCCACTGTCTATGAAACCTTCTGGTTGATCCATGTAAACGCACTCTTCCAAACAACCGTTTAGGAAAGCCGTTTTAACATCCATCTGCCAGATCTCATAGTTATGGAAGGCAGCAATGGCAAGTAGGATCCGAATGGATTTGAGCATAGCCACCGAAGAAAAAGTTTCGTCATAGTCCAAACCAGGTCTTTGACAAAAACCTTTTGCAACGAGTCTAGCCTTATAGGTTTCTACCTGCCCATCTACACCAAGTTTCCTTTTGTAGATCCATTTGCATCCAACGGGTTTTACCCCAGGTGGAGCAATATCCAAGGTCCACACTTTATTGGCGTACATGGACGCCATTTCGGATTGCATTGCTTCCTGCCACTTATCAAAGTCCCTACTGATAATGGCCTGCCTGAAACTGGTAGGGTCATCTTCTTCCAAGATGCAATCCTCTCGATCCCCGTCAATGAGAAAACCGTAGTATCTCTCGGGCGGATGAGAAATCCTACCAGATCTGCGGAGTGGCTGAGGTTCGTCTGGGGTTATTGAATCCTGAGGTTCTGTCAAATTTTCAGTTTCGGTTTGTGGTCGCTGAATTTCTTCCAATTCTACCGTGCTCCCACTAATTTCTTTTGCAAGAAATTCTGTTTCTAAGAAAACGGCATGCTGAGCAACAAACACCTTCTGTTCCTCGGTGTGGTAGAATAGATATCCATAACCATTCTTTGGATATCCCACAAACTTACACAAAACTGACCGTGCCTCTAGTTTATCTGGTTTATGCGTTTTAACATAAGCCGGACAACCCCATATCTTAAATCTTTTAAGATATGGCCTTTTTCCATTCCATATCTCGAATGGAGTCTTAGGCACTGATTTAGACGGAACATCATTCAATAGATATGCTGCTGTCAATAGCGCATGTCCCCAAAAAGAAAGAGGCAACTCGGCATTACTCATCATGGAGCGAACCATATCCAGAAGGGTACGATCCCTCCTCTCCGATACACCGTTGTGCTGTGGTGTATAAGGAGGAGTAAGCTGAGAGAGAATACCATTCTCTTTTAAGTAATCTAGGAATTCCGTGCTTAAGTACTCCCCTCCTCTATCAGACCGGAGGATCTTGATACTTTTGCCAGTCTGGTTCTCTACTTCCTTTCTGAATTCCTTGAATTTCTTAAAAGCTTCAGATTTGTGTTTCATCAGATACACATATCCGAACCTAGAGAGATCGTCAGTGAATGTGATGAAGTACGAGAACCCACCCCTTGCATGTATAGACATCGGACCACATACATCACTGTGTATGAGTCCCAAGAGCTCTGCTGCTCTTTCTCCATGTCCGGTGAACGGAGATTTGGTCATCTTCCCTTTGAGACAAGACTGACAAGTTTCATAGGATAAAAACTCGAACGTATTCAAGAGTCCATCTTTATGCAACTTACTCAGTCTTTTCTCTCCGATATGACCAAGTCTACAATGCCACAAGTAGGATTCATTCGTATCTGAATTCTTCCTCTTGCGTGTGTTTTGTATATTGAGAACTGTATTCTGATTTAGAACGTAGATACCATTACACAGTGTACCCTCTGCAACCAGTACCTTATGAAGGTAAATGTTCATGATATTCTTGTCAAGAACAAAGTTATATCCATCTTTATCGAGTAAAGAAACTGATATGATGTTGCAAACCATGGAGGGTACATAGTAGCAATCGTTCAAAATCATAGTCTTGCCATTTGGCAATACTAGGTGATATTCACCGACGGCTGCCGCATTAACTTGTGCTCCGTTCGCTACTCTGAGCGACATATCACCCGGTGCAACTTTCCTACTTTTTCTCAGTCCCTGCAATAAATTACAGATATGAGATTCTGATCCGGTATCAAGTACCTAGGAGGTAGGGCTGACCGTAAAACAGTTCTCAATTACAAGAACACCTGAAGTAGATGCAAAACCATGCTTCTTCTTCAACTGGGTATCCTGGAAATCCATACAATCCCCTTTCCCATTCTCATACTCATGACTGTTGCCACAAGTTAGAGCTGAACCAACGTTCCCCAGCCCCGAATAAGAATTCGGATCGGTCAAGCGATACATTTTATTATCTTGATTAGGGCGTGAAATGGTTGCTACCTGGAGAGAGAGGAAAGAAACACTCAGCGGGCGCTCTTGCAAGATTAGATTGGTTTATTAGTTTATCTAACCAGGATGTCTCTCACTGTTTCCTCAAATTCTTCTAAAAACCCTTTAAAAGAAGAACTAGTCGGGATTTAATTCACGTCACAATACTTTCTTAACCTTTCAGCCAGGCCAGTGTCGGTACTTCGAGGGAGGTTTTCCAACGCTTTCGCGAAGTTCCTTAATTTAAGAACCTCTTTTTCCTGGGGGCGTAACCCCGCTAACACCTTTCTAGACACCTACTAGGTTTATAGCATTGATTGTTAAGTGAAATAATCTCCCGAGAGTAATCCAACTCATCAGCGGGATCGAGATCCAACTATCATTGTGTGATGACCTAGATGGAATCCACTCTAGTCACTACACTCCAGAAGGTATGCTAAATCTGCAAGTTTCAGTTCTTTTGAAACTCCCGATGTGGTTTTTGCCCCTTACGGTTTATGACCTTGACTAGGTCAACAAGCCACAAACCGTTAGTCAAGTTCTACCCTTCATTATCCTGACTGCATTAGACCCACCCATACGTGCCCTTGACTAGGCCAACAAGGCCGTACGACTGTCCTAACCAATCACATTTGCAATCCACAGAAAAATATCATTCAGCTACCGTTCACTACGCCTTGACTAGGTCAACAAACGTAGTACGAATACTAAATAATATTAATCTGAAACGACGGAGGGCTACGGCTGGGTTTTTGGCGAAAAACCCGTTAACGTAATGAACTTGATATCGTTGAAGGAACGTGATTGCCTTTTTGAAAATATAGTGGCGAAAACTTTTTGCTAAAGAGGTCACTCCCTGTGAAGGGATCTCGGCTCTTTCCTCGTCGAGTGAGGTGCTGGGCATTCATAAGACGAATACCTCGATGCAAAGCAAGAATAATCGATTATAGTGAAGTTATTATCCTGACGCAAACTTTTGTCCAAGGGGTCACTCCCGATGAGGGGATCTCGGCCCTTGCCTCGTCGACTGAGGTGCTGGGCATTCATAACCGAATACCGCAATGCAAAACAAAAATGAACGTCCTTGCAATAACAGCTTTTTGAAAAACTTGTTCCAACAACGTCTTTCAGGTTTATTTTCTTGCATTAGTTCTTTTAATGCGTCCCATCATTTAAAACCTACCATTGCAGAAAACAACCAAACTATGACGTACGCTTATGCCATTCGCATTCGCCACGGGGCCCAGTCATCACCCGTTAGGTTACTTAACTAACGACAGAGCGGGGGCTGGGCTAGCGCGGCTGTAAAATATAAGCAACGTCTAAATAGTTATTATATATAGATATACAGCAATGATAGCCAATCCAGATCACAGATGAACACTTTGGATATACTAGGAACCCGCGATTCGTTCGAGCCTGCAACGAAAAACGGATTACACGGTTGCGATGAATAGCCAAAACCCCACCCAAGACCCCTACGGGTGCGGCAAACTACCCGCCAAGTACCCGAAGCGAAGCAACCTCCCTCAACGCCGTGAGTAGGCCACTCAGCACTTCGAGATACCCGGTAGTTTGTGCACCCCCTCCATGGGTCTATCCTAGGAGCAAAAACAGTAAAAAGAATTATACAATGACGGCTACAACCCCGACCCGGTTGTGCGGCCATACAAATAATATTACATCAATTTACAAATTTATTACATGAATGAAAGAAAAAAGAAACACTCATCTAACATCCACCCCGGCTATTCATCCGCAACAATCCAACGAGTTCATATACACAAACCATCAACAACACAGATCACAGATATGTATAACCCCCACTAATCGACGTATAGCGGTTAGTAGACGTTCAATACACATATAACATTACAGATATAACCATTAGCCAAAGTCTACAGAACATCGACCAAAAATACGGATTTTTGAGCCCCAAAAACAAATTTTGCTTTCTGGAAAATCTGGGCAGAAATATCATATTGTAAAAATCCCAAATACCCATCAAAGAAAACTGCAAGAAGCAGATCCCCCAACTGAGCCAAACTGGCCGCGGAACCGCGGCGCTTTGGTTGAGTTGGGGGGTCAAATTTTTGCAGTTTTCTAACAAAAGCCTGAGCCGATTTTTAGTGTATAATTTATTAATTTTTGAACAGAAAAAAAATCGGCAGAAACTTGAAATATCCGGGGTGTTTTGCGGTTTTTCGTCCGGTCGAAATTCTAAACACTTTGCTAACATGCTAGGGTGTGTTTAGTTAGTCTCTGATACCACTGTTAGGTCCACGTTACCTCTCCCAGTACTTTCGGGGTTGCGGAAACGGTAAAACAAAAAATTTTCTGGACTTGGTAACATGGACCGTAAAAGCTGGATCTTTACTAAACTACACACTAGCATCCTAACTAGAGGTTTATCTACTCGGTTAGGGGTTATACCTCAACTTGAACTCCTTCTCTTCTTGTTGTTGTTCTTCTTGCTTGCTCTTTGTAGTAGTTTGAATGGCTTCCCCTCCTCGTCTCCTCTTTGTCGAAGATAGATCCACCTGAGGGCTTCATCCTTGGGCTCCTTTCTCGATCTTGAGAGAACTAAGATATCCGGCTTGCTAGACCTTCTACCTTAGAGTAAGTAGAGTGTGCTTTGGGGTGTTATATCTTCAAGGAGATGATTCTCAACACATGAGATTTGCTCTCCTTGAACTAGAGGAGGAAGAAGATGAAGTGAAGAGAGAGAAAACAAATGATAGAATGATATGGTATTTTTACAACCATAACATATAAGTGATTTTCTAATAATAATATTAATTCAAAATGAAAAAGGTGATGGATGGATTGAAGAGACCATTATCATATCACAATAAATGAATTTTGCAAAGATCAAAGAGCATCTAAAAAGGGTAATGATGATGGTCAATGTTTCGAACCTAGTCAACTAGTCAACCATGGTCAACAAGTCAACAAACCCAACCATGACACAATTTTATTTAATTAATATTATTAATTGATAAATCACAAGATCATTCGGGTTTGGAAAAAGACGACTGTCAACTGTGCATACACACACCCGTTCCAAAACCCTAATGAACAAACTCTTCCTCCGCCTCAATCAACTGTGCATACACACCCGCATTCATGTTCCGAGGAACATGAACACAATGAGATAAAACTAACCCCAAAGCATATACTAGGATCCGGCTCAAACCAGAGCCCGCTAGTAATGACTGTCCGGACACCAAATGTGCACAAGTGCGCAGATGTGAACGAACCCTGTCGCAAAACCATGCGACCTCTACTCTGTTTTGCCCAAAGGCGAGTAACCCTCTGTGTGGGACTCTAAAGACTCGACACTACGCTGGCAGTGGGGTCAACCACAGACCGCAAGCGGCACTAGCTGTACGTAACGGTCCCCAGGTAGATGCCGATAAGAAGACTGATGAGGTGAACCAATCCGAACTCCTACTGAGCCTGTATGTGACAATCTCCGTACAGTCCGGTCTGTTCGTCTGATACATCGCATGGCGGGCCTAGGGGGGCGGTAAACGTCAGTCCCCTAATAGCGGTACAAGTCGTGTCGGAGTGAAGCCCAGAACACCCTGAGATAACACTGGAAACCTACCAGTATATCTCGCTTGCCCTGGCCAGGGACTACTCGTGTAATGGCTCTCCTAGACACAGCGCGATGTCAACCCCCAATACCGGGAGAGACGAATCCTGTCTAACTGTCACTGCCTCCAAGTGCTTCGGGACTGCTCCCAACTACTACCTGTTTGCACGACTCAGTAGAGCCGTGGTAGGGTAGTAGTCAAAGAACAGTGGGAACACACTCGAGGCGAAGTGACAGTGTCAAGTCAGTGGACTAAGCTGTACTCATGTCACCTGGGAACTGATAACTGACGATAGGTATAATACCAACCATCAGTTCCCGACGAGTCCTGTCCAGTGTACTCGTAACCTAACGAGCACCCGCATACTATCTCAAGTACGGCGTACTGACGGCTGTGGGACAGACCATCTCCCGTGCTGGGATGAGAAGCGTATACGCTAGTCTACTCCGGATTATCGATGCCCTGTCTCGATAATCCAACGACTAGGGACGTGTATAAGGATGTGCTTGTGGATTACCCAGCCCCCACGAGTGTGATCGCCATCACAATGCCGGTAATCAAGCAAAGATCCTAAGGGCTCTACTAATGCGTATAGGTGATACAATAAAGAAACACACATGTACACATTAAAGCAGAGACAAACCAAGTAGCATACTACTATATCGAGCAAGATTGTCTATACAACTGTGAATATCCCAAGCTTCCATCAAGTAATATACAAACTAGTATGATACAGTAATGGCCTCTAGGGCATATACACTAACATATAACACAAGTCTCAGAACCGAGAAAACTCATGGTAGACACACTGAAATATCATATCAAGAGAAACCAGATTTTCAAACAACACATAAATTCTTGAAATACCCCCATGGTTCTCAAATCCATAAATCATATGAAATCCATATCTCAATGCGTAAATCCATGAAAACTGATATTTGCAATATAAAATAGCAATATGAGTATATTAAGAGAAAACCGCTCTTTCAAATGAATCCATTTCTAAAATATATCATGTGGTTCCCAATTATCCAAAATCCAATGCAACATCATATAAAGTGAACATGTAGCTATAGCAGGGTAAATGTGTAAGCATGTAAGTATGCAACATATAACAGAATGTAAGCATATCCGTATATCTCATGCAACGTGGAACAGTGATATGAACATAGCAAGTATATCATGCAACATAGCATAGTGATGTGAGTATAGCAAGTATATCATGGCATGATATAGAAATTCTATTGTGTAGTGACATAGCAATTACCGATGATGAAGTGTGTGAGCCGGCAATCTGTGTAAGTGTAACATACACATCATCGATAATGGTGTAAGTGTACTAGTACAGGTATATGAAATGCAATGAGAATAATATGAATGCAGCATAATGCACATCGTGAACTAAATGCTATAAGGTATACGTATCTAACATGACCGAGTCGGTGAATCTATCAATCGGTATCCATTCTCACAACATCACGTACGGTACAATCTATCGTACGACATCCTTTAATCAAGGGTATAGATCAAACAACAGGTAAAACTCATCGCGTACGGTAATCCATCGTACGGCGGCATTAAACAATTAGGGATTCTATCAACCTATACAACAACGGGGGTACGGATCTAAGTCTTGTACGGCATATCACTCATTATGCACATCATTATCCATATATATATATACCTATCTCTCAAGTCACATCCGGGTCAATCTCGTGTCAGGGGACCGGCAAGGTATCAACTATTTCTTATCGACTCGTATCCATATAACGACATATCAACTAAGTTATCATATCTCATCGTATACTCTTTTCATCGTATCAATCTCTCACATCAAGTCATTTTACATAAGCATTCTATCATATGAATCTCATAACACGCTACTCTAAATCTCATACCTAAACCTGTGCAACTACATATTTATATATTGTGATTCACATTCACCTTTCATATACTTATATATATATATATATATATATATATATATATATATATATATATCAATTTGAAATATCAATTCTATCATATCATATCCAAGGGTTATGTCCCTATAGCTTTCATCTCATATCTCGATATATACTCAAGCATTAATATCACCACTAACTATTTTTTTAACCACATCTATAGTTTTCAAATGTAGGTCCCTCCTACATTATTTTATGTATATATCGGTTTCCATTCATAAATTTGCAGGGGTGCTATACGCCATCCACCCGACTTCCCCCGTAGATATAAATCTACTCACCTGGTAAATTCCTCGCTTAGCCGAAGTCGATGCGCTTCGTCGTCTCGGAATCCACGCGAATGTACCTACAATCAATATGAAATCGCAAAGCTATTAACATCAAGTACCGAAATCCAAAAAAGGCACACGGTACGCTCATAAGTTAGAACCTATAGCCTACGCATGCAAGACAATTAAACAACCATTGTCGTTGACGTACAAACATCAAACGACCAAAATACAATATCAAATCTCAAACCAAGAATCTCAATACCGGAAAATACAGCCAAAATCCTAACTAGGGTCGCTATTCGTGAAAACCACCAAGCCTAAAACCCCAATCGTACCAATAACCCTATATTAGTAAACTTTAAAGTGGTTTAAGAAATTATACCAATCGATCCGTGTCCTTAGCATGTTATGGCTGCCTCGACGAAATTCGCTCTCCAGTCACGCTCTTCAAAGAGGACGCACATCGAGGATTTTTTATACGGACTCCCGCCTCAAAACCGAGACAACTCGGACATCCCGTTTGCTAGCCTAGATGCCCAAGAAGAAGTAGAAAGAGTGTAGGATATTTTGTCTCAAGGCATCCAAGTATTTGGGTGGAGATAAATGAAGTTGCCAAAATGAGATCACGTGAAAAATGTGAGCCTTTTTAAAAAAAAAATAAAAAATTGTGCTTGTCAAAATGGGGGCCGGCCACAATATAGCTCACTGGGAAAATCAAAGTGGTGAGGGTAGTGTAATAAATAAATGTGGTCAGTGTAAGGAAGCTTAGAGGTGAATGTAAGTAAATTGCAACACAAATATCTAAACCTTAATATCTTAACTTTGACAAAAGCAATTAAAGCAAGAATAATATCCTACCCACTCCACTCCATGCCCACCATTCTCACAGCCCCCCCTGGAAAATGGGCAGCCCCCAAAAAATAGCCTATAAAAAAAATTGCTAGCAAAGGGAATGGCCCAAAAATATTAAGCAAACCAAAATTTCCATGCAAACAAGCCCACGAAATTTGGCCCATGCTCAAAAATTGGCCACGAATTTGGCAGCCTCAAATATTCCCATGCAAACTAAAATTTCCATCCAGCTAAATATTCACAATTCCACACTAAAATATTAAACCAAAAATTAAATCGGAAGAAAAGATAATGGCAACTTCAAAAGTAATCTTGTAACGGATCACAAGAAAACCCCAAATTCGCAAATCGGTAGTTTTCACGATATATATTATTTTAATATTAATTTCCAAAAATAATATTTTATATTTTCTGAAATGTTACACCATCTTAACGCGAGAATGTATCGCAACTTGTTGAACTTCCACAATCGCGACTGACGCGTCTTATTTTCTTTTCTTAGGGCCAAATAAAAACGATGTATAGTTTAGGGCCACGTTTATCTCTCAATTGTACTCTGTCAAGATTTTCTGAATAATAAAGTTCTGGTTCAATCAAATTTTTTCTAGAGTATTGTACCTTTAAAGCCCGCTTGATATATTAATTGACCCTTCTTACAACATTTCTTTCCCTTATTACAAGTAATTACTTTATCTCATCCTTAAACCTTGTAATCACCTGACCCCCAATTTAGCTGACTTGGAAGGAAGTGCCTTATGTATGGACAGAGGAATGTACTCAGGCTTTTGAGATACTAAAACAAAAGTTGACCGCGGCCCCTATTCTTACAGTGCCAGATAATTCAAGTGGTTTGGTGATACACAGCGATGCCTCAGGGAAAGGTTTAAGCTGTGTTCTGATGCAGCACAGTCGGGTAGTTGCTTATGCTTTACGGCAGCTGAAGAATCACGAGAAGAACTACCCAACACACGACTTGGAGTTAGCCGCAGTGGTTTTCGCATTGAAGATCTGGAGACATTACTTACTGGGCAAAAAGGTGGAAGTGTACACGGATCATAAGAGTCTGAAATACGTGTTCTCTTAGAAGGAATTGAATATGAGACAACGTCGATGGCTAGAACTAATGGTGGACTACGACTTGGACTTACAGTACCATCCGGGGATGGTAAATGTCATACCCGACGCTCTTAGTCGCAAGCCAGCGGTCATGATGTTGACCAATCAGAGGAGCATCATTGAGGATTTTTAGATGCTCGAACTAGAAGTTGTTACACCGAGTGCAATCAGGCAGTTTTGGCAGTTACAGGTGCAGTCTTCTCTTGTAGATCGCATTAAGGCTGCGCAAGCTGATGATCCTCGATTGCAGAAGTTCAGAGAGTAGGTGGAAGTCGGACTGAGGACAGACTTACTCATACATCAAGACGGATCTTTGAGATTCGGTAGCAGACTCTGCATTCCCAAGGAGGATGTTCGAGAAGAAATACCAGCTGAGGCTCATAGTTCAGCTTATTCTGTACATCCGGGAGGCACGGAAATGTATCGAGATCTGAGGCAGCACTATTGGTGGAATGGGATGAAGCGAGAGATTGCACGGTTTATATCCAAGTGCTTAGTATGCCGGCAAGTAAGGGCTGAACACCAGAGAACAGCTGGACTGTTGCAACCGCTTCCGATACTCGAATGGAAATGGGAGAACATCACTATAGATTTTGTGACTGCTTTACCACAGAGTCCATGAGGCAACAACGCCGTTTAGGTTATCGTTGACCGTCTTAAGAAAGCAGCACACTTTATACCCTTCCGGGTGGGACAGTCGACAAAGTTGCTGGTGAAGAAATACATGCAAGAAGTAGTGTGATTTCATGGAGTTCCGGTAAGTATAGTATCAGATTAGAACACCGGATTCGTTTCGCACTTTTGGAAGAGCTTATAGGAGAGTCTGGGTACACGTCTCAAGTTCAGCACGGCTTACCATCCACTGACGGATGGACAGTCCGAGCATACTATTGAGACGCTCGAGGACATGTTAAGGGCTTGCATGCTAGACTTCCAGGGTTCTTGGGAGGATCACCTTCATCTGGTAGAGTTTTCTTATAACAACAGTTTCCAAGCTAGCATCCAGATGGCTCCATTCGAAGCACTTTACGGGCAGAAATGTTGATTCCCTATTTGTTGGGATGGCATGGGTGAGCGAAGATTACTGGGCCCCGAACTTATTGTTCAGACAGTAGATAAGGTCCAGATGATCAGACAACGCATTAAGACGGCTCAGGACCGACAGAAGAGTTGGGCGGATGCCAGCAGGAGAGCACTAGAATTCGAGGTCGGAGATCATGTGTTTCTGAAGATCTCACCTACCCGCGGTGTTATCAGGTTTGGAAGTCGCGGGAAACTCAGACCCCGATTCATCGATCCATTCGAGGTATTGGAGCGAGTCGGAGAAGTGGCTTACCGTCTTGCCTTACCCCCATCATTGGCGGGCATGCACGACACATTTCATGTGTCATAGTTGCGGTGCTACGTTCGAGGGGACAGTCACGTTCTCGATTATTCAGAATTGACTTTGGGTACCGATTTAACTCATGTTGAGCAGCCTACTACTATACTCGACCGTGGAGAGAAGATGCTGAAGAATAAAGTCATCCCGTTAGTCCGAGTGTCTTGGGGCAGTCGTTCAACTGGGGAATGTACCTGGGAACGTGAGGAGGATATCCATTTGCGGTTCCCATATCTCTTCGAGTAGCCATTGTATCGCCGCTTTCTTTTTCGTTCTTTTAATTTCGAGGACGAAATTTTTGCAAGGTGGTATGATATAATACCCGGTCCTTATCTACAGCAATACCTGTATTCAAATAAAATATTTTACCCATTTTAAGTTTTGTATTATATTCTAATTATTTTGTTTCCTATGAATCTAACCCTGAGCCCAAGTCCATATTTAAATCCCACTCTTTCCTTCTAAATTTTCTTGAGCCCAAGCCCAACAACCTTAATCCTTACCTTAACCAATAGATCACCTTCTCTTTTTCTTTCAAATTCAAAAAAATATATATTCTCATTTAAACTCAAATCCTACACAATTTAATTTCATTAAAACCTTATAATTATTTTTCCCATTTACCTCTCTCTCTCTCTTCTTTATATTTTTCTTTACTAATTAAACCCCCCATGTTAACTCTCTCTTTATCACCTCCCGTTCACTCTCTCTCTCTCTCTCTCTCTCTCACCTCACGTTCACTCTCCTTCTCTCCTCTCATTATACACATAAAAAATTCTTCCTTGGATCCCAACACCTCCCTTCATCCCAATTCTCACCTCCCTCCTCGTTCTCAAATTCTTCTTCCCGCCTTCGTCCCTCCTCCGCGATACCCGAACCCACACATCGCCTGCCTGCGCCTCGCCACCGCACAACGTCGCCTCGTCATCTCCTTGACCTCACCTCACCTATCATCATCACCCTTATCCCCAACGACCCAACCCCGAGCAACCCCACTACCTTCAAACCCACAGTCCCGACCTCACCTCTGCCCTCACCGTCGATCACTTTGCCGGAGCTTCGACCCCGTTGCCTTCGCGCCTCTCTCCACCAACTCATCGAGCATTTCTCCTTCTCCTTTCTTCACGAACCCAACTTAAGCCCACTACCTCCTCACCAAAACCTATTTCTTAAGCCCACTGAGCTCCGGCCGACCCCATCACACCGGCCACCTCCTCTGCAATCGCAACCACCCAGTCCCCATACCGAAGGCCACCTCAGCCACCACCGGCCGCCTCTCCCAGCAACCCACATCCATCGACTTCCTCCTCCTGCTACACCTCCGCAACTCTTACGACCTAAACGCTTAGCACCTAGCCCCGACCCCAGCTCCTCCTTTAACCTTCAACACCAACGTCTCCCCCGAGCTTGCCTTGCTCCAGAGCCTCATCCCCCACTGCCGATCCGCTGCAACTCCGACCATGACCAGCGTCGCCGACGAACTATGGGCTACCAAGCCCCATTGCCATCGCCAAGCCCATCATCGCCATTATCGCCTTCGTGATCGTCGGTCGTCGTAGGCAAGTGAATTCCACTTTCTTTTACATGCTACATAGATATATTGGTTAAGTAGTTCTATTATGATTATAGACTTGAAATCGAATACCGTAATCGAACCATTGGCTACTACGAGCACACGTCGTTGCTTTTGGTGATTTAATCCATCTAGTGGCTTTTACCCCGTATTTAGAAACGCTCAAAATTCTTATAGTTCAAATCTCCCGCGCGCCATATAAGAAACCGACTTTTCAATAATGACCGTTGACTTAAGCTAGTTTTCAAACATATTCTAGACGAAAACCCTTTTTTAAAATAGAGAAGTATGGGTTAATGAACCCAGGTATGGTTACTGAATATCCTATAAGATTTTGGTTGCAAAACAATATCGTTTGCTCATGTAAAATGGTATCCCGATTTCCGTCGTAAAATCTGAAATTTTCATACATGCTAACCCGTAAAATTTATAATAAATTATGTATAGATCGGATTGTAGTGTTTCAGGACTCATATCGAAGCTGACGGAATAACCTACAGTAATATATTTTTTTCACTAAATATTAATGAGTCATGATAAAGAAATCAAGGAGAATTGC
Organism: Agapanthus africanus; assembly: GCA_030015575.1. Lineage (NCBI taxonomy): Eukaryota > Viridiplantae > Streptophyta > Magnoliopsida > Asparagales > Amaryllidaceae > Agapanthus > Agapanthus africanus. Next base: position 99,994,761 of record CM057350.1, on the reverse strand, counting down.
GGCTCTGTACTGCAGTCTAGAGCAGCACTGCTTGTCGATACTCGATTTGAAATGCTTTCACATTTCTGTGTGAAAACGGTATTATGCGGAACCCTATACCGTAGCGAATATAAATCTGTTAGTTAACTATTGAAAGTGATTTCATTCTTTTTCACCATCGTTTATTATTTAAATCACATTTTAAACCATCAGTACATACGGCAGTCCCAAGCAGGGACAGAACGTATACCCTGATATTATATAATGCATAACTCCCAGTACACTATAGATATTATCGGGTGTGTTGGAAACGTAACTGATAAACCTAAATATTATCCTACTTTAGCGTCGCATAATTTTGATCTCAACAGGGTGAAAACTGTGTTACGAAATTGACTTTCAGTTCAGGAACTGAATTTTCAGCAGAGAACACTTAAAATGAAATGACTGTAATTTGCGAATCCGAAACCCGATTGACTTGAAACCAATTTCTTTGAACTGCTGGATGAGTTTACTTATTACCGCTTTTGTATCATTTTACTTAATTCTAAACGTATGATTTACTGCGATTTTTATAAATTCATAAGACACATAATAACTTGCATTGCACATGATTTGTTTAGCGGCATAAATGCACATATTATACCCGACTGTAATACCTCTAGCGATAATGCGCGTCATTATTAAGTTTCAGTGTACAATGCATTGTTGAGCGTGAATGGTATCGGTTTAGGAGTGTCAAGTACGCCAGTAAAAAGTGAATGATTCGTGATAGTGACAATACAGTGAATAGTGAATATAGCAGTGTTATTGATGCATACTTGTACACAACTACCCATACTCATAGATAGTGAAACCTGGGGAAAAGGGGGAAATCGAAGTGGAAAGGAAATTGTATTTAGCGAGGTCAGTGATTTAGAGGATGATCATTCGAACAACGACTCTTATATATTAGGTTTGGACCTAGCGGTCTGGCTGACAGGGTTATGTCCCGGGCGACAGTAGGCCATAGTCTTGGGTACGTACGAGACCCTCGTTAAACATGATCATTCCTTTCTGCAAATCGATTTCAATGTGACTTAGAGACCGATAGAGACACAGATCATACATTGCATTGTTTATTGATGTATCGATTTCCTGCATTTATTATCTCCACCGTTATTACTTTAAAATTTTCTTGCACCATTAATACTATTATAATATTGCTATTGCGTCGCCCTGACGACCTGAGTATGAATGCTCAGTTATAGAAGTGGATCCGTCTGATCTCGAGAAGACTATGAAGATTCTGACCAGTGAACCAGTTGTATCATTCCCTTGATATCCCTGGTTAGTTGCCCTCTTATTTACTTCCATTGCATTTAGTTTTCTTTATATTCGATAGTTTCGGTGACTGCATTTTCTTTATCCGTGCTGAGTTTTACTGATTACCATATAATGCTAGAAGCCAAAATGTGACTACAGCAGGATTTTTCCAAGATCGTAGGAGCATGGCTGGCTTTGTCACCCTCGTATTCCGTATTTTAGGAAGCGAGGCGTGACAGAGGTGGTTACCGATTCTAGCTTCCCAGGTAACATAGAAGACAGAGCGTCTGTTGTGAGTTATAAATTTACCCTCTTTTGAGGAGCAGTATATTGGAAAGAGTTCCAAGCAGAATACTGAGGTGGCCGTGGCGCTAGATACTGATTGTGAATCAGCAAAGGATACTATCTAAGAATTCGCTGGATATAATTGTTCATCTATGAACATGATCCCATCATCAGTCTAGGCAAATACTAAGGCAGGTATCGCTTAGTTCGAGAGATATTTGATCTCCGCGAAGTTGACATTCAGGGAGAAATAGAGAGAAGCGTTGTGTCGGGTCCACTCATTGAGGCTGATTCTCGAACACAGTTTGTGAAACTGTTGGTACAGAAGTTGGGTATGCGATACCGCAATAATTAGCCGTAAGTGCAAGTGGGAGATTGTTGGATATAGATGCCCTCAAGACAATTATTGTAATTGCAAGATGGTAATTACGTAATTAAAGGAGGAATTATATGGAGAACGGTCTTACTCGAGATGATAGTATGGTATCTGATTTGTCTTTATCTTTCATGTAATGCATTTTATTCACTATCACATATCATTTAGACATGAGATAAATCCCTTAGGATTTTGCTTGACTACCAGGATGATGATGGAGATCATAATAATAGGGCCTGGGTAGTCGATAAGAACATCCTTAAATGTCCCTAGTCGTAGGAGTATCGAGACCGGGCATTAGTACTCCAGTTTCGACTAGTGTGTACGTTTCCTGACCCGGTTGGAGGGCGATAGCTGATTCTGCAGCTATTGGTGTTTGACACCGAGGATTGTATACAGGTGCTCATTGGATAAGTTACACTAGACGGACTCACCGAGAACTCCTAGTTGGTAATATACTAATGTCAGATAGCAGTTCTCTTGTGATATGAGTACAGGGTGGTCCCTAGGATCTGAGATCGTCATAGTGTCCCATGTGTGTTCCCACTATACTTAGACTTCTACCCTACAACGGCTCAAAGGAATCATGCAAACAAGTTTTTGTTGGTTATAGTTCCGAAGCACGTGGAGGCAGTGAGCGGTCGAGAGGATTCGTCTCTCTCAGTATAGAGAGTTGATGTCGCGCTATGCAGGACATAACTACAACCACAATTCGGTAGCCACCGCAGTGGAGAAAAACTGACAAGTGTTATTAGTTGTATCTCCGGTTGGTTATGAGTCCTCTGTCACACGGCTTATCGAGTTATTGGGGTCTGACAGATTCAAAACCCTAGACCCGATATGCGATACACTTAGACAAAAAGACTGGATTTTACGACGATTGTCACTAATAGACTTTGCAGGGTTCAGACGAGCTTGCTCGTTGACCTTCTTTCGATCAATACCTGGATAGCCGTTACGTGTAGTTAGTACCGCTGACGTGCTTGTGGGCTATGGATATGATCCTAACCCACTGCCAGCGTATTGTCGAGTCTTTAGAGTCATACAGAGGTTTTCCAGCACGGTTGAAACGATATAGGGCACATATGAAGATACATGCAAGAATTCGTTTAAACACGTGTATGTGACACGCGTATTTTAATCGGGTGTTTAATGATACTAGCCGATATATATATGATATAACCGGATTATTAAATCAAGTGTTGATTTAATAATTAAATGTATATTTATATATTGATATATACATACATTAACTAATATCATATTCACTTTATTTCTTCACTTTTATAATATTTATATTTGATATAAATATTATTTATACACTTTGTCATGTGTGTTTTCGCATACAAGTTGTATGTATAAGAATCATATAGGATTGATGATGAGAACAAAAATATTTATTTATTTATTTGAATAAAAGATAAATGAGTCATTCATTGGTTTTGTGTAAAATGCTATGACTCATTCTTGTTTTATTGTGAAGAATAAGTAAGCATATCTAGAGTTCTCATGGTTGAATCCTAAGTCATTCAATACCTGTATCCTCTCTCTTGAGTTTTCATAAGTGAGGAAAGAAAAAAAAAGAGAAGAAAATTAGTGAGCAATATTTTCTACATCATTTACTAATCATTCTTAGCAAGTTTGATTAGTGAGTTGCTTCAATTTAATATGATCATGTGAGGTTATAGCTTGTGATGAAGGGATCTCAAGATGGACCGTTTTCGGCAAGGAGATCACCAAGCGAGCTTTGTTCCGAACTTCATGGAGGTTAGCCGGAGTCCAAGCAGAGGTGGCTAACGCGCTACTAAGGTTGTAGTCTCTAACTTGCTCTCTTTTTTTTTGATAACTACTAGAATTTGAATGATTTTTTGCTTGGGAACGCTGTTATGTTCTTGATTATTTTGTTGATCATTCCGCCACTGTCCACTATCGTAGCGACCCTAGCACCCTTCCCAACACAAACAAGCAAACTACTCACAAACAATCGTTATCATCACATATAAACTAAAAAAAGCAAAAAAAAGATCGTCATGAAAGCTCAAGGTATTTAAGTGCAAAGAAAGAGAAAGAGGGAACAACTCCAGTTGATCTTCGGTTGTCTTTTATTCAATCTTGATCTTCAAATTTATTACAATATGTACAATTTAGGCTTCTACAGCAGACCACATATGCAGCATATACGGTCATACCCATTTTGAAAGAATTAAATAATATATAATACTAAACCAATAAAACAAAAACAAAATCAATAATACAAATAAATGCCCAAACTAATTTGTTGTATCGTTGTTGTTGCTGTTCTACTACAACTTTTTGGGGTGGAAGGATGGAAAGTTAAGAAAAACTAAAATACGCATTCAATGCATAATAATGGAAATCCATTATGTGTACATATGTTGTTGGTCTAAGTATCATGTTTCGAATGTTCATATTTCGAATGTTTCACATTTCCCATTGTTGAATATTTTGATGATAGCTAACAAATACACATGTTGCTAAACTCCGTTTTGAGTTCATGAGTGCAGGTGAAAAGATTTATAAGTGTTCAAAAGTTGGAAATCGCACACAGTGAAAGAAATTAAAGTATCAATGTATGGAAAATCGAAGAAATCGTGTCTATAATCTTCCAGAGTTGGTGAAGACCTTATTGTAGACATACTGGATGTTAATAAAGTTTTAAATGAAGATTTGAGAAGTGCTAAAGAGTTTAGAAGTTGAGATAGAGGTGTTGAGGCGTATTTGAGGCCAGGAACAACTAAGGCCCATATAATTGAAACCCTAATCTCTAAGGCCCATATAGCTGAAACTATAACCTATATATAGGGTTGGAGAGCTGCTGTAGAGTGTTTTTTGTCACCCTATTGAGATAGGAATATGTGTTGCTTGTCAGGCGTAATACAGATTCTCCCTGTCTGGGGTAGGCAGGGGTTTATTGATTTTGGAGATCTGAATTTCCGGCAGCCATGGACTAAGCTGTCGTTAATTACCTCTTGGTTTTGGAGCGAGAGAAGCTCCGATTGATGGGTAAAACTGGTCATGCGAACTCAATGTGCAGTGTGTGTGTTGTGTTTTGAAGGGGTCTTAGACATATCTGGGACCTCGCAGAATTTAAGGGAGTCGCGCAGAGTCTAACGGGGATGTGTTTTGAGTGTGCAGCGTGTGGGAAAAAAAGGATGAGGAGCATCCTAAGGACGCGAAAGATGGCACGTCGCCGTTGGTGCAGCGGGTCGCGTGGGCATAGCGTGGCCGCCAGGCTCCAACGGGTCATGTGAGCAACACGTGCCCGCTGGGCACCAGCGGGTCATGTGAGCAACACATGCCCGCTGGATGCCTGCAGAGCACCAGCGAAAGATAGGCTAAGCCCTTAGGATTGAAGTTGAACTCCTGAACAGAAATTGGATGTGGATTTCGATTTGGAGTTAAACTCCCAAAAGACTTGGATTTGGAGTTAAACTCATAGAAGGTTTGGATTTGGAATTAAACTCCTTTGAGGATTTGGATCTTAGAGTGGAACTTCTCAAAGATTGATTTAGAGTTAAACTCCTAAGAATTTAGATCTTGGATGGTGAAAAGAGGTCCCTTTTCTTCTTCTTCAAGTCTTGGACTTCCTTAAAATGGGTTCTTTTGAGATGGGTTTTCTTTTTCCTCCTCCTTTTTTTGGATCTTAGAGAAGAGGGGTAATGTGACTTAAAAATCTTCTCTTTTAAAGATTTGATAGGAGATTTGAACTCCTCTTCAAGGGTTTTATAGTGCAAATCTATTTCTTTTTGGGAAAAGAAGAGTTAAACTCTTGATTTAATTCAAAACAGAGAAGAATGATTATAACCTTGAGGAAGGAGGAGACACAGAACCCTAGGAATTATGAGAGAATGAAAGTTGTTATTGATTTTCTCATTATGTTTGCCTTTATAGGCTACACACTTTACATAAAGCCTCTTGGGCTTTTCCATATGGCACTTATACCTCCCCATGTCTCATTTGCTTATTTCTTTTTGCACATAAACCATGGGGTTTACAAAATTTTGGCATTTTGCCTATTTTTCATATATTTATTTCTAAAAATTGCTTTTAAACTAATTTATTGCCTCCTTTTTGTCATGGAGCCGGCCCCTTCCATGCTTGGTCTTGAGTTGGGCTTGAGCCCGCTTATTTGGGCTTGGGCCCACTTGACTTGGGGCTGATTTAGACTTTGACTTGGTCAACCGGAGTGTAAGTTTTGTTCCCAACAACTACAAAAAATTCTATCTTTGCAGATATTAAAGAGAGAAGAAAAAACTTCTATTTATTTATCAAAGATCCAGATTTAAGGGAGATTTTTCATCCAAAGCACAAGGCTACTTTAGTGAAATTGTTCTAACTTATTTATTAGGGTTTTATCTTTTGTTAGAACAATTGTATTAGGATTTAGGATATTTCTATATTTAGATTTCTAGATCTAGTTAATTTGAATTATCTCACCTTGTTATTAGAGGTAATCCTTGATTTAAAACAGATATTTTTATTTTTCTTTGATATTGACATGTCCGGTTTGTTCACCGTCCGAAAGTGTGAACAGTTTTTTTCTTTGACTGAGGAAATATGTTAGAAATCCTCGAGAGGCGAGACGTAGGCATAGGGGTCGAACTCATGAATAATTCTCTGTGACTGTGATATTTTCTGCGTTTGCTATTTTTCTGCTTGTTTATATTCCGCATTGGCTATTAATTAGTTTAATTGAATAGGTAGAAATCGAATAATTTTTAATTGGAACCATCACCCTATTCACCCCCCCTTAGGGTAATCTAAGTAGGTATCTAGGTTTTTCATTTGGTATCAGAGCAAGTTACTACAATTAGTTTAACATCTAGTAGTAATTTGATCCGTAATTAGATAGTAATGGCTTAAGTTCCTTATAACTATGGTAATAAGATTAGGAGAGAAGGTCAGTTCTTACACCGTCCACCTAATTTTGATGGGACTGACTACAGTTACTGGAAGAATAGAATGAGGATCCATCTTAGCTTAGAAGATGGAATGTGGGAAATTGTAAACACGGGATACACTTTAGTTACCAACAGTCTAAACCCGGACCAAATTAAGGAAAATAAAAGGTTAACTAAACTTGATGCTAAAGCAATGGGAGTACTTTATAATGGGTTAGAAAAGAGCGAGTACAATAGGATAGCTGCATGTAAGACCGCAAATCAAATTTGGAAAAGTCTTGAGGTGATTCATAAGGGTACATCTTAAATCAAGAAAACTAAGATACACATGCTTGTTCAGCAATATCAAATGTTTAAAATACTTCCTAGTGAATCTATTAACGACATATTTACTCGCTTTTCAGGTATTATTAACCCGCTGTAGGCTTTAGATCACGAGATCCTGGAAGAAAACCTTGTCGTAAAAATTCTATACTCTTTGTCTATAGATTGACTTCAAAAGCGAACTACAATAGAATAGTCACAAGATCTAGCTATGATCAGTTTTGAAGAACTTATGGGCAAACTGATGGCCTATGAAATGCAGCTCACCACACTCAAAGGAGAAGAAGCCAAGCAAAAGAAGGCCGAAAAAGCTGAGGAAATTGATAAGAACGTGACCTTCAAAGTATCAATGAAAAGGGTTGAAGACGGTGATGATGATCTTGATAAAGATGATGAGATTGCGCTTGTGACAAGGAACTTCAACAAATTTCTCAAAAACACAAAAGGAGAACATGAAACATGTGGAAGAGCAAAATAAATAAGGACAATTTTGAAAGTGATGATGAAGAGCCAAAGCGTTGCTTCCGATGCAACAAACCGAGCCATATGAAAAATGAATGTCCGCTCATCAAAAAGAAAAAGAAAGGCAAAGAAAGAGAATTCAAGAATTTCAGAAAAGTTATTCTTAGGATGTACACTTGGGGAGATGGTGATGCAGAAGAGTCATTCGATGAAGAAGCAACAGAGCACTTGCTTCATGGCCGAAAAAAGCGTTGTAAGTTCCATTAGCTCTATTGCATAAGTTTTAGATGAAAATGAGGAAAATTTGACTCTAGAAGAGATGTATGAGAAACTGTGTGAAACACTAGACATTCTAGGGCCAAAATTTGCTAAACCTAAACAAGAAATTAAATTGCTTAAGGAGCAACTAGATAGTGCTTTTCATGAATGTGAGGAAATGATTATAAAATTTCGTGAACAAAAAGAGCTAATAGAGAACATAGACTAGAGTGGGTTAGAAAATAAAATTCTTGAGTTAGAAAAAGTTAATTCTGAACTTGCTAAGTCTAGAACTAGGGTAAAAGAATTAGAAAGCGCAAATCGTCACCTGGTCCACGAAAACACTAAAAATATTAGTGAACTAAAAACGAAGAACGACGAGCTTGAAAATGTTAGCATTGAACTAACTAACATAAAAACTAGAGTAAATGAGCTTGAGAGTAAAAATTTAACTCTAGAAAAAGAAAAATCTAAAGACGCTGATCTTGCTAGAAGCGAAAAAGAAAGAATTAGAGAATAAGGTCATTAGCCTTGAAAAAGTAGTTATTGGTCTTAATAATACCATTCTTAGCTTTACAAACAGTGAGGATAATCTCAATAGGATGGTAGGAAGCTTCAAGGGCAAGAATGTTAAGTAAGGATTATGCTACATCAATGCTTACCCCAGCAAGAACACTGGTAATAAGAGGAAGAAAAAGAAAAAGAATAAGTCTAGGAACACTAGCACTAACGCTAAGGACAACGAGTCAAATGTTCCTCATATTCATCCATATTTTAGTGTTACATGTTTTTATTGTTATAGAAATGGCCACATGATATATAACTGCTTTCAGAAATACTTTGATAATAATTTGACTTGGGTCCCCAAGAAAAAGCAGTTTGTATCTACCACTAGCTTACAAGGATCCAAAACTAAGTGAGTACCTAAAGGCGCATCTTCTTTTGCTGGTGCACCATGTTTAAGCAAGCGATACAACGAATCCCTCATCTCTACGCTATCAAGGAATAATGGAGGGACAGTGACCTTCGGAAACGACAAGATATGTAAAATTGTTGGTATTAGTACGATTGGTAAGTACCATAATCTTGTCATTGATAATGTTAACCTTGTCGAAGGTTTCACACATAATTTATTGAGTATTGGTCAATTATGTAGTATTGGTCTTAACGTGATTTTTGAAAATAACGAAATACGGATTTTAAAAGATGTTCTATTTCTCAGAACATCAATAAAAAAACATTTATACTATCAAGCTTAGTGAGTCCACAAATCTTAAATGTTTAGTTGCATCCGAAAAAATTAGCTGGTTATGGAACCGTAGATTAGGACATGCCAACATGGACCTAATCACTAACTTGTCCGAAAGAAATTTGTTAAAGATTTACCTCAAATAAGGTTCGAAAAGGACAAACTTTGCGATACTTATCAACTAGGTAAACAATATATTGTCAACCAGGTAAACAATATAGAAGTAATTTTCATCTTAAAAATGTAGTAACTACTACCCAACCATTGCAATTAATAACTCTAGATTTATTTGGACCATCTAAAATTGTTGGTTTAGGTTGTATGCGTTATTATTTTGTTATTGCTGATGATTATTCTAGATTTACATGGGTCTATTTTTAACTCACAAACATGAAACCTACAATATTTTAAAAATGTTTTGCAAGAAAGTTGAAAATGAAAGAGCTTCTACAATTATCAAAATTCGAAGTGACCATGGTGGTGAGTTCATAAAAATAAGGTTTCAAAATTTTTGTGACACAAATGGTTACACATAACTTTTCTTCCCCAAGAACACCACAACAAAATGGTGTAGTCGAAATAAAGAATCGAATATTGCAAGAGATGGCTATGACTATGCTTAATGGATACACTTTACCTAAATATTTTTACCTAAATATTTTTAGGCTGAACCCATTAACACTGCATGTTATATTTTAAATCGTGTCTCAATTAGACCCATTTTAAGTAAAATATCTTATGAACTTTACACACACATGACACCAAATATCTCGCACTTTAAACCTTTTGGATGCAAATGCCATATTTTAAAAACAAGAGAGAATATGGATAAGTTTGATGCAAAAATGGATATAGGAATATTCATAAGTTATTCACCACATAGTAAGTCATTTAGGATTTACAACAGACAAACACTTACTATTTAAGAATCTATGCATGTTGTATTTGATGAAAAAATGTTGCTAATAAATCATCTAGTATTGTAGATTCTAAGGATGATGCAGGTGAACTCGAGGGCTTGAGTAATTGTCACAACTCGGAAAAAGATAATGTTCAACAACAAGGAAGTGCACCAAAAGACGACGAACGGGCTGCTCCACAAGCGGAGCAAGATTTGCGTCGTGATTGGCGATATTCACAAGATCATCCAAAGAAGCAAATAATTGGTGGCACGGCGGCATGTATATGTGCTAGGAATAGAATTAATGAGATGGATAATATAGCGCTCCTATCCATATTAAAACCGAAAAACGTTATAAGTGCATTGGACGATTCGTATTGGAATTTAGCCATGCAAAAGATCTAAATCAATTTAATAGGAATCGAGTTTGGGCCCGAACACTAAACAGTTATCTGTACTAAGTGGGTATATAGAACAAACTTGACGAGAAGAGCAAAGTTATTAGAAATAAAGCTAAATTGGTCGCCCAAGGTTATAATCAAGATGAGGGGATTGATTTTGATGAAACATTTGCTCCGGTCGCAAGACTTGAAGCAATTCGCATGCTTTTAGCATTTGCAAGTTTCATGAATTTCAAACTCTTTCAAATGGATGTCAAGTATGCGTTCTTGAACGGTGTTATATCCGAGAAAGTCTATGTCAAACAACCTCCGGGCGTTGAAGAACCCTACTTCCCTGAACATGTATTCTAGCTAAGAAAAACTTTATATGGGCTCAAACAAGCTCCCAGAGCTTGGTGTGGGCGACTTAACAAATTCTTGCTTGAAAACGAGTTCACTATGGGAAAAGTGGATAAAAAACTTTTTATTAAGCATCTCAATAAAGATATTCTAATGGTACAAATTTATGTTGATGGTATTATTTTCAGTGCTACTAACAACTTGTTTTGCAAGGAATTTTCTGAGTATATGCGCAGTGAATTAGAGATGAGCATGATGGGAGAGCTGAGCTTCATGCTAGGACTTCAAATTAAGCAACGCGAAGATGAGATATTCATTGATCAAGCAAAATACACCAAGGATCTTGTTAAGAAATTCAGGCTTGAGAACGCGAAAGAATACTCCACCCCCATGGCATAAAACACCAAAATTGATGATGATGAGAAAGGTAAAAAGGTAGATAAGCGCATGTATCGAGGTATGATTAATAGCTTATTATATTTAACTTCTGGTAGACATGATATCATATTTAGTGTATATTTTTGTGCTCATTTTCAGTAAAATCTAAAAGAATCATACCTTACACATGTGAAACGGATAATTAGGTATGTCAAAGGGACATGAAATGTAGGGTTATGATATCCTAAGACAACATCACTAGATTTAGTTGGTTATTATGACGCCGATTTTGCAGGGAGTAGAGTAGATCGTAAAAGTACCAGTGGCACATGCCGATTACTAAGATTTTCCTTAGTCTCATGATTCTCTAAACAGCAAAATTCGATTGCTTTATCCACAACCGAAGCCGAATACATAACGGCCGGTTGTTGTTGTGCTCAAATTTTATGGATGAGACAAACTCTTTAGGATTACGATTTGATATTTAACCAACCAACATCAATTGTGATAACACTAATGCTATAAATTTGTCTAAAAACCATATCCTACATTCTAGAACAAAACACATAGATATCTGTCATCACTTTTTGCGAGATCATAGAGATAAAGGTGATATTTCTTTGGAATACATTGACACTAGACATCAATTAGCCGATATTTTCACCAAATCTCCAGATGAAAAGCAATTTTGTTTTATTCGAAAAGAGTTAGGGATAGTATCACTAGTTGATTAAGCAATATGGCATATTGCACATACATATGCTAAATATTATATTAAGGCTACTAGATTCATCATATAAGCTAATTTTGGGTATGTGCATTCATTTCATCAAGTATGTTATTTTTGATATGTGGTATTTATGATGGTTTTCAATGATTTTCATGCATTAAATTAATTTTGAGAACCTATTTAGATGAAAAATATAAAATTCTCATATTTTTAGTGCAAACTCATAAAACGTTTTTATTGTTTCTAGCTGCGTGCTAAATTACTTTGGAATATGATTAGGAATGACACACATACGAACTAAAAAAAATTGGATAATTTATACATCTATCGAAGCACTAGTTTTTATCGCATTAAAATGTCTTGAAATATGATCTTGAAAAGTATAAAAATGTTAAAATTTCTCAAACATATGCACGAAGTACACACTAATTGTATTAATCATGAGAACGTTCTGCTATTAGGCAACTGATAGTGTTTGCCTTCATTTGAGAAAAATAGGAGTCGAACATATGATGCCTTCACGCGTCATTGTTTTAAACCAATTATATGGATAAGTGCAAAGAAAAAAGAGTTACTCATCTTGCATATGATACTAACGGTAAAAGATGGCCGTATCTCGAAAGTTACCGAGCAATGTGCAACAACTATGGTTAAATATCATTTAGCGTATCTCAAATCTCATATGAGAGTCGAGAGTTAAAAATCAGAAAAGAGTATCATGTAGGAATGCATATGCAATTTTATGTGCTCCAAGTTTGACAGTCCAAGCAAAATGCCTTATTGTATCTTGGTCTCGTTATTAAAGGGGGAGTTAAGTTTCAAATCCATAAATTGTTTTTCTACTATAGAATTTATATGCTTCAAATTGGTTGATATATTTTAATTTAAAAATTCTGGAGATTCACAAATATGCATCATTGGGCTGTTTTGAGAAATTTTTTATGTTTCAAAGGTATGCTTTGGAACTATCTATATAGTCTCCATTTGTTACAACCTAAATCAATTAATATCTTTTTTCTTAGTTGTGTATTGAGGTAATGAGCATGTGTGCCTATTGACTATATTTTACTAGTTATGGTAAACTAGATAATTTTCATGCACTATGAATGTGTGGGAAAGAAGAATTTTCATTTAAACCGATCTTTCAAAGTCTTGTATTTTTATTCATCGATTATTCATCATGATAACTAATACATTGTATTTTAACACTTGATGAAATCTACTAAACGTTTGAGAAAAAGGATTTTTGGTAACCCTTTGTCAATCTGTTGGGTTACGCCAGCATCCCGGCCATCAATCCGTGGCCAAATGTGGAACAAAAACTTTGAAAACCCGGCGCTAACGGAACCCGATTCCCCGGATCGACCATTAACCCTAAACTAGTTATAGATAAAGGAGTTTAGAGAGATTATACCGAATGATCTGTGTCCTTTGGTCTTCAACCTCTGTCCCAAGCTCCTCGTGGATTCTTCAATCATGTTTAATCTCCGGTCTCCCTCCATCGAAGACGATCCACTTCGAGAGTTTGTATTACGGACTCCGACCTCAAAACCGAAGCAACTCGAGCATCTAGTTTGCTAACCTAGATAGCCAAGATGAAATAGAGAGTGTATGTGATTAATTTGTCTCAATACACCCTAGGTTTCTCAACACATGATACATATAGGATGGAGGTTGAAGAAGATGCCAATGAGAGAGTGTGAGCTCAAGAAAAAACCAAGTGAAGAAGTGAGTGTTGTGAAATATTAATTGTGAGCAACTAAGGAAAAAATACCAAGTCAAGAAAAGATATCTCCTTGGCTTACAACAAATATCCTACACCACAAACAAAATAATATCATGCCATCATGAGTCACACCCATGTGGTCATGCATGAATCAATGACTCACACTTCCACTCAAATAAACATTTAAACCCTAAATGTGTAATAGAAAATAAAATGGCAATCTTCTAAAGTAAACTTGTAACGAATTATAAGAATACCTCTCATCCGTATATACATCCCCGCATTCGTATTCCGACCAAATACGAATACAAAGAGACGAAAATAATCCAACAGTATAATACTAGAATCCAGCTTAAACCAAAGCCCTCTAGTATTATCCGTCCGGATCATGATCCGTGCACAAGTGCACGTATATGATCGAACCCTGCCATAAAACCATACGGCCTCTACAACGTTTGGTTCGAAGTAGGCAAACTCTCTGTGTGGGAATCTAAAGACTCGTCAATACGCTGGTAGTAGGTTTAACCACAAGCACGTCAGCGGCACTAACTGTACGTAACGGCTACCTAGGTATTGAGCGAAAGGGAGGCCGACGAGCAAACTCATCCTGAAACCCCTACTGAACCTGACAGTGACAATATCCGTACAGTCCGGCCGTTCGTCTATGAGTATCGCATATCAAGTCTAGGGGGTGGATAAAGTCAGGCCCCTAATAACTTGACATTTAGTGTCGGTGTGAAACCTATCACCACCTGAGAAACTACTGATCCGAATCAGTAATTCTCGACTATCTTGGCCAAGGATTTCTGGTGATGGTCACCCGTACACTCCGCGACATCAACCCCCAATACCGGGAGAGACGAATCCCCTGACGATCCGCTCACTGTCTCCATGTGGCTCGGGACTGTACCCAACTAAAACCTATTTGCACGGCTTCTTTGAGCCGTGGTAGGGTAGTAATCAAAGCACAGTGGGAACTCACACGAGACAAATGACGATCTCAGGTCAATAGATTAACATGTACACATGTCACCAGGAAACTGCTATCTGATAATAGGTATAATACCAAGTAGTATGTTCCCGGCGAGTCCGTCCGGTGTACACATAACCCAATGAGCACTTGTATACATCTTAGTTGAACAAACTAACACCAATGGCTTGTGAGACCGGCCACCGCCCCTCGTCGGGGTCTCGATCAGTATACACTAGTCTACTCTTAGAGTGTCGATGCCCAGTCTCGAAACTCTTACGAGTAGGGACATTTTAAGGATGTGCTTATAGACCACCCAGCTCTCACGTATATGATCGCCATCATACTGCTGGTAGTCAAGCAAGAATCCTATAGACTCTATCAACATGTAATAGTGATCTGTAATGTCACATAAAGAATGTACACGATGATAAAGACAAACCAGATAGCATACTATCATCTCGAGTAAGACTGTTCTACCGGTATAGGTCATCCCTCAATCATTGCAATCACATGCCTGCGATCTAATAATTGACTTGAGGGCACTATAGCCAACATCTCACACTTGAACTTAAGGCTAATTATTGCGGTGTCGCATACTCACAGCACGTGTGATACCGAACTCCCAACTTCTCTACTAATCAGTTTCACAAAGCTCGTTTGTAAAACTATTACGTTAGAGAAATGGCCTCAGTGAGTGGATCCGCTCCAATGTTTCTTTCTATGTCTCTCTTTATCTCAAGTTCGCGGAGAAAGCCATCTCCCGAAATGAGCAATACCTGTCTTAGAATATGTCTGGATATCTTATGGGACCCAATTCACAAATGAACTCCAAATCCAGCAAACTTCTTAGACTGTATCGTCCACTGAATTTAATCAGTATCCTGCGCCATACCTTCCTCAGTATCCACTTAGACTACCTGTCCAAACTATTGTCCCTCAAAAGAGAGAAAACTATAACTCTGACAGTCACTCTGTCATCCAGGTCACCTTGGAAGCCTGGAATGATAACCGTCTCTCGAAGGAGGCTGCCGTTACCAAATCCCTAGAATATCCACTTATGTTCATAAACTGCTTCCGAACGTTTCTTCAAGATTGGATTAATGTATAAACTTATTGCATCTTTTGCAAAAACATCTGGTGTGGTACTTGATATCTTATGATTGACTCAATTGCCTAAGCAAATGATACAGGGTTGTCTAGCACGGCAGTAAGGTTTCGGGAGGTATCGTCCATACCAATTTCAAAAAATTATCGTTCTAGCTAACCCTAACCGTAGAATCGTTACTAGAAAATCCGACGAAACGATATGTAAACATATTTACATCTAAGTGAATGTGGAATACAACCTTTGTACACCGGCCTTCACTTCTAATACTCCGTGTAGTAGTCCCTTCGATGTGAATCATGAACGCCCGAACTCTAAAAAGGGTTCTCCTGAAAAAATGAGCAAGCTTGCACGAAGTCTTTGAGGCCAAAGATGATCTACGTCGAGGAGACACTGTAACAACCCCAAACTTTCAGTAATATTTTTTTCAAAATTACGGGGTATTTTTGCCTGAGCACAAGTTATAAGTTTGTTTTGCTTTTTAATAGCAAGAAGGAGCTTGTAGCTCATTAGTAATACTTTGCACTGCTGAACCAAGCCACCAGAGTTCAAATCCCATACCCCATATTATTTTAATATTGTTTTATTTTTGAATTTTTAGAATACCAAGGGTTTACACGTGTATAACTCACAAAAACCTCACTACGCATGGAAAACTAACTGTACCAGGGGACTAATAAACCAGCAAGGAGGACTCTGACCACCTGACTTGGCCGGACTCGGCCGAATCGGCCAGTGGACCAGCCGACTCGGGCCACCGCCGCCGGCCGGACTCGGCCGGACCGCCGAGTCATGAAATGAAACTTTTGCCTCTTCACCTCCCCTGTACACCTGCACACTTTATTTTTGTAGATCGGTTCCAGAGCCCTTTAAATCACATTAAACCCTGTTTTAATACATTTTATTATATTTAAATACATTATTTTCAATTAAACCTTTCACCTACCCTAACCCTAGCCTAACCCTATAAATACAACCCCTAAACACTACCCCCTCACTCCAAAATTCTGAACAAAACTCTCAAGAAATTTTCTAGAACCCTAGTGAACTTTGGAAGAAGCGAAAGGCGAAACTCCGGCGATTTTTCCGGCGACAACCTAGGAGATCTCGGTGACGAAACGACGCACCGGAAGCTACGTCCACTCCCTCTCTCTCTCCTCTTTAAGCTAAACTCATAAGTCCCACCTCCCTCTCTCCTTTACTACTCTAAAAATATCTTTTAATAAAACCCGACGGAATCGGAGTCAAACCGATTTCCGATTCGGTTTCTTTCTAAAAATCCCACTTTTCTTAAACACAACCCTATTAAATCATTACATGTTGAATATTAATCATTAACAAACATGTTGAACAAGTTTTATGACAATCTATATCATTTTGTAACTTTTATTGCTCTTTTTCAGTAAAATACCATGTAGTTTCATTTTGACATTAAATCATCACAATCTTGCTATACCTTTAAGTTAGATCATGAGGTAATGACCTGCCTCCTCACAACACTCATATGCAATATAGCACAATACTTTCGGGAACCTAGAATACGGAAAACGAAACATTTCAAATAAATACCATTTACTAATAAAACCATTTTTACAAGATTTAGTATTTTACACAAATCTTTGCAAAGCGTCGCTACAACCCAATTTGGGGAACCCGACTGGGATAGTGCGGATTATCGCACGTCCCTGGGCTTAGTAGTGCGAGATACAGACCTTCGCAAGGAGCATTCGATCTTGAGAGATTTAAAATACCAAAATCTTAAGAAAATGAGATTTGTAGAAATATAATATATATATTAAAATTTATTTTTATAAAAATATATATATATATATATGAAATATAAAAAATATCTATTTTTGTTATAATATAAATACTTCAACTTTTCCAAAATCACAAGAATCCCTTTACATTAAAATACCATGAAATCCATACAAGTTTAATATTACAATTAAATACCATGTATTATGAAAAATAGGTTATTCTTACTAGAAATGTCTCAAATATAAAATCTACATTTATTACAACTCTAAAGACAATAAATAAACACTTGGGGTGTATTTTGAAAATTGTACAAAGTATTTTTACATAAAATCTCCTCAAGTTTTATAAATTACAATAAGGACCTTAGTAAATATAGGTTTAAGCGGGACCAATCTCTTAAGCCTCGGAGAGACGGAGAAGTGGGTGTTTGCCTATTTAAGGTAGACAATTTAACAACGGTGTTATCAACACAGTAATCATCTTTGAAAAAGACACAAATCCTGCCACCCATATGCAGTAGTTACCGATAATATCAAAACAATCAGGACTTCAATTTCTTTTCTAATTGTTCTGACTCAGACTGAGTCTCTTCTTTATAATCTGACTTGAATATGATTCAAGTATGAAATTACAAAACTACAATTCAACATGAATACATATATTCGATCTTTTCAAACTATTCAATCTGTATTGACTGAACCGAACCATAGATATACTTCCATTTACATGATTCTCCAGTTACATCCATGATTCTCCAGTACATCCATTTTACTGATATCATGGTTTCGGCAAATCATCCAATTATACAATCTATACAAACAAGACATTACAAGTTACAATACAATACAAAAATACAATCAAGACATCACTGGGTTTAAGGGGTAGATTGGTACGAAAGGTGTTAAAAGTGGTACGAGACTGCAAGATTAAGACGTAATTGCATCCATGACGTTGTTCCGTAGTATTATCGACGGAGCCTTATACTTCCATTTGCCTCTAGTCTCTGGCATATAGAGACTCCTTTCGTATACACTGGCATCCTTCTGTACCAAGCTATAAACAACAGTATTAACACTAATACAATATAATACAACTATAAAAGCTACTTTCTCTTTCTGTATATTCTATTTCTGGGACTTACCGAGCAATTGTTCGCTGACGACATTCTTTCTCTTTCTTTTTTGGAATGTTGTCAGGTGATCTAGACACTCAGGAGATCGAGCCTACTAGTGAGGACTTGGACCAGCTTTCCTACGACCCAGAGCTCTAGCTTCATTGTACATACTTTTATTTCAGTACTTCTCTTTTCTGTTTTGCCACTGTTTAGGCATTGCTTTCATTCAGATGTATTTACTTTTCCATGTACTGTAAAAGAATGTGAATAAATAAAGTTGTTGTTTTATTATATCTTGTCTCTTGTGTATTTATATTTATATTGCTTAGATACGCTTAGCGTATTTACTTCACAGTAAATATGTAGCCGCTTCGTCACGTCCTCTGCTCGTACAATGGGAAGCAGGGCGTGACAGACACTAACCCAAGCTACCCCTTCACTAATTGTGAAATTAGTGTAGCAAACACCCTATACTGAATGGATAGTGGTAGAGGATAATGAAGTAGGAATTTTACTCACTTTAGAAATAATTTTCTCACTATTTTTCATCATCTCCATTGAAGCGAGAAAGCTTTTTGGAAGAAGATGAAGAAATCTCTCATGATAAAATCAAGTCAAGAATGGCAACCATGGGTGGGTTAGTATCATATACTAACCTTTGTAGAGACTTAACCATGGTTAGGATAATGGTTGGGTTAATAAATATCTTAGGCAAAACAAAAGTAGTGGACTTGGTCAATGGCAATCCAAGCTTCTTGCCATGACAAAAATGCCACCATTTTTTATTTACCAAAATAAATAAAAACCCTTCATTATACATGGCATGGTGTAAGTCACACACACACCCATATTGCACGTATCATCAAGCATGACACAAAATGTTGTACACTAATATATATCACATATATACAATATGCACAAAACAAGTGAGAAAAGAAATCTTAAGTGAAACAATATTTGTTAATGTATGTTAATATATCTTATATATAATTATACATTAAATTATTAAATCAACACTTGATTTAATAATCCGGCTATATCACATATAACCGACTAATATCATGTGTGTCAACTTATCGAATCAACACTTGATCCGATAACCCAGCTATATCACATATAACCGACCGATAACACAAATCGCGAGAATAGAATATGGTATCACATATCGTGTTAATCTCAGTCCCGCACATATCACATATGTGCTCCTACTCCATTTCGCTTGAGCCAGGAAACCTCTGTGTAGGACTCTAAAGACTCGTCAATATGCCCGCAGTAGGTGATGATCATATCAAACACCCACAAGCCGCAAGCGGTCTGCTAAACGTAACGGCCACCCGGGTATTGAGCGATCAGAAGATCAATAAGCAAGCCTGCTCATACTCCTGCGAATCCAATCAGTAACACTACCGTACAGTCCGGTCTTTTCGTCTGATATGTCGCATATCTCGTCTAGAGGTGGTAAACGTCAAACCCCGGTAACTCGATAAGTTGTGCCGATGTGAGGCTCATAACAGGTCGAGAAACTACTGATAACACTTACCAGTATATCTCTGAATCAGCCCTGGCCAGGGACTTCCTGTTATAGCCAATCGAGCACAGCGCAATATCGACTCCCTATACCGAGAAAGACGAATCCCCTCCTATCGCTCATTACCTCCATATGACTCGGGACTGTACCCAAAAACCACCTTTTTGCATGATCTCTTGACCATGGTATGGTGGAAATCAAAGCACAGTGGGAATCACACAAGACTTTATGACGATCTCGGGTCGACTGACTACCCTGTACCAGTGTCACCAGAGAACTGTCATCTGACGTGAGGTATAATACCATCTGGGAGTTCTCGACGAGTCCGTCCAGTGTACCCAGTCTCCACTGAGCATCCGTATACTATCTCTGATGTTAAATACCAATGGATATGGGATCATCCATCGCCCATCTACATGGGTCGAGAAGCTATACGCTAGTCTACTCTGGTATATCGATGCCCTGTCTCGATACACCCATGACTAAGAATATTTGAAGGATGTACTTACCGCCTACTCTGTCCCCACTAGTATGATCTGCATCATAATCCTGGTAGTCAAGTACTCATCTTAAAGGCTTTATCAACATATAATAGAAAGACAATAAGTGTACATATTAAGATAAAGAGCAACCAGATAGCATACTATCATGTCGAGTAAGAAAGTCATCCCTATATATGTTCAAGCATCCACTACATTATATATCGCATGTACAGTAATGGCCTCTAGGGCATACATATAACTAAAAATCTCCCACTTGCAGTAAAGCCATATGTTGTAGTATCCGATACCCAACAATCAGCAGTGGTTGTAGTATCCCATACTCAACCATCCCATAAAAGTCTCTCTTGGCAAAAGGCCTTTGTGAGTGGATCCACCGTATTGTCCTCTGAGTCTACTCTCCTATCCTTGATCTCCCTGGAGATCAACCATCTCCATGATCAGGTGATACTGCCTTAGAATATATCTGGATCACTGATGGGACGGGGATTCTTAGGTATAAGCCACAACTCCATTGTCACACAATGGTAGAAACGAAGTTCATCTCATGAACTTATATCCACCCAGACTCCCTCTTTGGTAGTATCGTTGGTAGCGATGTATCCAGCCTTTATCGTCTAGTTTGCCACGGTATCTAGCTTGGAACTCTTTCAACATACCGTCCCTCCATTGAGGCTAAAGACAATGCCTGTGACTGACATTCAGTCGACCTTATCACCCTGGAAGCAATTCCAGTGATTCTCCCCAGGATCGATTGATACCATCTCACTACACCTAGTGAGAATCCTAACTTCCGCTTAAATCTATCTCATAGATCCAAAACCCAGGATTTAGGAAGTATCATCTTGATCCTATATGGAGAATCCTTGTGATAAGAGGAAATTGACCGAGTGTAGCATAGGAAACACCTTCCCTATCAAGAGTATGACATCCACGTACAATACAAGGAAGACCACAATACTCTCTACTACCCTTTTGTACATACAAGGTTCATCTACCATTTTGATGAAGTCAAACACTTTGACTACCGCATCAAAACAGATGTTCCAACTCCGCGATGCCTGCTTTAATCTGTAAAGCAACTTGCACGTGTTTCCGCTGCTCCCACTATCTACGAAACCCTCTGGCTGTGTACTTATAGACGCTCTCTTCTAAATCACTATTTAGAAAAGCAGTCATGACACCCAACCGCCAGATATCGTAGTCATGGTATGTAGCAATAGCAAGTAGGATCTGGATGGACTAAGTATAGGCACTAGAAAAGGTTTCATCATAATTCATACGTGGTCGATGACGAAAACCTTTTACAACAAGTCTAACTTCGAAAGTCTCAACTTTTCCATCTACACCAAGTAATCTTCTCAAGATATACTTGCTCCTGATGGGGATTTAACCCTTCAAATATAACAACCAAAGTCCATACTTTGTTGGTGTATATGGATTCCATCTCAGATCGCTTAGCATCCAGCTATTCTTACAGAGTCGCCACTCTTGATGGCCTGCTCGAAACTAGTTGGGTTATCATCTTATGATGCAATCCTTGCTCCTACTGTCATTGAGAAAACCGAAGTATCTCTCAGGCGGATGAGGAACCCTACCAAATCGGCGGAGAGGCTGAGGTTCATCGAGAACTATTGAATCCTCCAGTTCTACCAAATCGTCAGCTGTAGTTTGTATAGCTGGAACTCCTTCCAGTTCTACTTCATGACCACAAATTCGTTTCCAAAATAAATTCCTTTTCTAAAAAGGCGGTCATGCCGAGAAATAATACACATTTTGTTCCTCGGTGCGGTAGAAGATATTCCCTTGCGAATGCTTGGGATATCCAACAAACTTCCACAGAACTGACCTTGTCTCGATCTTGTCCGAATTTTGCTTTTGACATAGGCCGGACAACCCCAAATCTTAACTTACTTAAGAGATGGGCTCTTCCCATGCCATATAGCATATGGAGTGGTAGGCACCTGATTTGGTTGGAACCCAATTCAATAGGTATGCAACTTCTCAAGTGCATAACTCCCAAAAGAAATAGGTAACTCAATAGTACTCATCATATAGCACACCATATCGAATAGGGTGCGATTGTTCCGCCCCGATACACCGTTGTGCTGTAGTGTATACGGAGGAGTAATACTGAGAGAGAATCTCATTTTCCTTTAGAATAATCCAGTAATACCGTGCTCAAGTATTCTCTTCCCTGGTCACATCAAAAGACATAATACTTATACCATGTTTGGTTCTCTACTTCTTACTTATATTCTTTGAATTTCTCAAAAAAATTCAGACTTGTGTTTCAACAAGAACATATGTCCGAATCTTGAGAGATCATCAGTGAATGTAATGAAGTTACAAACAACCAGTCCTGGCATGTGTAGACAGTGGACTTACATACATCATCATGTATCAATCCCAAGAGTTCACCAACTCTTTATCTGTTTCCAATAAACGGAGTTATGGTCATCTTATCTTTGTGACATAACTAGAAAGTTTGACAAGATGTAAATTCAAACTGATTTAAATATGCATCTAAATGTAACTTAGCTAGTTATGTCGCATTGATATGACCTAATCTACAATGCCTTAAGAAGGATTCGTTCATTTCTGAACTCTTCGTCTTGTATGTGTTCTGTACGTTAAGAACTGTAGTTTGATTTAGAACGTATATGCCATTAGATAACGTGCCTGATCCAATCAACTCTTGATATAGGAAATGTTCAAAACATTATCCAACAATACAAAATTATATCTTTCTTTACTTAATAAAGAGACTGATAAGATGTTGTATATCAGGTTCGGTATCTAATAACATTTACTCATAATCAATGTATTTAGTAATACAGGGTGATAACTGCCAATATCTTGGCTGCAACACTTGCACCATTTCCAACTCTTGAAACTTATCACCCATTCCCAGTTCTCTACCTATCTGTAGCCCATATAACAGATTACATATATGGGATCCTGATCCGGTATCTCATACCCAGGACGTACAGGATACTGAGAAACAGTTCTCAGTAATGAACACACCCGAAGAAGATGCATCAACATGCACTTTCTTTGTTTGGGCGGCACGGGAATCCTGGTAATCCTATATTTCCTGCTCGGACTTTTAACAATTATAAGTTGGAGCGGGACCAACGTTCCCCAGCTCAGTATAACGAGCGGGTTTGGTCAATACATCCATATTATTATCTTGATTAAGGCGTGACATAGTCGCTACCTGGAGAGAGAGAGAGAAGAAAACACTCAGCGTATGCTCTTGCAAGATTAGATTGGTTATTATTTCATCTATTCAGGATGGCTTCCACTGTTTTTTATCAAATCTTCCTTCAAACCCTAAAAGGAAAGACTGGCCGGGATTAATTACACCCTACAAGTTCGCCAATCTTTCGGCCAGACCAGTGTCGGTACTTTGAGGAAGATTCCCCGTGCTTTCGCACGGACCTAATTAAAATAAACCTTGTTTTTACAGGAGCGTAACCCCGTTAACACGTTTCTAGACACCTGCTTGATCGGCTAATTGTAATGTGTAAAACTCTCCCAGGAGTAACTCTTACTCGCAGTGGTTATCGGGATCCAACTATCTCATAGAAGGTATATAATTTCATTGCAAATTTCAACACTTGAAATTCCCGATAATTTTGCCCCTAGCAACTTATGACCTTGGCTAAGGTCAACAAATCATAAGCGCTAGTCAAGCTCAACCCGTCATTTCATGATTGAATTAAACCCACTCGCACGATGATCCTTGGCTAAGGTCAACAAAGTCGCATGACTACCCTAACTAAATCGCATTATATGCTTAGTAGATAAGTACTAATTAGCTACCGCACACTACGCCTTGGCTAAGGTCAACAAACGTAGCACGAATACTAACTGGTAGTTATCTGAAATGACGGAGGGTTACGACAGGTTTGTAAGAAAACCTTTTGTGTAATGAACTTGATATCGTTGTAGAATCAAATTATTTTAAATGGAGTGTTTTTTAGGGTTTTACTAGTTTTGCTAAAGAGGTCACTCCCGGTGAAGGGATCTCGGCTCTTTACTCATCGAATGAGGTGCAAGATATTTCATAAATACCACTATGCAAAACAAAAACTATAGAAGCAATCAAAAGACAAACCGAGTGGGTTGTAGCATCTGCTAGTTTCGCTAAAGAGGTCACTCCTGGTGAAGGGATCTCGGCTCTTTTCTTATCGAATAAGGTGCTGGATATTCTACAAGGAATACTGCTATGCAAAGCAAGAACTAGAGCTACCAGTTTTCGAGACAAGTTTCTACAATATCTTTAGGTTTATTTTCTTTCATTAATCTCATTAATGAAGTGCCATCATTTAAATTACCTAAGCATCACAGATAAATACAACGTACGCTTATGCCATCCGCATTCGCCTTGATGTCCTGTCATGCACCGTTAGGTTAGGTAACTAACGGCAAAGCGGAGCAGGGCTAGCGCGGGTGTAAAACATAAGCAACGACTATATAATATATCACATATACTATATACAGTATCTATCTCAACATATCAAGTGATCACATCACAGAATATCGCAGCAGAAATCAACATATGAAATATTGGATATACTAGGATTTCCGGGTTTTAAATTAAGCCTGTATAAAACACGGATTCCACGGTCGTGATGAATAGCCAAACCCACATCCCTAGACCCCTACGAGAGCGGCAAGCAACCCTACCAATTCTAGAGTTAGGAGACCCGGACTCGACTCCTCGAGATAGTCTCCCACTTGACTCTAGAACCCGGTTACTTGTGCCCCCCTCCTTGGGTATATCCTAATGCGGAAAAGTAAATAATATATATCAACGGTGACATCATCCTCAACCCGGAAGTGCTTCAATAAGAGAATATTACATACAAGTCTTTACATGAATGAAAATGAAAAACTCTCATCTCACATAAGAAACCCGGCTATTCAAACACGACAATCCAATATAACATATCCTAGCAACACATAATATCGCATGTCACCAACGTAAGTAAATATGTGTATCCCAATTGTCGTTGATGTATAGCAACGAAACCGGCGATACACTATATATTACACTTACGGTCGCAGAAAAGAAAGTGAAAACTACAACAATTGGAATCCGCAACCACCTTAGATATCATAAACACAATGTATCACATACTTTGGATTTCATGCCCAACCAAATGAATTCCTTAGACATCACATGCCTAACAATTATAAACCCCGTATTTTAGTCTCGATATTGAAAACACTTTCTAATAACAAGTCGGGTAATTTAACAAGATTCCCGACATCCTGATCGAATGCTCGTAGGAGACTTTAATAAACGGCCGCACCCCCGATACCGTCGACGAAGTGCACTTAGGCAGACCACCGCGACCGCGAGCACCCGAACGGATGCTTTTAGCTACAGGGTTCTCCTACAGTCACTTGGTCGGGGCTATGGGGCATGGCTATTTAGTAAGGTTACCCGGTGAGTATCCGCGTACGCTTCGTGATTGCGACGGACTTTTGATCACATCAAAATCCCGTGGCAACCGATCAAATGAGACTAAATTGCTAGATTTATAAAATTCAAATTAGTGTGGATTCTAAGTATTGTATCCCATCACATGATACCCGGACGACGTTAAACTTTTTGATCGATTCATCAAAGTCCCACAATTCTCCGAGAGCTCAACACTTGAGCACGGTTTAATAATACCCAGAACATGCTACAATACCTATGAACTAGCCGTAGAAGGGCAGACCTAAGCCTCATTAATGACACCGTGAAACTGCCGCAAATCCTAAGGTTCGAAAGCGGTTCCATGGTCATTATGTCGAGTTAGGGTTTCATTCTTCTAGAGAGTCCACAGAATTACTTGCATGATTTTCCGAATACGTTAAACTTGGAAAAATAGGTTTTTTGACATTCGTTCAAACTTTTTAATATCGCCTAGACAATATGCAAACACCCGAAACAATGTTAAAACTACGAATACGAAACACTCCGAATTGCCTATACTGTAAGATCACATCCCATGCAAAATTAGCAAAAACAAACAACACCTGAAACACCAAAACCCAGAGACTGGAACACAGGAAAAATTCGAAGCCCAAATTCTACTATAGAACCGGCCTGCTCGGTTTTAAGCCTCATGTGCTCGGCCAAATTCCGGCCAAAGTGCTTCGTATTTCTTCTGTGTTCATATCATTCATATACAACATTCTGCAGTTATTTAAAAAAAATTGAAAACTTTTTAAAATCGACAGAAACTAAGTTTTCGTGTTTCAAATTTCGGAGTCGTTTCGGTTTCGTAATCTAACAAAAATCTTCTAATTTTCTAGCATGGCTCTTATGCCACTACAGGGTTGTCTAGCACAGCAGCAAGGTTTCGGGAGACATCGTCCATGCCAATTTCAAAAATTTGCCATTCTAGCTAACCCTAACCCTATAATCGTTACTAGAAAATCTGACGAAACGATATGTAAATATATTTACATCTAAGTGAATGAGAAATACAACCTTTGTAAACCGGTCCTTCACTTCTAATTCTCCATATAGTAGTCCCTTCGCTGCGAATCATGAATGCCCGAACTCTAGAAAGGGTTCTCCTGAAGAAATGAGCAAGCTTGCACGAAGTCTTCGAGGCCGAATATGATCTACGTCGAGGAGACACTAACCCAAGCTACCGCTTCACTAATTGTGGAATTAGTGAAGCAAACACCCTATACTAAATGGCTGGTAGTAGAGGATAATGAAGTAGGAATTTTACTCACTTTAGAAATAATTTTCTCACAATTTTTCATCATCTCCATTGAAGCTAGAAAGATTTTTGGAAGAAGATGAATAAATCTCTCATGATAAAATCAAGTCAAGAATGGCAACCATGGGTGAGTTAGTAACATATACTAACCTTTGTAGAGACTTAATCATGGCTGGGATAATGGTTAGATTAATAAATATCTTAGGCAAAACAAAAGTAGTGGACTTGGTCAATGGCAATCCAAGCTTCTCCAAGATTCTTGCCATGACAAAAATGCCACCATTTTTTATTTACCAAAATAAATAAAAACCCTTCATTATACATAGCATTGTGTAAGTCACACACACACCCATATTGCATGTATCATCAAGCATGACACAAAATGTTGTACACTAATATATATCACATATATACAATGTGCACAAAACAAGTGAGAAAAAAATCTTAAGTGAAACAATATTAGTTAATGTATGTTAATATATCTCATATATAATTATACATTAAATTATTAAATCAACATTTGATTTAATAATCCGGTTATATCACATATAACCGACTAATATCATGGGTGTCAACTTATCGAATCAACACTTAATCCGATAACCCGGCTATATCATATATAACCGACTGATAACACAAATCGCGAGAATAGAATACGGTATCACATATCGTATTAATCTCGGTTCCGCACATATCACATATATGCTCCTACTCCATTTCGCTTGAGCCAGGAAAGCTCTGTGTAGGACTCTAAAGACTCGTCAATACATCGGCAGTAGGTGATGATCATATCAAACACCCACAAGCCGCAAGCGGTCTGCTAAATGTAACGGACACCCAGGTATTGAGCGATCAGAAGATCAACAAGCAAGCATGCTCATACTCCTGTGAATCAAATCAGTAACACTACCATACAGTCCGGTCTCTTCGTCTGATATGTCGCATATCTCGTCTAGGGGTGATAAACGTCAGACCCCAGTAACTCGATAAGTCATGCCAATGTGAGCCTCATAACGGGTCGAGAAACTACTGATAACACTTACCAGTATATCTCTGAATCTTCCTTGGCCAGGGACTTCCTATTATAGCCAATCGAGCACAGCGCAACATCAACTCCCTATACCGGGAGAGACGAATCCCCTCCTATCACTCATTGCCTCCATGTGACTCGAGACTGTACCCAAAAACCACCTTTTTGCACGATCTCTTGACCATGGTATGGTGGAAATCAAAGCGCGGTGGGAATCACACAAGACTCTATGATGATCTCGGGTCGACAGACTACCCTGTACCAGTGTCACTAGAGAACTGCTATCTGACGTGAGGTATAATCCATCTGGGAGTTCTCGGCGGATCCGTCCAGTGTACCCATTGTTTCCTGATTAAAAAATTAGGAATTGCCTCAATGAGGTATCACGTGTTCACACATGACCAATGGTCACGTGATGACACGTGATGGATAAAACCCCATCAAGCAGAAAGGAAAACAAACGGCTGAAAGATGACTCAATTGGAGGTCACGTGCTCACACGTGACCAAGGGTCACGTGACAGGCTTTGAAAGCCTTGCAGCTCAATAGAATTTAATTCTGAAAATCGGGAATTACCTTAATGAGGTATCACGTGCTCACACGTGACAATTAAAACAGAAATAAAATAACAAACATCTGAAAGAAATACCTCAATGAGGTGTCACGTGCTCACATGTGACCAATGATCACGTATTGACACGTGATGGTTAAAACTGAAGCGTAAGCAAGCGTTGAGAAAAGGACTCAATTGGGGGTCACGTGCTCACACGTGACCAAAGGTCACGTGTCAGCACGTGACTGGCTTCGAAAGCCTTATAGTTAATAGAATTAAATTCTAAAAGCTTTTAAATCTTTCCAAATGGAAAAAGATTATGGGGACCGTTGGATTAAAGATCCAAGGGTGATTAAAAATCACCAGTTTATAGAAAAATCTTAGACAAGGAAAGATTTTCCCTAAATCTCACCGGAAATAACAAACAGAATATCTTTGGATTTAAAATCCAACGGTGAATAAAATTCACTGTGTAATCTAAAGGATCATATTAATTATGAAAACAAACAAAATCTTTCAATGAAAGATTTACTAATCAAATTGATTCTTCTCCTTCTCCTAGGAGCCAAGAGGAGAAAGAAAGAGAGGAACTAGAATTTTGATATAGAGTTTTAGAATCTTAAAATTTCAGAGAGAAAAGAAAGGAGAATTTAATTCTCAACAAAGAAAACCCTAGGTGAGAAAAGAAAGGGGATCAAAACTTCAAACAGAGAATTTAATTCTCAAATCCAAGAGTTTAACTCTTCTGCACAAAGAACTTAGTTCTTCCCCTGGTTGAAAATCTGCAAAGAGCACATCTCTCCATAAGTTGAGAATTTAATTCTCATCGGGTTGAGATCCTGCCATGCAGATCCAAAACTTAGAGGGGGAATTGAGTTTTGAGAATTTAATTCTCCCAAAACAAAACTAGGGTTTAAAACCCTACCTGAGAATTTAATTCTCCCAAACTCACAAGAATTTAATTCCTTCATGATGAAATTAGGGTTTAACCCTACATGAGAATTTAATTCTCCCAAACTCATAGGAATTTAATTCCTTCATGATGAAACTAGGGTTTAACCCTAATCAAGAACGTATATATGGGAATTTAATTCCTCTAAAAGAGAATTAGAGTTTAACCCTATATAAGAATTTAATTTTTTCATAATAGGAATTTAATTCCTCCAAATCATGATCAGGGTTTAACCCTACAGAGAATTTAATTCTCAAAATAAAATAAAGAGACTAAAGAGATCACTGTGCATGCAAAGAACTAGGGTCACGTGTCCCCACGTGACCCCTGAAAAGATCCCCACAAATGAGAAAAAATTAGCTTTGAGGCAATGCCTCACGTGCTCCCACATGACCCTCATTGTAAATGGAACAAAAGCAAAGGCAAAATCTTACTTGGGCGCTCTCACATGTTACCACGTGGCCCCTAATAAATGTTCTAATAAATCAGGACATGAGCATACATCACGTGCCCACACATGATGGCTATGAAAATTAAAAGTGTTTAACACTTGTTTGCAGAACAAAATAAACGGGATCTGGCCCCGCTTTTGATTCCATCACGTGCTCCCACGTGACCCCTTCTCCTTCTAGTGTTTAACACTAATCTGACAATTCTGTTTCCAGTGTTTAACACTGTTATCTTTTAGTGTTTAACACTAATTTGAGAATCACATTTCTAGTGTTTAACACTAATTTGATAGTCTTATTTCTAGTGTTTAACACTCTTGTTCTCTAGTGTTAGCCAAATTGACTAATTTTCTAGAACCAAAGCCTCCCCTTCAATTGAATCTCAAAATTGAGTAAAAATTCAGAGGTATAATGTTTAATCCTAAGCCAAAGACCCAAATGTTATCAAAGCCCTCAAACTCTTGTTTAGCATTGCTAAATAATGTGGGCTTGAACCCAGACAAATGTCTAATGGTCCAATAGAGGGCCAACACTTCAAACTTAATTGGACTTAGCCCAAGTTGGCCATAAGTCCTCAGACTCAACTGAGCCAATGTGCTCATAATTTAATTAATTGATCTCAGTTCCAAATTGGACTACAGATCATATAATCCACTTTGGTGCAAGGGTACATCTCTTCACTCCTCTGTTTTTTGTCGTTGTAATACTTCAACGTCTTCAGAGAGGTGACGGGTCCCGACAACCATACATTTCTATGGACTGTAGGGTCCATAAACTCTGGGACTATGATGTCCTTAATCTCGACCGTGATGTCTTAAATTGGACTGTGAGGTCCTTAAACTCATGGACTATGATGTCCTTAACCTCGACCGTGATGTCTTAAAACTAACATTGGACTGTGAGGTCCTTAAACTCATGGACTATGATGTCCTTAACCTCGACCGTGATGTCTTAAAACTAACATTGGACTGTGAGGTCCTTAAACTCATGGACTATGACGTCCTTAACCTCGACCGTGATGTCTTAAAACTAACAACGGACTGTGGAGTCCTTAAATCCACGGACTATGATGTCCTTAACCTTAACCGCGATGTCTTTAAACTAACAATGGACCCCCATGTCCTTAAACTGGCAATCGACCGCAATGTCACTAAACTAAACAATATAGCCCAATTGCTCTCTCTTGTCGGATCTAAACGGTCCCGTTAAGTTGATCTTAGTCTAAAATGAGACTAACGTATCCTTAACTAACGTTTAAGTTGATCTTAGTCTCAAATGAGGCTAACGTATCCTTAAACCCAAACCTCCAAACCCAAATCTAAGGAAAATACGGATTTGGACTAGTCCATGCCCTACGGGCGACAACATAACTTAGTCTCCGTATACAATCCACGGGCAACCAAACACAAAACAAACACCCACGACACGAAGTAACTATCTGGAGAAAGAGAAAGTTGTTACCGTGATATGGTAGCGTAATTAATTGCAGGAGCTTGCGCCTGTAGGGAAGAGCATCCTCACAATAAAAAACCCCTCAAGCGAGGGGGAATCTGACGAAGTCTGCTACATCGGCTGCATCCGTTTAAACCTTCGATACATGATGCCATAAATCAACTTGGCATCTTCGGAGCGGTAGACGGATAGCACCAATTAGCATCTGCCCCGAATCTCAGGCAAGACGTCCGTCTTGCGCGTCTTTCGGCGGGGAACACCCATTCTCCACTGAGCACCCATATACTATCTCTGATGTCAAACACCAATGGATATAGGATCATCCATCGCCAGTCTACATGGGTCGAAAAGCTATACGCTAGTCTACTCTGGTATATCGATGCCCTGTCTCAATACACCCACGACTAGGAACATTTGAAGGATGTACTTACCGACTACTCTATCCCCACTAGTATGATCTGCATCATAATCCTGGTAGTCAAGTACTCATCCTAATGGCTTTATCAACATGTAATAGAAAGACAATAAGTGTACATGTTAAGATAAAGAGCAACCAGATAGCATACTATCATGTCGAGCAAGAAAGTCCTCCCAATGTATGTCCAAGTATCCACAACAATATACATCGCATGTACAGTAATGGCCTCTAGGGCATACATATGACTAACAAGTGATATACCAATCATGCACATCCCTCTCCCCTTTAGTCTATAAGACACCTTTAGAGAGGGTGACTCCTTCACCTGCAGGTACACCACCATGCCAGGAGTCGTCCATT
Source organism: Agapanthus africanus (assembly GCA_030015575.1). Taxonomy (NCBI): domain Eukaryota; kingdom Viridiplantae; phylum Streptophyta; class Magnoliopsida; order Asparagales; family Amaryllidaceae; genus Agapanthus; species Agapanthus africanus. The sequence continues at coordinate 99,962,194 of CM057350.1, read as the reverse complement.
CTAAAACACCTTTAGAATAGTGTCAAAGTACCCATATTAGGAAATTACCCAAATCTAGATCTAAAACCATAGATCCAGTAACCAGAATGCCTGATATAATATATATATCCTATGTGGAGAAACAACTGTGTGACAACCACAGTATAACCGATCGTAGTATAGGAATTTCACTTCCTACAATGTGCATGTCATCCAAATACCAGGACATCATACCCTAATACCTTCTTAATAGATCCATCTCTTATTCTGATGAAGTCAAAGCCTATGAATGTCACATCAAAAATAGATGATATATCTCTGCTATACTTGCTTTAGTCTATAAATAGACACAAGCTACGTGTCCACTATACTTCCGCTGCTCCCACTGACTATAACAACCCTCTGGCAGAGTCATATATACGTGCACTTCTAAAGCTAGTTTAGGACAACGCTATACTCATCCTCCTGCCGGGTCTCATAGTCTAGAACAGCAGCAATGGCAAGTCTGGGTAAACAAGAATCTCCCTATCACCTTCTCTGAGAAGACCGAAGTACCTCTCGGATGTCTGAGGTTACCCACCATATCTGCGGAGTGGCCAATGGAATGTCAAACTCGATTGAATCTTTAGGTTCTATTAAATTTTCAGTAATCGTTTGTGGTTTTGGAATCACTTCCAGTTCTACCATACTCCCACTACTATTTTCTAAAAAAAAAGTCCATTTTAATAAAACTGTGGCGAGTCAAGAACAATATCACTATTGATCTTCCAGATGGTAGAAAGTTAACCCTCGTCATAGCCCGGAATAACCCACAAACTGCCATTACAGAAACGTGCCTTAAGTATGTCCAGAGTATGGCTTTAAGCATAAGCCGGACAACTTCATATACCTTAATATCGTTAAGATATGAACCATTCTATATTCAATATAGAAACAGAGGCACTGATTTAATTGAAACCAGATTCAAATCATGAAACTGTCTCCAGTGCATGTCAACTAAATGGAGCGAGGCCGATCAGCATTACTCAACTTAGGAGTGCATCCAGATATGAGTAACCTGAAAGAGAAACAAGTTCTTAAAACCATTACTGTCAACTGAATACCAAACACAAGTATTTACATTTTCGATCACCTTGAAGAATCCTGATGCTTGCAACACATGGTTCTCTACTTTATTCTTGTACCTATAACTTCTCAAAACTTGGACCTTATATTTCTACGAAATACTTGTCTAAAACTGGAGAAGTCACAAGTAAACAGAATATAGTATGAGTACCAACCCCTCTGTCCTAATGGACACTGGACAACATACAATACTTTGTATAAGTCCCATGAGTTAAATAACTCAAATCCTGTGCGTCGTAGATTGAAAAATGTACTATGGTTAAGAAGAATTACACCGCTGTTTAATGCTCCTTACCCAATCATCAACTGATATAGGTAAATGTCATGGACATAATTTCAAAAAGTTATATCTCACTCTATAAAATAAACGTACAGATATTTCAGTTTGAAATTGGTGCACAACAGTGGATATTCAAAACTAAATATTTGCCGTCGGGCAAAACCCCAGGCGATTTTCTCAAAAATCACCAATTACAACGAATTCCGATATAAGAAGGATATAATCACCTAATTCCTAATAACTTACTCCCGCTCAATATCTGTAAATACAGATGTGAGAATCAAACCTGGTAAATACATACCCTGGAGCAAGGATCTAATTGGGAAATCAGTTTTCAATTAATAACGCATAGTGAAACTGAAACATGAAAATGTTTCGAAGGGGTAGCCGGGTATTCCTAGTAATACCTCTTCTATTATCCAGATTCATGACTTTAACCGTATATTTCCTTGCTATCTCTCCAAATCTCTTTATTTGTCTTTACTCATTACCTTCTTTACACCACCCTTAGGCTAAATGGTTTTCTTCCTTCCCTACCATTCGGCACCAGCCTATGGTTTGGAAAAAGACTATCTAATAAGCGTAATAGGTGTACTCTCCTAATCCTAGGAGCCCTCGCAACCTGAGAGAAGGTAAATATAAAAGACAACTGAATAATCCTTATTCTATTTCTCCTGAACCAGAATCCATTCTCGAACTGGAACAAGTTCCTTCGAGTTTGTATGTAACTATACGATAGATTATCCAATAAATGTGGATCTTCGTAGTGATATGGGGTGTTCTCGAGAAATTCAAAGGTGAAATAGGAGTGGCGATGATATACGCGGTTTCGTCATGAATAATAGCAGTCGCAATTTACTTTGCCCTCTTCTAATCTCTTTATTTGTCTTTACTTATTACCTTCTGTACACTACACTTAGGCTAATTGGTTTTCTTCCTTCCCCACCTTTCGGCACCTGCCTATGGTTTGGAAGAATACTATCCAATGAGGGCAATAAGTGTACCCTCTCCTAATCTTATGAGCCCTCACAATCTGAGAGAAGGTAAAAAGAAAAGACAACTGAATAGTCCTATTCAATTTCTCCATAACCGGAAACCATTCTCAAATATGAAACATGTTTCTTCGAGTTCGTATGTAACTATACGATGGTCATATCCAATAAATGTGGATCTTCGTAGTGATATGGAATATTCCGGAGAAAAGCAAAGGGTAATATAGGAGCGGCAATAATTTATGCGGCTATGACAATCCAAAAGCCAGTGTGTTTTAAGAAAGTCCGGTTAACTTGGTTTATGAGTTCTAGTCTAGGGTCGGGTCATGGTTGCTGCCAAAGAGAGAGAGAGAAAAGAAGCACTCAGCGTGCACTCTAATCTAGATCAGAATGGTTAATCACTTTATCTAATCAGCATGTCTCCCACTGTATCTTCAAATTCTCCTCCAAACCCGAAAGAAGAATTGGTCGGGATTATTTAAAATCACTCGAGGAGTAAACCAACTCATCAGTGGGAATCGGGATCCAACTATCATCGCATGATAACTTGATGGAATCCACTCAAGTTATCACACTCCAGTAGGTATGCGCATGCCTGGCAAGTTTCCTGTATGTTTGAAACTCCCGATGCGATTTTAACCCCGTGCTCTTATGACCTTGACGAAGGTCAACAAATCATAAGTCACATGTCAAGTTCTACTCGTCATTGTCCAGGTTAATTTGAACCCACCCGTACTCGCCCTTGACGAAGGTCAACAAGGTTGTACGACTGTCCCAAACCAACGCATCTATCTATGCAACAGAAAGGTAACAAACAGCTACCACACACTATGCCTTGACGAAGGTCAACAAACATAGCATGAATATTAAGTGCTACCCGTCTGAAATGACGGAGGGCTACGAATGGTTTTTGGCGAAAAACCTTTAACGTAATGAACTTGATATCATTAAAAGAACCGGATAGCTTTACAAATATATAGTGACGAAAACCTTTACTAAAGAGGTCACTCCCGGTGAAGGAATCTCTGCTCTTTCCTCGTGGAATGAAGTGCGGGATATTCCAAATGAATACCACGATGCAAAACAAAAAAGTAATCAACTATAGTGAAGTTATTACCCTGACGTAAACTTCTGCCCAAGAGGTCACTCCCGGTGAAGGGATCCCGGCTCTTGCCTCGTCGAATGAGGTGCTGGATATTCATAACCAAATACCGCTGTGCAAAACAAAAGAAAATGTCCTTGTAATAAGGGTTTTTGAAAATTGTTCCAACAATAGGTCTATTTTCCTTGCATTGATCAGAATCAACGCAGTCCCATCAATTAATCATACCAGAAAAGAACGAAAATATGATATACGTATATACCATCCGCATTCGCCACTGGGCCCCGTCATCACCCGTTAGGTTACTTAACTAACGACAGAGCGGGGGCTGGACTAACGCGGGTGCAAAACATATATAACATCTACTAGTATATATATAACAATATATAATAATCGCTCCAGGCATGATAAATGCAATATCACAGATAAGCGATAAGAATCACAGAACAATACTGATAATCTGGGAGCCCTGGGTTTCCTTTGAACCGCAAGTGAAACCCGACGTTCCCTGGGTCGTGTGGATAGCCTGTGCAATGAAAACCTAGACCCTCAAGAGCACGGAAAGTTACCCACCAAAACCAGAAGTGAGGCAACCCCTTCATCAAAGTGAATGGGCCACCCGGCACTTCACGGAATCTGGTAACTTAAGCACCCCTCCTTGGGTCAACCTATACCCCCTACGAGTGTGACGAATAGCCCGCCAATTCTAGAGTGAGGCCCCCTCCGTCTCAATGCCATGAGATGCGAACCCGTTACCCTCTAGAACCCGGCTATCCGTGCACTCCATCGCGGAGTAATTCTAGTACAGAAAAGAAAAATATGTACAACGGTGACTGTTTCCCCAAATCAGAGCAAAGCTCTGTTTTAAAATTCAAAATTTGAAAATTGAAGTAACGCTTCAAATTCAGCGTTAAGCACGCTGCGCGTCACATATCAGACACAGACGCGCTAGCGCCAGGTGTGCTGCGCCCTAGGCAGCGCACCCCCAATCAACGCAAAGCTCTGTTTTAAAATTTCTTAAAACTCAAAAGTTGAAGCAACGCTTCAAATCCAGCGCTCTGCGCTACGCGCCACGTGTCAAACACGAGTGCGCTAGCGCAGATGCGCTGCGCTCTGCGCTGCGTGCCACGTGTCGAACGTAGGTGCGCTAGCGCAAGGTGCGCCAGTGCTGAAATTAAAAATTCCCCATCGTTAGATCAAAACATCTAATAATAATAAATTATTAATTAATCAGAATTAAAATTCTGTTATGGAAAGATCTTTCCAATCTTATTAAAACAAGAAAATTATCTTCTGCAAAGCAGAAGCCCTAGGATCAAAGATCCAACGGTGGGAAATATTTCCAAATCAATCAGAGAAAAATCTCCCAAAACTGATTTAACAAATCAATTGGCCCTATATAAAGGCCCTAAGACTTTAAGTCTCATATAGAGAAACCCCCGTACAAACTTTGAGAAATCTCAAAGAAAGAAGAGCAAGCTCTTAGAAAAAGAAGATCATTTCTTCAAGGTAAAGAATTAATTCTTGAACAACAGAGATGAAATCATCTCATAAAAGAAGAACTATCTTCTAAAAAAGATCATAGATCTGCAAAAGACCAAGCTCTTTGATAAAAAGAAAAGATCAAAAGATCTAATCATAAAAATAAAAGAAGTATTTACTTCATTCACAGATCCTTGATCTACAAAGGCAGAGCCCTTTTATAAACAAGAACTTTTGTTCTTGAGGCAAAGCCTCCTTTAAAAGAAGAACATAAACTTGTTCTATAATCATAAATTTGATCAGATGCGCTTTGCGCTACTGAACAATGCCTTGCACTCATAAACTGCGATTTTGCGCTCCTTGGACCGGCGCTCAGCGCCAAAACGTGCCACGTGTCAATCACAGAAACAACATGCGCTTTGCGCTTCTGAAATAGCGCACTGCGCTCATGGGCTGGCGCTTGGCACCAAACGCGCCACGTGTTACTCACTAGCGCGCCCCTAAACCAGCGCAAAGTGCTCATAAATTGAAAGCGCAATACGCTAATAAACTAGCGCTTAGCGCTAAGCGCGACACGTGTCATCTTCGTGTGCGCTACCTGACAGAAGCGCAATGCGCTCTTTAATTGGCGTAAAGCGCCTGACGCGTCATGTGGCGCACTGTCAAAACACATATTGTTCTGATGAATACTATGCATTCGATACAAGACAAAAGATGTCAGAACCCAATGCTCGGCATTACTAAAAGGGCCAAGCCCAAGTAAAGGCTCAATAGCCAGAATTAAAAATGTTAAACATTTTAATTGGACTTAGCCCAATTCTGGAAATAAGTCCTCAACTTATATTGAACTAAGCCCATCTGCTCACGAATATTCAACAGATCTTAGTCCTAAAATAGGCTATTGATCTTTCAACCAAGTCACACCGGTTCAAGGGTACATCTCTTTACTCCTCTGATATCTATCGTTGTAATCCTTCAACGTCTTCAGAGAGTTGACGGGTCCCGACAACCACACATCTCACGGACTGTGGGGTCCTTAAACTCATGGACTACTATGTCCTTAAACTTTACAGACTACGATGTCTTTAAACCGGACTGTGGGGTCCTTAAGCCCATGGACTACAATGTCCTTAACCTGGACTGTGGGGTCCCTTTAAACCCACGAACTACGATGTCCTTAACTTGGACCGAAATGTTCTTAAACTACCGATGAACCGAGATGTCCTTAAACTAACAATGGACCGTAATGTCCTTAAACTAATCGACCACAATGTCCCTAAACTAAACAATAGAGCCCAAATGCTCTTTTGTCGGATCTAAATGATCTCGTTAAGTTGATCTTAGTCTAAAATGAGACTAACGTATCCTTAACAAATGTTTAAGTCGATCTTAGTCCCAAATGGAGCTAACGTATCCTTAAACCAACCCCCAAACTCAAATCTAAGAAGATATGGATTTGGACTAATCCACGCCCTACGGGCGACAACATAAATTAGTCTTCGTATACAATCCACGTGCAACCACAACACAAAACAAACACCCACGACACAAAGTGACCATCTGGAGAAGGAGAAAGTTATTACCGCGATGCGGTAGCGTAATTAACTGCAGGGGCTTGCGCCTACAGGGAAGAGCGTCCCCACAATCAAAAACCCCTCAAACGAGGGGGAATCTGACAAAGTCCGCTACATCGGCCGCATCTGTTTAAACCTTCGATATATGGTGCCATAAATCAACTTAGCATCTTCGGAGAGGTGGATGGATAGCACCAATTAGCATCTGCCCCGAATTTCAGGCAAGACGAACCTGCGCGATCGTGTCTCTATGTTCGGCAGGGAACAGATTTTGGCACGTCCGGTCGGACCTTTTCCTCTTTCCATTCCACACTTCGTGTGTCATGTTCGCGAACCAATAGCGGTTTGCTAATGGTTGCCCTTGGGTTCGAGTTACTAAGATTTTGTTTCTTGCTTGGCGCAGAAAGCGAAACAGCAATGGCATCTACTTGTGTGAAGTGTTCCAACTGCAACTGCAACTCGCGCTCCGTCTCATCTGGAGGCATAGCTTACGGGCCCCAAGTGGCCTCCATGTTCATGATGCCGGTGGAACAGGTCACTCAGGCCACCACTGGATTTTTTTTCGGGACCATACTCCCACCAATGAGCTCCAGCGCTCCTATACCAACACAAGAAGCTCCCAAGAAGTCGGTTTTTGATCGGCTTACAACTACAGCGGCCTTCCCCAACGGGTCGTCCAGCTCCAGCGCCTCAGTCTTCGCCAGATTGGGCCAAAGTTCATGTGGGCCCATGATGAAGCCTATAATTCCAGAAAAGGTTGTTCTGAAGAGGATAGCCATCCCTGCTCCTGAAGTCGTCAAGGCGGCTTCTCCTGCCAAAGGGGCGGTCTTTACAAGACTGAATGTTCCGGCTCCCACTCCAGCTCCCGTCCCTGCTCCAAAGTCTGTCTTTGACAGATTAGATACTGCTACTCAACGGACATCAGTCTTTAAGAGGCTGACGCCAGCAACAGCCCTTCCCCAAAACAGGGAGCAAGACAAAACCATCCCCATCACCGAACCAACTCCATCGGCTCGACACGCTCGGCGTCGCCACTGGCGCCGAGTAAGGAAGGCTGGGGGCAACTCCCCCTCTGGGCTAACTCCACCAGCCCCAATGGTAGAAGTCAATGCTGCTGTTCCAACCGGGAACGACTTTGAATTGTTAAACAAGGTGTGCAGGAACTCTCCTACCGCCGTACTAAAAAGATCTCCACCACCGGTGGAGAATGTTACAGAAGCAAAGCTGGAACAGCCCCCTCAGCAGCTGTCCTCCAATGTTTACGAAGTCTGGCGACACGTCCAAGAGTCAGTGATCGATCAGGACTATCTCCGCCGATAGAAGAAGCTGAAGATTCAGCAGGAAGAGGACCGTCCTAGAAAGCCACAAAGGACGACAACTACCTGGGTGCCCGCTGCAACGGCCCCCTCAACGTCAACTGCTCAAAAGAAAAGGAGGCCAGAGAAAACCCCTGTGACTACGGCAGAACGCAAAGACGCCGAGACCAAACGCCCCAAGTCTGGGGGCATAATGGTGCATACTATTTATATGGCATCCGGGAAAGAGGATAGCCGCGCTTCTACGGGCCACCGACCGCTCACCTGATCCATCACAAGAGCTCAGGAACAATAGCAGCAGAAGCTTCAGGAGATGCTGACTGCAATGGCCGCTCTCACCGGGCCAAAAGAAAGCCCGGAGGCATCATCAGAACAGCGTCACGAACAAGAAACTGATGCTGACTTCCTACGCAGGGTCCTCGAAAAGAAGGACAGAGAAGCAGCAGAACAAGCTGCCAACATAAAACAAATAGCACTTCTCTTCCAAGACATGGTAGAAATGATGTTACAGCCGGATCCTCCAGCTGAAGACCCTCCGGTCATTATTGAAGACGATAGAGGGGAGACATCCAATTCTCCTCCGGCTCATTCAGCAACCAAGGAGGAAACCATTTCCAAAGCCGCACTGGATGACTATATAGCTCAGCAAATACGAACTCACCAGGCGAATGAAGCGGCCGGCCAAGTCGTCAAAACTGGGTGACCATATCCAACCTGGTATGACCAAATAAAACACCCACCGGGATATACGATCCCTAAATTCCACGTGTACAAGGGGACAGGCAATCCTCACCAGCACGTCGCCCAGTTCAAAGCTCTTTGCGGCAACACCGGGGGCGATGATAAGCTTTTGCTCCGTCAATTCGTCGGCATATTGTCGAAGACGGCCTTCGAATGGTACTCCGAACTTCCAAACGACTCCGTCAAGACTTTTGCAGAAATGGAGCTGTTATTCACCTAGCGATTTGCGAGTGCTAGTGAATGCACCCCAATAACGGCATTGATCAATGCCAAGGTGAAGCCAGACGAGACGTGGGTCCACTACGCCATACGATGGCGGAATCTGTGGTCGAAGTGCGAACAGCGCATCGAAAAAGCACCAGCGGTAGGCATGTTTGTGGGTACTTTGGACCCTTATGCAACCATTTCACAATTCATGATATTCTTTAAGCCGACCACATTCCAAGCCTTAATCGACAAATTGGCCCAAATAGACCAGATGGGTCATAGACCGTCTCCTCCAAACCCGGACTCTCGAAACAAGAGGGGAAAGGGGAAAGGGGTCGTCGTGGCCAATGCTCAACAGCAACCTGGTGGCGCAAGACCAGCCGATCGCCAAAATAACAGAACTCGATCTCTCGAAGATAAAATGAGTCGCCCTTACTCGTTCCCTCGAGACAAGACAAAGAGGTTATTCGAGCTTGCACTCCGCAACAGGCTCATTACGCTCCAAGAGCCAAGACGCCCAGCGCAACTAGGCGACATTAACAATCCTAACTATTGCCCTTATCACGGAATGTTGGGCCATCCGATCGAGAATTGTTACATCTTCAAAAGCTGGATAGAAGATCAGTACCAGCAAGGAAAATTCGTATTATCTGAGAACTGGAAGGTGAACCCGCCTCGGTCACACACTCCCAAGAAAACAGATACACCAGGGGCATCATGCTCTTTTGTAGAAGAAGCTCCATGGGAGGTCGCTCTTTCAGCCAAAACAAAAAGAATGCTGAAGGATCTCCACACATGTCCGGCAATTAGATGGAAGAATCCACTGGAGCCTGAGATCATCGAGTGGATGCTGAAACCACGTCCAACTCCAAAGATCAGTAGTGATGGCCAAAGCTCACACACCCAGCCATCGAAATCTTCGAAAAAGAAGAAGAAATCCAAGAAGCCCGTGAAGCCTGGCAATAAGCGCACAGACCTACAAAAGCAGATTGACGCGCTGGAAGAGTATAACCAGAAGACACGGACTCCAATCACGCTCCAAGAGTTCCTCAGCCACGTCCTTGAGGATGGAAACGATGGTAATGAAGAAGACTAGTCGGATGAATCTGAAGGTTATGTAGCAAGTTGCCATGTGATCTCTCACTCTTCAATAAATGGTGAGGAAGCTCCTCGTACAGAGAAACTGGGGGAAGGGCCTAAGCCGGAACTTCTGGGGCCATCAGATGAAATAATTGATGTATTCCTAAACGAAGCTCTTCTGAAAAGTAAAGCTGATCGGGAGCGTGAGACGACCATATTTGAAAAGGCCAAACGCCGGCGACTGGACGAAAGAGTTGAAACACCCCCGCCAGATCAAAGCACATCCGCCGCGAATAAAAACAGGTTCAAGATGAGGAAAAGGTTCGTCAAAACCATATCAATGGGAATGAAGCTGCCACCCTCCGAAAGAAACACTCCAACTGAAGCAGATACACATCCTAACTACTTCTTATATCATCGAAAGATTTCGCACCCCACCGAAGAGTGCGACGCTTTTAAAAGATGGTGGCGGGGATATGTTGCTCACCGACAACATTTTAAGCGAATGAAACACAAAACTCGTCGGGAACAAAGAAATACGACCGAGGAGCATAAAAGAACCACCGGCAACTGTCGCATGGTCAACGCGGGGGATCGCAAATTCTCACCTTCGGGAGCGACTCTGACGAGGAAATGGCTCTTGGCCCTCTCTTTAAAGAATCCACCTTGGGGAAAGAGGAAGAACCGAAGGCCTGTGAAAATATTCAGCTGCGCAACGGTACGCTGCCCGAAAAGAATCTTGGGCCCTCGAATAATGGGTCAAATAGAAAAGATAAGGGCAAAGAAAAGGTCACAGAGGATATCGTCCTTAATGACGAAGCCGTCAAAGAACTGACAGCCAAGAACCCGCCAAAGAAAAGTAAGGTGGACTACAATATTCTCGCTCACCTGAGAAAGATACCTTCGCAGCTTAGTATTCTCGATGCCCTTCTGCTATCCAAAGAGGCGAGGGATTCTTTAATCAAGGCATTACAAAAACCCGAGCAATTCCAAGGTTTCCTCGCCGAAGAAAAGATGAAGGATGAGCTGGAAGAAGTACACACAGCCGATATCACCTTCGACGATGAAGATCTCCTTCTTGGGATGTGAGCACAACCGTCCCCTATATGTCTCCGGATACTGTCATGACATCAAGATAAGTAAAATCCTGGTCGACAATGGGTCCTCCGTCAATCTCCTTAACGTAAGGGTGTTGAAGGAAATCTGCATGAGCATTCAACACCTCGCTCGCGATAAAATCACTATCTCCGGATTTGATTCCCAATCATCACGAACGCTTGGGTCCGTAATACTGACGTTACGCTTTGGGCTGCTCGTCACGGACATCAAGTTCCATGTCATTGACGTCGAGACATGCTACAATTCTTTGCTCGGTCGGCCATGGTTATACGAATACAACATCATCCCTTCTATACAACATCAGTGTATGAAGTATTTCAAGGATGGTCTCGAGTATACTGTGACAGGAGAGCTAAACCCATTCTCCGTGAATGAAGTCCGCAAGTACGAAGAGGCAAAATACTTCTTACCAGACTTTGAGGACACAGAGAGATGTCACAAACCGGCGAACAAAGATATCACCACCATTCCGATCTTCGGGAGTGATACCGAGGAAGAGGAAGAGATAGTTTATTCAGGGCCACCCCAGCACAACAAGCTGGGACCCTCCGCTCCTATGCTTATCTTCGGCAGCGACTCAGAAGATGAGGTCTATGCTGTATTCTCTGCTCGGCCTTCAATACAAATCTTTGCTGATGAAGAGCAAAGTTTGCAAATCGCCATGGTTCCGTCCAAGCATTATAAAGAACTAGACGTGCTTGATACCTACAATGTGGAAGAGTTGCTGACATTCTATGTCCCTCCCGGGCGAGAAGGTGAAAAGGCGATCCTATTCTACCGATCCGTGGAAACCAAAGTGGAGAAAGAAATCTAGCACGGCGCGGATTCTACAGTTGACAGACTCCAGGCCATCCGTTTACCCAGATATTATACCAACGGACTAAAAAGGCTGTTAAAACGCCAAGGCGTACCTTTCAAACAGACCGCTCGAAAAGCTAAGTTCTATGACAAGATCTAGAATGTCCCCGGAACTCAGCGAAAATTGCCCAACGGGAGAATGGAAACGACCGGGTTTGGGTATGTTCAATCCAAGAAACGAGAGCTACTCCGCTACTGTTACGTCATACATGACTTTGATGAAGAAGGAGATGCTCTGTGGAAAGATGCTAACCCTGGACCAGAAAGAGCTCCCGCCGTGAAAATGCCCAGTCCGTCGTTCGAGGAACAAATGGACAAGCTTATAAGGGAAGCGGGTTAAAAGGTTCGAGACGACCATAATCGCGAAATGGCCATCTACGAGAAAGCCAGGATGCAACGCCTCCTTCAACAGGCTGTGAAAAATGAAAATGCTCCTCCTTGTCAACCCGTCGTACAAAAGGCCAGACGCAAAGGCCGGAACAGACCAAAGAACGGGAAAGGCGTTCGACAGCGACAAAGCAGGTCCAAGAAGCCACGCGGTCATGAATCGAGCGGCCAGGATTCATCTCTTATAAAGAAGATGGGTCGAGCATACTCTTTTACCCAAGACAAGACAAAGAAGATACTTGATCTTGCTATAAAACATCAGATGATGACGCTCCTGGAGTCGAAGTACCCCGAGCGAGCAAGCGGAGTCTCTCATCCGGACTATTACTCCTATCATAGGGCAATAGGACATCCTATTGAAGACTGCTTCACCTTCAAGAGCTGGGTCGAAGATCAATATCAACAAGGCAGGTTCGCTCTATCCAGCAGCTGGAGGGTAACCCCACCGCAGAAGCATGAACCCAAATCCTCGAGGGTAGAACCAGATCTACATCGGTCTTGGAAGCGAACTCGTACCTGTCACGTGATAATGTTAACAAAAGATGAACCTGAGAATATGGACAAACTCCCCTGGTGCTTCGAAAACGATGATGACGAGGTAATCTCAGAATTTCCACCAGCGCCAAAGAAGCTGGAAGATGGAATACATACTACTGCAGATAACCACGAGAAAATTAATTTGGGGACGGCAAGTGACCCGCGGCCGACGTTCGTCAGTGAGCTGTTGTCTGAAGAAAGGGTAGCTACGCTAAAAGACGTGCTCATGCAGCATAAAGATTGCTTCGCATGGAACTATTCCGAGATGCCAGGACTAGATCCAGAGATTGCTGTACACAAATTGGCAATATCCCCGGACGTCAAGCCGATTAAACAAGCACCGAGAAGAATGCGATTCGAGCTTGAGATGAGCATCAACGCCGAAGTCAAGAAGCTAATCGACTCTAGTTTTATCCAAGAGGTTTAATATCCTGACTGGATCGCTAACATTGTCCCAGTGATGAAGAAAAATGGGACGGTGCGCATCTGCGTAGACTTTTGGGATCTCAATAAAGCTTGCCCGAAGGACGACTTCCCAGTACCGGTCACCGAGCTGATGATAGACAATACGTCCACTCATGAAGTTTTCTCCTTCATGGACGGCTCATCAGGATACAATCGGATAAAGATGCACCCTGAAGACCAGAAACATACCGCTTTCCGGACCCCTTTGGGCATATTCTGCTACAAGGTGATGCCCTTCGGCCTAAAGAATGCCGGCGCCATCTATCAGAGGGCCATGACGAAGATCTTCGATGACCTCATACATGAAGTCGTCGAATGCTATATCGATGACCTCGTGGTTAAGAGCAAATCATATGAGGAACATTTAGAGCATCTGAAGACCATATTTCAACGCCTTCGGAAATACATCTTGAAGATGAACCCTCTCAAATGCGCGTTCGGAGTCTCCTCGGGCAAATTCCTGGATTCATCGTCCGAAACCGAGGCATCGAGATAAACCCGTCGAAGATCAAGGCGATCATGGAAATGCCTCCGCCAAGGACCCTCAAGCAGTTGCGGTCTCTCTAAGGAAAGCTCGCGTACATCCGGCGATTTATAGCCAATCTCTCAGGCAAGTGCCATCCCTACAGTCACCTAATGAAGAAGGAAACCCCGTTCATCTGAGATCACAAATGCCAAGGCGCACTGGACGAAATCAAGCAATATCTACAGAATCCGCCAGTGCTGGCCACTCCCGTTAAGGGAAAACCTCCCGTCCTGTACACAACAGCCCTTGAAGGTTCTTTAGGCGCGTTGTGGGCACAAGAGAACAACCAAGGGAAGGAAAGTGCTCTCTACTATCTGAGTCGAGTTCTACTGGGGGCAGAAAGCAATTACTCCCCCATCGAAAAATACTGCATGGCGTTGATCTTCGCGATAACGAAGCTCAGACACTATGCGTTGGCACACGAGGTCTGCCTCATATCAAAGGTGGATCCTCTCAAATATTTAATATCAAAGGTTATATTAACGGGACAACTCGCTAAATGGGCCCTGCTCTTGATGGAGTTCTCGATAACTTATCGACCTCTTAAGGCAGTGAAAGGCCAGGCCATCGCCGACTTCCTCGCTGAGCATCCAATACCTGCCGATTCTCCCTTGAACTGCGAATTGCTAGACGAACATGCGTTTGATACAATCGACAGGGAGAGAAGAGAGAATGATACCCAATGAGAACTCTATTTTGATGGGGCGTCTTCCATGAAGAAGCGCAAACAAAGCACCCCTATAATCAAATCAAGCGTAGGCCTCATCTTCGTGACTCCACAAAGAGGAATGTGCTTTGCCTTCTCCTTAACAGAGCCGGGGACGAATAACGAAGCAGAATACGAAGCTTTGATAGCGGGTCTCGAGATCGCCATCGACATGGGAATTGAAAACCTCCTCATATACAGAGACTCCTAGCTGGTCGTTAGTCAAATAAACGGCGACTACCAAACGTGCAAGCCAGAGTTGGTAAAGTACGGCGAGAGAGTTCAGCAACTGCTGACTCAAATTCCTTCCTACACCTTGGAAAGCATACCGCGTGCGGAAAATAGCAAAGCGGATGCATTAGACAAGCTCGCTAAAGAACTAGCTGACGAAAACCTCGGTGACGTGAGGATCGTTGTGCAAAGCCGTCAGGTTCTCGCGCCGGCAGAAATATCTCTGAAGTCATCCGAAGAAAAGGGAGCGACCGAGCGAATGACTCTGCAGATAAAAGAACAGGAAAAGGTTATGGATTGGAGAGAAGTTTTTATAGACTACTTCAAATCCCGTCGAACACCTGAAAATGTGTCCTCAAGACATCAGCTTATGAAACGAGCTCTGTCTTTCGCTTTCGTCAACAATACTCTGTATAAGAGATCATTTGATTCTCTGTGGTTAAGATGCTTGGGACCTGAAGAGGCAAAGAGAGTCATCCAAGAAACTCACGACGGACTCTGCGGTTCTCACCAAGCTGGGCTGAAGATCAAACGGATGGGTTATTATTGGCCCACGATGATCCAAGATTGCCTCGAATACGCGAAGCGGTGCCATTCGTGCCAGATTCATAGAGACTTTATCCATCAATATCCAAATCCACTACATCCAACGGTGGCTAGCTGGCCGTTTGAAATGTGGGGGACCGACATAATCGGGCCCATCGAACCAGCATCGTCCAGAGGACATCGGTTCATTTTGGCGACAACTGATTACTTCTCCAAATGGGCAGAAGCAGTACCGTTGAGGGAAGTAAAAACGGAGAAAATCCTCCATTTCTTCAAGACACACGTCATTTATCGGTTTGGAACTCCGCGATGGATCATTTTCGATAACGGGCCAGCCTACAGAAGCCACAAGATTAGCCACTTCGGACAACAACATAACATAGATTGGAGATACTCTTCAGTCTATAATCCCCGAGCTAACGGTCTAAGCTGAAGCTTTCAGCAAGACCTTGACAAAGATCATGAAAAAGACGGTGTCCCGAAATAAGAAGGACTGGCACGAGAGACTGCATGAAGCTCTCTGGGCGTATCGAACTACGTTCAAAACGGCCACGAACACAACGCCGTACGCATTGGTATTCGGTACGAAGGCGGTACTCCCCCTCGAGATAGAGCTACCCTCTCTACGAGTAGCAGTTCATTACGAGCTAACAAACGAAGAGAATACTCACCTTCGGCTTGAGGAGCTCGATACCCTTGATGAAACCCGGCTCATAGCGCAACAAAATCTGGAGGCTTATAAAGCAAAGATGACGCGCTCATACGAAAGATTGACTAGGACGAGGACATTCTGCCAAGGCGAACTCGTGCTAGTGGTCAAAAGACCTATGATCCCTAATCGCGCCAAGTGGGGGAAATTCGAGCCGAACTATGAAGGCCCGTATATCATAGACAAAGTCTACCAGGGTGGAGCCTATTTACTCTTGGATATGCATGGAGAAAGGCCCTTCAGACCAATAAATGGTCGTTTCCTAAAAAAGTACTATGCCTGACGAGTCATGGCCTAGGTCAATGATAGATGACGACGACTATATCCGCTCGCTATCTTCCTAAGCCCAAACTCTATAAGTAGCAGCCGGCTAACAGACCGAAACATCCTTAAACTAACAACGGACCGAAACGTCCTTAAACTAACAACGGACCGAAACGTCCTTAAACTAACAACGGACCGAAACGTTCTTAAACTAACAACGGACCGAAACGTCCTTAAACTAACGATGGACCACTATGTCCTAAAACTAGCCGTTGACCGAAACGTCGATAAACTACTGTGGGTTACAGCATCCCGAAGCTGATAAAAAAGGAATAAAAAAAAGAAAACGGTATGTCCATAAGCAAAATGGGCACGGATGAAAACCCGAAAGGGCTCCGTGAGTAAAAACAGCAGACCTACCGGCAAGTTTTGTGAAAATCCGAAAGGGCGCAGCCTCGTTAAAATAAAAAAAAGAGAGAAAAGAAAAAGAGAAAACGGTATGTCCATAAGCAAAATGGGCACGGATGAAAACCCGAAAGGGCTCCGTGAGTAAAAACAGCAGGGCTACCGGCGAGTTTTGTGAAAACCCGAAAGTGCGCAATCTTGTTAAAAGACACTTGCAAAGTCCTCTCGACTTCGTAAGGAGAAACCACCTGCATGAGATCCTTATGACTCACAAGGGAGAAACACACTTAGGGATCCCCACGATTCCTAAGGAGAAATTACACTTCCGAGATCCTCACGACTCGTAAGGAGAACCCTCTTATGAGACCCTTACGGCTCATAAGATTTGAAAGTCTTAAGCTACAGGAATCTAAATCTGTTCTTAAGCAACCACCACAACCTCCGATATTACCCTACAAGCGACTCAATGCTGACCCTTGTATACAATCCACGGGCACGAATAAACATTTCCCTAAGAAAGTCCCATCCGTGACTAGGGATATGTTTGCACGGTGAACAACCCTTGTAAATCCTCTCGACTCATAAGGAGAAAACACTCTTGTAAGATCCTTATGACTTATAAGAGAATATGCACTTAGGAATCCTCACGATTCCTAAGGAGAAAACACACCTACGAGATCCTCACGACTCGTAGGGAGAAATACCTTTATGAGACCCTTACAGCTCATAAAGTCGAAAGCCTTAGTCGACAGGATCTTAACCCTATTCGCTAAGCCACCTTTATTTGACATCGACAGAGGCAAATGATGATTCGCTCCTGGCAATATTCCAGTTTTAGCGGTGCTGATGCCAAAATCGGTGTCTAATTCCAAGCTTGCAGCAAGAAGCTAGCGAGCCACACATGCATACGAAATAGCCGAAATGATGGGGCAACTTGCAACAAAATCAGCAGGTAAAAAATGTATGCATGCAAAATAGCCGAAATGATTGGGCAACTCGCAATAAAAAACAGCGAGTAAAAAATAAATAAATAAATAGCCGAAATGATTGGGCACCGCGAAAATAGCCGAAATGATTGGGCAATCGCAACCTTCGCGATATAAAAGCTGAAATGATAGCGTATCGCGGAAAGAAATAAAATAAAATGAAATTTATGCCCTACAGGTGATATCACATCAATCCCTGTACACAATTCAGGGGCGCAAACAAAGAAGGAATCACGCCTTCCCTCCCCAGGCTCCATCAGAAGAAGAAGCCATATCTCAACGGCTCACAGACAACCTGGAGACCACTCCGATATTCGTCTAATTACAACAGACGATACGTCATCCACATGACCCCGGTCGGAAATACATCATCCACATGACCCCGTTCGGAAATACGTCATCCACATGACCCCGCTCGGAAATACGTCATCCATATGACCCTGTTCGGAAATACGTCATCCACATGACCCCGTTCGGAAATACGGCATCCACATAACCCCGTTCGGAAATACGGCATCCATATGACCCGTTCGGAAATACGTCATCCAGATGACCCCGTTCGGAAATACGTCATCCACATTACCCCGTTCGGAAATACGTCATAAACATGACCCCGTTCGGAAATACGTCATCCACATGACCGCGCTCGGAAATACGTCATCCACATGACCCCGTTCGGGAAATACGTCATCCACATGACCCCGTTCGGAAATACATCATCCACATGACCCCGCTCGGAAATACGCCATCCACATGACCCCGTTCAAAAATACGTCATCCACATGACCCCGTTCGGAAATACGTCATCCACATGACCCCGTTCGGAAATACGTCATCCACATGACCCCGTTCGGAAATACGTCATCCATATGACCCCGCTCGGAAATACGTCATCCACAAGACCCCGTTCGAAAATACGTCATCAACATGACCCCGTTCGGAAATACGTCATCAACATGACCCCGTTCGGAAATACGTCATCCACATAGCCCTGCTCGGAAATACGTCATCCGCACGACCCTGCTCGGAAATACGCCATCCACACGGCCCCGTTCGGAAATACGTCATCCGCACGGCCCCGTTCGCAAATACGTCATCCGCACGACCCCGCTCGCAAATACGTCATCCACATGACCCCGTTCGGAAATACGTCATCCACATGACCCCGTTAGGAAATACGTCATCCATATGACCCCGTAGCGGAAATACGCCATTCATATGACCCCGTTTCGGAAATACGTCATCTACATGTCTATCCCACTAAACACATGCAGGTCCTCTCGACTCGTAAGGAAGAAAAACTCTCTTATAAGATTCTTACGACTTATAAGGGAAAACGCACTTAGGAATCCTCACGATTCCTAAGGAGAAAATACACCTACGAGATCCTCACGACTCGTAGGGAGAAAATTTTTATGAGACCCTCACGGCTCATAAAATTGAAAAGTCTTAGGTGACAGATCCTAACCCTGTTTCCTAAGCCATCACTACCCCTCGAAGAAGCCAAGACAAGGTGCTCACTCTATCATCTGCCGGCTATGTTTGCTAAGGTGACATGTTGATAACAAAAGAAAGCAGAGAGATGACACAAGACATTGCAAAAAAATGTGTATCTTTTATTCATGAATTCAATTGGGTACAAAAATACATCATATGAAAGAATAAAAGGACAAATACATTTTATTCAAAATTATAAATGGTACAAAAAAAATTATTGAGAAGGAAGCGCTTTCAATAATCCGATCAGCCACTCGCGCACTTCCTTTAGCCCCTCTTCTTGATCAGCTGTCGCGGCCAACTCTGCTTCGACCTGGGCTCGCTGGTGCAAGTAAGACGAAAGTTGTTCCTCGGCGGCCCGCTGAGCTGCTTCACGATCTTGTGCATCCCGCTCGACGACGTCGAGCTTCTGCCTCAATGTTAACCCATCAGAAATGCATCACAGAAAGCCTTCGAAGATAACTTTCAACTGGGCAGCATTCTCATCAATCTGAGCATGCAGTCGAGCAGATTCGCTTGAAGTTTCTTTACATTCCTTCTCCTTTAAAGCCACTTCTTGTTCAAGATGGCGGAAGTAAGAAGTGCTCTGCTCAATCCACGCAGCCCGTTGAGTGCTCACAGCCAGAATCTCAGGTGCAGGACGCCTAAACTCAAGCTCATGCAGGCAAGCCTCGATTTCCCTGCAGCGATTAACCCAGGACTCAATGACGCCCTCACCATGAAAGTTCACGAGCGTCGCCAGCATGGGGTTAACCTCCGCGGCAAAATCCGCAGCAGATGTGGGAGTCTCCACGTCAAGCTCCTCAATATAGTCGCTCAGCATGCACAGACTATTCGCGGCGCCTTTCGAGGACGGACGTCTGGAAAAGGGCCCTGCCGGCATCATAATGCAAGACTCGAAAGAGGCTGGAGTCGATGTGATTGCTATAAAATAAATCATAGTCAGATCATGGCTCGAGAAATAAAGAATATACATACACAAAAAAAAATAGAGTCTACTATACCAGCTGCAGCAGGGGCAGAGCTGGGAGTGCTGGTAGCGCAACGATAGCCTCGTCCCCTCCTTCAATTTGTAAGGCTACAAGCAATATAAAGAAGAGTTAGCAGTAATGCGACTGCCCGTTAAAGAAAGGACGTCGTTTAGAAAAAATACTCACCAACACCAGCAGGCGGACCAATCTCTGACAGGAAGAAAAAGTGTGGGTACAGCACCTGATACAGGTGGTCAAAAAGGATTCCTGCAAGGACGCAGTAATGCAACGTCAGTACATAAGTTATAGAGCTTAAAAAATCAGACTGATGGGTCACGAATCCCCACCTTCCAACATCTGAGATGGTATGAGAGAGGGTAGAGGAGGTGTCATCGTCAAGGCGGTAGCTGATGGCATTGCCTCGGATAGCGTGACATCAGCACTAGCCACACCTGCATTAGAAACAAGATGAACCCTGTCAGGAAAGATTGAAAAAGATTGCAGAATAAAAAGAAAAGAAATGATCCAAAATCTACCTAGTGAGTCGCCAGTCGGAACTGAGACAAGGGCGTCACTTGACACAGCAACTGCTCCATCCTCTTCCATCGGGAAGGTCTCACCTCCTGTCGCCTCATCCCCTGACTCTACCAGAGCCGTCGTAACGCTCGCGACGCCAGGAGATGGCAAAGGGTCGCAGGTAGAAAGAACAATGATTGGGGCGGTGCCCGACTCTTGAGCACCTCGGGCTCGGCGGCTGTAGCCATCTCATCCACAGCTATCTCAGGCTCGGCAATCGTGACTGACTTACCAGTCACCACCTTGAGCCCGGCAATTGCAGCCACCTTGCCTACCGTCGCCCCGGGTTCGGCAATCACAGCTACCTCCTCCACCGCTACCTCAGGCTCAGTGGTCGGCGCCACCTCTTCGGGAAGACTCGGCTCTGCAAGATAAAATATATGAGAATTGATACTTAAAACTTTGACAACGGAACCCCGTATCACATTACCTTGGGTTGGTCTTCCGACCGCTTCCCAAGCCGCCCGTGCTGCTCGTCTATAGGCAGTAGACAAGGCAGCCGGGGACTCCTCCGAAGGAGCAGGGGCAGGGGTA
Organism: Agapanthus africanus; assembly: GCA_030015575.1. NCBI lineage: Eukaryota > Viridiplantae > Streptophyta > Magnoliopsida > Asparagales > Amaryllidaceae > Agapanthus > Agapanthus africanus. Next base: position 99,940,999 of record CM057350.1, on the reverse strand, counting down.
GCGGTGCTCGAACCCGCACCCGCAGCTAAGGCAGCATTACGCTCCCTTGTCGCGCGCATTCGGCGCTTCCTTTCCGTCCGGGCCGTAAGAGCCGAGCGTCTCAAGACCTCCATCAATGGGACGTCATCATCCACGCTAGGAGCTACCTCTGGAGCTGTTACAGCATCCGTCATCGGTTGCTTGAGTAAAGCCTCTTTTGGCAACCCTGAGGAGGCCGGGACTTCGATGCCTGGCCCGGGAAGAATCTCCGCATCAGCTTGCGGGATCGGCATTGTGGTCCCTACGATAAGACAAAGAAAGGGTCATATTACTCATAAGAAATGGGAGCGGGAACATGGTGAACCGAAATGTACCGATGCCTAAGGATGCTCGAAGTCTTTCCTCTTCCTCAAAAGTCTTGAGAGAAGCTACGAGAGCTTCTTCAATGGAAATGCCTGTTAAAGAAGGAAAAGCGTCAGTTAAAACACGATAATAGAAATACGATGCAATGGCGAAAAATACAGCTAATGATTATCTGATCGCGCGAGGATAGCCAACCCCTTTTCGCGTCTGGCCAATTACTCAGAAGCTGCGATGGCAGCCGCCAGATCAGTATCATCTGGCGGCATGAATAAGCCCTCGTTTGTCCCATACTTGCTCAGGCCCTCGCTGTAAGGAGCGTGAGGCTCCTGGCCAAATACGACATCGGCAGAAAAGAGCGACTTCTTCTTCCTATTCTACGAGTGAACTCCAGTTGCAGCCAGCACCAGCTTACGCTTGGTGGGCACCTTGGGGCGACGAGTCCCGACATCCGAGCCCATGCCAGATTCGGGTGAAGCTACGTTTACCGTCTCCGCAGGAGCACGGGGCACCGATGGCACATCCACCATCTCCACAAGAGCACGGGGCAATCCACGCGTAGGGCTTAGCATACGTGGAGGCTCAACTGCAGCAACCTCTCTTAGCGGAAGGGGGACAATGATCCGTCGCTTTAAAGGGACGTTGCGATCACTGGCAGGGGACGCACTCTTGCCATCGAGCAGCAGCCGCCTCTCTTCCCTGATAACAGCACCCATCGCGTGTTGATATCAGGCCGCGTGTACGTTGAGGGCCCTCGGGACGCAACTCGCTCGCTAATGAAGAAGTGGGAGCCCGTATTCAAGCGCATGAAGCGATGCAGCGCACCCCGTATTCCCTCTCTGGTGGCAGCGGGTTCTATCAAGAACGCCTCCAGTGGGACCCCGTGGTTATAGCTCAACTGCTGGGAAAAATAATGGGGATTGTATCTCATAAATAGCACTGCATCATTTAGCCTGAATACAAGAAAGCCCGGCCTGATGGAGTATAGATGGAGAACCTCCCGGGCTTTCAACACGGAGGCCCCGTCCTTAAAAACGTCGCGCAATGCCAACACCGACTTAGAAGTTTCCTGGCCGATCGTTAGTACTTTGTCCGTGAAAAACATACCACCTCCGACCGTGCGCGGGCGAAGAAGCAAGGCCCTAGCTTCCCGCTGTGACGGACTTACGATGGACGCGTCAACCAGCCACATAATTCGCGGGAGCTTGCATTTCTCGTAGAACGAAGGTCTCTTATGAATGCCAAAGACCCCGAGCACGTGCATCTCCATCCACGAAGTAAAGTAATGCATCGGGAAGTTGGCGACATGCAACCCTGGTTCAGCTGTATCCGCCGCCACGCTAAGACCATGGTATAAATGGGCTAACCCGGCAATCCCAATGGCCACTTGTATTTCGGCCACCATACGATGCGCGGGGTAGAAGACAGAAGGCCTCATATAACGAGGATGCATAGGGAGCGCGAACTAGCACAACCATAGCCCAAGAAACCCGAGAAAGAAAGTCTCATCGTCAATGCCCGGAGCGGCGATTTCTGACAGAGGAATGATCGCAGCATCAGGAAGAAAAAAGCCCTTCTGATCATCTTCCAGTACGGGTCGACGGTCCAAACCAAAGCCGAAGGGGTCGTCGAGCTTGGCAAACTTTTCACCTCGCTGCGATAAAATCTCCGGGCGAAGGAACCGGGCAATGAAATCCGCAAAACTGACCCCTCCGGCCTCCGGATTCCAAGAAGAGGCTCTCGTACATGTTCAACACATTTATCAGACTAGGAAACTGGTGCTGAATGGCGTTCTCCGGCGTTAGGCCCATCACCACCGGCTTGGTGGCAAAAACGTATTCATCCGGAGGAAGCAGCTCCTCATAGTACTCCCCCATAACCGGCAGACCGGAAATCTCAGCAAATTCTTCTAAGGAGATGGAGACTTCTCTGTCCAGTAGAAGAAAGGTATGGGTTGGGATGTTCCACTGCTCCAAGATCATCTTAATCCACCATGTGGGAGGAGAAGAATATTGGAACAACGAAGCATAAACCGCAGGGTATAGGCTGAGCTTCAGCAGCTGCGTTTTCTTCACTAACAAAATGTACCTAGCCCACTACAAATACCCGGCCGAATGTCGGGGAGTCAACCCGATGTTGTAGGGTTTTCCCCAAGGGCGCGACTCATCCTGGCATATGCGCCACCCCAAGGTATCCAAAGCTGTCGGAAGCTGCATGGGTATGGCGGCAATCGAAGGTTGAAGAAGACCCTCCGAAGTCCAATTGACAACCTCCACGGCATAGTTCACCGGGGGTGCATCTGCATATGGAATCGCCGAGATCGGCTCCGACAGCGTCGCACAAGAGAATCTTTGACGACCTCTGATAATCTGGTCATACCATCTGCCCCACAAGTAGAGATTTTTGTGTTCCGGGTCACGGTCTTTGATAAGCGCGAGAACCTCCCGGTCCACAGGTGCCTCAGGGAATCCTCCCTCTGAACGGACGAACGGAAACGTGGAATCGAAAGACATGTCGCGTGCAAAAAGGGGGACAGGAGTCAATTGTCAGTGCTCTAACACTCGGTATTTTAAAAGTTGCACCACACTGCAATGCAGTGAAAAGGGGGACCAAAGGGGGAACGACAAAATCTAGATGACAATTCATCGATTAAAAATTATTAATAAAAACAGCCTCATCATTGGATGAGACTGTTAATTAATGAGGAAATCCTTAAGGAAATTCTTATTGAATGAGAAATCCCTCGGGAAAAGGAGAAAATCTCCCTTTGAGAGCAAAGCTCTATGACAGAGTGACACTTGTCAAACTCTGATCATGAAGGATTAAAATTCCTTAAAGAGCCTGGCTCTATAATGATGATGGAAAAATCCATCAAGGATTAATTAAAATTAATTTTTGTGAATTAAAAATTCTGGGATCTTCAAGATCTATGAAAAACTCTTAAGAGTTATTCATCAAAGATCAAGAGATCTACATATTATCAAAGAGCAGAGCTCTGTTCATGGGCTAAGAAACCCCAAGAAAAGATCTGTTTAGATCTATGGGTTCATGAGAGCAAGGCTCTATTAATGAAACCTTAAAAGGGTTTTCTTTAGATCAAAGATCTATGAAGAGCAAGGCTCTGTTAATGGGTAAAAACCCTAATTTATTAAAATTTTAAACTTTACCTAAGTTTTGGTAGAGTTCTGACTCTTGAAAAGTTCTTAAACTGAAGAGCAAGGCTCTGAATAAAAATTCTCAAGAAAGAAGATGATAATCATCTAAGAGACTAAAGGTCCTATTTATAGGTATTGAACCGCCTCTTCAATTTCTGAGTTGATCCAAGGGCTCAGATATTGCCACCGCTGCACTTACGTATGCGCCACGTGAGCGCAACAGTGGGGGGCATTTGTTTCCCCTAAACAGAGAAAAGTTCTGTTTTAAAATTCAAAATTTGAAAATTGAAGCAACACTTCAAATTCAGCGCTAGGCGCGCTGCGCGTCACGTATCAGACACAGACGCGCTAGCGCCAGGTGCGCTGCGCCCTAGGCAGCGCACCCCCAATCAGAGCAAAGCTCTATTTTAAAATTTCAAAACTCAAAAGTTGAAGCAACGCTTCAGATCCAGCGCTCTGCACGGCGCGCCACGTGTCAAACACGGGTGCGCTAGCGCAGTTGCGCTGTGCGCCACGTGTCGAACGTAGGTGCGCCAGCGCTGGAATTAAAAATTCCTCACCGTTAGATCAAAACATCTAATAATAATAAATTATTAATTAATCAGAATTAAAATTCTGTTATGGAAAGATCTTTCCAATCTTATTAAAACAAGAAGATTATCTTCGGCAAAGTAGAAGTCCTAGGATCAAAGATCCAACGGTGGGAAATATTCCCAAATCAATCAGAGAAAGATCTCTTAAAACTGATTTAACAAATCAATTGGCCCTATATAAAGGCCCCAAGACTTCAAGTCTTATATAGAGAAAGCCCCGTACAAACTTTGAGAAATCTCAAAGAAAGAAGAGCAAGCTCTTAGAAAAAGAAGATCATTTCTTCAAGGTAAAGAATTAATTCTTGAACTACAGAGGTGAAATCATCTCATAAAAGAAGAAATATCTTCTAAAAAAGATCATAGATCTGCAAAAGACTAAGGTCTTTGATAAAAAGAAAAGATCAAAAGATCTAATGATAAAAATAAAAGAAGTATTTACTTCATTCACAGATCCTTGATCTACAAAGGCAGAGCCTTTTTATAAACAAGAACTTTTGTTCTTGAAGCAAAGCCTCCTTTAAAAGAAGAACATAAACTTGTTCTCTAATCATAAATTTGATCAGATGCGCTTTGCACTACTGAACAGTGCCTTGCACTCATGAACTGCGCTTTTGCGCTCCTTGGACCGGCGCTCAGCGCCAAAACGTGCCACGTGTCAATCACAGAAACAACTTGCGTTTTGCGCTTCTGAAATAGCGCACTGCGCTCATGGGCTGGCACTTGGCGCCAAGCATGCCACGTGTCACTCACTGGCGCTCTCCTAAACCAGCGCAAAGCGCTCATAAAATGAAAGCGCAATGCGCTAATAAACTAGCGTTTAATGCTAAGCGCGACACGTGTCATCTTCGTGTGCGCTACCTAACAGAAGCGCAATGCGCTCTTTAATTGGCGCAAAGCACCTGACGCGCCACGTGGCGCACTGTCAGAACACACATTGTTCTGATGAATACTATGCATTCGATACAAGACAAAAGATGTCAGAAGCCAATGCTCAGTATTACTAAAAGGGCCAAGCCCAAGTAAAGACTCAATAGCCAGAATTAAACATGTTAAACATTTTAATTGGACTTAGCCCAATTCTGGACATAAGTCCTCAACTTATATTGAACTGAGCCCATCTGCTCACGAATATTCAACAGATCTTAGTCCTAAAATAGGCTACTGATCTTTCAACCAAGTCACACCGGTTCAAGGGTACATCTCTTTACTCCTCTGATATCTGTCGTTGTAATCCTTCAACGTCTTCAGAGAGGTGACGGGTCCCGACAACCACACATCTCACGGACTGTGGGGTCCTTAAACTCATGGACTACGATGTCCTTAAACTTTATAGACTACGATGTCTTTAAACCGGACTGTGGGGTCCTTAAGCCCATGGACTACGATGTTCTTAACCTGGACTGTGGGGTCCCTTTAAACCCATGGACTACGATGTCCTTAACCTGGACCGAAATATTCTTAAACTACTGATGGACCGAGATGTCCTTAAACTAACAATGGACCGTAATGTCCTTAAACTAATCGACCGCAATGTCCCTAAAATAAACAATATAGCCCAAATGCTCTTTTGTCAGATCTAAATGATCCCGTTAAGTTGGTCTTAGTCTAAAATGAGACTAACGTATCCTTAACAAACGTTTAAGTCGATCTTAGTTCCAAATGAGGCAAACGTATCCTTAAACCAACCCCCAAACCCAAATCTAAGAAGATACGGATTTGGACTAATCAACGCCCTACGAGCGACAATATAAATTAGTCTCCGTATACAATCCACGGGCAACCACAACACAAAACAAACACCTATGACACGAAGTGACCATCTGGAGAAGGAGAAAGTTGTTACCACGATGCGGTAGCGTAATTAACTGCAATGGCTTACGCCTGCAGGGAAGAGCGTCCCCACAATCAAAAACCCCTCAAACGAGGGGGAATCTGACGAAGTCCGCTACATCGGCCGCATCCGTTTAAACCTTCGATACATGGTGCCATAAATCAACTTGGCATCTTCGGAGAGGTGGACAGATAGCACCAATTAGCATCTGCCCTGAATTTCAGGCAAGACGAACCCGCGCGGTCACGTCTCTGTGTTCGGCGGGGAACAGTGACATCGACCTCAACCCGGTCGTTTCCCAAATAAATAATATACAAACAGGCAGTGACGGCAGCCCACATGTCGGACACTCGTCTCGCGATATCAAATGTACAAATGAAACTAAACTGTACTAACATTGCACCCAAGCTATCCACCACGACGATCCAGCCACAACACAGCACAACACAGAATATCAACGTGAATGTCACGTTCGCAAACCCATCTAAAAAAACTATAGCAATTAGATAAGCTGTACCGCTCTAATGACATTCACGGTCATAGATAGTAATGCATGTACTGTAAAACTTTAAATAGTGTTAGAAATATCGACTTTGAAAACACCCCGAATAGCCCCCAAACCAAAAGATAAATCCATATCCATACTGGGCTAAATAAGCAATACCACTGAACCAATATTCCAGATACTAGCACACACTCCAAAATTCAAGTCCCAGATCCACTTTTGGACCGGCCAGGCCGGACATTTATCAAATCTTGCCAGGTCACTTCAGGTGAATGGGGCTCGTTTTTGGGGAGTGTTCTAGTAGTCATACAGTTAGTCTTCTGCAATTACTTAAATATTTTTAGAAGACTAAATAAAATTCGACAGAAACTAGAATATAAGTTGGTATTGTTTCGGAGTTGTTTAGGTTTCGATACTTTAACATCATCTAAATCAACTAGTATGTGGTTAATGGGTTGGCTATGATACCATGTTGGGTTACGCCAGCGTCCCGGCCATCAATCCGTGTCCAAATGCGAAACAAAAACTTTAAAACCCTGGCGCTAACGGAACCCGATTCCCCGGATCGACCATTAACCCTAAACTGGTTATAGATAAAGGAGTTTAGAGAGGTTATAGTGAATGATCCATGTCCTTCGATTTTCAACATCTGTCCCAAGCTCCTCGTGGCTTCCTCGATCATGTTTGATCTCCGATCTCCTTCCATCGAAGACGATCCACCTCGAGAGTTTGTATTACGGGCTCCGACCTCAAAACCGAAGCAACTCGAGTATCTAGTTTGCTAATCTAGATAGTCAAGATGAAGTAGAGAGTGTGTGTGATTAATTTGTCTCAATACACTCTACGTTTCTCAACACATGAGACACATAGAGTGGAGGTTGAAGAAAATGCCAATGAGAGAGTGTGAGCTCAAGAATTGTAAGATATTAGTTGTGAGCAACTAAAGAAAAAATACCAAGTCAAGAAAAGATATCCCCTTGGCTCACAACAAATATCCTACACCACAAACAAAATAACATCATAAAACCATGAGTCACACCCATGTGGTCATGCATGAATCAATGACTCACACTTCCACTCAAATAAACATTTAAACCCTAAATATTTAATAGAAAATGAAATGGCAATCTTCTAATGTAAACTTATAACGAATTATAAGAATACCCCTCATCCGTATATATATTCTCGCATCCTTATTCCGACTGAATACGAATACAACAAGAGGAAAATAATCCAACAATATAATACTAAGATCCGGCTTAAACCAAAGCCCTCTAATATTATCCATCTGAATCATGATCCGTGCACAAGTGCACGTATATGATCGAACCCTGCCATAAAACCATACGGCCTCAACAACGTTTCGTCCGAAGCAAGGAAACCCTCTGTGTGGGACTCTAAATACTCGTCAATACGCTGGCAGTGGGTTTAACAACAAGCGCGTAAACGGCACTAGCTATACGTAACGGCTATCCAGGTATTGAGCGAAAGTGAGGCCGACGAGCAAACTCATCCTGAAACCCATACTGAACCTGACAATGACAATATCTGTCACGCCCCGCTTCCCAAAATACGGAATACGAGGGGTTGACAAGGCCAGCCATACTCCTACGGTCAAGGATATATCCTGCCGTAGTCACACTTCGGCTTCTAGCTTTACATGGTAATCAGTAAATAATGCGCAGGCAATGAGAAATGCAGTAACTGAAATGAAACAATATAAAGAACTGACCTAATGGAAACAAAAAAGTATAACTCTGAATAGCTAATCAAGGTGTCTGTGATGTGCGTCTGGTCCTGGTCCCGGCTAAATCCTTTCCTCACACTGAGCATGCAGACTCAGGTCGTCAGAGCGACACAATAGCAATATAATATATAAATCCAAGTGACAACTCTAACAGTGATAATAAATATATATAACAGTAAATCAATGACGGTATAGGTATGAACATGTAGTAATCAATGCAGCGGAACAGTAAAAGCAGTAGAATGATATGCCACGTATGTCAACACAGTATGTAAGGTATATCAATGCCAGTATCCCTATCAGTCTCTAAGTCTCACTGTACAGGTCACTAAGCCTATCGTCAGTCCAAGTGTGAGAGTCAACCACTCGCGAGTGTCCTCCACCCAAGGGTAGAACCCAAGGGCAAGGGACCACGGGCCCAACATGTAACTCACGGTAATAATCATGTACCCTGTAAATCTCCATATATCTCCATATATATAAGCCGGCATGGGACTCCCGAGATTCTGTTGAACTCGCACTCAAACTACCCCACACCCCATAGTCTATATCAAACGCTAACCATAACCTCAAGTATCAGTCGGTCTGTGACAAGTCTGCACGAGAACTGGAGACAGGATCTCCATCAAGCACGCCCCGACTAATATCTAAGGTAAATGGCAGTGTCTGGTGCCTTATCTGTGACACCCATGCAAGAGCTTCCATAAGTGTCCCATACCACTTATAGTCACACATACACGCGTCCCACAGACGTCGACAATGCAATAGAATAATAAGGTTCACTGATTGTGTACAAGTACGTATCACTTTCACTTATCCACTTATGCACGAACACTAACGTACTTGCCACAACCATCACTAATACCTAACACTGGGTAATGCACGTTATCACTAGGTTATCAATGCAGTGACATGTGTATGGTATGATGCGTAAACAGTATGTAAAGCATGATTAGGATGTCATGAATCAGTAATCTACCACTTGCATAATTTATCATAAATCATAAGTTTACAGTTTAGCGAAACAATGAATGGGGAATAAATAGTATGTTCAATTATCTATCCAGTGAATTTGGTTTCACGCCGATCGGGTTCCAGGATCACTAATTATGGCCATTTCCTTTTAAGCGTTCACGGCTGGAAACCCGGTTTCAGAATCGGAAGTCCGTTTAGCAACGCATTTTAATCCCAGTTGGGATCAGATTTTAGCGACGCTACAGTTGAATGAAATCTAGATTTTTCAGTAAGGTTTTCAACGCAATAGACGGATTCTCAATCGCGTCTGTATGTCAGGAGATATACACTGTTCAATACTAGTATGTAAATTCTGATTCTGTTGGGACTGTTATACGTCCAGCTCTTTTAAATTACAGATTAAATAGCAAACGATGACGAAACAGGATGAAACCACTTGTGTTATCTAGATAAAAGTTTCACCTTTAATAAACTTAGAGTTCCGTAACCTACGAGTTAAGGAAACAGGGTGGTACTCATTACGGGACAGCACACAGTAAACAGAGTCGCTCTGGACTGCAGTCCAGAGTCGCACTCCGATCCAAATATTGTCACAGTTTAAGTACAGAAACATTTAGAAACTTGCATAGGATTATAGTTTGTTGAGTCGGCTTCGATTTTATCCCTTGAACGCATCATTCTAGTATATATATAATTTATGGTGATTTAAACGGTTTTCAGGTACAAGAAATTTCCAGTTTTACAGGTATACTTGGGTGTAGTCGTTTTAGTCGTTAATAGTCGTATTTTCCAGCGAAATTTGTACAAGGCATTCATCACTACACGGGCCAATATAAAAAATCCAGTTCCGTCAAATTAGGTGAGTATTTTCATTGGGTTCATGTATCGAACAGGTACGTCATATAATTTATCGGAAAAGTAACTACGGAATTTATACGATTTTAGTTTGTAACAATCATAATTTAGCATGTAGCAAGTAGAGAACTTGCCTGGAGACGGTGAACTGATGGCGCGGCAGCGAAGGCAGTAGTGACACGTCCCGGCACGGAGTAGCAAGCACGCGACGAGTCTCGGCTAGGCTTGGGCTTGGCTCGAGCTTGGTGATGGGCTGTTGCGAGCTCAGGCGATGTCGTGGTGGTGGTAGTAGGTTGATAGAAAAGGGAGAGACGGGTGAGGTTTAGAGAGGGAGAGAGGGAGTGTTAGACACAGAGAGAGAGAGAGAGAGAGAGAGAACTGAGAAAGAGAGAGAGAGAGGAGGGATTAGAGAGAGAGAGAGAGACAGAGAGAACAGAGGGAGAGAGAGAAAAAGAGAGAAATAGAGAGTTAGAGGAAGAGAGAATTAAAGAGAGAGAGAGTGTGTGTGAGAAACTGAGAGAGACACAGAGAGAGAGGGGGGAAATTGCAGGGGGCGTCGACGACGATGACGAGGTCAGGGCTGCGAGGGTGAGGCTCGGTGGTAGTCGTCGGCGGTGATGAAGGGGTCGGCGAGATTGCAAGGGAGAGGTGCTCGGGCAGGCGATGGAAGGAGATGAGGTGCGGAGGCGAGGGGACTGTTGGTGAACGCTAGTGGTGGGGGTGGCGGCTAAGGGGTGGTCATGGTCGGAGCTTGGTGGATGGAGGTGAGGAGATGAAGTGGAGAGAAAGGAGGCGATGGGGAGCTCAGCCACGGCTGTAGGGTGGAGCTTTGAGGTTGGGTTCTTGGGTGATCGGGGGAATTTTGTGAAAAGGGGGGAGTGAGGGTGTCGACGAGGAGAGGTCGAGGGCGTGCGTTGTGGGGTAACGCGTGCGAGCGTGGGCGGAGGAGGCGGGTCGCGGGTCGCGGGGGACAGGGAGCGGGAAAGTGGGGAGTAGCCGTTGGGGAAGAAGGAGGGGTGTATGAGCGGGTCGGGTTGGGTGAGCGGGTCGGGTCGGGTGCGGTTGAAGTGAATGGGCCGGGCCAGCGAAAAAAGAATTCCTTTTATAAAAATGGTTGAGGAGATGGGCTCGGGTGAGATGGGCTGGGACGAAAAATAAAAGAATTTTAATAGGAAAATGGAATAGACTAGGCTCGGGGAATTGGGCCAGAGGGTTTTTTTAAAATGGGAAAATTTGGGAATTGGCTGAGGGTTATTATGTGGTGATTTGGGTTTAGTTTTAAATGAGTAAAAGAAATGGGTTGATAGGAAAAATTAAGGTTTTGAGTTTAAATAAAAATATGAAAAGAGATGGGCGTATATAAATTGAGGTTTATATAAATGGGACAAGAACACGAGGAATTGGGATTAGGGTCTGAGAAAGGAGAAGGGAAGAACTAAAATAGATTGGGAGTTTTAAAATAATAAATAATTATAAATAAAATTTTATAGGTTAAAAGAAATACGGATATAGGCGTATATAAATGAACCGGGTATTACATCATACCACCCTTACAAAAATTTCGTCCTCGAAATTTAAAAGAAACGACAAGCTATAAAATAATAAGCGAAAGCTACTATATCGCAAACTAACACATAGTGATTTACTTGAAATAGGCGGATGAAGAAATTTGAAGGTATATACTGTTTCCTGATTTAATATCAGAAAAGCTTATGGAAAAAGCTTCAGAAGAGGGTCACGTGCTTACACGTGACCAGCAGTCACGTGTTGGCACGTGACACCTAAAAGTATCGGCAAGGCAAATTCAGTTTCCCAAATACATCAAAGAAAAGGGGCTTCAGAAAGGGTCACGTTCTCCCACGTGACCTGGGTCACGTGTTGGCACGTGACAATCAAAAGTGGCTTCAAAACCCAACAGCTCCCTGAGCAAATCAAGAAAAAGGCTTCAGAAGAGGTCACGTGCTTCCACGTGACCAGGATCACGTGTTGGCACGTGACACTCAAAACATCAGACTCATTCTCCGGTTAAATCAAGAAGAAGGCTCCATGCCAGGGTCACGTGCTCACACGTGACCAGTTGTCACGTGGTGGCACGTGATAGCTAAGCAGCAACCAGAAAACAGAGCGCAAAAAGAAGGAGGAAGGCTCGTTCCAAGGGGGTCACGTGCCCACACGTGACCAAGGGTCACGTGGCCACACGTGACCAACTTCAAAGCCCATTTGTCAACAGAATTAAATTCTGAGAAAAGACCTCTCAAATCTTTCCAAAAGCAATCGATTAAATTAAAGATTTAGAGGTGATTAAATATCATCTATCTATGGGAAAATCTCGAATTTGGAAAGATTTCCCCTTTAAATCTAACAGAAATAACAAAGGAGAATCCCTGGATTTGAAATCCAATGGTGAATAAAATTCACCTAATAATCCAAAGGTCCAAAACGAATGATGGATGCAAATCAAATCTCTCAATGAAGATTCGTCAAAAAACTAATTGACTCGGCTGCTTCTCCTATAAATAGGAGCCAAGAGACACGCAAAAAAGATACACGCAGAGAGAAGAAAAGAGAGAGAGCCTTGATACTTAAGAGGAATTTGGATCTTCTGCAAAAGAAAACCCTGGGTAAGAAAGGGAAGGTTTCATTGAAAGAAAGAGAATTTAATTCTCAACAGAGTTTAACTCTGATGTAAAACAGAAGGACATATTTCTTCTCTCTTTGGTGGAGGATCTGTAAAGTGCACATCTCCCCTTGAGTTGAGAATTTAATTCTCAATGGGTTGAGATCCTGCCATGCAGATTCAAAGCATAGAGAGGGCATGGAAGCACGAGAATTTAATTCTCACAGAACTATAGAAATTTAATTCCTTCAAAATAAAATTAGGGTTTGACCCTGTGTTATGGGAATTTAATTCCTTCAGAACAAAAAGAATCAGGGTTTAACCCTAGTTAAGAACTTAGTTCTGTTAAAACAACAAGAATTTAATTCCCTTAATCTTATTCCCCTGAATAATTCTCTAACAGAGAGTGTGGGTTTAATTCCCTGAAGCTTTTGTTAGGGTTCAACCCTATTCGATTCTGCACATATATGAGGAATTTAATTCCTACAGGAAATTCAGAGTTCAACTCTTCAAAAGGAACTAGGAATTTAATTCCTCTAAAATTATTGTCAGGGTTCAACCCTACGAGGAATTTAATTCCTGAAAGGGATTAACAGATCTTCTAAACAACTACATAAAAGCAGGGTCACGTGTCACCACGTGACCCCCCCCCCCAAAGATCTACATAAAGCCCTTTGAGGCAGTGCCTCACGTGATCCACGTGACCTCTGAAGCACAAGGAATAGAAAAGAGCTCTAGGGCGCCCTCACGTGTCACCACGTGACCCCTAGTGAGCATTATGACGCACAGAGCATGGGCTTTCATCACGTGCTCGCACGTGATGGCCACCAGAACTAAAGAGTTAAACATCGATCTACAGAATAAAATAAGGGAAATCAGGGTGCTCTCACGTGTCCACACGTGACCCCTCTCTCCTTAGTGTTTAACACTAATCTGAAGACTTTGTCCTCAATGTTTAACACTGATTTTCTTAGTGTTTAACACTAATTTCGAAAACTCTATTGGCAGTGTTTAACACTGATTTGCTTAGTGTTTAACACTAATTTGAAAACTCTGTTCCCAGTGTTTAACACTGATTATCTTTTAGTGTTTAACACTAACATGTTAATCTTATTCCCAGTGTTCAACACTGTTGACCTTTAGTGTTTAACACTAGCTTTAGCCCAATTGGTTAAGTTTCTAGAGGCAAAGCCTCTCCTTCAATGGACCAGCAGAGAGCCAATATTTCAAACACAATTGGACTTAGCCCAAATTGGCCATAAGTCCTCAAATCATCTTGAACTGAGCACATCTGCTCTTTCAACCAACTCATTGGTTCAAGGGTACATCTCGGAACTCCTCTGATATTTGTCGTTGTAATCCTTCAACGTCTTCAGAGAGGTAACGGGTCCCGACAACCACACATTAATACGGACTGTGGGGTCCTTAAACTCATGGACTAATGCGTCCTTAAATCAAGATATGGACTGTAGGGTCCTTAAACCCATGGACTACGACGTCCTTAACCTTGACCGAGATGTCTTAAAACTAACAATGGACTGTGGGGTCCTTAAACCCATGGACTACGACGTCCTTAACCTTGACCGAGATGTCTTAAAACTAACAATGGACCGCAATGTCCTTAAACTACCCATGGACCGCAATGTCCTTAAACTGGAACAATAGAGCCCAAACGCTCTTTTGTCGGATCTAAACGATCCCGTTTAAGTTGATCTTAGCCTCAAATACGGCTAACGTATCCTTAAACCTTCAAACAGACTGGACTATGAATCCCCCCAATCAACTTCGGTTCAAGGGTACATCTCTGAACTCCTCTGATATTTGTCGTTGTAATCCTTCAACGTCGTCAGAGAGGTGACGGGTCCCGACGGCCATACATTCAATGGACCACTATGTCCCTAAACTGGAACAATAGAGCCCCAAATGCTCTTTTGTCGGATCTAAACGATCCCGTTAAGTTGATCTTAGTCTCAAGTTAGACTAACGTATCCTTAACAAACGTTTTAGTTGATCTTAGCCTCAAATATGGCTAACGTATCCTCAAACCAAACCCCCAAACCCAAATCTAAGATAAATACAGATTTGGACTAGTCCACGTCCTACGGGCGACGACATAACTCAGTCTCCGTATACAATCCACGGGCAACCACAAATAAAACAAAAACACACGACACGAAGTGACCATCTGGAGAAGGAGAAAGTTGTTACCGCAACGCGGTAGCGTAATTAACTGCAGGGGCTTGCGCCTGCAGGGAAGAGCGTCCCCACAATCAAAAAACCCCTCAAGTGAGGGGGAATCTGACGAAGTCTGCTACATCGGACGCATCCGCTCAAACCTTCGATACACGGTGCCATAAATCAACTTGGCATCTTCGGAGAGGTGGACGGATAGCACCAATTAGCATCTGCCCCGAACCTCAGGCATAGACGTCCCCGCGTCTCGGCCGCCGTTCGGATAGGAACAGATTCTGGCACGCCCGATTGGACCTTTTCCTCTTTCCACTCCACACTTCGTGTGTCGTGATTCACGAACCAATCGCGGTTCGCTAATGGTGGCCCTTGGGTTTCAAGATACTAAGAATTGGCGTCTCGCTTATTGCAGAAAGCAAAGGATCGATGGCTTCTACTTCCGTGAAATTCTCCAACTGCTAAGACTGCAATTGCGACCAACGCTTTGCCTCGCCAGGAGGTATAGCCTACGGACCCCAAGCTGCTTCGTTATTCACAATGCCGGTGGACCAGGTGACTCAGGCCACTACCAGATTGTTCTTCGGGACTATACTCCCACCAACAAGCTTCACGGCGCCGGTGCTGACAAAGGAAGCTCCCAAGAAGTCGGTCTTTGATCGTCTTACCCCTACCGCGGCTCATCTCAACGGGTCGCCCAACATCAGCGCCTCGGTCTTCTCTAGATTGGGCCAGAAATCCGGTAGACCCATCATGAGGTCTACAATCCCAGAGAAGGCTGCTCCTAAGAAAGTGGCTGCTCCTGCTCCCGAAATCGCCAAGGCGGCTTTTCTGGCCAAAAAGTCGGTCTTTACAAGATTGACGGCTTCAACTCCCGCCCCTGCTACCCAAAAGACGTCGGTCTTTGACAGGCTAACACCAACAGCAACCCCCACCTACACAGGGGGCAAGACGAAACCATTCTTACCGCTGACCCAACGCTGTCCGCTCGACACGCTCGACGTCGCCATTGGCGCCGAGTAAGGAAAGCTGGGGGCAACTCCCTCTCCGGGTTAACTCCATCAGCCCCGATGGCAGAGGTTAATGCTGCTGTTCCAACTGGGAACAGCTTCGAGATGCTAAATAAGGTGCGAAGGAATTCTCCTACTGCAGTGCTAAAGAGGTCTCCTCCCCCATTAAAAAAGGTTGTGGAAATAAAATCAGAACAGCCCCGATCCCCTCAACGGCTGTCTTCCAAAATCTATAAGGTTTGGCGACAGGCCCGAAACTCGATCATCGATCCAAACTTCTCCCGCCAGCACAAGAAGCTGAAAATCCAACCAGAAGCTGGTCACCAGGCTAAACCCCGAAAGGCTGTCTGGACGCCCACCTCAACGGCCCCCTCAACCTCCATGGCTCATAAAAGGAGGAAGCCAGAGAAGATCCCCCAGCCTGCAACGACAGCTAATAGCACTAAGCCCAGACGCCCTAAGTCTGGGGGCATGATGGTCCACACCGTATACATGGCGTCAGGAAAAGAAGACAGACGCGCGTCCACGGGTCATAGACCGCTTACACGGTCGGTGACCAAAGCTCAGGAGCAGCAGCAAAAGCTCCAAGAAATGATGAATGCTATGGC
This sequence comes from Agapanthus africanus, assembly GCA_030015575.1. Lineage (NCBI taxonomy): Eukaryota > Viridiplantae > Streptophyta > Magnoliopsida > Asparagales > Amaryllidaceae > Agapanthus > Agapanthus africanus. Next base: position 99,924,577 of record CM057350.1, on the reverse strand, counting down.
CGCACTTACCGGGCCAAAAGAAAGCCCAGAAACGTCCTCAGACGCACGCCAGGAGGAAGAAACCGACACTGAATTCCTTCGCCGGATACTGGAGAAAAAGGACAAAGAGGCTGCCGAACAAGCAACCAACATACAGCGTATGGGCCTTCTCTTCCAAGATATGATAGGAATGATGATCCAGCAGGACCTACCCGCCGAGGATCCCCCAATCGTTCTTGAAGACGACCGAGGAGAAACGTCAAATCCACCACCGGCCCTCTCAATGGCCAAGGAGGAGGCAATCTCTAAAGCTGATTTGGTTGACTATATAGCCCAGCAAATCCGGGTTCATCATGCGATAGCTGGTCAAGTCGTAAAAACGGGGCGGCCGTATCCAAGCTGGTACGACCAAATCAAATACCCGCCAGGCTATACGATACCGAAATTCCACGTGTATAAGGGGACCGGCAATCCCCATCAACATGTTGCCCAGTTCCGGGCCCTCTGCGGTAACACCGGCGGTGATGATAAACTGTTGCTTCGCCAGTTCGTGAGCAGCTTATCGGAAACAGCGTTCGAATGGTATTCGGAACTCCCGAACGATTCTATCAAGACGTTCGCTGAAATGGAGTTGTTATTCACTCAGGGATTCGCAAGTGCCAGCGAACGCACTCCAATAACAGCACTGATTAACGCCAGGGTAAAACCAGGCGAAACCTAGGTCCAGTATGCTATACGCTGGCGGAATTTATGGTCGAGATGCGAACAACGCATTGAGGAGGCACCCGCAGTGGGCATGTTCGTGGGAACCCTAGACCCCCACGCAACTATCTCCCAGTTTATGATGTTCTTTAAGCCAACCACATTCCAGGCTTTAATCGACAAGTTGGCTCAGATGGACCAGATGGGTCATAGACCACCTCCCCCGAAGTCGGAACCTCGGAATGACAAGGGTAAAGGAAGGGCAACCTTCGTCGCGAATGCCCAACAGCAACCTAACGCCCCGAAACCGGCAGATCAACTGGAAGAAAGACGCCGGTATTATAACGAGAAGATGAAGCGTCCCTACTCATTCCTACGAGACAAGACGAAACGGTTATTCGAGCTGGCAGTACGCAACAGACTTATAAACCTACCAAATCCAAGGCGACCGCCGCAACCCACCGAGGTGAATAACCCTAATTATTGCCCTTACCATCAAACGGTAAGTCATCCGATCGAAGATTGCTTCGTCTTCAAAGGATGGATCGAAGATCAATACCTCCAGGGGAAGTTTATACTGTCAGAAAAATGGAAGGTGAACCCACCACAGCCGCATCCTCCTAAGAAAGCGGATACACCGGGGGCAACCTGTTCCTTTATTGAAGAAGCTCCATGGGAGGTCGTGCTATCAACTAAAACCAAAAGAATGCTGAGAGACCTTCATGCGTGCCCTGCGATCGAATGGAAGGACCCTCTTGAACCTCAAATTATCGAAGGAATGTTGAAGCCCCGCCCAACTACGAAGACTCGCGATAAGGGCCCAAATACTCACGCCCAACTGTCAAAATCTTCGAAGAAAAAGAAGAAGAAATCCAAGAAGTCCGTGAAGCTTGGAAACGAGCACACGAACTTGCAGAAGCAAATCGACGCGCTGGAAGAATACAATCAAAAGGCACGAACTCCTGTCACACTGCAAGAGTTCCTCAACCACATCTTTCAAGAGGAAGATGATGGAGAGAGCTCGTCGGATGAATCCGAAGGATATGTGGCGAGTTGTAACGTAGTCTCCCACTCGTTTACCGACGATGAAAAAACTCTTGGCGCTAGGAAACTGGGGACAGAGCCTGAACTAGAGCGTGTGTGGCCAACAGATGAAATGATCGACGCTTTTCTAGACGAGATTCGTCTAAAAAGTAAAGCGGATCAGGAGCGTGAGATGGCCGCTTCAGAAGGAGCCAAATGCAGGCGACTGAACGAAAGAGTTGAACTACCCCTGCCAGAGCAAAAGGCATCCGAAGTAGACAAGAAGATATTCAAGACGAGGAAAAGGTTTGCCAAAGCCATGTCAATGGGAATGAAGCTACCACCCTCGGAAGGAAACACGCACGATGGGGTGGAGAGGCACCCTGATTATTGCGCATATCATCGGAAAATTTCACACCCCATGGAGAAGTGCGACGCCTTTAAGATATGGTGGCAAGGATATGTTGCTCATCGGCAACATTTTAAGCGCATGAAACGCAAGATCCGTCGAGAGCGAAGAAGTACTGTCGATGGGCACAATAGAACTACTGGCAACTGTTACATGGTTAACGCCAGGGGGTCACAAGTTCTCACCTTTGGGAACGACTCTGATGAAGAAATGGCTCTGGGCCCTCTCTTTAAAGAATCTGTTTTAGGGAAAGAGGAGAAATCGGAGGCCTGCGAGAACATTCAGCTGCGCAACCGCACACTCCCAGAAAAGAATCTCGGGCCTGCGAGTAGAAAAGATAAGGGAAAGGAAAAGGTCACTGAAGATATCACTTTAGATGACCAAGTCATGAGAGAGCTGGCTGCCAAAGACCCTCCTAGAAAGGGTAAGGTGGACTATAACATCCTAGTGCACCTAAGGAAGCTACCTTCTCAGCTTAGCATTCTCGATGCCCTCCTATTATCAAAAGAAGCACGAGAGTCACTGATTAAAGCGTTACAACAACCTGAGCAATTCCAAGCCTTCCTCGCCACTGAAAGGATGAAGGATGAACTGGAGGAAGTGCACACGGCCGACATCACTTTCGGTGACGAAGACCTCCTTCTCGGGACGTGCAACCATAACCGTCCCCTATATGTCTCTGGATACTGCCATGATATCAAGATAGGCAAGATCCTAGTGGATAATGGATCCTCCGTCAATCTCCTTAACGTTCAGGTGTTAAAGGAAATCTGCATGAGTGTGCAACACCTCGCTCGTGATAAGATTACCATTTCCGGTTTCGATTCACAATCGTCACGGACTCTCGGATTCGTGATACTAACATTACGCTTTGGACTTCTCGTCACAGACATCAAATTCCATGTCATTGACGCCAAGACCTGCTACAATGCCTTGCTCGGCCGTCCTTGGCTACACGAGTACAATATCATCCCTTCTACGCAACATCAGTGTATGAAGTACTTTAAGGATGGTTTCGAGTATACCGTAACAGGTGAGTTGAACCCATTTTCCGTGAATGAAGTCCGCAAATACGAAGATGCGAAGTACTTTTTGCCAGATTGCGAGGATACAGAAAGGTGTCGCAACCCAGAGAACAAAACCGCCGCCACCATCCCTGTTTTCGGGAGCGATACCGAAGAAGAGGAAGAGAGAGTTTATGCCGGGCCATCTCAACGCAACAACCTGGGGACGTCCGCCCCCATGTTGGTCTTCGGAAGTGATTCAGAAGATGAAGTTAATGCCGTATTCTCCAATCGGCTGTCAATACAAGCACCCCCTGGCGATGACCATAGTTTGCAAATCACCATGGTACCGCAAGAACACTACAAGGATCTCGACACACTTCAAGCTCACAATGTGCAGGACCTGCAAACATTTTGCGTCCCTCCCAGGCAAAGGGGTGAGAAGTTAATTCTATTCTACCGATCCTCAGAGTCGAAAGTAGAGAAAGAGATCTGGCATGGCGCGGATGCTACACTCGACAGGCTCCAACCCATCCGTCTGCCCAGATACTATACAAATGAATTAAAGAGGCTATTGAAGCGCCAAGGAGTACCCTTAAAACAGACTGTTCGACAAGCTGGGTTCTACAACAGGATCTTGGATGTCCTTGGGACTCAACGCAAACTGCCCAACGGGAAAATGGAAACACTTGGGCTTGGATACGCGAGAACCGGAAAACGGGGACGGGCCCACAGCAGCTACGCTATATATACCTTTGATGAAGAAGAGGACGCCCTGTCAGGAAGTACCAACCCCTCATCCAAACTAGACCCCGCGATTGAAGTGCCGAGTCCGTCGTTTGAACAACGAGTGGATAAGCCTATCAGTAAAATGGGTCAAAAAGCTCGAGAAGACCACAACCGCGAGATGGCCGTCTACGTGAAGGCCAGGACGCGGCGTCTATTTCAACAGGCTGCAAAAGACAAAGATGCTCATCCTCGTCAACCCATTGTACGAAAGGCCCGACGCAGAGACAGAAATAAATCAAGAAGCGGAAAGAGGAGCCAACAACAACGACGCAGGATTAGAGAGTCACGTGAGCGGGCATTGCGCGGTTCGGATTTGTCCCTCATGAAGAAGATGAGTCGAGCGTACTCCTTCCCCCGAGACAAGACGGAGAGGTTACTCAAGCTCGCTTTAAAACATCAAATAATCACGCTTCCAGGGTCTAGACACCCTGAGCAAGCTAACAAGGCTTCTCATTTGAGCTATTGCTCTTATCACCGAGCCATAGGACATCCTACCGAAGACTGCTTCACCTTCAAGAACTGGGTCGAGGACCAGTACCAACAGGGCAGATTCGCCTTATCCGACGGCTGGAGGGTAACGCCGCCACAAAAGCACGAACCCAAAGCCGCAAAAGCAAAACCAGATCCACCTCAGTCCAGGAAGCGGATTCGCACCTGTTACACGATTACGATATTAAAAGAAGAGCCCGAGAATATGGATGACCTTCCCTGATGCTTTGAGAACAGCGATGATGAGGTGGTCTCAGAATTTCCGCCAGCTTCGAAAGAACTGGAAGATGGCATACATACTACTGCAGATAACCTCAAGAAGATTGAGTTGGGATCGGCAGATGACCCGCGACCGACATTTGTCAGCGAGCTGCTATCTGAAGAAAGGGTGGCTGCTTTAAAGAACGTGCTTCTACGACATAAAGACTGCTTCGCGTGGAACTACTCCGAGATGCCAGGATTAGATCCGGAGATTGCTGTGCATAAGTTAGCAATATCCCCGGATATCAAGCCAGTCAAGCAGGCGCCAAGAAGGATGCGACTCGAGCTTGAAATGAGCATCAACGCCGAAGTCAAGAAGCTGATCGATTCTGGATTTATCCGAGAAGTCCAATATCCCGACTGGATCGCCAATATCGTCCCGGTAATGAAGAAAAATGGGACGGTACGCATATGCGTGGATTTCAGGGATCTCAATAAAGCCTGTACAAAGGACGATTTCCCAGTACCAGTAACCGAGCTAATGATAGATAACACGTCCACTCATGAGGTTTTCTCCTTTATGGACGGTTCATCAAGATACAATCAGATAAAGATGCATCCCGAAGACCAGAAGCACACCGCTTTCCGGACCCCTTTGGGTATATTCTGCTACAGGGTTATGCCCTTTGGTCTAAAGAACGCCAGTGCTACCTATCAAAGGGCCATGACAAAGATCTTCGACGATCTCATACATGACATCGTCGAGTGCTATATCGATGACCTTGTAGTGAAGAGCATGTCATACGAAGAGCATTTAAAGCATCTGGAGACTGTCTTTCAACGCCTTCGTCAATATAATTTGAAGATGAATCCCCTCAAATGCGCGTTTGGAGTCTCCTCGGGTAAATTCCTGGGATTCATCATCCGACATCGAGGTATCGAAATAGATCCATCTAAGATCAAGGCGATCATGGAAATGCCTCCGCCAAGAACCCCCAAACAGTTGCGGTCTCTCCAAGGGAAGCTCGCATACATCCGGCGGTTTATCGCTAATCTTTCAGGCAAATGCCGTCCTTACAGTCACCTGATGAAGAAGGGAACCCCATTCGTCTGGGATCAAAAATGCCAAAGTGCGCTAGACGAGATCATGCAATACCTGCAGAACCCGCCGGTGTTGGCTGCTCCAGTTAAGGAAAAACCTCTCATTCTTTATACAACCGCCCTCGAAGGTTCTTTAGGCGCATTATGGGCACAAGAGGACGACCAAGGGAAAGAAAGAGCACTCTACTACTTAAGTCGAGTTCTGCCGGGGGCAGAAAGCAACTACTCTCCCATTGAAAAACATTGCTTGGCGTTAATCTTCGCGATAACAAAGCTCAGGCACTATGCGTTGGCACATGAAGTCCGTCTAATCTCGAAGGTGGACCCTCTTAAATATCTGATGTCAAAGGCTATATTGACAGGTCGACTCGCTAAATGGGCTCTACTCCTGATGGAGTTCTCAATAACGTATCGACCTCTTAAGGCAGTGAAAGGCCAGGCCATTGCCGACTTCCTCGCTGAACATCCAGTACCTGCTGGCTCTCCTCTGAACTGCGAGTTGCCAGACGAGCATGCATTTGATGCGATTGGCGGCGGTAGTACCCGATGGGAACTCTATTTCGATGGGGCATCCTCCGTAAAGAAACAGAAACAAGGTATCCCAATGATCAAATCGGGGATAGGCCTCATCTTCGCAACTCCACAAGGAGGGATAATGCGCTTCGCCTTCTCCTTAACAGAGCCGAGGACAAACAATGAAGCTGAATACGAAGCTCTGATAGCAAGCCTCGAGATCGCCATCGACATGGGAATCGAAAATCTCCTTATATACGGGGATTCCCAATTGGTCGTTAGTCAAGTAAATGGTGACTACCAAACGTGCAAACCAGAATTGGTGAAGTACGGCGAAAAGGTGCAACAACTATTGACCCAAATTCCCTCCTATACTTTGGAGAACATACCGCGTGCGGAGAACAGCAAAGCAGACGCGTTGGCCAAACTTGCTAAAGAACTGGCTGACGAGAACCTTGATGACGTCAGAATCGTGGTACAAAGCCGTTGAGTGCTCGCCCCGGCAGAAATACCTCCGGAATTATATAAAGAAAAGGGGGCGACTGAGCAGACGACCCTACAAATAAAAGACCGTGAGAAGGCTGAGGACTGGAGGGAAGTCTTCATAGACTACTTTAAGTCCCACCGAATGCCCGAAGAAGCGTCCTCAAGACATCAGCTCATGAAACGAGCTCTATCTTTCGCTTTCGTCAACGATACTCTATACAAGAGATCATTTGATTCTCTATGGCTGAGATGCTTAGGACCTGGCGAAGCAGAAAGAGTCGTTCAGGAAGTTCACGACGGACTTTGCGGTTCTCACCAAGCAGGCCCAAAGATGAAGTTAAAAATTAAACGGATGGGTTACTACTGGCCCACGATGATCCAGGACTGCCTCGAGTATGCGAAGCAATGCCACTCGTGCCAGATTCATGGAGACTTTATCCACCAACATCCGAACCCACTACACCCAACGGTGGCCAGCTGGCCATTCGAAATGTGGGGGACTGACATAGTCGGCCCCATCGAGCCAGCATCATCCCGGAGACATCGTTTTATCCTGGCGACAACTGATTACTTCTCCAAATGGGCAGAAGCAGTACCGTTGAGGGAAGTGAAGACGGAGAACATCCTCCACTTCTTCAAGACGCACGTCATCTATCGGTTTGGAACCCCACGGTGGATTATCTCCGATAACGGGCCAGCCTACAGAAGCCATAAGATTAGCCGCTTCGCGCAGCAGCACAATATAGACTGGAGATATTCTTCAGTTTACAACCCACGAGCTAACGGTCTGGCCGAGGCCTTCAATAAGACCTTGACAAAGATCATAAAAAAGACCGTTTCCCGGAATAAGAGAGACTGGCACGAGAAGCTGCAAGAAGCCCTTTGGGCTTATCGAACTACATTCAAGACGGCCACGAACGCAACGCCGTACGCGTTGGTATTTGGGACGGAAGCAGTGCTCCCCCTCGAGATAGAGTTACCCTCTCTACGAGTGGCAGTCCACTACGAGCTGACGGACGAAGAAAACGCTCACCTTCGGCTTGAGGAGCTTGATGCCCTCGATGAAACCCGGCTCATAGCGCAACAACATCTAGAAGCCTACAAAGCAAAGATGACGCGCTCGTACGAAAGAATGACCAGGCCGAGGACATTCCGCCAAGGCGAACTCGTACTAGTAGTCAAAAGACCTATGATCCCCAATCGTGCCAAGCGGGGAAAATTTGAGCCGAACTATGAAGGCCCGTACATTATAGACAAGGTCTACCAGGATGGAGCCTATCTACTCATGGACATGCACGGTGAAAGGCCTTTCAGGCCAATAAACGGCCGCTTCTTAAAGAAGTACTATGCTTGATGAGCCACAGCCTGGGTCAATGATAGATGACGACGACTATGTCCGCTCGCTATCTTCCTAAGCTCAGACTTTACAAGCAGTAGCCGGCCCTCCCCTGAACAACGGACCGAAATATCCTTAAACTAACAACGGACCGAAATGTCCTTAAACTAACAGCGGACCGAAGTGTCCTTAAACTAACAGCGGACCGAAATGTCCTTAAACTAACGACGGACCGAAATGTCCTTAAACTAACGACGGACCGAAACGTCCCTAAACTACTACCGCAGTATCCTTAGGCTGACGAAGTAAAAAAAAGGAGAAAAAGAAAAATATAAAAAAAATGATGAAAAAACGGTATGTCCATGAGCAAAACGGGCACGAATGAAAACCCAAAAGGGCTCCGTGAGTAAAAACAGCAGGACTACCGGCGAGTGTTTGTGAAAACCCGAAAGGGCGCAACCTCTTTAGAAGACACTTATAGGGTCCTCTCGACCTTGTAAGGAGAAACCACCTGCGTGAGATCCTTACGACTCATAAAGGAGCAACACACTTAGGGATCCTCACGATTCTTAAGGAGAAAATACACTTACGAGATCCTCACGACTCGCAAGGAGAACTCTCTTATGGGACCCTCACGGCTCGTAAGATTTGAAAGTCTTAAGTTACAGAGACCTAAACCTGTGCTTAAGCAATCCCCCACAACCTTCGATAATGCCCTACAAGTAGTCCAATATTGACCCTTGTGTACAATCCACGGGCGCGAATAAACATTTCCCTAACTAAGTCCCATCCGAGACTAGGGATATGTTCGCATGGTAAACAACCCTTGTAAATCCTCTCGACTTACAAGGAGAAAACCCTCCCGTAGGATCCTTACGACTTACAGAGGAACAATACACTTAGGAACCCTCACGATTCCTAAGGAGAAAATACACCTATAAGATCCTCACGACTTGTAGGGAGAAATACCTTTGTGAGACCCTTACGGCTCATGAAGTCAAAAGCCTTAGTCGACAGGACCTTAACCCTGTTTGCTAAGCCACCTTTGTTCAACATCGACAGAGGCAAATGATGATTCGCTCCTGGCAATATTCCAGTTGCAGCGATGCTGATGCCTAAACCGGTATCAAATCCCAAGTTCTTTCATGGCAAATGATGATTCGCTCCTGGCAATATTCCAGTCGCAGCGATGCTGATGCTAAGATTGGTATCAGATCCCAAGTTCCACACTCGCGATATATAAAAAAAAATCAGCGAGCCAAAAATGCATATGAAATAGCCGAAATGATGGGGCAACTTGCAATAAAAAGCAGCAAGTAAAAATGTATGCATGAAAAATAGCCGAAATGATGGGGCAACTCGCAATAAAAAGCAGCGAGTAAAAAGAAAAATAGCCGAAATGATTGGGCACCGCGAAAAATAACCGAAATGATTGGGCAATCGCGATTTTCGCGATATAAAAAGCTGAAATGATAGAGCATCGCGGAAAGAATAAAAAAAATGAAAGAATGAAACTTTTTGCCCTACAGGGGAGATCACATCGATCCCTGTAAACAATCCAGGGGCACAAACAAAGAGGAAACCATACCTTCCCAACAGGCTCCATCAGAAAGCTGAGCCAAATCTCGACGGTTCATAGACAACCCAAAGACAACCTCGACATTTGTCGCAATATTGCAGACATAATGTCAATAGACGAAGCGAAGGAAGGTCTCTAGCTTCAGGGTCTCGACGTCAATATCGACAACTTAGAGATCACCAACGGCGTTTCTCCTCACTCCAACGAGATGCAAAGGTGACGTTAACAATCGACCCCAGAGTCGCAACGAGAATGGAACCATGGAAAAGTCCCTAGTTCCAAATCTCAATGGCTACATCTACAACCTGGAGACCAACGACGGTGGGCCTCCTCATTCCAGCAGGACACAAGTGTTACACCATCAAACGGAGTGACGGCGAAGTCCCAGCTCCACCTCAGCATTCGTCTCGTTATAGCAAACGAGATGTCAATAACAGTGTTCCTTCGCAGTCCAGCAGGACGCAGATGTAACGTCAACAAAAGACCTCATGGTCGAAACAAACGGAGTGACGGCGAAATACCAGCTCCACCTCAGCATTCGAGATGTCAACAGCAGCGTTCCTTCGCGGTCCAGCAGGATGCAGACACAGCGTCAACAAAAGACCTTACGGTCAAAACAGACGAAGCAAAGGCCAAATTCCTAGCTTCAGGGTCTTAACGGCAAGTCATATAAAACCGGAAAGACAATCAGAGATCATCTCGCACCAGTGTGGAATGGTCACCACCTCTACGTTCGTCTCGATACAGCAGACGCAACATCACCAAAAGGAAAAGCGGCAACTCCTAGTTCCATGGCTCGGCGGTATACATATCGCCAACAGTCAAACCTCCATCCCGTGAAATGCGAATACAATCGACAAAATTCCTGGTTACGTGGAACGCGGATAACGTCACTCTTTGACCCCGTGGAAAACGTCCAGAGCGGATCCTGGTCCTCGCAGAGCACGGCAGTGAACCCGTGTGAAGCATCCAGAGTGGAGCCTAGTCCTCGCCGAGCGCGGCAGTGAACCCGTGTGAAGCATCTAGTGCAAAATTCCTGGTTACGTGGAACACGGATAATGTCACTCTTTGACCCCGTGTGAAGCATCCAGAGCAGAGCCTAGTCCTCGCCGAGCACGGCAGTGAACCTGTGTGAAGCATCTAGTGCAAAATTCCTGGTTACGTGGAACGCGGATAATGTCACTCTTTGACCCCGTGTGAAGCATCCAGAGCGGAGCCTAGTCCTCGCCGAGCACGGCAGTGAACCCGTGTGAAGCATCTAGTGCAAAATTCCTGGTTACGTGGAACGCGGATAATGTCACTCTTTGACCCCGTGTGAAGCATCCAGAGCGGAGCCTAGTCCTCGCCGAGCACGGCAGTGAACCCGTGTGAAGCATCTAGTGCAAAATTCCTGGTTACGTGGAACGCGGATAATGTCACTCTTTGACCCCGTGTGAAGCATCCAGAGCGGAGCCTAGTCCTCGCCGAGCACGGCAGTGAACCCGTGTGAAGCATCTAGTGCAAAATTCCTGGTTACGTGGAATGCGGATAATGTCACTCTTTGACCCCGTGGAAAACGTCCAAAGCGGATCCTGGTCCTCGCAGAGCACGGCAGTGAACCCATGTGAAGTACCCAGAGCGGAGCCTAGTCCTCGCCGAACACGGCAGTGAACCCGTGTGAAGCATCTAGTGCAAAATTCCTGGTTACGTGGAACGCGGATAACGTCACTCTTTGACCCCGCGGAAAACGCCCAGAGCGGAGCCTGGTCCTCGCCGAGCACGGCAGTGAACCCGTGTGAAGCATCCAGAGCAAATACCGGACTGTGGAGTCCTTAAAATCCACGGACTATGACGTCCTTAACCTCGACCACAATGTCTTAAAACTAACGATCAACCACCCCGATTCCCTACGGATTCTCCCTTGGTTAAAGGGTACATCTCTTCACTCCTTTGATACTCGGCGTTGTAATTCCTCAACGTCTTCAAAGAGGTGACGGGTCCCTGCGACCAAACATCGGACTGTGGAGTCCCTAAATCCACGGACTATGAGGTCCTTAACCTTGACCGTGATGTCTTAAAACTAGCATCGGACTGTGGAGTCCCTAAATCCACGGACTATGAGGTCCTTAACCTTGACCGTGATGTCTTTAAACTACGATACCTTGAGCGACCCCTGACCCCGTGAAACACGGATAAGGGCGACCACATCCAACACTTGCAGGTCCTCACGACCTGCGAGGAAGAAAAACTCTCTTGTGAGATCCTTACGACTTTCAAGGGAAAACCCACTTAAGAACCTTCACGATTCTTAAGAAAGACTTACACCTATGGGATCCTCTCGACCTGTAGGGAGAAAAGCTCTTTATGAGACCCTTGTGGCTCTTAAAATGCAAAAGTCTTAGGAAGCAGATCTTAACCCTGAGTCTTAAGCTATCGTGGCCCTACGAGGAGATCAAGATAAATTGTCCACAAACGCATTCAATGAAAGGGGACACATCGTTAAGAAGAAAAATGTATCTTTTATTCATAAACCAAAATGGATACAAAGTACAATTCATGAAAGAAACAAAAAAGAAAGATACTCTTATCCATGAGTACGTACAAAAAAGGGGAAAAGATACAAGTCCTCAAGCCGGCGGGCGGTGCAGTAATTTCACCAGCTCATCGTTCTGTTGCTGAGCCACGGCTTCATGATGCAAGATCTCCAGAAGACGAGCCTCCGCCTGAGCTTGCTGAGCTTGATACGAAGCAAGCCGAACTTCGAGCTCTTTCTCGGTGGCTTTATGAGCCTCGACCCTCTCACGAGTGAACGTGGCAGCTTTATCGAGAGTCACCACCTCTTTTATGGACTCCGGGAGCACTCGCCAGAGTTCGTATGCTTTGTTGGCCTTGGCTGTGAGGCTGGCATGAAGCTCGCTCAGCGCCTTAGCAGCTAGCTCTCTCTCCGAAAATTTACGGCCGAACCCTTTTCTCGCACAACAATATGTTCGCTACGTGTCGCTCTATCAGGCCACGTAAGCTCGCTTTCGTGACCACAGCCTTGGAAACAAGACATTTATAAGACCGTATAAATGGGCTTCCAGTCGACGGGAACAATCGATCTAAAACGCGCTCACATCACCTGACGTGAAAGGCAACAAGAAAGATTTCCGACATATTTCAAGCATGCGTTCGCAATAATATGAGTATTCAAAAAGAAAATAATAATAATAATAGCATTTGCAATCGCATGAACGTTCATAATACCCAAAAAGGTCTGATGCGCAGGAAAGTAATGATAGCATTTGCAACTAAAGAAAATTCTCATGAGAAGAATATGAAGTTTATTTATGCAAGCGGAAACATACATACTAGTACCAAGCCTACATGGAAGTTCGGCATAAAGCGTAAAAAAAAAAAAGAGAGGAGGGACTAATTTAAAAATGTTCTACGCTAACGGAAAAGGTCACCAAACATGGGATCAACGGCACAGGGGTTAACGAAGCAGAGGACAAAATTCTCCATCTCTCTCTCTGCTTTCTCCAGCACATCAAAGCGACGGTTCTCACGAGGAGTCGCTCCCCATCGATTGGCGCCATGTTCGTCCGCGAAAGCAGACATAATAGCTCGCCGGGCCTTGATCTGGCTCAGTAGATGAATTGAGCAATCCTTCAAAGCCTGAGTAATCAGGCACGCTTCATGAAAGCCCTCAAGCTTTTCTTCCGCCGCGTCGAGCATCGCCAGGGTCATCTCCGCCGGGTGAGGAGGGATGTCGGCAAGCATGGCCGTGAGAATCATCCGGAGCCAGAGGGAACCCATTGGGAGGGGGGACCCCCTACGGATCGAGAGTTCATGCATGGCTGAGTCCCATTCGTCGTCGGTAAGAAGTGGATCCACTAACCGAGCAGCAAAGCGGGGGATCATCTCCTCGATAGGCACTTCCCATGGCTGTCGATGAGCGTGTGGACGGTTGCAGGCCATGGCACTCAGATACTCCTCAAATTAAATCACGTCAATATGGGAATGAATTTCTCTGTGAGGAGAAAATAGGCTATGGCCTCAAGAATATAAAGAAGTGCATTAAGTGCTGTGCGCGGAAAATCTTGCATGGTGAAGCTATTTCCAAGGCCCAAAAAAGGAAAGGCATCGAAAATCAAGGAGATGGAACTATTTCCAAGGCCCTTTTTTCTGCGTCTGATATTGTGCACTGAAAATAGGGCATGGGAAGATTTTGTGAACAGCCCCGTCAAGGGACCCCACGTGCAGAATACGTGAGGCCTAAACCTGATGTACACTAAAACAAAAGAAAAATGGAGTAGCACCCTGCATATTGAAAGCACCAACAACAACAGTAGCAAAATGATAAAATCCCAGAGAAAGGCATGCAAACATGGAAAAACATAATAAAACTTGTCACTGAATCTTTCAAGAAGTTCATACAAAATAAAGAGGACACGTTTACAATGGTAAGACTTCAGACGCGGGGCATGGGTTGAGAAACTCAAGATTAACTTTGTCTAAGATTCTCCAAGCATTTCGAACCTCCCGAGTGTGCTTCCTCTCGCGGTCGCAAGCGTCAGGATCCTCACGAATGTCCTCCACCCTCCGATAGGCGGCAAGTATGGCCGACTGCTGAAAGACTTGGTGCAAGAGATCGATGAGGTGATCTCGCCTCCTCTTTGAGATCAAACCCATCAGGTACACCGAATGCACCTTATCCTCAGCAGTGTCCAAGGCCCCGAGCGGTATGCCGGTGCAAAAGAGAGGAAGTGCCTCCCGGATCGCCAGCACGATCAGCCTCAGAAGAGAAGAGCGACGGGGGAGTAGCCGATGGTTGTACTCGTCAAAGCGGCTCATGATCTCGGCACACTGAGCATCGGTGAACTCCTGGTTCTGACTACGGCCCAGTGCACGAATATTCCCATAGGAAATGATCTCGTCAAGACCATATAGATGGGCATCCATGATACCTGAAATAAAGGTCATGAGAATCATTAGAAAGTTCCTATTTCATTAATTGCATGAGAACAACCTCGGGCCAAGAGACCCCAAGAAGACTCCGTGTGAAGAAATCGAGCCCTTCATTGGAATTAAATTCCTTATTAAGAAAAGGGAATTAAATTCCCAGAAAGCATTTTTGGGATGGAATTAAATTCCATGGAGTTGAATCGCCATCATCATCTCCCCAAGGATCATCCGACCCCGAGAGATCTACTGATGGAGGTTAAAGAAATTTAAAAAAATGGGTTCTTTGTGAAATCCTTAATGTGGATTTAAAATCCAGAGAGTTCTTTTAACGAAGGTGCTTCAGCCGTTCAACATTATTACCTGAGGAAAAGGGATCCTTCAACAGAGTTAAACTCTGGAAAATGTCTGAGACAGAGAACTAAGCTCTGGAAATGAGAATTAAATTCTCAAAGGAAAAATTTCTCGAGGGAAGAAGATGAGCAAAGTGAAGGCTCTTCTGAAGAGACATGGGTATTTATAGAAGGCGATGGAAACGATTCATCTCCCCAAATCCCTAAAGGAATCCAACGGTCACAAAAGGTGACAGCGTTGCACTCACGTGCAGACACGTGAGAACAACGCTGTGGGGGCATTTGTTTCCTGATTTAATATCAGAAAAGCTTATGGAAAAAGCTTCAGAAGAGGGTCACGTGCTTACACGTGACCAGCAGTCACGTGTTGGCACGTGACACCTAAAAGTATCGGCAAGGCAAATTCAGTTTCCCAAATACATCAAAGAAAAGGGGCTTCAGAAAGGGTCACGTGCTCCCACGTGACCTGGGTTACGTGTTGGCACGTGACAATCAAAAGCGGCTTCAAAACCCAACAGATCCCTGAGCAAATCAAGAAAAAGGCTTCAGAAGAGGTCACGTGCTTCCACGTGACCAGGGTCACGTGTTGGCACGTGACACTCAAAACATCAGACTCATTCTCCGGTTAAATTAAGAAGAAGGCTCCATGCCATGGTCACGTGCTCACACGTGACCAGTTGTCACGTGGTGGCACGTGATAGCTAAGCAGCAACCAGAAAACAGAGCGCAAAAAGAAGGAGGAAGGCTCGTTCCAAGGGGGTCACGTGCCCACACGTGACCAAGGGTCACGTGGCCACACGTGACCAACTTCAAAGCCCATTTGTCAACAGAATTAAATTCTGAGAAAAGACCTCTCAAATCTTTCCAAAAGCAATCGATTAAATTAAAGATTTAGAGGTGATTAAATATCATCTATCTATGGGAAAATCTCGAATTTGGAAAGATTTCCCCTTTAAATCTAACAGAAATAACAAAGGAGAATCCCTGGATTTGAAATCCAATGGTGAATAAAATTCACCTAATAATCCAAAGGTCCAAAACGAATGATGGATGCAAATCAAATCTCTCAATGAAGATTCGTCAAAAAACTAATTGACTCGGCTGTTTCTCCTATAAATAGGAGCCAAGAGACACGCAAAAAAGATACACGCAGAGGGAAGAAAAGAGAGAGAGCCTTGATACTTGAGAGGAATTTGGATCTTCTGCAAAAGAAAACCCTAGGTAAGAAAGGGAAGGTTTCATTGAAAGAAAGAGAATTTAATTCTCAACAGAGTTTAACTCTGATGTAAAACAGAAGGACATATTTCTTCTCTCTTTGGTGGAGGATCTGTAAAGTGCACATCTCCCCTTGAGTTGAGAATTTAATTCTCAATGGGTTGAGATCCTGCCATGCAGATTCAAAGCATAGAGAGGGCATGGAAGCACGAGAATTTAATTCTCACAGAACTATAGGAATTTAATTCCTTCAAAATAAAATTAGGGTTTGACCCTGTGTTATGGGAATTTAATTCCTTCAGAACAAAAAGAATCAGGGTTTAACCCTAGTTAAGAACTTAGTTCTGTTAAAACAACAAGAATTTAATTCCCTTAATCTTATTCCCCAGAATAATTCTCTAACAGAGAGTGTAGGTTTAATTCCCTGAAGCTTTTGTTAGGGTTCAACCCTATTCGATTCTGCACATATATGAGGAATTTAATTCCTACAGGAAATTCAGAGTTCAACTCTTCAAAAGGAACTAGGAATTTAATTCCTCTGAAATTATTGTCAGGGTTCAACCCTACGAGGAATTTAATTCCTGAAAGGGATTAACAGATCTTCTAAACAACTACATAAAAGCGGGGTCACGTGTCACCACGTGACCCCCCCCAAAGATCTACATAAAGCCCTTTGAGGCAGTGCCTCACGTGATCCACGTGACCTCTAAAGCACAAGGAATAGAAAAGAGCTCTAGGGCGCCCTCATGTGTCACCACGTGACCCCTAGTGAGCATTATAACGCACAGAGCATGGGCTTTCATCACGTGCTCGCACGTGATGGACACCAGAACTAAAGAGTTAAACATCGATCTACAGAATAAAATAAGGGAAATCAGGGCGCTCTCACGTGTCCACACGTGACCCCTCTCTCCTTAGTGTTTAACACTAATCTGAAGACTTTGTCCTCAGTGTTTAACACAGATTTTCTTAGTGTTTAACACTAATTTGGAAAACTCTATTGGCAGTGTTTAACACTGATTTGCTTAGTGTTTAACACTAATTTGAAAACTCTGTTCCCAGTGTTTAACACTGATTATCTTTTAGTGTTTAACACTAACTTGTTAATCTTATTCCCAGTGTTCAACACTGTTGACCTTTAGTGTCTAACACTAGCTTTAGCCCAATTGGCTAAGTTTCTAGAGGCTCTCCTTCAATGGACCAGCAGAGAGCCAATATTTCAAACAAAATTGGACTTAGCCTAAATTGGCCATAAGTCCTCAAATCATCTTGAACTGAGCACATCTGCTCTTTCAACCAACTCATTGGTTCAAGGGTACATCTCGGAACTCCTCTGATATTTGTCGTTGTAATCCTTCAACGTCTTCAGAGAGGTAACGGGTCCCGACAACCACACATTAATACGGACTGTGGGGTCCTTAAACTCATGGACTAATGCGTCCTTAAATCAAGATATGTGTTAGTTATATGTATGCCCTAGAGGCCATTACTGTACATATGATGTATATTGTAGTGGATGCTAGGACGTATATAGGGAGGACTTTCTTGCTCGACATGATAGTATGCTATCTGGTTGCACTTTACCTTAACGTGTACACTGATTGTCTCTCTGTTACATGTTGGTAAAGCCCTTAGGATGTGTACTTGACTACCTGGACTATGATGCGGATCATACTAGTGGGGACATGGTAGTCCATAAGTACATCCTTCAAAGTCCCTAGTCGTGGGTATATCGAGACGGGGCATCGATATACCGGAGTAGACTAGCGTATACCTTCTCGACCCATACAGATGGGCGATGGATGATCCCATATCCATTGGTGTTTGACATCGGAGATGATATACGGGTGCTCAGTGGAGACTGGGTACACTGGACGGACTCGCCGAGAACTCCCAGATGGTATTATACCTTACGTCAGATGGCAGTTCTCTGGTGACACTGGTACAGAGTAGTCTGTTGACCCGAGATCGTCATAGAGTCTTGTGTGGTTCCCACTGTTCTTTGATTTCCATCTTACCACGTCCAAGTGGGCGTGCAAAACGGTGGTTTTTGGGTACAGTCCCGAATCACATGGAGGCAATGAGCGATAGGAGGGGATTCGTCTCTCCCGGTATAGGGAGTTGATGTTGCGCTGTGTTCGATTGGCTATAACCGGAAATCCCTGGCCAGGGTTGCTGAGATTTACTGGTAAGTGTTACCAGTAGTTTCTCGAACTATTATAGACCTCATATCAACACGACTTATCGAGCTATTGGGGTCTGACGTTTACCACCCCTAGGCAAGATATGCGACATATCAGACGATCAGACCGGACTGTACGGTAAGTGTTACTGGTTGGATTCACAGGAGTATGAGCGGGCTTGCTCGTCGATCTTCTGATCGCTCAATACCCGGGTGGCCGTTACGTTTAGCAGACCGCTTGCGGCTTGTGGATGTTTGATATGATCATCATCCGCTGCCGGCGTATTGACGAGTCTTTAGAGTCCTACACAGAGGTTTCCTGGCTCAAGCGAAACGAAATAGGAGCGCATATGAGATATGTGCGGGACCGAGAATGATACCAGTATGTGATACTGTATTCGATTCTCGCGATTTGTGACATTGATCGGTTATATGCGATATAGCCGGGTTATCGGATCAAGTGTTGATTCGATAAGTTGTTACTGTTGATACTAGTCGTTTATATGCGATATGACCGGATCATTAAATCAAGTGTTGATTTAATGATTTAATGTATAATTATATATTTGATATATTACTTTGCATTAACTAGTATCGGTTCACTTTAAATGGATTTTCTCACTCGGATGTGCACATTGTATATGTGATATACGTTTGTGCACTTGGATGTATCATGTTTGATGATACATGTTTACTTGAGCTTGTGTAAAGAATAAACCATGGTTTTATGAATGGTTAGGATTTTGATTTCTTATTCATTTATTCTTTTGGGAAATGAAAGGATAATGAACAAAATGGTTTCTTCTTTATTTCTTTCTTGAAGCTTCATGAAGACTTTGACCAAGTGACCATTTTGTCTCATGCTTAACCCTAACCATTCCACTTAACCATGATTCATTCTCTACACTTGACCATGGTTTGATTATGATAAGTATTCATTTTTCTTTTCAATTTAAATTAACTTATCATATTCATTCTTTCTTCTTCTTCATCACATGAAGAAAGCTTGCTACTACAATGGCAACTTGAGAAAACAAGTGAGAAATCCAATTCTAAAGTGAACCCACTTCCTATTTCTTCATCCTCTACCTCTTGCCAAGTAGTATAGGGTGTTTTCTTCACAAGCTTTATGACTTGGTGAAGTGGGAGCTTGATCTAGTGATGCCTCGACGTAGATCATCTTCGGTATCGATATCGACGACCTAGCCCGTCCTTTTCTCCGACGAAGCCGACGCTAGAGTCCGGGATCCGATTTGGACAGCGGAGGGACTTCATCATGGAGCTATGGAGGTGGAGAACCGGATCTACAAAGGTTGTATTTCCGTTCTTTAAGTTAAATTGTTAACTAGTTGCATTGTTCGCCTAGACATCTAGCTAACGATCCGTATTAGGGTTTCTCGGCACCCGTAAATTTTGAAATTGGCATGGTCGATACCTTGTGAGACCTCATTAGCGTGCCTAGGAACCCTACAATATGGACTGTGGGGTCCTTAAACCCATGGACTACGACGTCCTTAACCTTGACCGAAATGTCTTAAAACTAACAATGGACTGTGGGGTCCTTAAACCCATGGACTACGACGTCCTTAACCTTGACCGAGATGTCTTAAAACTAACAATGGACCGCAATGTCCTTAAACTACCCATAGACCGCAATGTCCTTAAACTACCCATGGACCGCAATGTCCTTAAACTGGAACAATAGAGCCCAAACGCTCTTTTGTCGGATCTAAACGATCCCGTTTAAGTTGATCTTAGCCTCAAATACGGCTAACATATCCTTAAACCTTCAAACAGACTGGACTATGAATCCCCCCAATCAACTTCGGTTCAAGGGTACATCTCTGAACTCCTCTGATATTTGTCGTTGTAATCCTTCAACGTCGTCAGAGAGGTGACGGGTCCCGACGGCCATACATTCAATAGACCACTATGTCCCTAAACTGGAACAATAGAGCCCCAAATGCTCTTTTGTCGGATCTAAACGATCCCGTTAAGTTGATCTTAGTCTCAAGTTAGACTAACGTATCCTTAACAAACGTTTGAGTTGATCTTAGCCTCAAATATGGCTAACGTATCCTCAAACCAAACCCCCAAACCCAAATCTAAGATAAATACGGATTTGGACTAGTCCACGTCCTACGGGCGACGACATAACTCAGTCTCCGTATACAATCCACGGGCAACCACAAATAAAACAAAAACACACGACACGAAGTGACCATCTGGAGAAGGAGAAAGTTGTTACCGCAACGCGGTAGCGTAATTAACTGCAGGGGCTTGCGCCTGCAGGGAAGAGCGTCCCCACAATCAAAAAACCCCTCAAGTGAGGGGGAATCTGACGAAGTCTGCTACATCAGACGCAACCGCTCAAACCTTCGATACACGGTGCCATAAATCAACTTGGCATCTTCGGAGAGGTGGACGGATAGCACCAATTAGCATCTGCCCCGAACCTCAGGCATAGATGTCCCCGCGTCTCGGCCGCCGTTCGGAGGGGAACATATACTATATAAGAACAACATACACAAGGGTAGTTCTAAATAAGTAATAGGCAGAAACAATTATGAGGGCATACTACATGTATACGAGAATATAAATAACAATAACGAACAATAATATTCGAGGCGTGCTCGATAGAATCGAAACCCTAATATATGCACATATAAGTATATCAAAAGTAGCACATCAGAAATAATAAGTATAAGGCACAACCATTGATAATAGTAACCATAGGCACAATATCCGAAAATAAAGTAACGACAATAAAGTAGTGAAAGGTTTGTCGGCAGGTTAAAACATTTTAGGATAACGTATCGATCAAATAACTTAGAAAACTCACATAGTGAAATTAAGGAACATGGAACAAAAATATGCGCGGTGTAAGGTTGCGCTACCGAAAAATAATGGGAAAGCTAGTAGTGAAGTACTTGAAATGCGTAAAGCGGGGATAGTCAATAAAACACACTCTTCGATAAATACAAAATAATAAAAACCCAATTTTCGAATAATAATGTCACTAAATATATTTAGGGTAATAGAAAAACACAAAATGTATAGGGCTAGCTAGGGTAAGGATTACAAGGAAGTGTGGCTCAACCAAAAGGTCGGGGTGTGACGGCTTTAGACTGAAGATCAAAGAGGTTGGGATCGGGTCAGCACAGGAAGTAAGGGTGAGCAGCAAAGGACTACTAGGGGAAAGATGTATGGGGAGGATAATCGTCGGTACATCATGTGAATCAAAATTTGAAGGTTTAGCGAACTCGGAAATTTCACTAAAATTTTCTCCTCCCAGAAGGATCTCAAACGAGGCACAGACGGAGGATGAAGGGTGGACCTCTAAGAGATCGGGTGTGGTACTGGTTAATCTGAGTGAGGGTTAAGACAATGTAAGGAGTAGGGGTGGACAGATCTCAGTAGGGAAAAATAATTGTATAGAAGAAATAATCAAGCATCAAGTGAACTAAGAAGATCGAAAGATTAGCGAATTCAGCAATTTACTTTATTCCAGAAGATTTTAAACAAAGCATTCTCAAAGACGAAAGGTGGCCCTAAACTATACACAGATTTATTTGGCCAGATAAGACAACATCTAAAAGAAATCTCGTCAGTCGCGGTTGTGGAGATTCAGCAGGTTGCAATAGGCTCGCGCGCTCAGGTAGGGACTTCCATTTCCATAGTGCCTCGCGGGGACCGCCATTGGGAGTTCTTCCACAGCAGGGTCTTGTCCTTCTGGTCCTTCTTCCTCGGATGGAGCTTCTTCATCGAGGTCTGATTCCATTTGATTCTCTTCTTCTGGATTCTCTTCCATGGGATTTTCCTCCACTGGATTTTTTTCTATCGGGTCTTCCTCGGGATCTTCCTCTATCGGGTTCTCTTCAGGGTCTCTTTCCTCTTCGTCGGAATCGCCTATCATGTCAAACTCTGGGGCGGCTGCTCCTTCGTCCTCTGAATCGCTGTTTCCGAAAATGACCTGGGGATCGTTGATCTCATCATCAGAACTCATCAGCGTGTGGTCTAAGGAAACGCATGACTGTGCATCCTCATCTAGATGCGGCACTGCTCTAGGGTGGGCCATGACCTGAAAAGAAAGAGTCATGATTAGACAGTGGAATACATCAAGAAAATAGCTAAGTGTACGAAGTATAGAAAGATATGCGGTGGCAGGAACTGAAAAATCAAGATTAAAATGCTGTGATAATGAATAGTATGAATAAGGGGAAGGACAAGAGAATGATACATATATTACGATTCAAGTTTTATTGCATTCAACTAAAAGTTCGACGGATATAAGATTTCAAACGGAAAGAAATATTTATAAGAGGATGACAACATTATTACTGAAATTAGAAAACATGAAAATTCTTCTGGGACTACTAGACCGCTGCATTCTCGTCACGCGAGTTGAATCCTGCGCTGGGTCTGCCTTATCCTCGAGGTTCGAACTACGCAATAATCATCACTTGGCAGAAATGGGGAGTGTGGACGAGTCTCCTCCTTGCAGCTCCTTCCTTTTTGGGCAACCGTTGATAAGATGTTCGCTGGATCCGCAAATCAGACATTTCCCTTGGGCGCGGCGACAATCCCTCTGAAGGTGTCCTGGCCTCTTACAGTACCCACAACATTGGGTCTTCTGCTGCTTCTGTCGCGGGGAAACAAAATAGCGCTTTATCTTCTTCTCTTTTCCTCGCCTAACAGGGATCCCTTTACAATTTGAGACTCCCGCTGGTGCCTGATTCACTTGCCTTCTCAGTCCTTCAGCTAGCAAGTCGTTCGTTCGCTCCTGGGCTTCCCTCAGACCTTGCAGTACACTCAGAATCTCAATGGTCTGATTCTGGGGAGTGGAGATAGAGGAAGAGTCGTTGGAAGACATGATCCTGAAACAATAATTTTGAGGATGATATAAGGCACAAGCTATAAAAATCAAAATATAACATGGACTGGACAAAGATTCAAGACTATCAGATATGATGAAATTCATTACAAGTGGAAAGATCAACTGTATGACTCTAAGTCACTTAAACAGAGTATAGTAGTGTAATCGTGATATAGTTCACAATTACAATCATGAAACTTTGCCAAGTCACCTGAAACCCTAGAGAATGGATAGCAGAATACTCGATGTGAATATGGATCAAGAATGACAAGTTTACAACCTAGACCAAGGGATGCCTTAGATTGCCAAGCTATACACGGAAAACTGCAATCCCAATCGAAGCAAAACCGGTCTCTGATACCAACTAAACCATGTCACGTCCCGCTTCCCAAAATACGGAATACGAGGGGTTGACAAGGCCAGCCATGCTCCTACGGTCAAGGATACATCCTGCCGTAGTCACACTTCGGCTTCTAGCTTTACATGGTAATCAGTAAATAATGCGCAGGCAATGAGAAATGCAGTAACTGAAACGAAACAATATAAAGAACTGACCTGATGGAAACAAAAAAGTATAACTCTGAATAGCTAATCAAGGTGTCCGTGATGTGCGTCTGGTCCTGGTCCCGGCTAAATCCTTTCCTCACACTGAGCATGCAGACTCAGGTCGTCAGAGCGACACAATAGCAATATAATATATAAATCCAAGTGACAACTCTAACAGTGATAATAAATATATATAACAGTAAATCAATGACGGTATAGGTATGAACATGTAGTAATCAATACAGTGGAACAGTAAAAGCAGTAAAATGATATGCTAAGTATGTCAACACAGTAAGTAATGTATCTCAATGCTATTATCCCTATCAGTCTCTAAGTCTCACTGTACAGGTCACTAAGCCTATCGTCAGTCCAAGTGTGAGAGTCACCCACTCGCAAGTGTCCTCCACCCAAGGGTAGAACCCAAGGGCAAGGGACCACGGGCCCAACATGTAACTCACGGTAATAATCATGTACCCTGTAAATCTCCATATATCTCCATATATATAAGCCGGCATGGGACTCCCGAGATTCTGTTGAACTCACACTCAAACTACCCCACACCCCGTAGTCTATATCAAACGCTAACCATAACCTCAAGTATCAGTCGATCCGTGACAAGTCTGCACGAGAACTGGAGACAGGATCTCCATCAAGCACGTCCCGACTAATATCTAAGGTAAATGGCAGTGTCTGGTGCCTTATCTGTGACACCCATGCAAGAGCTTCCATAAGTGTCACATACCACTTATAGTCACACGTACACGCGTCCCACAGACGTCGACAATGCAATAGAATAATAAGGTTCACTGATTGTGTACAAGTACGTATCACTTTCACTTATTCACTTATACACGAACACTAACGTACTTGCCACAACCATCACTAATACCTAACACTGGGTAATGCACGTTATCACTAGGTTATCAATACAGTGACATGTGTATGGTATGATGCGTAAACAGTATGTAAAGCATGATTAGGATGTCATGAATCAGTAATCTACCACTTGCATAATTTATCATAAATCATAAGTTTACAGTTTAGCGAAACAATGAATGGGGAATAAATAGTATGTTCAGTTATCTATCCAGTGAATTTGGTTTCACGCCGATCGGGTTCCAGGATCACTAATTATGGCCATTTCCTTTTAAGCGTTCACGGCTGGAAACCCGGTTTCAGAATCGGAAGTCCGTTTCGCAACGCATTTTAATCCCAGTTGGGATAATATTTTAGCGACGCTACAGTTGAATGAAATCTAGAGTTTTCAGTAAGGTTTTCAACGCAACAGACGGATTCTCAATCGCATCTGTACGTCAGAAGATATACACTGTTCAATACTAGTATGTAAATTCTGATTCTGTTGGGACTGTTATATGTCCAGCTCTTTTAAATTACAGATTAAATAGAAAAAGATGACGAAACAGGATGAAACCACTTGTGTTATTTATCTAACAGATTCATCTTTAATAAACTGCGGAGTTCCGCAACCTACGAGTTAAGGAAACAGGGTGGTACTCATTACGGGACAGCACACAGTAAACAGAGTTGCTCTGGACTGCAGTCCAGAGTCGCACTCCGATCCAAATATTGTCACAGTTTAAGTACAGAAACATTTAGAAACTTGCATAGGTTTATAGTTTGTCGAGTCGGCTTCGATTTGAGCCCTCGAACGCATCATTATAGTATATATATAATTTATGGTGATTTAAACGGTTTTTAGGTACAGAAATTTCCAGTTTTACAGGTATACTTGGGTGTAGTCGTTTTAGTCGTTAATAGTCATATTTTCCAGCGAAATTTGTACAAGGCATTCATCACTACACGGGCCAATATAAACAATCTAGTTCCGTAAAATTAGGTGAGTATTTTCATTGGGATCATGTATCGAACAGGTACGTCATATAATTTATCGGAAAAGTAACTACGGAATTTATACGATTTTAGTTTGTAACAATCATAATTTAGCATGTAGCAAGTAGAGAACTTTCCTGGAGACGGTGAACTGATGGCGCGGCAGTGAAGGCAGTAGTGACACGTCCCGGCATGGAGTAGCAAGCACGCGATAAGTCTCGGCTAGGCTTGGGCTTGGCTTGAGCTTGGTGATGGGCTGTTGCGAGCTCAGGCGATGTCGTGGTGGTGGTAGTAGGTTGATAGAAAAGGGAGAGATGGGTGAGGTTTAGAGAGGGAGAGAGGGAGTGTTAGACAGAGAGAGAGGGAGTGTAGAGAGAGAACAGAGAGAGAGAGAGAGAGAGAGAACTGAGAAAGAGAGAGAGAGGAGGGATTAGAGAGAGAGAGAGAGAGAGAACAGAGGGAGAGAGAGAAAGAGAGAGAGGTAGAGAGTTAGAGGGAGAGAGAATTAGAGAACCGGGTATTACAATATCCGTACAGTCTGGTCCGTTCGTCTATGAGTATCGCATATCGAGTCTAGGGGGTGGATAAAGTCAGACCCCTAATAACTTGACATTTAGTGTCGGTATGAAACCTATCACCACCTGAGAAACTACTGATCTGAATCAGTAATTCTCGACTACCTTGGCCAAGGATTACTGGTGATGGCTACCCATGCACTCCGCGACATCAATTCTCAATACCGGGAGAGACGAATCCCCCGACGATCCGCTCACTGCCTCCAAGTGGCTCGGAATTGTACCCAACTAAAACCTGTTTGCATGACTCCTTTGAGCCGTGGTAAGGTAGTAATCAAAATACAGTGGGAACTCACACGAGAAAAATAACGATCTCAGGTCGACAGACTAACCTGTACACATGTCACCAGGGAACTGCTATCAGACAATAGGTATAATACCAAGTAGCATATTCCCGGCGAGTCCGTCCGGTGTACTCATAACCCAATGAGCACCTGTATACATCTTAGGTGAACAAACTAATACCAATGGCTTGTGAAACCGGCCACTGCCCCTTGTCGGGGTCTCGATCAGTATACACTGGTCTACTCTTCGAGTATCGATGCCCAGTCTCGAAACTCCCACGACTAGGGACATTTTAAGGATGTGCTTATAGACCACTCAGCTCTCACGTATATGATCGTCATCATACTACTGGTAGTCAAGAAAGAATCTTATGGGCTGTATCAACATGTAATCGTGATCTGTAATATCACCTAAAGCATGTATATGATGATAAATACAAATTAGATAGCATACTATCATCTCGAGTAAGACTGTTCTACCGGTATAGGTGTCACGACCCAAATGTGGCACGTGGCCGGCACTTAAATCACGTGACATCTAAAGATGTCGACGCGGTCCAAGTAAGCCGAAACCCGGAATCTAAATCTTTTTCTTTTGAAAACATTGGAGGTGAAATTTTAATTATCATCAGATGGAATCATTTTAAAATAACCATTTAAATTTAACTAAGTATTTTTAAAGAGCATCTATGACAATTTGAAATTCGACAGCACCTCCATTGTAAATTTTGCATAAAAACCCGATACAACTACAACAATAAAATAACATCCCAACGGGAGCTAACCTCCACGCCCAAACGACGGAGCAACCAAACAATCTATATCAGGAGTCGACTCCAATGAGTGCAACATCACCGCACACAAATTCTAAGACTCGCTTCTAAGTCCACAATATACCATTTCTAAGTTGATAGAGTTTCCACTCGATACAAAAATACATGAACAATCAAGTGTGAGTACGATACAATAGTAACCCACTTACCCATCAATCACCGAAAAGAATGTGCGCCCAAGCCGCTGATAATCCAAGCGGTAAAACCTGCAAGAAACTGTGGCACAACGGGGATGAGTTGCCAACTCAATGAATAAAAGTACATCTAAAGGTAGAAATCGAAATGCACGACGATACCTAGGTCATAAATAAAGTACTATCATTATCTGTACTAATATAATATGATATACATATGTATCATAATGCAAAACTAACTATCATGTAATCCCAAGTAGAATATATCAAACGCAAATGACCTGTATCTAGGTATAAGCCCAATGTAACCGAAAATATATATATATATATATATATATATATAAACATCTTCTTTAAAATAGCTACGGAATAGATATGTCACGGCATAAAGCAAACGTGATAGTATGAAATATAATAGATATCTTATTTAAGATATACGTCCTGCTATTTTAATGAATAGGGTTAAGAGGTTTACAATTTAAAAGATTTCAGTGTCATATCAGACACGTCAAAATAATGAGGGTATAGCTCGATTTTGAAATCCCTTTTTGTGTACATGAATGCCCGTACGAATATATACAGGTACTGTCCTCCGGATCAGTCCTGGTCGACTACAATAACTGTAATCTAACTGTGTACCTCATGATAGCAATCATATCAATATATATGTATGGATGTCCAGCATCGACATCTGAAATCAGAAATCTCTCGTGTCCATCACCGACACACAAATTCTCAAATCTCTCGTGTCCATCACCGACAAGCAAACATATCGTCGACACCATCTCAACAGATGATCGCCACCCGATATCCCTGGCCCCGGTCGGTATCCCCTGGATATCCGTCGTGCCTAATCGAACCCCGGTCAGTATCCCCTAGATATCTGTCGTGCTCATCTCTATCTCCGGTAACGAGTATCCTCCCTATGCTCCACGCCTATAATGTGGTTTTCCTGCCCCTCGGTCTTGACCCGGGTCCACCATGTATCCGACTGTATAGCCCCTCCCCCTCAGTCTGGATAAGTAACAAATCCGAAACCGTATAGCCCCCCCCTCGGTTCGGAATAAAACAATTAGAAAATATCAAGCTCATGGTGAATGCCAACTCATCATATCCAAAAATATCAGGTAAAAAATGAGAATACTTGCATAGATCATTCTGATAATATATTATATATATACATATATCACAGTGTCCCATACCACTGATATATATCATCAGGAGTAAAATATCCAGAAATCCATAAGAATCAATACAACATCTATAATACTAATATTTACAATACACAATAGGTAATAAAGAAAGACTACGAAATTAAATCATATAGGCATAATGATATCAATCCTACTGTGTCATGGCACTACTAGTGATGTGTAATGTAGCATACGCGTCTGTGCTCGTGCAGCATGGCAATCATTAGTATTTGTGTAAGTGTTCTACAGGTGTAATAGCCTATTCATATTAACATATATATATACGCATTATATAACATAACGGTTTTACAGTGACATGGCAGTACCAATAAGATGTAATATAACATATGTGTACATGCTTATGCAGCATAGTATTCATTGGTAGTTGTGTAGTGTTCAATCAGAGTGTTCGTATTACGGGAACGTATAATATTAATAATTATAACGTGAACAAGTAAATCTAAACGTATCGAATAATATAACTACTTGCTATGAGCTATACCATTATCTTTGAAAATAAAGCAAATCATTCCTTTTTAAAAGAATATAGCTCACTTCAAGTATTAAGTTCTAAAACGAATTAAAACATTGTCTTACTAGTCTAGAGGAATTTAGCTGTTATTCGGCATACGAATCCCATCACCCTAATATGGTATAATTCATAGTATCATATCTCATATTATCAATATATCCAAATTATCTCTAGTAAGGTATGATCCCTCGTATCAAGTTACCAAACCATAAGTAGACTACATGCAAATGAATGTCATGCTAGATGCAAATAAATTTCAATATCCATATCTTAATTAATTTCTAAAACTTCTATATATCATAATACTATTTATAAAGTTGCGGTGGTGCTATACGCCATCCACCCGACTTCCCCCGTAAATGTAAATCTACTCACCAAGTTGATGAGCTTGCTGAAATCCACGCTGCTATATCCGCCAACTCCGTCTCGGAAATCCTTGGAATTGTACCTATAATCATATTTAAAATCACATCGATATAAATATCATATCAAAAAGCAAAACAATGAGATAGGAATCCATAGGTTAGAACCTACAACACACTTAACCCAAAAACAATACTATGCCACTGAAATTTACGTACGAACGTCGACGTTTCAGTTGCAATACAGAAATACGAAAATCCGTATCAGAATATCGAAAAACTTGATAAAACCTAACTAACTACTTCCAGATTTCTCTGTATGAATATTGGGACAAATCAAATAATACCATAGCTTATAACATACCCTAATAAAGCTACAGAAGAAAAATCAACACCAAAAGCCAAAGGAAGGGCGGCGAGCTCAGAAAAATGGTGAATGTCGTCGGGCTTGGTAGGGAGTTAGGGTCTCGGGTTTTGTGTAAAGTCTCCTAATGATCTTACTATAGTTTTGGTCTTTCTATTTTTTTCTAGTAATTGTATCTAATGGTTCCAGATTCAATTACAGTGAGCTAGATATCACAAACCTACTGTTTTTATATTACTGCACATTAAAACAGATATGAAACAGATTTGATATTTGAAAAGAAAGAAAGTATTATACCTTTAGAGATGATTCACAAAAAAACACCAGCTCATGATTGTATGATGGAATCATCTAAGGGTTGTAGTGTATTAAGCTTGATGAAGTGCACACTTGATGAAGGAAGTCATTGCTCTCTCTCTCTCTCTCTTTTGGTATGAACACTTAAGAATTATTTTGCTTGGAGTTGAAAACTAATGTGTTCAGTTGAGATAAGAAGAAATAATATGTGTAGAGAAAGCATGATGTGGAAGTTGAGAGATGGAGATGGCATGGAGGAAGGAGGATGTGTCACTATAATGAAACATGATACATTCATGCAAAGAGGAGGTGTTAAACTTGAAAAAAAGAGGTGTAAAACTATGAAGGAGGAGGTGTAGGGTTATGAGCAAGGGTGAAGATGAGGTGTTATGTAAAGGTTAATATAGAATATCATATACCATCCATGATTAAAAGAAATACAACAATAAAGAAAAACCTTCATAGTATAAATCCAAATCCATATGACATAAAAGATATAAAATGATAAATCTATCACTTAATTTTACATTAGCTTAATGACAATTACAATGTCATGTTAAAATAATTAAAATATCATTTTTATGACATCACACACGTTTATTTATATTTATTGAAATGACTACCTTTTTTACGGATAAAATTCCGATACCAAAAGTTGTATGTGATATCACTTTTATAAACTCATTATTTTTATATTTAAAATTATAAATTAATATTTATAATTTTCCAAAATGTTACAATAGGTCATCCCTCAATCATTGCAATCACGTGCCTGCGATCCAATAATTGACTTGAGGGCACTATAGCCAACACAATCGATGTCAAAAGGGAGAGAAAAGAAAACAAATTTTATGAATTTGAAATTGTCAAAAGAGAGAATCATGGTTTAAAGGGGTACTTGGAAGTTTTTAGAAAGAACAAAAATTTTCGTCAACTCATGCATATAGATAGGGGGTCTTATTTATTATATTTGAGAGTTTTAAATGAAAATCGCACTTCAATTTGTCTTTATAAGTATTTGTTTAGCATCATCAAAAGGTGAGAGATTGTTGGCCCAAGTGTCATGTTTCGAATGTTTCACATTCTCCATTATTGAATATTTTGATGATTGCTAACAAGTACACATATTGCCAAACTCCGTTTTGAGTTCATGAGTGCAAGTGAAAAGATTTACAAGTGTTCAAAAATTGGAAATCATACATTGTGAAAGAAATTAAAGTATCAATATATGGAAAATTGAATAAATCATGTCTTTAGTATTCGAGAGCCGATGTCTATAGTATTCCAGAGCTGGTGAAGACCTTGTTATAGACATACTGGATGTTAATAAAGATTTAAATGAAAATTTGAAAGGAGCTAAAGAGCTTAGAAATTAATATAAAGGTGTTGAGGCGCATTCGAGCTCGGGAACAGTTAAGACCCATATAGCTAAAACCCTAATCTTTAAGGCCTATATAGCTAAAACCCTAATCTATATATAAGGTTGAAGAGCTACGAAAAATTCTATCTTTGCAGACATTAAAGGGAGAAGAAAAAGTTTCAATTCACTCATCAAAAATCTAGATCCAAGGGAGATTTTCCATCCAAACCACAAGGCTATTTTGGTGAACTTGTTCTAATTCATTTATTAGGGTTTTATCTTTTATTAGAATAATTGTATTAGGATTTGGGATATTCCTAGGCTTAGATTTCTAGATATAGTTAATTTGAATTACCTCACCTTATTATTAGAGATAACCGTTGATTTAAAACAAATATTTTTATTTTTCTTGGACATTAGCTTGTACAGTTTGTTCACCGTCCGGAAGGGCGAACAGTTTATTTTTTTGGTTAAGGAAATAAGTTAGAAATCCTCGAGACGCGGGGTAGGAGACGTAGGCATGGAGGCCGAACTCCTGAATAATTCTCTGTGTTCGTGATTTGCCTTTTCTGTAGTGTTTGATATTTTTCTGCTTGTTTATATTCCGCATTAGACATTAATTGGTTTAATTGAACAAGTAGAAATCGAATAATTTTTAATTTAGAGTTATCATCCTATTCATCCCCTCTAGGGTAATCCTATTCACCCTCTTTAGAGTAATCTGGGCAGGTATGTAGGATTTTCATATGCCTTATGACTAATGAAAGATGAAAAGCTCAAAAGCGCTTATTTGCATGCGCGGAACATCAGTAACTCATAACAAATTCACAAGTAAGAGAACAACCATAAGTACATGAATAACACAATACTCACTTAGATCAAGATACAACTTCTTATCTTGATGACTTCATATACTTTAATTATCAGCTTAGAAAACAAATCAAAGTCATGATGGTGCATGTTGAACATATGTTGCAAATCTGGTATCCTTTAATTATGCTTGTGACCGAGTTCCGAACAGTTATTGGATTAAGCGATTTGGATTTTGAGTTGAGTAGAAAAATGAGAACTATAGGGTGCATCTTTCTCTGTATATTTATAAATCACATAAGCATCATCAACAAGCCTTTATCAACAAACTTTTGGGGTCGCTATACAAATCAATTTTCCACGATTTAGCTCTCTCATTTCTTCTCACAACCTGAGCACCTCCGTTGCGTATGCCATCTCAAATTGTTGTATCTCATTCTTGTCTATCGCTATGGATGCTATCTACAGCTTCTTATCAATGCAATCATTGCCTATCCTGTCTCTTAAGCATGTCACATCCACTTCAAAACTTTTCTCTTACCTAGATAAGCCAAAGACATGTCCAATTCCAGCCAAGTTATTGTAGATAATACAATCCAAACCTTTCCCTTAAAATTAAAATAAAAAATTATCGCCATAGCTAATATAACGTTGGGATGGTGTTCACCCATCATAATCTTTTCAAAAGCAAAAAAATTTATCGGCCAACTACGTGAATGCAAGATCGAGTTCAAAAGGCTTGCTTATACTAATACTTATGCCTACCACTTCTAGTTCCAGCCTTCAAATATTTTTCCGACGATGTAGAGTGAAAATAAAACTCGGCATCATAATTTATTAATAAATATTTCTAAAAGAATAGCAAATAAGAACCCCTAAGTTTGAATCTAAGGTAAATTTTACTGAAGATCAACGAATCACAAGAAACCTTAATTTTGAATCCCAAAACGAGAGAGAGACTCATCTAAAGTTGAGATCCGAGAATGGCCGCTGGTGAGGGCATGATTTTGAGAGGTTGAGGGCTTTTGTATGTTTGGGGGTTTTGAGGGAGTTCTTGAAAGTTAGATTATTTATTGCATTATACCCCCGAGTTTTAGAAAATTCGGCAAAAAACCAAACTGTATACATTTTTGTATGGCAAAAGGAGATAATTATACAATGTTTTATACAGGGGCTGAGAATCTGAGGGGTTTAAACCCGAACCCGAACCCAACCCGTTTGAGAATAAAGGTTTTTTTCCGTATAAAATACCGGCTAGAATTTGTTTGAAAGAATTTAAACAGGCTTGCAAAATTTTCAGACCCGGCCCATCCCCTTGAACCTGCAAATTGACCCCGCCCACACCCGAACCCATTCTAATTGGGATTTGCCAACTTATCCCCAGTCGATCAACATCTTTTCTTTCGAGCTATATTTAGTTCTAGATTTTTTTCTTCCATCATTTTATATAAAAAAGTTGTGATATTTAGTTTTAAGTTACTTAAATTGTGGATATTTTATAGTGTTTTATAATTAGTCTGTAATTGGATGCGTTAGAATTTATGTTTATAAATGGGTAAACCCGGATACTCCATAAACCCAACCCCATCCGTAAAGGGAAAAAGAATAAGTTGTGTTGCTGTATAATAAACCAAATTTAAAACTAAATTCAAAGTGCGTGATTGAAAAATCTCCAATACAAGAATTAATTAATAAAATAATTCTTTTTAAAAAATGGCCCATGCAGGTTTCGAACCTGCGACCTTCGCGTTATTAGCACGACGCTCTAACCAACTGAGCTAATAGGCCATTTGAAATGAAAATAAATAAACTTATTCTTGATAGAAATTAAAGCACAAGAAGATAAAATACAATTTTGCAATTCCAGACTCAAAATGCAAATTTTATACAGTGACGTAGTATAAATTCTTTTACTTTTGTTTTCTATTTGATCTAAACTTTTAGCTGTTTGGTTCCTATAAACAATAATCGTGTACTGCAATTACATTGATGTTAACTCATACTTCATAGAAAAGGAGCCGGCAAAAAAAGTAAAGTAAAGCCCAATTAGCAGTGCATATATAAAAGGTAAAAGACATGAAATTTCGCAATAAACATATTAGATTAGAACAATATCATATAAACGAAAACCTCAGTAACGAATCATTGATTTAAATTCCTTTTTGTAACCAATGCAATTTTTTATGCATTATTCTGGAATCTCTAATGAATTGGCTTATTCCTATTCACAGCCGATCGAAGCAGTCAAGTGCACGACTCCTGCCGGCGGACCATTGAAAACTGGGGAGTAACATGTCAGAGTACAATCTATTAAAAATGACTTAAAATTATTGAGCAGCCCAAAATGTGCTATTTAAATTAGTCCAGAAAAAGTCTGGCCAGTGGCCAAATGTAGCCAAATGTACGAAGTCAAAGAAGAGGACAATGAGATAAAAATGTATCTGTGTATGCATTTATGATTGGGACAAAACACCCACATGAAAAAAAATTTAAGGCAACAACACATAGAGGGTCCACTCATTGATTTGCATAAATTTTGTACCATGGAAAAAAAGTCTTGAAATTGAAGGAGACATGGAAACGGGATGAAAACGACTGAGAAAGAAAATTCATGAATCTACATTAAATAAGGGTTGAGATTGAAGAAAAAAATGTGTTGCATACATTCTATGTCTCGGCTATTTAAACCAAGGAGTATTTTAATTCGTTGCATAATGAAGAATCACAATCACTTAGGAACTGTAAGTTAGCAGTGAAAGAAAATTATTTGTAATCTTGTATTTTGAAAAGAAAGAATCAGAAAAAACTAGTGCAACAAGTGGACTAGATAAATTGTTAAACCGCTATAAATCATGTGTGTCCATTTTGTTTGTGCGATTGTTTTCTTTTATCCGTCATTTTCTTCCACATATTCGGTGGATCAATACCTAACAACTGGTATCAGAGTAAGGAACCAAAAGGGCCTTTGATTCTACAGTCTAAGTTTACGGTGGATGACGATACTTGTATCCGCTCCCCATCTTCTTGGATTATAATTTCGAAGGTATTGGTTCAAAAATCTAAGGGAGAAAATTAAGGTTGCGGTAAGCAAAAGATAGCGTTAGATGAAGAAAAAGTGAAGGTCGATAAATTCGATGGGAAGAATTTTAGGTTCTGTAATATGCAGATTGAAAATTACTTGTATCAGAAAAAGCTTCCCGAACCCTTGTTGGGTACAAAGCCAGCAAATAAAAAGAAAGAAAATTGGGATCTATTAGATTGTCAGGTATTGGGTGTGATCCGTCTGACGTTGGCAAAGATTATTGCATTCAAAATTATCAACAAGAAAACTACAGCGGATCTGTTGAAGGCGCTATCAAATATATACGAAAAACCATCTGCCTCTAACAGAGTACATTTGATGGGTCATCTATTTAATCTGAAGATGAGAAAAGGTGCATCCGTTGCGGATCATATTAATAATTTTAATATGATTACAATTCAATTGTTTTCTGTGGAAATAAATTTCAATGACGAGATCAAAGTTTTGGTCATGTTATCCTGCTTACCTGAAAATTGGGTTGCAACTGTAACCACGGTGAGCAGTTTTTCAGGAAGTAAGAAATTAAAACTTGATAAAGTCCGAGATTTGATTCTCAACGGAGATGTTCGCAGAAGAGAGTCAGGAGAATATTCGGAGTCTGCTTTGAGTATCCAAAGTAAAAGGAGTTTTCAACGAGAATATAGGCCGAGCAATGGCAGATCTAAGTGCGAAGGGAGGTGTGAATCAAAACCTCGCAAAGATATCAACAGCTGGAATTGTGGTATTCAGGCTCACTTCTCTAATGATTCAACTAAACCAAAGAAGAACAATAAGTTTCAAAAGTACCAGAAGAAAGATCATCAAGAAGAAGTTCTTCTGCAAATATTGCTTCTGAAGAGATCCATAATCCTCTTATATGTAGCGTTGACAGTCCTATTGAGTCATGGATTCTGGACTCTGGACTCTGGTGCTTCGTTTCATTCAACTCCGTGCAAAGACTTATTGCACAACTTCGCTGCAAGAAAGTTTGGAAAGGTTTATCTAGATGATGATGAACATTTAGAGATTACTGGGAAAGGTGATGTTCATATAAAGACTGCCAATGGAATCCAGTGAAAGTTGCAGGAGTCAGCTAGACAGCATGGGATATACAACAATTTTTAGAAGTGGTGTTTGGAAGATCTCCAAAAGCGCTATAGTTGTAGCAAGAGACATTAAGTTGGGAACATTGTATATGACTGTAGAATACAGATATACAGTGGCAGTGGCCAAAGGTTGTGACGATTCTAAACTGTGACATCAAAGGCTCGTGCACATGAGCGAGAAAGGAATGGAATTGCTAGCATCAAAGGGACAACTATCTGAATTGAAGACTGTCGATATCGACTTGTTTAAGGATTGTGTCTATAAAACGCAGAAAAAACTTAGCTTCTCAAAAGTTAGAAAGCCACCAAAGAAAAAGAAGTTGGAGCTGGTGTATACAGATATATGGGGCCCAGCCCCGGCTCAGTCTCTTAGAGTCTCTCACTGCTATATCACTTTCATTAACGATTCCACCAGAAAGGTTTGGGTTTATTTTTTGAAAAGTAAATCTAATGTGTTTACTACTTATAAAAGGTGGAAAGCTGAAATTGAAAATCAGACTGGTCTAAAAATC
Organism: Agapanthus africanus; assembly: GCA_030015575.1. Classification (NCBI taxonomy): domain Eukaryota; kingdom Viridiplantae; phylum Streptophyta; class Magnoliopsida; order Asparagales; family Amaryllidaceae; genus Agapanthus; species Agapanthus africanus. The sequence goes on along the minus strand of CM057350.1, from coordinate 99,887,597 downwards.
AAGTATCTAAAATCTGACAATGGCTGTGAGTATGACAGTATTGAGTTTAAGGCATTTTGTGTAGAAAACGAAATCAGGATGATAAAAACGATTCCGGAAACTCCAGAACAGAATGGTGTCGCTAAAAGAATGAACAGAATCTTGAATGAGCGTGCTAGAAGTATGAGACTACATTCAGGATTACCAAAATATTTTTGGGCAGATGCAGTCAACACTGCAGTTTACTTAATAAATCGGACCTTCAGTTCCATTGGGTTTCCAGATACCATAAAAGTTTGAAAGTTTTTGGCTGGGAATAAGGTAAATCTTTCTCATTTGAAAGTTTTTAGCTGTATTTCATATGTACAAATAAATTCAAATAAAAGAGACAAACTTGATTCTAAGGCTCGAAAATATTATTTCATCAGTTATGGTTCTGGCTATTTTGGTTATCGGTTTTGAGATGATCAAAATATAAAAATCAAAAGACACAAAGATTTAACCTTCAATGAAAATGTACTGTATAAAAACAGACTTGTAGCAGGATCTGATAGTGTAGAAAAACAGCCAGAAGAACGTGAAAGAGTTGTGTTAGAAGAGATCACAGATAGTGATGTAGCCACGAGATCTCAAGGAAATCCTGAAAACACTACAGCAGAACAGAAAGTAAAATAGGAACAAATCACTCCTCAAGTGGTTGTAAAGAGATCGGAAAGGGTGTCGAGACCCACACAACGATATTCTCCATCCTTACATTATTTATGTTGACTGATGCTGATGAATAAGGATATTTTGACGAAGCAATGCAGGTGAAAGGTTCTGTCGAGTGGGAATTAGCTATGAAAGATGAAATGGATTTTCTAGATAAAAACAAAATATAGATACTAATTCAATTTTCAGAAGGAAAGAAAGCTCTGCAGAACAAATTGATTTACTGGATCAAAGAAGAGAATGATGGCAACACGAGATACAAAGCAAGGTTAGTAGTGAAGGGTTTTCAGCAGAATAAAGGTATTGACTACACCGAAATTTTTTCTCATGTAGTCAAATTAACTACTATCGTATCAGTGCTTAATATTGTTGCTGCTGAGAATTTGCAACTAGATGTGAAAACAGCTTTTCTCCATGGTGATTTAGATGAAGACATATGCGTGGTAAAACCAGAAGGTTTTCAAGTTCCTGGTAAAGAAAATCATATGTGTAGTTTAAAGAAGAGTTTGTATGACTTGAAACAAACTCCCAGACAGTGGTACTAGAAGTTTGATAACTTCATGTGTGACAATGGTTTCATATTGTTGTTACTTCAAGAATTTTGATAACTCCTATAGTATTTTGCTTTTATATGTGGATGACATGCTTGTTGTAGGATTTAGCATGAAGAAAATCAATAAGCTAAAACTACAATTGTCAAAAGAATTTGAGACGAAGGACTTAGAACTATCAAAGCAAATATTTTGGATGAGAATCACCATAGATAGAGCATAAGGAACTCTGGAGTTATCCCAAGAGAAGTACATAGAGAAGGTGTTGAGAAGGTTCAATTTTCATGACGCAAATCCTAGAAGCGCTCTTTTGGGAAGTCAATTCAAACTTACCAAGAAGCCAAGAAGCAGTCGTCTAAGACAGATGAGGAGTGAAAATATATGGAAAAAGTTCCATATGCATCAGCGATTGAGAGTTTGATCTATGCTATGGTTTGTTCCAGACTTGATATAGCACATGCAGTAGGAGCAGTAAGCAAATACATGGAAAATCCTGAAAGGATACATTGGGAAGTTGTGAGGTGTCTACTACAATATCTTAAAAGTATCTCAGGTATGATACTTCAGTTTAAGAAAAGTAGTGTGACTTTGCAGGGATTCGATGTCATGCCCCACTTCCCAGTAGACGGAAATGATGACGTGGCTGGCCGCAATGTATTTACTAAAAAATAAATACATTAAACATGTCGGGACCCGGTTCTTACTCACGGAACAAAGTGCCACACGGAATAAAGTGCCACGCCAATTGTCATGCCAAGGGGGCGGGGGCCACCTCTTGAACCCGTGGGGGCCACCTCTTGAGTCTCTGGGACCCACTGTAGAACAATGGGGAATTTTCGGAATACATTCCGAAAGAGGACCGAACTGCATTATAAATGTAATGATACCACCCTCAATTACAGAGGCGCCTTTTAAGTGAATCGGAACTACAGGAGCTTGAGAACTCCGTAGTTAAGCGTGCTCGGGCCAGGGAAGTCTTGGGATGGGTGACCTTCTGGGAAGTGGCCCCTGGTCGGGTCTGGTTCGCTCTAAAGGGAAAAACCGTGCGGTTTCGACCAAAGCGGACAATACCATCTATACTGAGGCGTGGGGCGTTACATTTATGGTGGCCTATGCAGGTCCCTCAGTAGTAGGTCTGTGGTTCGAGGACGAACCATTGTTCAAAGGTGGGGAGAATGTCGGGACCCGGTTCTTGCTTACGGAACAAAGTGCCACACGGAATAAAGTGCCACGCCAATTGTCATGCCAAGAGGGCGGGGGCCACCTCTTGAACCCGTAGGGGCACCTCTTGAGTCTCTAGGACCCACTGTAGAACAATGGGGAATTTTCGGAATACATTCCGAAAGAGGACCGAACTGCATTATAAATGTAATGATACCACCCTCAATTACAGAGGCGCTTTTTAAGTGAACCGGAACTACAGGAGCTTGAGAACTCCGTAGTTAAGCGTGCTCGGGCCAGGGAAGTCTTGGGATGGGTGACCTCCTGGGAAGTGGCCCCTGGTCGGGTCTGGTTCACTCTAAAAGGAAAAACCGTGCGGTTTCGGCCAAAACGGACAATACCATCTGTACTGGGGCGTGGGGCGTTACAAAACATAATTAAGCAATATATATAAATGCACAAGAATGACAAGAGTAATAAAAATAAACAGCAACTTTTATTTACATTCATCTTTATATACAACTCTTTTTGAAAAGAAAAGATACAATGAATAAAGCAGTGCCTAAATAGTGGCATACAAAATAAAAGTAAGTACAAGACGAGCTAGTAGTCCGGCTGAGCGATGGGCGAACTAACGCTCGGTAAGTCCCAAAAGAAAGAATGGAATATAACAAGCAACGTGAAATGAAACTGGTAAATTGTATAAGTATATGCTTGTTATTCTAACGTAATTGTTTGTAGCTTGGTACAAAATATATTTGTGTATACGAGAGGAGTCCATCTTACCCCATGGACTATAGTAACGTGTAGTATAAGGCCCCGTCAAAACCCACGGGACAACGGCACGAGAATTCATGCAAGTGTCTTTTAAGTGACCATCTCGTGCCATGTTAATACGTTCCGTACCAATCTACCCCATTATCCCCGCGTAATGTATTGTATGGGTTATGTTTACAAGTCTTGCCGAGACCATGGATAAAAATTATTCAAGTAATCAGGTTCAGCATGTAATCATGTATTCAAGTAGTCATGTCAAGTTATAACCATGGTTCGGTTGAGTCAAGTCAAGTATTCATGTTTGATATTGGTGTTTGAATTCAAGTATTCAGATCATGCTCAAGTATTCATGTTTGACTTTGGATTCAGGATTGAAATGGACTCTGACTGAGTCAGACACTTGTAAATGATTTAGATCTTGAATTAGGTTTGGGAGTCATCGGTAACTACTGCACATGGACGAAAAGATTTGTGTCTTTTTCCAAAACAATTACCATTGATAACTCTGTTATGTTGTCTACCTTAAATAGGCAAGTACTCACTTTCTCCGGCTCTCTAGGGCTCAAGAGAATTGATCTCGCTTAAACCTATATTTACAAAAGTCCTTAAATATTGTTTTATATAACTCGAGGGGTTTTTATGAAAAATATTATAATATAGTTAAAAATAAACCTCGAGGGGTTATTTATATTATTAGGATTTTCATGGGCATGAGTTTTAAGGATTTGAGGTATTTTAGTGATAAACAATTAATTGTGGAAGTTCATGGTATTTTATTGAGAGTTGTCTTTTGGTAACTTAATGGTATTTTATTGAAACTGGTTAACTTTCATTTAAAATAATAATAATTTTATAATATTTTGAAAATAAGGATTTGTAATTTTTATATAATTATTAAAAATTAATTTCTTTATTTATTTAGAAAATTCGTTTTTCTTAAAATTGTATTTAAAACCTTTCGAGACATAATGCTCCGTGAGGAAATCTACATCTCGCTCTGCTAGCCCAAGGATATGCGATAATCCGCACCATCCATTAGCGGGTCCCCTAAAGAGAATTGTAGAGGTATAATCGCAAAGAAATCGAAATGTTGTTTTAAAAGAAAACCGTTTTTAAAATAAGTGGTATTTTAATATAATATTTTATTCGAAACAAAAATTCATACAAAAGAGGTATCGTGCTATAGAACCAAGTGTGTACGTGAGGGGTAGGTCATTACCCCGTGAAGTTTTCCTAAAGGTGTAACAACCCTAATTTTCCTATACACATTTCTATACAAATTTTTTTAAAATTTTTAAAATCCACAAAGGGGTATTTTAGCCTGAGCACAAGATATAGGTAATTATTTTGTTTTTAATTACAAGCTACAAGAATATAATAACTCCATTTTTAGTGTACAAGAAATTACTTTAAATTTAATGTATACTTGGAGTATTTACTCTTGCTGCTATCATTTTAAGTAATTAAATAACACCATAATTACAAGAAAGAGCTTGTAGCTCATTGGTAATACCTTGCATTGCTGTACCAAGCCACAAAAGTTCAAATCCCATGCCCCATATTATTTTTTATATTATTTTGTTTTAAATTTTTTGGAAAGTCAACAGTCAAACAGCCATAACTCACAAAATTTATACTGAATATAAAAAAACTAAATACACCAAAATTCCCACCATGAGTTTCCCCACCCAGAGGTACCCCGACTCGGCCCGACTCGGCCGGCGCCGCCGGCCGGACTCGGCCGGACGGCCGAGTCGTCAACACGGAATTTCTCCGTGTTGACCTGGTCATCCCCCCTGCATACTTTATTTTCTTTGATCGGCTACCAGATTCTCAATAAATCACTTTTATTCCAAAATTTAATGATTTTTAATGTTTTTTTTAATATATTTTTATATTTTTTTAATTAAAACCCTAACCCTAGCCTAGCCCTATATAAACACCCCTACCCTCTACCCTTTCACCCTACATTCCTAAGTCCACTCTCTAAAAATTTCAAGAGAACTCGGTACGTTAGAAAAAGAGCGAAAGGCGAAGCGCTGCCGAAATCGACGACGAATTCCGGCGATCGTACTAGGACCCTTCACGACGTTTCGACGCACCGACGACCCACTACCTTCCTAGCACTCTCTAGCTCGTCCAATACCGTAAGTCCCACTCTTTCTATCTTTCTATTCTTTCATAAAATACGACTTTTTAAAACCCGACGGAAATCGGAACAAACCGATTTCCGATTCGGTTTTTCTATCAAAACTCACTTGTCACTAATTCAATAATACTTAAACATATTCATGTTGACTACTAATCACTTAAAAATCAATTTGGATAAAATTTCTCACATTAAATGATAACTTTTGCAAATACCGTATTTTCGCACTTAAATACCACCATGTTTAGTTTATCTCATTTAACACTTTAACATTGCTATACCTTAAAATAGATCACGAGGTAATGACCTACCTCCATACACACTCAAATACAACCCTAATTGATATCATCAAAACTTAGAATACGATATTACAAGACTTTACATTAAAATACCATTTTCTTCATAAACCTTTTCTGAAAGTTCTAAGTTGTATACAATTTTAAAACAAAATCTTTTAATAGGAAAATACGATATGTCATGGACATCGATCGTTTATCTAAACCTGACTTTGTGGTGTCTAGGCTAGGCAAGTGAGCTTAGGTAACTTTAAAAGGCCCGTCTCACGATTCGTGAGCGGATCCCTCCTTCCTCACTTGTACTTACCTGGCCACAATTGGCGGTGAAGAGGCGATTTGAGGCTTCTAATGACGTTTCGTTTAGACCATTTAGAAATAGGCTAGTTGGCTTAGGAAACCCTAGAATCTAAAATACGGGAATTTACACGCTTTTACAAATAAATACCTTATCTTTATAAAACCGTTTTCTAAATAATTAGTATTTATTAAATCTTTGCAAAGCGCCACTACAACCCACCTTTGGGGAACTCGTTAGGGATAGTACGGTTTATCGTGCACCCTCGGGCTTAGTAGTGCGAGATTCAGACCTCCGCAAGGAGCATTCGGTCTCGAAAGGTTTAAAATACGACATTTAAGAAAAATGAGATTTTTGGAAAATAAAATATTTATTAAAAATTATTCTTGTATAAACATATATATATTTATCATTTAAACACCTATTTTATTATAAAATAAAGTTTCCACCTTTTCCTAAAAATTACAAGATTAAAAGTTACATTAAAATACCATGAATTTCAATATTACAAATTAATACCTTTATTTATGTAATTAGGATATTTTCACTAGAAATATCACAAAATAAAATCACACTCATTATAACAATAAAGAAGAATAATAAATACTTGAGGTGTATCTTGAAAACTATACAAAAGTATTTTTACATAAAACCCCTCAAGTTTTATAAATTACAATAAAGATCCTAACCATTATAGAACTTCAAATTATTTTTCTTTTAGTCAGACTCGGGTTTGAGTCTGACTATTTCTGACTTGAATATGATTCAAGTCAATCTATATTCTTTAATATTCCAACTCAATATGAGTACATGAATCCCAGAATCCAGTTAACAATCTATACAACTTGACTGAATCAAACTATGGATATACATCCATTATCCTGTTATTCCATTTACCTGATTATGCAGTTACAATATGTTTACTGATATCATGGTTTTGGTCAGTCATCAAACTTATACAATACAATACAACAATAATATCAAAACATTACGGGGTTTAAGAGATAGATTGGTACGGAAGGTGTTAAAGGTGGCACGAGATGGTCAGATTAAGACACCTAACATGAATCCAATTGCCGTTGTTCCGGGTTGTATAACGGAGCCTTGTACTCTATATTCCGTTTGCCATGGTCTTTAGCATATAGAGACCCCTCTCGTAAACACTGGCATTCTTCTGTACCAAGCTACAAACAACAGTGTTAATACAACAATACAATACAACATTAAAAGCTACTCTCTCTCTCTCCTACTCTTTGTCTATTTCTCCCTTATCTTTGGGACTTACCGAGCGATCTATTCGCTGACGGCATTCTATTTCTTTCTTCTTTGAATGTCGTCAGGTACTTTGGACCCAGCAGAGATCGAGCCCACAGGTGAAGACTTGGAGCAGTTTCACGAAGATCCTGAGCTCTAGACATTGTACCTTGTTCTATTCGGTATTTTCATTTTCTGTTATGCCATTGTTTAGGCATCGCTTTCTCATTTTAGTTGTAATTACTTTTCATGCATTGTACAAAAAAATGTTATTAATAAAGTTGATGTTATTTCTATATCTATTGTCTCTTGTGATTTACTTTTATATTGCTTAGATACGCTTAGCGTATGTACTTCTGAATACATACGTAACGGACCTCGTCGCGTCTCCTTCGCCGTACACCGGGAAGCGGGGCGTGACAGGTTTTGTTGGTGGCCTATGCAGGTCTGAGCTGTATGAATCCCTATCATGCAGTTCTGGTCTGCGTGAACAACCTGAGCAATATAACATAAGAACCAGCAACTAAAATATTCTTTACAATCATGTTCCTTGAATCCCATCATTTTCATATTCCTTAAATCATATACTTTGAATCTATCTTAACACAAAATTCGCTCAACTCTTTTAAAATTTTACCAAAACATTCGCATTCTTTCATTCCTTCACACAATCTTTACATTTTTAAAACCCTGTCAGTACACTAGTATCAAACTTTTCTTGGATTTGTTACACTTTTCTTTTACAAATTTCGAGAACGAAATTTTTATAAGGAGGGTAGAATGTAACAACCATAATTTTCCTATACAATACAAATTTTTTTAAAATTTTTAAAATCCACAAAGGGGTATTTTAGCCTGAGCACAAGATATAGGTAATTATTTTGTTTTTAATTACAAGCGATAAGAATGTAATAACTCCATTTTTAGTGTACAAGAAATTACTTTAAATTTAATGTATATTTGGAGTATTTACTCTTACTGCTATCATTTTAAGTAATTAAATAACACCATAATTACAAGAAGGAGCTTATAGCTCATTGGTAATACCTTGCACTGCTGAACCAAGCCACCAGAGTTCAAATCCCATGCCCCACATTATTTTTATATTATTTTGTTTTAAATTTTTTGGAAAGTCAACAGTCAAACAGCCATAACTCACAAAATTTATACTGAACATAAAAAAACTAAATACACCAAAATTCACCCCATGAGTTTCCCCACCCAGAGGTATCCCGAATCGGCCCGACTCGGCCGAGTCGGCCGGCGGACCGGCCAACTCGACCGGCGCCGCCGGACGGCCGAGTCGTCGACACGGAATTTCTTCGTGTTGACCTGGTCATCCCCCTGCATACTTTATTTTCTTTGATCGGTTACCAGATTCTCAATAAATCACTTTTATTCCAAAATTTAATGATTTTTAATGTTTTTTTTATATATTTTTATATTTTTTTTAATTAAAACCCTAACCCTAGCCTAGCCCTATATAAACACCCCTACCCTCTACCCTTTCACCCTACATTCCTAAGTCCACTCTCTAAAAATTTCAAGAGAACTCGGTACGTTAGAAAAAGAGCGAAAGGCGAAGCGCTGCCGAAATCGACGACGAATTCCGGCGATCGTATTAGGATCCTTCACGACGTTTCGACGCACCGACAACCCACTACCTTCCTAGCACTCTCTAGCTCGTCCAATACCGTAAGTCCCACTCTTTCTATCTTTCTATTCTTTCATAAAATACGACCTTTTAAAACCCGACGGAAATCGGAACAAACCGATTTCCGATTCGGTTTTTCTATCAAAACTCACTTGTCACTAATTCCATAATGCTTAAACATATTCATGTTGACTACCAATCACTTAAAAATCAATTTTGATAAAATTTCTCACATGAAATGATAACTTTTGCAAATACCGTATTTTCGCACTTAAATACCACCATATTTAGTTTATCTCATTTAACCCTTTAACATTGCTATACCTTAAAATAGATCACGAGATAATGACCTACCTCCACACACACGCAAATACAACCCTAATTGATATCATCAAAACTTAGAATACGATAGTACAAGACTTTACATTAAAATACCATTTTCTTCATAAACCTTTTCTGAAAGTTCTAAGTTGTATACAATTTTAAAACAAAATCTTTTAATAGGAAAATACGATATGTCATGGACATCGATCGTTTATCTAAACCTGACTTTGTGGTGTCTAGGCTAGGCAAGTGGGCTTAGGTAACTTTAAAAGGCCCGTCTCACGATTCGTGAGCGGATCCCTCCTTCCTCACTTGTGCTTACCTGGCCACAATTGGCGGTGAAGAGGCGATTTGAGGCTTCTAATGACGTGTCGTTTAGACCATTTAGAAATAGGCTAGTTGGCTTAGGAAACCCTAGAATCTAAAATACGGGAATTTACACGCTTTTACAAATAAATACCTTATCTTTATAAAACCGTTTTCTAAATAATTAGTATTTATTAAATCTTTGCAAAGCGCCACTACAACCCACCTTTGGGGAACTCGTTAGGGATAGTACGGTTTATCGTGCACCCTCGGGATTAGTAGTGCGAGATTCAGACCTCCGCAAGGAGCATTCGGTCTCGAAAGGTTTAAAATACGACATTTAAGAAAAATGAGATTTTTGGAAAATAAAATATTTATTAAAAATTATTCTTGTATAAACATATATATATTTATCATTTAAACACCTATTTTATTATAAAATAAAGTTTCCACCTTTTCCTAAAAATTACAAGATTAAAAGTTACATTAAAATACAATGAATTTCAATATTACAAATTAATACCTTTGTTTATGTAATTAGGATATTTTCACTAGAAATATCACAAAATAAAATCACACTCATTATAACAATAAAGAAGAATAATAAATACTTGAGGTGTATTTTGAAAACTATACAAAAGTATTTTTACATAAAACCCCTCAAGTTTTATAAATTACAATAAAGACCCTAACCATTATAGAACTTCAAATTACTTTTCTTTTAGTCAGACTCGGGTTTGAGTCTGACTATTTCTGACTTGAATATGATTCAAGTCAATCTATATTCTTTAATATTCCAACTCAATATGAGTACATGAATCCCAAATCCAGTTAACAATCTATACAACTTGACTGAATCAAACCATAGATATACATCCATTATCCTGTTATTCCATTTACCTGATTATACAGTTACAATATGTTTACCGATATCATGGTTTTGGTCAGTCATCAAACTTATACAATACAATACAACAATAATATCAAAACATTACGTGGTTTAAGGGGTAGATTGGTACGGAAGGTGTTAAAGGTGGCACGAGGTGGTCAGATTAAGACACCTAACATGAATCCAATTGCCGTTATTCCGGGTTGTATAACGGAGCCTTGTACTCTATATTCCGTTTGCCATGGTCTCTAGCATATAGAGACCCCTCTCGTAAACACTGGCATTCTTCTGTACCAAGCTACAAACAACAGCGTTAATACAACATTACAACAATACAATACAACATTAAAAGCTACTCTCTCTCTCTCCTACTCTTTGTCTATTTCTCCCTTATCTTTGGGACTTACCGAGCGATCTATTCGCTTACGACATTCTAATTCTTTCTTCTTTGAATGTCGTCAAGTACTTTGGACCCAGCAGAGATCGAGCCCACAGGTGAAGACTTGGAGCAGTTTCACGAAGATACTGAGCTCTAGACATTGTACCTTGTTCTATTCAGTATTTTCATTTCCTGTTATGCCATTGTTTAGGTATCGCTTTCTCATTTCAGTTGTATTTACTTTTCATGCATTGTACAAAAGAATGTTATTAATAAAGTTGATATTATTTCTATATCTCTTGTCTCTTGTGATTTACTTTTATATTGCTTAGATACGCTTAGCGTATGTACTTCTGAGTACATACGTAGCGGACCTCGTCGCGTCTCCTTCGCCGTACACCGGGAAGCGGGGCGTGACAGGTTTTGTTGGTGGCCCATGCAGGTCTGAGCTGTATGAATCCCTATCATGCAGTTCTGGTCTGCGTGAACAACCTGAGCAATATAACATAAGAACTAGCAACTAAAATATTCTTTACAATCATGTTCCTTGAATCCCATCATTTCATATTCCTTAAATCATATACTTTGAATCTATCTTAACACAAAATTCGCTCAACTCTTTTACAATTTTACCAAAACCTTCGCATTCTTTCATTCCTTCACACAATCTTTACATTTTTAAAACCCTGTCAGTACACCAGCACCAACTTTTCTTGGATTTGTTACACTTTCCTTTTACAAATTTCGAGGACGAAATTTTTATAAGGAGGGTAGAATATAACAACCCTAATTTTCCTATACACTTTTCTATACAAATTTTTTTAAAATTTTTAAAATCCACAAAGGGGTATTTTAGCCTGAGCACAAGATATAAGTAATTATTTTGTTTTTAATTACAAGCTACAAGAATGTAATAACTCCATTTTTAGTGTACAAGAAATTACTTTAAATTTAATGTATACTTGGAGTATTTACTCTTGCTGCTATCATTTTAAATAATTAAATAACACCAAAATTACAAGAAGGAGCTTGTAGCTCATTGGTAATACCTTGCACTGCTGAACCAAGCCACCAGAGTTCAAATCCCATGCCCCACATTATTTTTATATTATTTTGTTTTAAATTTTTTGGAAAGTCAACAGTCAAACAGCTATAACTCACAAAATTTATACTGAACATAAAAAAACTAAATACACCAAAATTCCCCCCATGAGTTTCCCCACCCAGAGGTACCCCGACTCGGCCGAGTCAGCCGGCGCCACCGGCCGGACTCGGCCGGACGGCCGAGTCGTCAACTCGGAATTTCTCCGTGTTGACCTGGTCATCCCCCTTGCATACTTTATTTTCTTTGATCGGTTACCAGATTCTCAATAAATCACTTTTATTCCAAAATTTAATGATTTTTAATGTTTTTTTAATATATTTTTATATTTTTTTAATTAAAACCCTAACCCTAGCCTAGCCCTATATAAACATCCCTACCCTTTACCCTTTCACCCTACATTCCTAAGTCCACTCTCTAAAAATTTCAAGAGAACTCGGTACATTAGAAAAAGAGCGAAAGGCGAAGCGCTGCCGAAATCGACAACGAATTCCGGCGATCGTATTAGGACCCTTCACGACGTTTCGACGCACCGACGACCCACTACCTTCCTAGCACTCTCTAGCTCGTCCAATACCGTAAGTCCTACTATTTCTATCTTTCTATTCTTTCATAAAATACGACCTTTTAAAACCCGACGGAAATCGGAACAAACCGATTTCCGATTCGGTTTTTCTATCAAAACTCACTTGTCACTAATTCCATAATGCTTAAACATATTCATGTTGACAACTAATCACTTAAAAATCAATTTGGATAAAGTTTCTCACATGAAATGATAACTTTTGCAAATACCGTATTTTCGCACTTAAATACCACCATATTTAGTTTATCTCATTTAACCCTTTAACATTGCTATACCTTAAAATAGATCACGAGGTAATGACCTACCTCCACACACACGCAAATACAACCCTAATTGATATCATCAAAACTTAGAATACGATAGTACAAGACTTTACATTAAAATACCATTTTCTTCATAAACCTTTTCTGAAAGTTCTAAGTTGTATACAATTTTAAAACAAAATCTTTTAATAGGAAAATACGATATGTCATGGACATCGATCGTTTATCTAAACCTGACTTTGTGGTGTCTAGGCTAGGCAAGTGAGCTTAGGTAACTTTAAAAGGCCCGTCTCACGATTCGTGAGCGGATCCCTCCTTCCTCACTTGTACTTACCTGGCCACAATTGGCGGTGAAGAGGCGATTTGAGGTTTCTAATGACGTGTCGTTTAGACCATTTAGAAATAGACTAGTTGGCTTAGGAAACCCTAAAATCTAAAATACGGGAATTTACACGCTTTTACAAATAAATACCTTATCTTTATAAAACCGTTTTCTAAATAATTAGTATTTATTAAATCTTTGCAAAACGCCACTACAACCCACCTTTGGGGAACTCGTTAGGGATAGTACGGTTTATCGTGCACCCTCGGGCTTAGTAGTACGAGATTCAGACCTCCGCAAAGAGCATTCGGTCTCGAAAGGTTTAAAATACGACATTTAAGAAAAATGAGATTTTTGGAAGATAAAATATTTATTAAAAATTATTCTTGTATAAATATATATATATATTTATCATTTAAACACCTATTTTATTATAAAATAAAGTTTCCATCTTTTCCTAAAAATTACAAGATTAAAAGTTACATTAAAATACCATGAATTTCAATATTACAAATTAATACCTTTATTTATGTAATTAGGATATTTTCACTAGAAATATCACAAAATAAAATCACACTCATTATAACAATAAAGAAGAATAATAAATACTTGAGGTGTATTTTGAAAACTATACAAAAGTATTTTTACATAAAACCCCTCAAGTTTTATAAATTACAATAAAGACCCTAACCATTATAGAACTTCAAATTACTTTTCTTTTAGTCAGACTCGGGTTTGAGTCTGACTATTTCTGACTTGAATATGATTCAAGTCAATCTATATTCTTTAATATTTCAACTCAATATGAGTACATGAATCCCAGAATCCAGTTAACAATCTATACAACTTGACTGAATCAAACCATGGATATACATCCATTATCCTGTTATTCCATTTACCTGATTATGCAGTTACAATATGTTTACCGATATCATGGTTTTGGTCAGTCATCAAACTTATACAATACAATACAACAATAATATCAAAACATTACGGGGTTTAAGGGGTAGATTGGTACGGAAGGTGTTAAAGGTGGCACGAGGTGGTCAGATTAAGACACCTAACATGAATCCAATTGCCGTTGTTCCGGGTTGTATAACGGAGCCTTGTACTCTATATTCCGTTTGCCATGGTCTCTAGCATATAGAGACTCCTCTCGTAAACACTGGCATTTTTCTATACCAAGCTACAAACAACAGCGTTAATACAATATTACAACAATACAATACAACATTAAAAGCTACTCTCCCTCTCTCCTACTCTTTGTCTATTTCTCCCTTATCTTTGGGACTTACCGAGCGATCTATTCGCTGACGACATTCTATTTCTTTCTTCTTTGAATGTCGTCAGGTACTTTGGACCCAGCAGAGATCGAGTCCACAGGTGAAGACTTGGAGCAGTTTCACAAAGATCCTAAGCTCTAGACATTGTACCTTGTTCTATTCAGTATTTTCATTTCCTGTTATGCCATTGTTTAGGCATCCCTTTCTCATTTCAATTGTATTTACTTTTCATGCATTGTACAAAAGAATGTCATTAATAAAGTTGCTGTTATTTCTATATCTATTGTCTCTTATGATTTACTTTTATATTGCTTAGATACGCTTAGCGTATGTACTTCTGAGTACATACATAGCGGACCTCGTCGCGTCTCCTTTGCCGTACACCCCAAAGGGGGGCGTGACAAAAGGTATGTTTAAGCAAAACTAAAAGAGATAATATTAAAGTTCATGGTATTTTAATGAAAAAGTTAAATTAAAGTTATTGTACATGATATTCTTGATTAAAATTTATTCTAAATATTGGTATTATGATTACAAGTATTGTGTAAGAATTTGAATGAACAATATATAAGAAAATGGAAGTTTCTAGTGTTTATAAAATAAATATCGGTATTAACTCCCTTTATACCGATTTTGATTAAAAAGAATTTCAAAGAAGATGAAGGGGGTTTGGGAGGGACTTACTATTTGATTATACTAAGAAAAGGTAGAAGAAGAGGAGAGTGTTGTCGTGGTGTTGCGGGAGCTCCGAATGTTGCTTCGATTTTTCGCCGAAAGTTGACCGCTTGCTAACTCCTCTTTACTCCACTTTCCACTTGTACTTAAATTTTTGAGAGTTTTGGTTCGAAATTTCAGAATGATGCTGAGCCAAAGTGTGAGGTTGTATTTATAGTGGAGAATTAGAGTTTTGGAATTAAAATGGTGAATTAAAATGCATTAAAATTGCGAAAAATTGTGAAATGAAAGGTCTCTGTTTGATTACAGGGAAATCAAACAATGCAGAGGTGATAGGGGTAGATGAAAGGGTTAGTGTGCAAATCCTTGGGCTAAATCGGCTTATACAAGCTGTCGGTGCCGGCCAAAATGCAAGATCCGTCGGTCATTCTAGGGCACAGGGGCTCTGGATTTGTACCACGTGTACATCTTAGTGGTTACTCCATTTTCCACATGTTTAATTTTTCCGACTTTTCATTTTTCTGTGTATTGCACGTGCAAGCTTTTGGGCTTCCAAAAAGTTAAAAAGAAAAATAATATGTTTGATGGGAATTGAACATAAAGACTACGTCATAGCAATGCAAGGGTTTTACCAGTGAGCTACAAGTGGATTCTTGTTGTTATTTAATAAAATTTACTCATAACTCAAACTCATGCTGTATAACTCATTTCTGTACATTAAACTGGAAAATTCCGTACAGTAAATTCAGAGTCGTTACATCCACCGATGCAAATTTAGCTGGTGACTTGGATGGCCGGAAGAGTACAACAGGTTATGTGTTCACTTTGGATGGTACGACTGTGAGTTGGATGCCTAAACTTTAGAAAAGTGTTGTTTTATCAACCACTGAAGCAGAGTATACGGCTGTATCTGAAGCCGCAAAGGAGATGATTTGGTTAAAGAATTTTTTGAAGGAGCTGGGCAAAGAGTAAGACAACAATGCTCTTTTCAGTGACAGTCAAAGTGTTATTCATCTTGCAAAGAATCCAATATTTCATTCAAGAACAAAACACATTCAGTTGAGGTATCATTTTATCCGTGAGTTTGTAGATAGTGAAATATTGTCATTAAAGAAGATTTTTGGATCAAAGAATTCGGCAGATATATTTACTAAGATTGTCATCATTGAGAAACTGGTGTTACATAACTCAGATAACTTAGCTAAGACTTGACTTTCCCCTCACTTTCCCTATAATTAAATCCCCTTGACAAATTAAGAAAACTTTATCAAAGAGAAAGGGACATATTATAGCCTCTAATTTCTTCTTCTTTTGGCCCACAAGAAGGAAAGGGTAGGGCATTGTGCATAGAAGTAGACTTCAATCTTCAATTTGCAGCTTTAGGCAATAGTGGGAGATAAGAAACTGTCATGGTGACATCAAAATCATAAGAAAATGTCTTTTAGTTCAACATAAAACCAAATTATAAAAAAAAAAACAAAAAAAAAACAAACAAACCAGCCTTATTTATTCAGAGAAAGGATAGATCCAACTTGATTAGTATAATTGTCCTTGTAAGTCTAAAAAAAATATAGACTATTCAATATAGAATTTCAAACAAGGTTAAATAAAATTCATACGGAGCCGCATTGCACCAACTGCACACTATAGCTTTTGTCTGAATAAATAGCATCCAGTATTTATATCCTCACAACCAGTTTATTAGCTTCAGACGTTTTTCAAATAAGTTATCAATAAAAAATTTGATATTGGACTCAAAATCAAGACCAACTCTAAATGTTTTAGATGCAATCAATCAAGTTTAGAAGTCACAAGTGATGGATAGGATATATCTAAAAATTGTTATTTATTCGGCTTCCGTGCATGAACCTTCCTAACTTTCGGTGATCCTGCTTTAACCTTTTTCAGCCTCAATAATTTGCGCCATTATATTGCTTTTATATTATTTTCCCGTCGTTTTCTAACTAATGTATACTCAATACTTGTATTGACAGATATTCTAAAAATAAAAAGTTACCTGAACGAGCGGAGTGCGCCGTTTCAAAAAAGATGGTACCCCTGCTCCATGCATCTATATTTTTGCCTACATGAAACTAATCTTATCCAGCGGTAAAACCTTTTCTTAGCAAAGCAGGAGTTGACCGCGATCGATTCCGAGGAGCAGCATAACATTTTTATATAAAAAAAAAAACTAAAATGCAAATAATAAAGTAGACTAGACCTTTTCCGCAAAACCACCACTCCACCACCAAGGGAGGAGAGAGAGAAGAAAAGGACAAGAAGCAAATAAAAGTAGTTCTTAAGGTGGGCCTTTCTTTTGGATTCCACCCCCATCCCATCCCCTCCCAAACTTTCTTCTTCTCTCAAGCTGTCATCAACAAGAAGAAGGAGGAGGAGGAAGAGAGAGAGAGAGAGAGAGAGAGAGATGTCAGATTGGGGGCCGGTGTTTGTGGCGGTGGTGCTCTTCGTGCTCCTCTCCCCAGGCCTCCTCTTCCAGATCCCGGCCAAGGGCGGCCTCGTCGAGTTCGGCAACTTCCAGACCAGCGGCGCCTCAATATTCGTGCATTCCATCATCTACTTTGCCCTCGTCGCCATCTTCCTCCTTGCTGTTGATGTTCATGTTTACCTTGGCTGATTATTTCTCAGGGCTCAAACATGGGTCTTGCTTAATTTGCTGGGTTTTTTTTTTAATTTTAGTTTTATGCTATTTGAATTTGGGAAATAATGGGCTGTAGTTTGTTCTGAATTTTATGCGATGGTAAATTTCTAATGATATTGTAGCTTATTGCCCTACTTTTACTGCCCGCTAGATTTCACACAGGCTATCGCGTTGGTTATTGGGTATGTATTTTTTGAAATGATCCAGCCTGCGATCTCTCACGTTGAAGACGATCTCTCACGTTGACGTTGAAATCGGTACTGGACTTATCAGTTGGCAGTGAGAAAGCTTTACCTAATCACCACCTTGGTGGTCCTACCGTGTTTATTTTTTTTTAATTGGGAATGAAACCGGTGAAATCTCTGATGTCTCAGTCCGTACTTGTTCTTCTGATTGGAGAATAATAGGTATCAGTGATGAAATTAGCTCTCATTGGAAGAAAAAAATTGGTTGATTGGTTTGATTTGATATAGAGCATCAAAATTGTTGTGATTTTTGTTTTCATGCATACGAAAATCCAGATGGGGGAAATGTTTGATTAAAAAATTGGTGATTTTGCTTGCGCTATTGTATTAATCAGCATGAGTTGTGCAAATTAAGAGTTGACCTTCACCTGCTGTGTGGAAAAATAATTAATTCTAGAATAGTAATTCACCATTCTTTTTCTATTTGTGGTTTGAGTACCAGGCTTCAGCCTATCTTATAATACTAACACTAATAATTACAATAATTACTACTGCAGCTGCTACTATTAGTACTAATACTACTGTTATCATAAAATTTGGCAGCACTGAAAAAGTCTAGTGTAGGCCCTGTATGAAGACTGAGTTAGGATAACTTGGCTTTGTAAGCCATAAACTTCAAAGATGGGGTTTAGTTAACCTTGATCGGATTGGGGTTGAGATAACTGCCGTTCATGCATATCATGTTGTAGAAATCCTTTTACTCTCCATGGCATCTATCCAAAATTCAGCGATATGTTAATTTTATGAAGGACTGGGCAAGGAATTTTGCGATCTTAGATTATGAGTCAAGAGGTTTATGACGTTGGGGTCAACGCAACGCAAAAAGGATAAACAAAAGGGGTGGGTATTTGAGCTTTAGTTGGGATAGGAGTCATCTTTCTTCGACGATTGGTTACGTGATCGCAACAAATTCACTGGAATCGACTGCAACCTCATTAAAGCCATCACTTAATATCACTACACAAGTTCGTTCATCTTCCCAACTTGGAATTGGGAGATCCTAAATTTACAGGCTCTTTTCCTTGACCACAAAAAACGTAATTTGCTTAGCGTTTTCTATACAATAAATTCCCCCAATGCCAATATATTTGAGCTTTAAAGTAAATTGGGGAAACTTATATTCATGACGTTATCTAAGAAATGGTTGTTGATTCCATGATGGCATTGCACTAGATCCATGCATGAAGATGTGAGAAAAACAACATGCAGTAGTGCTTGATAGCAACATGTCACCTATATAAAAGATGGAGTTGGAGCAATTAGTCAAAAATAAAAAAGAACACTTTAGCCAAATCAGCAATTAGTAATGCGCAAGCATTGTGCATCTTTTGATCATCTTTAACTTTTCAAAAGGCAACAAGGTTGCGACTAGACTCTCCAACAACATAAAGGGTATTTTTCTTTCCTATTAAGAAAAGTGTGGATTGGGGTCTTCTAGTATATTCATTGAAAATCTACAACTTTTATCTACTTTTATTTGTTATGTTTTGCTATGAACATAAATTTGGTTTTCTAGTATTGTGTTTGATATCTCTTATCTACGGCGATTTATAATCCGCTTCCAATTCTTCATTCCCTTATGGCGAATCTGATGCTAAAAGTAATCAATTTTGTACTGTCTATATCTATATGGGATCTTGTTTCTTCATGCTAATTGTCTATATTAATATAAATTTTATGAAGTATGGTTTTCTTTATACTATTTGTCTATATTAATATATGTTTTATTTAGTAGGGTTTTCGCCCTACTTTCTCCCTTCAAAAGACAAGGGAAAAATGTAGAAAATAATCTTTCCAATAAAATCCAATACCATGTGATGTATCATGCAAAATATTAAGGAAAAAAAGTGAAGAATAGAAAAAAAATTAGATTTCT
Organism: Agapanthus africanus; assembly: GCA_030015575.1. Classification (NCBI taxonomy): domain Eukaryota; kingdom Viridiplantae; phylum Streptophyta; class Magnoliopsida; order Asparagales; family Amaryllidaceae; genus Agapanthus; species Agapanthus africanus. The sequence continues at coordinate 99,867,861 of CM057350.1, read as the reverse complement.
GAAAATTTTACTATTTTCGTTTATTATAGCCAGCTAAAAGTTGCAAAACCGAATTTTTTTGGGGGATTTTTGAAAGTACTACAATTTCCATGCTCTGCATAGCAAGGCATTTTTGTAAAAAAACAGAGAAAATAGAAGAAAAAAAATCATGACTTTTCGTGTGTTATGTAGAATATAAAAATATAAAATCAAAGAAATATTTTTTGATATTTTTTAAAATTTGGCGATTCCGTATGCTATGAGAAGCAAAATATTGAAAATGAGATGCAAAATATTGAAAAGGAAGAAAATAAAAAAATTTAGTATTTTAAAGAAATCCACAATATTCATGTACTACCAACCAAAATACTTAAAAACCAAATAAAACAAAAAATATTAAGATTTTTAAAAATTTCATGATTTCCGTATGCTGTAGCATGCAGAATATTAAAATTTGAAGAATACAGAAACTTTTGAATTTTTCTAAAAATTCGCGATTTTCGTGTGCTACATACAAAATGTTGAAAATTTAAAAGAAATAGAAAACTTATAGATTTTGGCAGATATTGCGATTTTCACGTGCTATTGTAAACAAAATATTGAAAAATCGAAAATTTTGAGATTTTTGAAAATTTCGCGATTTTTTTGTGATACATGCAAAATGTTAAAAATTTGAAGGAAACATTAAACTTTTAAAGTTTTTCTGATATTGCTATTTTCGCATGCTATTGCAAGCAAAATATTGAGAAATCGAGAATTTCGCAATTTTCGTGTGCTTATAAAATATTGAAAAATTTAAAAACCATGAATAAATTAAAGATTTTTGAAAATTTTATGATTTGTATATACAATAACAAGCAAAATATTAAAAATGAGATTTTGAAAATTATGCAGTTTACCTGTGGCGGCATACAAAATATTGTAAACTTGAAGTCAACAAAAAATTTTAGGATTTTTATAAATTTTGTGATTGTCATGTGCTAGCATATAAAATATTAAGAAACCGATGAAAATCAGAAAAAAAATGAGATTTTTGAAAATTTTATGATTTTTGTGTGCTACGATATATATACATAATATTGAAAAAAGAAAGAAAATAAAGTATTTTAAGATTTTGAATGCTTTACGTGTGCTATATCGTGAAAATATTGAAATATTGAAAAAAAATATTTTATTTTTAAAATTTTCATGATTTTCTTGTGCTATAGTAAGGAAAAATTATTCCATGTGCTGACCATATACACCCGGACAAGAGAGGGAAGAAATATAAGTATGGGCTCCACACGCTGCCCTAGGTTGCCCGAAACTTTCCCCTCTCTCTCACCCCTGCTCGGGTGTATTACACCCGGCACACCGAATAATTTCTCTTATAGCAAGTAAATATTGAAAACCGAAGAAATCAGAAATTTTGAATTTTTAAAAATTTCGCGATATTTGTATGCTATAATAAGAAAAATATTGAAAAAACTGAAGAAAAACGCCGAACTATTTACATGTTAACCATTCATTTATTTTACATATATTATACTTATGAAGTCATAAATATGATATATTACAACTTGTAAATCATATAATATTAATCTTTTGAATTAATATGACTTTTCTTGATTTTGGACTTGATAGGCGCATTGAGTCGAGGCCCTTGCTAGTTAGTAATGAAAAACTTGGAGACGACTCCTTTTATTTTCGTGATGAACGGTGTCCCAGAGCCGCGTTCATGTCCATTCATTCTTGTTTAAAACAAGGGGAAAATGAGATTGTGAACGTTCATAACCAGCTTGGCCGTGAACATAGAGATAACCCCGGATGTGTCCCTTCTCCAAGAGGGTCCACCTGGTTCTGATTTATCCCTATTTGGCGTGAATGTTGACAGCCAACTGGCTATGAACATTCACATCCATATCCATCTCCACACCAACCTCTTAAAACAAATTTAGGAGAACAAATTCTCTAGAACAAGCCTTTTCTACCCATTATTAAACGTTCAAAGAAACAAATCTGTTTGGGTTGTGTTTAGTTCAAGAGTCTTAACACATGTGAGTTCTGAATTACATTAGAGAGAGTATAGATCCGCTCCTATATATCTCAATTCAGGAAAAGGTAGTTAAAAATCATCTCATCATAGCTGCTATGATTATGTTACGCTCCTAATCATAATATAATTTGAAAACAAATCATTTGCATATATATATATATATATCTCAACTAGCAAATCCAAATACATCAAAGTCGGAATATTTTTCCCTCGTGCGAATCTAACCAGTGAGTTCTTAGGGGTGTATGAGGCCGTATCAGTAGAGAATAATCTGTTTGGGTTGGGTGTCCTGCCCACACAAAGTGAGCGTGAATAGGATAAGCCCCTCCGAAGAAATCGATATTCGAATCTCACGTGCTGAGCTCAGCAGTCAGCCCCATAACTTTCGTCTTTCTTCCTCCTCAAAATCCTCCTAAAAAAAATATATCACTCTCGATCTGTTCATCCAACTTCTCAGATCACCAGCGGCGGCGAGTGGTAAAAGGAAGGGATGGTGGATTGGGCGCCGGTGGTGGTGGGGGTGGTGCTGTTCGTGCTGCTGTCGCCGGGGCTCCTCTTCGAGATCCCAGGGACCCACGGCCACGTAGGATGCACCAACCTCAAGACCAATGGGAAAGCGGTGGCTGTCCACACGCTCGTCTTCTTCGTCCTCTACACCACCATCATCATCGCCCTCCGCCTCCACATCTACACCGGCTGATATCATCTCTTTTTTCTCCTTTCTACTACTACTACTACTAATAGCAGTTGTTAAATCTCTCTCTCTCTCTCTCTCTCTCGCACAGTGATATGTTTGATATCCTTTTTTTCTCTTCATATTTGATGATCTCAGTGATGTTGCTTGTTGTTTATTACTGTTCCAATTCCAATTTCTTTCTGGCTGCTGTGTATGTCTCTGGACTGTTGGTTCGTTAGGTTGTTCCTGGCCCAAGTTCTGCCGGCTTATTTCTTGCTCCTGGTTTAAGTCGGTTTAAGTAACTTGGCATAACTCGTTTGTACTTGTTCTGAGCTTGAATGGTCCAGGTTCAGCTCCTCACCTATCTTAGCTCGAATTATGTTCGTTCGCAACTCGATTACCGCAAGAGGCAAGCTCATAAGCTTAAAAACCAGTTTGGCTCAAGCTCTATCAAACTACGATTTCAAAACTTCAAAAATAAATCAAGATGTTACGGTTATGGATTATTTGATGCGTAGATATTAAATCTGATTATATTGAATATTTGTCTATTGACTTCTGCGCTTGAAAATTGGCTGCTATATTAAACTATGCCATAAAATTAACAAAACATAAATAAGCCGGATTAAAGCTCTAAATAAGCAAGCCAATATTAGCTAAAAGGTTGGCCTTTAGTTCGAAAGCTTAATTAATTTTTCAGCTCAAGACCATTAGCTAATAAGTGAAACTTGAACAGACGCTTGGTAAGCCGAAAACGAACTGAACTTCGAGTTATAAAGAATTAGCTGGACACGATCATCTAGATTGATTCTAGTGTTCGACCTTTTGAACAAGCTTCATGTTTTTAGCTCAACAAACGAATCAGAAATCAAGCAGGCTCGCATCAATCAGCATCCCCACTAACCGTACAAACCCAAGCCCGAGCAGGCTCGCATCGATCGACATCCCTTCTAACAGTACAAACCCGTGTTCTCTTTTCCCCGGTTACGTTCAGTCTTACCGATCAAATACATGTATTTTTTTTCTGAAGGCAGGCTTTTATACTAGTCAATGAAAAATTCATCAGATAGAATCTTACTTACCAACATATGTTCGGTATGAAACCTAAAATACTACAGGTATTCCAACCTAATCTAAATAAATAAATAAATAATAACTGATTGAATTATAGGAGAATAATAAATGAAATATATAAAATGTGATATTTACATCACATAGGTTAAGCACTAATGCTTTCATATGGTTCCATGTCAAGAAAAACCAAAATAAATCAATATAAAGGACAAGAAAATAACATGGTGCGAAAAACCAATAAAAAGGAAAAGGAACATATTTTCCTCTCATATCATACGAGAGAGTAAATCCAACGTATAGAATTAAAAAACACGTTTTCTAGGCATATTTGAACTGCAACAGTTCAATTATCCTGATGGCTTGCCCATTCTGCGACAGATGCTATAATTGTGGCCATCAATAGAAAATGTTAGCAGGAATTAAGCTGCAGACTAGATAGGATTTGTTTCTATATCCACCTAATATAAAGCATAATCAAACTCAACTAAAGTATAATTGCATGACAGATAATAGGTTTCCTATTATCTAACAATCACAGATGCAGAACTGTTGAAAATATATACTTAATTTGAAAGGCCATGGCAATCAATCCATTTACTCGTAAGATAATAACATGAACATGATCACAAAAAGAATTTGGGAGTCAATCTCACAACTCAAATGACTATAATAATTTGACAAGTTTCCAAATCATCAAATGTAATTAATCGAATTCTACATATGAATAATTCCTAAGGAATACTGCGCAGTAAAAAGTATCACCAATAAGCAGAAGTACTTATTTTCATCATATATCCATCCATTTATTTTTCCCATCAGAATCCAAATCAATACATTCTCACAACAGAGGTATTCACCACAAACACCACCTCCTCTACCAATATAAAAGGCGACAAACATCAAGCAGAACCATGAAAAAAGAACTCAAGATTAACATCAAGCAGCATGAACATGTATACCGATGGCAACTATAAGGATGGTCAAAATACAAAAGAAGAGTATACTATGAACCAAAATAGAGATCCCACTCGTTCCCATGTTGCCAAACTCAATCACCCGCGTTCTGGCAGGTAGCTGAAACAGAAGCCCTGGTGATAGAAGAATGAAGAGTATCGATGCCACGATCACTGGACCCCAATCTGTAGACATCTTTTATGTGTAGAAACTCTATAGATATTTCTCAAAGGCTTGTTAAGAGCAAATAATGGTTTTCTTTGCTAAGGGGTTGTGTTTATGTAATATATAGCATGGGCTCTTCTTGGAGAGAAGAGGGATACTATGCTTAAAGTGTAAGAAAGTAAAGGAAGGAGTGGGAACAAGGAAAAGGGGGAGGTGGTGACTTTCGACGTAGCACTAGATCATGGAAGAGCCTCTACAAATGTTTTTCCCCCTTTCCCCCCCTGCCCGCTTGATTCTTTATATTTGTCTCTTACACATACAATCTAAGTAACCACAGATTCGGAGACTGATATGGGACACGGTTCTAGTCGGATTCGCATGCGTGATTTTCCAAAAGTCTAAAATATGATTTGTTGGGATATATTAAATTTTGGCTGCTTACATATTACTACCTCCGTTTCACAATGTAAGTCCTTTTTGCTTTTGCACACTTATATTAAGAGGAGATTGAATTTTCTTCAATCTATGATTATCTAAAGGTAAAGTTCCCATTTTAACCCTATCATTATTGATAGTTGAACAAATATGAAAAGAAATCATGATAGGGTTAGTATAGTAAATGTGGCACTAAAAGTGCATTGGTAGTCAAAGTTTTTCATTGGTATTGCAAAAGGACTTGCATTTTGATGGGGGAAAAGAAGCAAAACAAGACTTACATTGTGAAACGGAGATGGTACATAATAGAGAAGGGGGGGGGGGATTGATTTAGGATAAACATGTCATTTTAGCAAGTATAAACTAAGAGTACAATTAATTTGTTTGTGTTAATGCATGGATTTTTGTGTATTATGGCTTAATGCATATTCCATTCATAAATTTTAGGTTGTGCAAACATAAGTTCCACAACTCAGTGAATACAATAGAATCTGCTACGATACGTCTTCTCGACGACAAACTCATGCAACATAGGATCTTGCATACCAGACCTCCCGCATGAGTATCAAATGACATAAATATCAAGACAATATAAAAACCATCTGATTTTCCTAGAAAATGTATTGCTAGTTTTTAACTTGTCTATGAAGTAAAGCGAGAGATGTATCTAAAAGGTGTCATATGTATTATATGGGATGTAACTAAGGAACTGTAGGGCTTAGGAAGGATTCCTTTCTCTGACTAAAGATGGTTTCCCCTATAAACCCAATAGCTTGCATACACTAGGATTTACACTAAGAAAGCAAGGTATCAAAATATCTTCAATCTTTAGTAGATTTGTTTGCTATATCAAATGAATATAGACATGAATGGAAGCTCTTTATTCATAACGATTATCCATGAAATATTTGTTTATGTTTAAATTATATGATGTGGCCCAAGCGGGACCCATCCTCTCTTCGAATAAATATCACTAGAGTTATCTCCCCTTGTATTCATTACTCTCCTCTTGTGTTGATTACATGTCTTGAAGTTGTGACCCTCATTGTCATAATTCTTATACCTCCTCATCCCTCATCCTTCTGTTGAATTATTCAACTTCAATCCCGACTACAAATTACAAAGAGATGTATCTGTATCATTAATGAGTCATTCTATTTCGCTCTTGGCTTTATCTATATATTAGGGTCCAACACATATAAGCTTTTAGCTTTCCCCTTTTTTCTACGAGAAGGTGTAGAACTCTTAGCCAAAGATTTAGCAGTAATTGAAGGAAGACTGATGTCAATCGACAATCAGTCATCATCATTCGTTGAATATATCGTGAAACTTTTAGATGTTGATGAGCAACATCAAGAATACAAGTTTCTAAATCATCATCTAACAATAACTTAATCGTGCAAAATAAATAACCACCGTTATTTCGAATTTGTAGAGATATTTCACAGAATCTTGACATAACGAATCTAATGAATTATAGTAGCAAATAGTGTAGGATGTAGATCATGGCTTCAGAAGAAAAATTGGGTTCACTACAGTACTGTTTGGCATAAGTAGACATATATAAATTACACAGATCAAAGACACGTCAATAGGTGCCAACAAATATTAAGTGTTTAAAGGATGCCTATGATTTCTAAGTTGCTGGACTCCTCTACAGTACAAAACTGAAAGGGGATCCTAACTCCCCAGATTACAGCTGATTCCCCAGTGTTATCAACAATAAGGAACCCATGGAAAGTGGTATAATAAAATAACACCAGCCATTAAGCTTACAAATGACATCACATTTGAACAAACTTATATGTTAAAAAAGCATAAAAAATATATATAGCGTCATCTAATATATTCATATGCTCTCAGTTTGAACAAAATTAATTATTTAAAAAACACACAAAACCACCTTTATTGACCTTCATCTTAGCATCAGATTAGATCATCAAAAGGAGCAATCAACAATAAACAGATAAATAAACAGTGCATTCATGACATTGCTGCGCTATATGATACATTTAGTCTTTAGAACAGAGAACAATTGCTGAATACATGGCTTTAAAAGTGGGACAAACAGAGAGCAGAAAGAAATAAAAAGAACAATATAAACTGGTATATTATACTTATCTGTATCAATATTGGTTGAGTCTAATCCCAAAGGCACAAGGCATGCATTTGACTCCCACAAGAAAATTATAACGGCTATTCTATATATCACCAATCACCGGTCCATAGATCCAAATTAACTGGATGCTTAGAGAAACGCTGCTCTGCAAAGTAGAAATTAACAAAAGGAAACAAAAGTTAGCGAGTGAAACTTTGGCAAACAACAATAAACATTTCACCAAAATTCACTTATGCATATTAAACCAATAAAAGTTGTATGCTCGATCCTTTTACAAAGATAGTAGTATCAGATACTGTTGGTTAACTTTTTCTTGCACCAAGGCTTAAGTACCTTCAATTTCAGTTTTGGGCAGCTGCTAAGCCTTACTGCAGGACATACTAGTTTAGTTAAATTTTATAGTTGGTAATTACAAGACAATTATGTTAAGTTGCTTAACCATATGGTACGTGCATCTATGAGTCACTGCTCATGCTTATTAGGTAATTTCTAGATGATATTCTCAGCCATAATCAAACACAGTGAAAACCGATAGATCTTGATGTACACATCTAAGATTTAATCAACAAGAACATGGATATAAACTGATTTTAATGATCTCTTTGCAAGAAAATAATCTTTGTTATACAGTTGATAGTTGCATCTCAATCATAGTTAAGCACAACGGATGGCATGAAAAAGTTGTGTGTTACTCAGTGTCGTAGCTAAGGAAAAATATTAAATATGTGGCAAGGCATTTGCAATGAAGATCGGCTTATGAGATTTGTACCTTAAATCAGGCATTTGCAACGAGGATCGACTTCTGAGATTAGTACCTTATATATCTGAAGTGTTATTTGTTATCTAAAATACACGGCAACACTAGGGATTTGTTATCATACTCACATGGGGATGTAAAAGGGTTTGATGTTTTAGGAAGTTACCTATTAATAACTTAACTCTGTGCAAACTGAAGGTGCAAGTGAACTTACATGAGAAGCATCATTTTTTAACAAAAGGTCAACATTACGAGTGATCAAGATAAACAAAACAAATCACCCATATTGAGGATGACCATATAGAAACTGAGCCCCCAGGGGAGAAATTAACACTCTTAGAAACTATCAGATAGGTGCTGAATGACCACCAAACTTACATTTCAGTATCCATTCCATTTATCATCTACATACCTTAAAACATTTATAAATCAAAATTCATGTGCATTGAGGAATACTAACTCATGCACCAAAAAACCACTTTAGTTATGCCAGACAAAAGATTCATTTGCAATTACTTGTTGCACACGTGGGAAGTCCTTAAAATATTTAATTGGGTAAATCGTCAGAAAGTCCCCCGGCCCACTCGGGAGTTGTCTAAAAACCCCTGTGATTTTTGAAATTGTTGGGAAGGGCCTACTGTTCAAAATCTTTATGAAAAAACCCATGTGCTGTATTTCATTAAGGCCGTGTATTCCCTCAGCTTGGATATTAAGCAACTACTTAGATATTGCACGTAATTGTTTAGATATTCCAGGCAATTGCAACTGCTTAGATATTATAGGGAACTGCTTATATATTACAGGCAACTGATATACATGGGGTTTTGTTTGGGCCCAGGGGTTTTCTAACAAGAGCAAAAAGCCCAGAGGTTTTTACACAAGTTTGATGGGGGCCGTTTTTTTTTTTGTTGACAATTTACCTTATTTAATTTTCCATTTTAAAATAAGATACATAGATCTGATCTGAGGATTAAATAGGGATGTGGGTGGAGAGGGGGTTGCATGTAGCAATTGGAAAAAGGTGGTGATGATCTGAGAAACAGGCACCAAGGGAGGCCTCAATATGAATGACCAGAGAAAGGAAGTCCATAACTACTCTAAATCACCATAGAAGCTAAGAAATAAGAGAAATGAATTGTGTATGATCAGAGAATAGGAACCAAGGAAGGTCTTAAAGGGAAGGTGGTAACTTTTGTGGCTACAAAAGAGGAATCCTATATCAATTCAGGCGAGGGTAAAAAAGGGAACGCATCAAAGTTATACCACTATATGGAACTTTCTAGTGATATTTATATCTCCCTTTAAACTATATCGATGGAAGCTCTCTCATGATGATTGAAGCCAATATCTGTTAGCATGATACACATATATCAGAATAACCTTTTCCAATGACGACGGCAACTATTCTCTATAGGACTAGCGGTAGTCATCAAAAGGAATTTTTTGCTCGCTGAGTTGATGACTAAATTCCAGACTTATGATAAGCTAGAAACACTTGCTTGTAAAGTACTTTAACATAAAAAGGTGGTTGACACACAACATGCCATATCCTGTACTCATGGACGGCTACATGGACCCTTTAGTCCATATCTTCAATTACTAACAATTAAGATGTTTCTCTAATTGTTCTTTCATTCAATTATGATAAGGATCACATCTTCAATAAGGTAAGCAACTACGATATTTATTTATCGTATCTAATTATATTGCTTAGGCCAATTTCTAAACCTCCTTTCCATAACTACAATTCAATCACTATGAACTAGAACTTTTATAGGCTTTTGGCATCATAGTCTCATACTTCTCTTCTTCTATCCTTTATAGGAGCTGCCGACTAAGTATAAATAAAGCTTTGGAGTGGTGATTCAGGCAGCATAAGAACAGAATTGGGTACTTAAGAAGAAGAATCTCCTACATGATCATCTAAACTAAGAAGTTGATCTGGAACAGCAACAGTTTGAGTCTGCCAAGGTTAAGCTCTGTTGTGTGCTCTTATATAGAAAACAAATGGCAGTAGATAGTATAACAGTTCCTTTTTTGCTGTGTATGCACACACGCACGTGTCGTCTGGGAAAATAACTGTCCTTTAAAGACAGTACAGGCAACTCATCATCTCGCAGATTATCCGAGTTCTTTATTCCATTACAGGGGGCAGTATTCCTTGGGATGAAAAACCATGGTCCTTCATGTAACTATATAAGTGCTTGACTAGATTATCATATGATTGAGGTAATCTTGCATGCTTTGAATCTTTTACACCTTCATTCATCAAAGGCTGTTAGGAAGTTGCTCATTCTCTATCTTACGAAGAACTTTGAAGCATCAGCATATCGCAATAGCAAGCCAAGAAAAAACACATGTTTTCCAACCACCTTCACCTCTTGCTTCCAAGATTGCTAAGGTGCAAGTATATTTTCCACTTCTCGTCACACTATGATCAATTTGACCATGTCCAATGTATATAATGAGCTGATGATAATGTTGAGTCTTAGAACAAGAATGTTTCAAGTCCATCGAACTGTAATAAGCAAAGGATGACAAGGTCGAGATTGGAAAAATTCATACGTCCCAGAGGGATCAATAATTGAAAGTACAAGATAAGCAATCGCTAATGGATAGAAAAAGACTGACTGGAAACTTGGTAGGTCCCTCAATAATTTAGCAGGGTACTCAGCATGTGCAAAAATTTTGGCATTTCAAATCCCGAACAGTTAAGGAGAAAGGGACCTACATTTGTGCTAGTTATCTAGTAATCAATAAGCTGATTAAACTTATAAAGCCCCTTAACAATCACACCATCAAATTCAAAGCACTATATTATCCACTTGTTCTAAGAAAATTATTACAATAGTCGCCACGTTAATCCACACCGTCTAACGCCACGTTAATCCACACCGCTCTCCGTCAATATAGGAAAAATGGGGCTCGCATGGGAGAGAAAATTAATCCTAGATACATCTCATATAAACAGGTGATAGGAAGATAGCAAAAAAAGAAAAGAAAAGAAAGATAACTTCCCAAAGAAGATACTGAATCAACAAACCTAATACTAAACGTCCAATTCACGAAATATTTTTCAATACGCTCTTAAGTCTTAACACAACATAACTTTCCATGTTAACATGTTAAAAAATAAAATATAAAGTGAATATTCAGAAAAGAATTATATAATAAACAATAGAATGTCAGGTTTTAGGACCACCAGATCCAAAATGATAACCAAAGAAACAGAAAAGATAAACAGCATTTGAAAGTTCATAAATGTTCCAGTCCATAGTTAATTCTAAACCAACATATATTTCCTGGCAAATTGTTACAAATAGCACGAATCTAACTGCAAAACTGTAATATATACCCAGAAAGTCGAGTACCACTTCCTATTGCTATGTGCAGTTAATTCAAAGGAAGGCAACCACTATATCTGTAAGAAAAAAATATAAAATATTAAAAACGCAATTTACAACCTAACATGAAAAACTGATGACAAATGTGGACGGCCTATTCCCATAGACAGCTCAATTATTTCATGTGAAGCCAGTAAAGGTGATACACCCGTCGTTTAACTTTATTTCCGCACAAGCTTAAATCCCACTTATTAACCAGGTGTCGTGCAACTGACTTGTTTAAAATCTTTATACGTATATATATGGAGTCGGTCCATTTTAGTGTATAAGAGAAAGCGACAAGGCACAAAACAGATATGCTGGGCCCTAGAAGGATAAATCATTCAATACATAAAAAGTTTGGTATGATTTGGAGATTGCATGATTAATTTGAAGCAGCTAACACTTTTAGAATGATCTTCAAATAATTCCTGATAAAGATTCCTCTCTTGATGCAGATTCCAGTAAAGATTCTATGATCTCAAATGCTATCTAATCTCAAATGCTATCTAATCTCAAAAAACAAAAAAAAGACTGTATCTTTTAAGCACTTGAAGCACGATTCATAGCTACAAACACAGAAAGTTAATGTACTAACACAAATGATAGCATCTTGTATCAGAAATCAATAAGATTAACAAAAGATTCCCAAATCAATTCAAAAGAGCAAGAGAATTCTCACCTGGAATCTCTTTTCGAATCAGGTAGAACACCGCCATCCAAAACCCCGTGACATTCGACAAAATCCCAAGGAAATAGAACGCCATCACGATCCCAAGGACCCAAGGCATCAGAATGAACCCAATAACGAACGTCAAGGATCCACACATCATTAGTGCGAGCGAAGCTCCGAGAAGCAGCGACACGAGTCCCGCGGGAGTCACCGGCGGCAACGCCCGCCTCGGATGGATCCAGAGGAGGGAGCAGAGCTCGTGGAAGAGATTGGACCAATGGTCTTCGTTGTTGGATGTCATCGTCATCGAAACTCTAACCCTAATTATGCCCTCTTTCGCATCCACTTTGAATTTGCAGCTGGAGACACTCCGGTTATTTAAACTTTAAAGCTCAGACAAGCAGAGTTTACAAAACTTCCATCCTGACAAAGTCATCAAATAATCTTAAAAATTTATGGGAAAAACATCCATTTTGGAGTTTATATGCCGCAAAGCTAAACATCACTGTCAAAGCATAACTTTAAAACCGAGATAAGGCCTTCCAAGCTAGAGTTTGCATCATTTCTGTCTACCCTTAAAAAAATGTACAGTGATCGTAATTTTATAGCCAAAAAAGGGCATTGACAGATGAGATGATACAAGGAACGACAGTCTATCACCTTTTATGTCTTCCTCGGTATTGCCTTATTTGTTACAATGGCATCTATTTTGACAATTTTGCACTAAAGAAGAAAAATAATTATACTCCGAAGATAGATATTTTGGCTAATGGTGCTTCTTGTTGTAATATAAGATTTCCTGAAGGCAGGATATTTTCGGAAATATGATTTTCAGGAATTGGAATCTTTCATAAACAGCATGGGGCATGGGAAGTGGGCGATCTTTCTCTTTTGTGAATAAAATCATCTAACTTTTGTATGGAAAAGACAGGACATGTTATAGGGTATTGGCCTGGTGGTATGCAAGAAAGATAAAGGAAAGGTGATGCTCATGATGGTATCTGCGGATTCATTTCTAGCTGTTAATCCTAATTTTTTTCCCTTGCAATATACACTGCCTTATACTGTTGATTTTTTATCTCCTGTGTTTCTGAAGACAACTTACCAACCCACGTGTCTTTATTTTTGGTTCTCCAAACATCAAAGCCTCATACTTAAATACAGGAAATGACTAAAACTAGTTATTCTATCCGCGGCTTAAATACTTGAATCCTTTTTTGCAGCACATAAATCGTATATTGTTTTTATCTTTTGTTACTCTGTTTCCTGCGCAAAAGCATTTGTTTTTGTATCAAATACTTCGATCTCACTTTGCATAGTATAAAGCCCATTTTTGAAATGGACGCCTTCATTTTCTATTAGAGTAAAATTGCATTGCAAATGGCTACGATGAAAAATTCTTTCCACACCACTAAAATAATATCATAAATACAAAACCCAATTTATCCATGTGTTATCCTTTTCTCTTTCCATCAAAGGTTATATAAAAAAGGAAAAAAAAATTGCACGTCCCAAGAATAGAGCGCATCCAGCATAAAATATATCACAAATTTGCCATTGATGTAATTATTCCCTCTCCAAACCGAGGGGTCGCCAGTTCTGCTATGAACATGGTGCATCTGGAAAAAGAAAGGAAAAAAAATTAAATCTCTCTTATTTGGTCCCTATTTTTTAAGGGGATCAGCTCAAAATCAAAATACAGAACACTGTCATATTAAGACCCGGTGAGCTGTTTGCGAATTTTTTTAATGGACTCGAAAATCAGAGCCCAAAACTCTCCAAACCCAATATCATTTACCAGAACACTTAAAGATAGGTTGTTGACCGGTTTCTAGTTTAAACCGAGTTTTGTTTTCTCAATGGATCTCCCGCTTTTTAATTATCATTGTAATCAAGTGGATTTCTGGTATAATTATGATTGTAATGAAGCAGATTTCTAATGAGTTTGATATACAATGCTTCATAATTTTTCACTCCTTGTCAAGTTTCTCGATTCTTATCAAGAAGAGAAACAATATTGAAAATATAGAATGGAGATATAGTTTAATTATGGAACACACAGATGAAGACAGACCATAATTTTTTATCCACGTCGTAGACATAGATGAAGACCGTTCGTAATTTCTCCTTCATTTCAATAATACAAATAAAGCAATTGCAAAGCCGACTGTCTAAATAACCTTTCATGTTCAATTTAAATTTTAACTGAAAAGACAAAATCACAAACATGAAAAGATTTAGCAGCTTTACTTCAAACTTTAAAAGTAACGGCCAACTCTTTATATAGTATTTACCATCCGAATTATTAAGTGGAATCAAGCTTTGAAATTGGACTTAAAGTTGTATTTTGCCACGGTATTTCTAACCGTGCATTTTCATCTTGGCCCAACTTGTATAGAGACTTGAAAAATAATAAAGAAAAAGATACGATACAAACAAACTAGATGTATATCTGTTTAGCTATTAGTTTCTATTATTCAAACATGCTGGATAGATTAGGTATCATTGAACTAGCTGAATATAATTGAACGGGTTCGGATGTCATAGGTTACCGATACATACGGTTTTAAAGCCGGTTTCTGACGGATGGGTTTCCATGCTATCCCGAACATGGCCTGGAAAACTTACAAAGGGAAAATAAACGCCCGAACATGCTGGGGCAAGTTTTTTAAACCCAAAAAGGGGAAAAAGAAAAGATAAAAAAACCCTAACAGCGCGGGTGGGTTTGGGTCAGAGTCAAACCCGACCCGACTTGCACCGCTCCATCAAATTGACACCCCTCTCCTTCAACCTCAGTTCTCTCCTCTCCTCTCTTTTTCCCTCTCCCTCCCTCCCTCATCAATGAAATCTCTAAGAGCAGCGAGGCTATTAACCTCATCATCATCAGCAGCATCTCTCTCACATCTCTTCTCCTCAACTCCCCTCGCTCGATTCATCTCCACCTCCCCTCTCTCCGACTCCGACGACCCCTCGACCTCCGCCGACTTCGACAGCCGCGACTTCTCGCTACCCATTTCATCCTCTTCTTTGATTCCCAACAAAAAGCCCACTTGGGATCAGTCTTATCGCGATAAGGCCGATCGCATTCTATTCGCTCGACGAAATGCCCACCTGAAACCTGAAGAAGAAATTGAAGACGAAGACGATGATGACGAGGAGGAGGAGGAGGAGGAAAAGATAGGTGTTTCAGTTTCCCAGAAGAAGCCTAGTCGGAACAAGACATATGTTCGACGAAATGCCCGAGTGAAATATGAAGACGATGAGGATGAAGATGAAGAGGTAGAGAGAGACAGGGCGCTGGCGAGAGCGCTTCTTAAGGCGGCGCTGCTTCCGCCCGATGAGTTGGAGGACCAAGAGGAGGAGGGGGATATGAAAGTGAAGGAGGAGGATCAAATGTCGCTTTCGGTTGGGATCATTGGGGCTCCTAATGCGGGGAAGTCTTCGCTGACGAATTTAATGGTTAGTTTTTTATATGGGTTTTTGTTAATTTTTTGTTTGGTTTTAGTTTTAATTTACTGGGGCGGTGATGGAATTTTTCACACACAAATCAATAAACACAAGTGGGAAAGCTGAAATCACAATCTCAGGTCCGAAATTCTTTTGGGCTTATCATGGAACTTGTGATGGGCAATACAGCTTTGCTAATTAATTCCCCCCCCCCCCCCCCCCCCCCCCCCCCGCCCCATTGAAGTGATACCACAAAACAAATCAATAAACACAAGATGACAACTTGTTAACATGGATAGCAAGTGTCACGCACCACTTCCCAAAATACGGAATCAGCCATGCTTTATAATGGAGGGGTGACTAGACCATCCATACTCCTATAGTCAAGGAATAATCCCGCAGTAGTCATACATCGTTTTCTAGCATTACATGATAATCAGTAAACACATCACAAAAGTAAAGGAAATATAACAGTCGCAATGGTACAAAGATATAAGCGGTCAAATAAATAACTAACCAATGATGACAATTGCTCTCCTAAGAAAGCAGAAATGAACGATGAGTTGATATCGCTAGTATGGGTCTCCGCGATCTTCTCGAAATAAATCGGGTTCTATTCTGTGTTGGGTCCACTTCTTTCTCTAAGCATGCATACTCAGATCGTCAGGACGACAAAATACAACAATATAAAATTGTATCTTAATGTGGCAAGGACAATAAATATGAACTAGAACTATAAAACTGTAACACAAGAATGTAAATGTCATGAACAGTAAGCAGTAACACGTGTGAACTATAGCACTAGTCTAAGATAATATGCATGTCGCTAATCTAACAGTTTTTATGTCAGTTGAAATCGATCGGTGGAATGTATCCTCATATTTAGTAAGGGTCTCGTGCATGTCCGAGACTACGGTTAAAACTGTGTCTGAGATATAACCCTATCAGCTGTGCCGCTAGACACAACTATCTAAATATATCACTGTCCCTAATATCAAATGATCGTCCTCTAAACGCTGCATCTTACTAAATACGAGTTCGATTCCATCTTGATTTCCCCATTTCCTGAGGTTTCGGTATATCATGTATCGAACTGGTCGTATATAAGTACACATCACTATCGTTGTTCAACCATTTTCACTGTTCAATCACATTCACCGGCGTACTTGACACAACCAATTGATACCACTAGCGTTCGACAATAAGCTATAATCACTAGGGTGTCAATGCAACCGATCACTATGCACTAAGGATAAAACAATCATGCATATAAGGGAAATGCAGTAAAATACACTATGAATAAAATATGGGCAGCCGGTATCATATAACTTGCAAAATTCATAATTAACCACATGTGCAAAATTGGGCAAAACAGTATAAAAGGCATGCGAAGTATACTTGATTATCTATGCAGTAGAATCGGTTTCATATCAATAGGCATTATGGTTTAAGAGTTATGTTTATTTAAAAACAGGTGTAAGCTGCTGGAATTCCAGTTTCAGAACTGGAAGTTCCAATTCAAGCGCTGTTTTCTATAGTTTATGATTAGATTCAGGGAGTGCTACAGTTGAATAAAATCTAGCCATATCAGTTAGGTTTTCAACGCAACAGACGGATTAATAATAACCGCTGTATACAGGAAAATAAGTTCAGTTTAATGTCAAGATATATAAGCTGTCACTGCAGAAGACTGCAGGATACGTCGACGATCTGAAATGTATTTAAAAATATAGGGTTCCTAGGCACACTAATGAGGTCTCACAAGGGATCAAACATGGCTAATTCAAAATTTTCATGTGCTTATAAACCCTAATACGGATCGTTAACTAGATGTATAGACGATGCGATGCAAGTAAACAACTTTAACTTAAAAGGAAAGAGGTTACAACCTTTGTAGATCCGGTCCTCCACCTCCTAGGCTCCGTGATGACGTCCCTTCGCTGTCCATATCGAATCCCGGATTCTAGCATCGGCTTCATCGGAGAAAAGGACGGGCTAGGTCGTCGACTTCGATGCCGAAGATGATCTACGTCGAGGCAACTCAAGATCAAACTCCAACTTCACCAAGTCATGAAACTTGTGAAGAAAACACCCTATACTACTTGACAAGTGGTAGAAGATAAAGAAATAGGAAGTGGGTTCACTTTAGAATTGGATTTCTCACGCTTTTCCTCAAGTTGCCATTGATGGTTGCAAGGTTTCTTCTTTGTTGAAGATGAAGAAGATGAAGAAAGAATATGATAAGTTATTTTCAAAATAGAAAATAAAATGAATACTTATCATATGGCAACCATGGTTAGGTGTAGAGAATAGACTATGGTTAGTTTGAATGGTTAGGGTTAAGCATGAGACAAAAATGGTGGACTTGTTCAAAGCTTCATGACGCTTCAACAACAAACAAAGAAAGCCACCATTTTCTCTTTATCTTTTCAAAAAGAATAATAAATAAATAAATAGATAATAAAATGAAAACCCTAACCATTACACAACCATGGTTTAATCTTTACACAAACTCAAGTTAGCATGTATTATCAAACATGATACAAACAAGTGCACAAAAGTATATCACATATACAACTTGTATACATCAAGTGAGAAAATCCTTTTAAAGTGAACCAATACATCAAATATATAATTATACATTAAATCATTAAATCAACATTTGATTCAATGATCCGGTCATGTCGCATATAACCGACTAGTATCCAATGTATCGACTTATCGAATCAATCCTCGATTCGATAACTAGGTTATATCGCATGCAACCATTCGATACATTCATCGCGAGAATAGAATACGGTATCACATACACGCATTATTCTCGGTCCCGCACATATCTCATATGCGCTCCTATTTCGTTTCGCTTGAGCCAGGAAACCTCTGCGTAGGACTCTAAAGACTCGTCAATACGCCGGCAGCAGATGATGATCATATCAAGCACCCACAAGCCGCAAGCAGTCTGCTAAACGTAACGGCCACCCGGATATTGAGCGATCAGAAGATTGACGAGCAAGCCCGCTCACACTCCTGTGAATCCAATCAGTAACACTTACCGTACAGTCCGGTCTGTTCGTCTGATATGTCGCATATATCGCCTAGGGGTGGTAAACGTCAGACCCCAATAGCTCGATAAGTTATGCCGACGTGAGGTCCATAACATTCGTGAAATTACTGATAACTCTTACCAGTATATCACTGCAACCCTGGCCAGGGATTTCTTGTTATGGCTAGTCGTGCATAGCGCAACAGCAACCCCCAATACCGGGAGAGACGAATCCCCTCCTATCGCTCATTACCTCCATGTGAATCGGGACTGTACCCAAAAACCACCTGTTTGCACGACTCAGTAGAGTCGTGGTAGGGTGGAAATCAAAGCACAGTGGGAGACACACAAGACTCTATGACGATCTCGGGTCAACAGACTAAGCTGTACCAGTGTCACCAGAGAACTGTCATCTGACGTGAGGTATAATACCATCTGGGAGTTCTCGGCGAATCCGTTCAGTGTACCCAGTCTCCACTGAGCACCCGCATACCATCTCCGATGTCAAACACCAATGGATATGGGATCATCCATCGCCTATCACATGGGTCGAGAAGATATACGCTAGTCTACTCTGGAATATCGATGTCCCGTCTCGATATTCCCACGACTAGGAACATTGAAGGATGTACTCATTGACTACCCAGACCCCACTAGTATGATCTGCATCATAGTCTGGGAAGTCGAGTACACATCCTAAGAGCTTTATCAACATGTTATCAGAGAGACAGAAAGCATACATGTTAAGATAAAGAGCAACCAGATAGCATACTATCATGTCGAGCAAGAAAGTCCTACCTATATATGTCCCAGCATCCACTACAATATACATCCAATGTACAGTAATGGCCTCTAGGACATACATATAACTAACAATCTCCCACTTGCACTAGGGCCATCTGTAGCAGTAGTTGTAGTATCTAATACTCAACCATCCCCTAAAAGTCTCTCTTTGGGAAAAGGCCTTTGTGAGTGGATCCGCCGTGTTGTCCTCTGAGTCTACTCTCCTAACCTCGATCACCCTGGAGATCAACTATCTCCATGATCAGGTGATGCTGCCTCAGAATATGTCTGGGTCACTGATGGGACCAGGGTTCCAGGGCCAAAGCCACACTTCCATTGTCGTACAATTGTAGGAACCTAGTTCACCTTATGAACCAATATACACCCAAACTGCCTCTTTGGCAGTATCTTTGACAGCGATGTTACCAGCCTTTATCGTCTAGTTTGCCACGGTATCTAGTTTGGAACTCTTCCAACATACCGTCCCTTTACTGAGGGTAAAGACAATGCCTGTGACTGACATTCAGTCGTCTTTATCACCCTGGAACCTTTCCAGTGATTCTTCCCAGGATCAATTGATACAATCTTACTACAGCTAGTGAGAATCCTAACATCCATTTAGATCTATCTCATAGATCCAACTCTCAGGATTTAGGAGGTATCATTTTGATCCTATTGGAGAATCCTATGTGATAAGAGGAGATCGACCGACCGTAGCATAGGAAACTCCTTTCCTATCAAGAGTATGTTGTCCACGTACAATACGAAGATGACCACCTTACTCTCTACTACCGTTTTGTATATACAAGGTTCATCTACCATTTTGATGAAGTCAAACTTTTTGACTACCATATCAAAACAGATATTCCAACTCCGCGATGCCTGCTTTATTCTGTAAAGCAACTTGCACACGTTTCCCACTGTTTACGAAGCCCTCTGGCTGTGTTCTTATAGACGTTCTCTTCTAAAACATCATTTAGAAAAGTAGTCATGGCACCCAACCACCAGATATCGTAGCCATGGTATGTAGTAATGGCAAGTAGGATCTGGATGGACTTAAGCATAGTCCCTGGAAAAGGTTTCATCATTATCCACGCTTGGTTGATAACGAAAAATCTTTAACAAGTCTAGCTTTGAAAGTCTCAACTTTTCCATCTACACCAAGTAATCTTCTCAAGATATACTTGCTCCTGATGGGGATTTAACCCTTCAGATATAGCAGCTAAAGTCCATACTTTGCTGGTGTACATGGATTCCATCTCAGATCGCTAAGCATCCAGCCATTCTTACAGAGTCCCTACTCTCGATGGCCTACTCGAATCTAGTTGGGTCATCATCTCATGATGCAGTCCTCGCTCCCACTGTCATCGAGAAACCGAAGTATCTCTCAGGCAGGTGAGGAACCCTACCAGATCGGCGGAGAGGTTAAGGTTCGTCGGGAACTATTGAATCTTTTGGTTCTGTCAAATCAGCTGCAGTTTTGTATAGCTGGAACCTTTCCAGTTCTACAGAACTGACCTTGTCTCGATCTTGTCCGGATTTTGCTTTTGACATAGGCCGGACAATCCCAAATCTTAACTTACTTAAGAGATAGGCTCTTCCCATACCATATCTTATATGGAGTGGCAGGCACTGATTTGATTCGAACCTGATTTGATTCGAACCTAATTCAATAGGTATGCAGCTTCTCAAGCGCATAACTCCCAAAAGGAAATAGGAAACTCAGTAGTACTCATCATAGAGCACACCATATCTAATACGGTGCGATTGCTCCGCCCTAATACACCGTTGTGCTGTGGTGTATTCAGAGGAGTAACACTGAGAAAGAATCTCATTTTCTTTTAGAATAGTCCAGGAATGCCATGCACACTTATTCTCCTCCCTGATCTTATCATATGACATAATATTTATACCCGTATTGATTCCCTACTTCTAGCTTATATTTTGTGAATATCTCAAAAGGTTCGGACTCATGTTTCAACAGGAACATATGACTGAAACTTGAGAGATCATCAGAGAACGTAATGAAGTATAAAGAACCAGTCCTGGCATGTGTAGACAGGAGACCTTACATACATCATCATGTATCAGTTCCAAGAGTTCATTAACTCTTTCTCTGTTTCCTATAAACAGGGCTATGGTCATCTAATCTTTGTGACATGACTGGCAAGTTTCACAAGATGTAAATTCAAACTGATTTAAATATGCATCTAAAATGTAACTTCAGCCAGTCGGGTCGCATTGATATGACCTAGTCTACAATGCCTCAAGAAGGATTCGTTTATTTCTAAACTCTTTCTCTTGTGTGTGTTCTTTATACTAGGAACTGTAGTTTGATTTAGAACGTCAATGCTTTTAGATAACGTGTCTGAACCGATCAACTTTTGATATAGGAAATGTTCAGAACATTATCCATCAATACAAAATTTTATCATTTCTTTACTAATAAAGAGACTGATATGATTTTGTATATCAGGTTCGGTATCTAATAGCATTTGTTCAGAATCAATGTATTGGTAATAAAGGGTGACAGTGACCAACAGACTTGGCTACAACACTTGCCCCGTTTTCTGTCTCATGAAACTTATCACCCGTTCTCAGTTTTTCTACCTTTTTGTAGCCCTATATAACAGATTACATATCTGGGATCCTGATCCGGTATCAAATACCCAGGATGCAGAGGATACTGAGAAACAGTTCTGTGTAACGAACACACCCGAAAAAGATGCATCATATGCACTTTCTTCGTTTGGGCGGCATAGGAATTCTGGTATTCCCCTATTTCCTGCTCTGTCTTATAACAATTATAAGTTGGAGCGGGACCAACGTTCCCCAGCTTAGTATAACAAGCGGGTTCGGTCAATACATTCATATTATTATCTTGATTAAGGCGTGATATGGTCGCTACCTGGAGAGAGAGAAGAAAACACTCAGCGTGCGCTCTTGCAAGATCAGACTGGTTATATATTTTATCTAATCAGGATGGCTCCCACTGTTTTTATCAAATCTTCCTTCAAACCATAAAAGGAAAGACTAGCCGAGATTAATTACACTCTTTAAGTTCGCCAATTTTTCAGCCAGGCCAGTGTCGGTACTTTGAGGGAGCTTCCCCGTGCTTTCGCACGGACCTAATTACAGTAAACCTTGTTTTCCCAGAGGCGTAACCCTGTTGACACCTTTCTAGACACCTACTTGATCGGCTAATTGTAAAGTGCAAAACTCTCTCAGGAGTAACAATTACTCGCAGTGGGTATCGGAATCCAACTATCATATAGAAGGTATGCAATCTCATTGCAAATTTCAACACTTGAAACTCCCGATAAAGGTTTTTACCCCTAGCACTTATGACCTTAACTATGGTCAACAAATCATAAGTACTAGTCAAGTTCTATCCGTCATTTCGTGATTAATTAGACCCACCCACATGACCCTTAACTAAGGTCAATAAAGCCACATGACTGTCCTAACTAATCGCATCATATGCTGTATAGGAAGACATCACTTAGCTACCGCACACTACGCCTCGGCTAGTCGACAAACGTAGCACGAATATTAAGTACTCTACTTCCTAAAATGACGGAAGGTTGCGGATGGTTTTTATGAAAACCTTTAACGCTTTGAACTTGATCTCGTTGCGGAATCAAATGGTTTTTAAATGGAATGTTTTTGAAGCTTTTCTAGTTTTGCTAAAGGGGTCACTCCCGGCGAAGGGATCGTCGGCCCTTTCCTCGTCGAATGAGGTGCGGGATATATCATATATATCACTGTACAAAGCAGAAACTATAGAAGCAATCAAAAGACAAACCGAGGGTTGTAGTATCTGCCAGTTATTGCTAAAGGAGTCACTCCCGGTGAAGGGATCTCGGTTCTTTTCCTCATCGAATAAGGTGCATGATGTTCTATAATGAACACCGCGATGCAAAGCAAGAACTGTAGCTACCTGTTTTATTTTGAAATTCGATTCCACAACATCAATTAGGTTTATTTTCTTTCATTAATCTCATTAATGAATATCCCATCATTTAAGTCCACCTAAACATCACAGATAAATATAACGTACGCTTATGCCATCCGCATTCGTCTCGATGTCCCGTCTGCACCGTTAGGTTAGGTAACTAACGCCAGAGCGAGGCAGGGCTAGCGCGGGTGTAAAACATAAGCAACATCTATATAATATATCATATATACTATATACTATATCTATCTGAACAAATCACATGATCACATCATAGATAATGCAGCAGAAAATATCATATAAAATATTGGATATACTAGGACGTCCGTGTTTTCAATATGAGCCAGTATAAAACACGGATTCCACGGTCGTGATGAATAGCCAATGCCACACCCCTAGACCCCTACGAGAGCGGCAAGCAACCCTACCAATTCTAGGGTTAGGAGACCCGGACTCGACTCCTCGAGATGGTCTCCCTTTGGACCCCAGAACCCGGTTACTTGTGCTCCCCTCCTTGGGTCTATCCTAATGCGGAAAAGTAAATAATATACATCAACGGTGACATCTTCCGCAACCTGGAAGTGCCCCAATAAAAGAATATTACATACAAGTTTTTACATGAATGAAAATGAAAAACACTCATCTCACATAAAACCCCCCGGCTATTCAAACCCGACGATCCAATATAATATATCCAGCAACACATAACAACACATGTCATCAACGTAAGTAAATATGCTTATCCCAATTGTCGTTGACATATAGCAACGAAACCGGCGATATCACATATTACACTTACGGTCACAGAAAAGAAAGTGTAAAACTACAACAGTTGGAATTCGCAAACTCTTTAGACATCGCATGTCTAGCCAAATGAATTCCTTAGATATCGCATGCCTAACAATTATAAACCCCGCATTTTAGTCTCATTATCGAAAACTCTTTTCAATATCAAGTCGGGCAATTCAGCAAGATTCCCGACATCCCGATCGAATGCTCGTCGCAAACTTTAGTAGGCGGCTGCACCCCTGACGCCGTCGACGAAGTGCACCAAGGCGGAACACCGCTGCCGCGAGCACCCAAACGGATGCTTTCGGCGACGGGGTTCTCCTACAGTCACTTGGTCGGGGCTATGGAGTGTAGCTGTCTATTAAATTTATCCGGCGAGTATCCGCGTACGCTACGTAATTGTGACGGACTTTTGATCACATCAAAATTCCGTGGCAACCGATCAAGTGAGACTAAACCGCTAGATTTATAACATTCATTCAGTCATCTCATAACTGCTTGTGAATTCCAATTATTGTATCACATTCCGGATAAGATAGAAAATGTTAAACTTTCCGATCGAACAATCGAACACCCAAGTTTTCCCGATACAGCTCAACACATGAAATAAGTTTAAAAACATTCACTTCGTGCCTCAGTACCAACGGTCCAGCCGTAGAAGGGTCAAGCCAACGCCTCACATGTGGCACGCCGTACTGTCCCAAACCCTAAGGTTCAAAGGGCAGTTCAAGACGGTCACATAATCGAGTTAAGGTTTGTTGTCTTCTAGAGGGACCATCGCGTTACTTGCACTACTTAGAACGTCATTAAACTACGGAAAAGTCCAACAATTGGAAATTTCCCGGCAGGGGAAAAAGTGGGTATTTATATCCGGCCGAACTTTTTAACATATTCTAAAATTTCCCGGAAAAAACACAGACAAAATTTGACAGTCCGATCGAATCTACGAAATCCCAATACAACCCATAAAACTCAACTCTTGAGTTCAGATTAAAAATTCCCAGGAAAACCAGCACTGCAAAATAGGAATTACTTTGCAAAATTGAATGCAAGAAGAGACAAAACGGCCGCGGAACCGCCGCATTAGTCATGCTAATGCCGCGGTTCCGCCGCGCTTTTATGGAATCAGGAGTACGGACTTCACAGTAATTCTTATAAACTCCTGCTGATTTTTCTGCATATTTTTAATTCTCAAAAATCCCCGATTTCAAAAAATGTACAGAGAGCATTTTTGAGTTAGGGTTTCGGTTCGATCGGACTTCTAACTCCGTTTACGCATCGCCTAAGGCTCTAGCTAGGCTCTGATACCACTGTAGGGTTCCTAGGCATACTAATGAGGTCTCACAAGGGATCAAACATGGCTAATTCAAAATTTTCATGTGCCTATAAACCCTAATACGGATCGTTAACTAGATGTATAGACGATGCGATGCAAGTAAACAACTTTAACTTAAAAGGAAAGAGGCTACAACCTTTGTAGATCCGGTCCTCCACCTCCTAGGCTCCGTGATGACGTCCCTCTGCTGTCCATATCGAATCCCGGACTCTAGCATCGGCTTCATCGGAGAAAAGGACGGGCTAGGTCGTCGACTTCGATGCCGAAGATGATCTACGTCGAGACAACTCAAGATCAAACTCCAACTTCACAAAGTCATGAAATTTGTGAAGAAAACACCCTATACTACTTGGCAAGTAGTAGAGGATGAAGAAATAGGAAGCGGGTTCACTTTAGAATTGGATTTCTCACTCTTTTTCTCAAGTTGCCATTGATGGTTGCAAGGTTTCTTCATTGTTGAAGATGAAGAAGATGAAGAAAGAATATGATAAGTTATTTTCAAAATAGAAAATAAAATGAATACTTATCATATGGCAACCATGGTTAGGTGTAGAAAATAGACTGTGGTTAGTTTGAATGGTTAGGGTTAAGCATGCGACAAAAATGGTGGACTTGTTCAAAGCTTCATGAAGCTTCAACAACAAACAAAGAAAGCCACCATTTTCTTTTTATCTTTTCAAAAAGAATAATAAATAAATAAATAGATAATAAAATGAAAACCCTAACCATTACACAACCATGGTTTAATCTTTACACAAACTCAAGTTAGCATGTATCATCAAACATGAAACAAGTGCACAAAAGTATATCACATATACAACTTGTGTACATCAAGTGAGAAAATCCTTTTAAAGTAAACCAATACTAGTTAATGCAAAGTAATATATCAAATATATAATTATACATTAAATCATTAAATCAACACTTGATTCAATGATCCGGTCATGTCGCATATAACCGACTAGTATCCAATGTATCGACTTATCGAATCAATTCTCGATTCGATAACTAGGTTATATCGCATGCAACCATTCGATACATTCATCGCGAGAATAGAATACGGTATCACATACACGCATTATTCTCGATCCCGCACATATCTCATATGCGCTCCTATTTCGTTTCGCTTGAGCCAGGAAACCTCTGTGTAGGACTCTAAAGACTCGTCAATACGCCGGCAGCAGATGATGATCATATCAAGCACCCACAAGCCGCAAGCGGTCTGCTAAACGTAACGGCCATCCGGGTATTGAGCGATCAGAAGATTGACGAGCAAGCCCGCTCACACTTCTATGAATCCAACCAGGAACACTTACCGTACAGTCCGGTCTGTTCGTCTGATATGTCGCATATATCGCTTAGGGGTGGTAAACGTCAGACCCCAATAGCTCGATAAGTCATGCCGACGTGAGGTCCATAACATTCGTGAAACTACTGATAACTCTTACCAGTATATCACTGCAACCCTGGCCAGGGATTTCCTGTTATGGCCAGTCGTGCATAGCACAACAGCAACCCCCAATACCGGGAGAGACGAATCCGCTCCTATCGCTCATTGCCTCCATGTGAATCGGGACTGTACCCAAAAACCACCTGTTTGCACAACTCAGTAGAGTCGTGGTAGGGTGGAAATCAAAGCACAGTGGGAGACACACAAGACTCTATGACGATCTCGGGTCAACAGACTAAGCTGTACCAGTGTCACCAAAGAACTGTCATCTGACGTGAGGTATAATACCATCTGGGAGTTCTCGGCGAGTCCGTTCAGTGTACCCAGTCTCCACTGAGCACCCGCATACCATCTCCGATGTCAAACACCAATGGATATGGGATCATCCATCGCCCATCACATGGGTCGAGAAGATATACGCTAGTCTACTCTGGAATATCGATGCCCCGTCTCGATATTCCCACGACTAGGAACATTGAAGGATGTACTCATTGACTACCCAGACCCCACTAGTATGATCTGCATCATAGTCCTGGAAGTCGAGTACACATCCTAAGGGCTTTATCAACATGTTATCAGAGAGACAGAAAGCATACATGTTAAGATAAAGAGCAACCAGATAGCGTACTATCATGTCGAGCAAGAAAGTCCTACCTATATATGTCCCAGCATCCACTACAATATACATCCAATGTACAGTAATGGCCTCTAGGGCATACATATAACTAACAAAAAATCAAACAACAGTAAAATTGAATGATACCAGAACCATAAGTTAGCTAACTTAATTATCTACGTGACGATATAGGACTTAACGTATTTTTATATTTATATAGAGATGTACAGACGTTTAAAAATAGGTATTAACATAAAATACTGCTTAGGACTCTAGGGCATACATATAACTAACAAAAAATCAAACAACAGTAAAATTGAATGATACCAGAACCATAAGTTAGCTAACTTAATTATCTACGTGACGATATAGGACTTAACGTATTTTTATATTTATATAGAGATGTACAGACGTTTAAAAATAGGTATTAACATAAAATACTGCTTTGGACTGCAGTCCAAAGCAGTATTTCTTTCGCGTTTCCAATATCATACCTGGCCGTATTAAACAACTATTTACAGAGGGTTAAAGGTTATCGAGTTGGTTTCGATATGAGCCTTAGAACATCACGGTTCGAGTTATATCTATTTTATTATTAATTTTACAACGTGATATGCACAGTGATTTCCAGATTTAATGTCGCCTTTTGGGGGCGACATTTCGTGTTAGATCGTTTAATTATTTGATCACAAATTTTCACATGTTATCAGTTATCAGCAAAACGAACTATTTATCCCAAATTCGGGAGTTCCAGTTAAAAGGAAAAGCTATATATTATAATGGTAATTATCGAACTTCAATAAATAATAACTATGTTACTTTATAACAATTCAATCATATATATATATATATGTATATACATATGTAGTATGATAAGCAAGGTCTAAAACTTGCCTCAAGACGACCGCAACAACGACGGCGACACGGACGATACGATCACGGCAATGACAACACGCGATAAGTTTCAGCTTGGCTAAGGGTTTGGCTCAGCTTGGGGTTCGAGCTTCGGCATACAGTGTTGGAGACTGATGGCTGGGCTGTGGCGCTGCAAGGAGGTCAACGGCGACGTTGGTGGCTCCGGTGACGGAGAAGTGGCGAAGTAGTGAGGAGACGAAGGTGCTCCAGGCTACGATCGGTGGTGGCACGGCTTGGATCGAGGGGATGCAATGAGACGGTTTGAGGGGAAAGAGGAGCTAAGGTTGTGCAGTGGCGTTAACGTGTGCTGTGGCGGCTGGAGCGGCGAGGCTCGAGGTCGCCGGAGATGGCCATTGCGGGGAGCTCGGGTGCAGTGGTTGGATAAGTTGGCGGTGGAGAAGAGGGGCATTGTTCGGTTGCAAGGAGGTGGCAATGTCACAGAGGTTTGATGACGTCGAGAGGAGATGGCCGACGATGGAGTTGCGGCATAGGGTGCGTTGGGGTTGATGAGTTTCGATGGAGAAAGGGTTGAGGCGGGAGGTTGCCGATGGTGAAGAATGGGTTCGTCGGCAGAGCTGCTGGAAGGTGAAGGGAGATGGTGGTGGAGATGTTGGAGGTCGTCGGCGATGTGGAAAAGCTGGCAGTGTTGGATGAAGGAGAGAGGATGAGAATTTGAGAGAGAGAAAGGTTGAGAGATAGAGAGAACGAGATTTTGAGAAGAGAGTTAAAGATGAAGGTGGTCGGTTGTTGAGGTGATGGGAAGCGGGCACTGATATCTCAGAGCCATTGGGGATCTCGGCGACGTGGGCGAGGTCTTGGTGACGTTGGGGGCACGGTTTTCGTTGGAGGAGGAAGAAGTCGCAAGAGAAGAAAGAGGGAGATGAGGAGAATAGCTCGATTGTTTAAGAGAGTAGGGGATCAGGCGAGGACCGTGGGGGACGTTGAGAGGATTTCGGGGGAGTAGGTGATGTCGTGGACGAGGAGCGGGTCGTGGGCGATGCGAAGCAGGAGGAAGGAGCCGTTGGTTTCAAAGAAAGAAGAAAGAAAGAAGAAGGGGAGATAGGAAGTGGGTGTAGGCCTGCGTCGGGCTAGAAAAGAAAAAGAGAGAAGAGAGAGATTGGGTTGGCTGGGAGTGTTAGGGTTAGGGTTTAGTTTAGTTAGGAAAAATATAAATAGAAAAAGATATAAGGAGAAATTTATATAGGAAAATTTTGGAATAATTTTTTTATTTAAATACTGAATAAAAGTACAACGGAGACTGGGTAATACAGCAAGGCTGTATTTGATTGGAGAGAAATTGAGGGGAAGAAAATAAAAAGAAAGAGTACTGAAGAGAGAAGGTAAAAAGTTTTTTTTTCTGGAACACATAACAAATGGATTAAGGTTAAGTGAAACACGGAATAGGAAACACGAGGAGTTCGTTTCTTTGGAACATCAGGTTGGAAGTGTAACTAAGCACGACATATATACGGCATATATAATAGTTTGGACTGCCGCTATATATATATATACATATATAAAGTTTAAATTTCACATCTAACATCATGGTATTTTTTTAAATTATAAGCATTCATTGCATAACATTTCAATTTCAATAGTTTATACCAAATCATTAAACCACATATAAGAGTTTGCTTATATTAGATAACTTGTGAAATCATTAACCATTTTAACATTTTATTTCTATGGCAATTCATCATCAAACTTGATTGTTTTTTAGGATTAGATTTCGGTGTTTTAAATGTCGGCCGACATTAGATATATGTTGCCGAAATTTCGATTTTCAAGAGTAATCAATAAGAATTGCCAAATTTTTTCCTTTACCGAAATTTCGGTATATCCGTCGATATTTCGGAACATCGGTCAATATTTATGTATATCGGCAGAAATGTCGCTATACTTGCTAAAATATATTGTTATGGTTTTTTTGATTTTTTAGGTTTCAGGACATAAAACTTACCCGAACCGTTATCTTATTAACCATATTTTTTTAAAATCCACCTAAAGGCGGATCGTCTTCTCTCAATTTTTCAAAGGCGGCATCGAGCTCCTCTTAACTTCGGTCTTCAACAAGAAAACCTTTCGATTTTCTCCTCAAACTTCATCCTCATCCTCCTCTTGGGTATCAGATCTTCAAAGACTTTTAGTTCGACTTTGAATCCTCTTAAACTTAAAGTCCTTGACATCAACTGCAAACTCTTCCTCAATCAGCGATTCTCGATTTCGATTTCGATCTTTTCTCAACTCAACGTTTTTCCTTTCTCTATTCTCGATTTCGATCTTCTCGATTTCGATAATTTAAATTTATATTAAATTATAACGATGACATTTTTGTCAAAAAAAATAAGTTATATTAATGATATTTATAATACAAAAGTGTAGAATTCAATATTTATGAAATATCACTGAAATTTCTTTGAAATCTGATATCAAAATCTTTGGTCCTATATGAACCGGTATCTGACATTTAAGACATTTTTAGCTTTTGAAAACTAAAAATAAAATTCACGTTTGGAAAGTGAAGTTCCAAAAGTGAAAACGTAAGGGATAGATAATTTTATGGAAAATTTGAATTGTAACTATTCCATTGAAGTTCAACCTACAGAGAAATGTTCAATGAGATTCCAAAGAAAATTCGACATGATTTGTGCTTCTCCATTTTACTTTATTTTCACTTTCAATAGGTTAGAGAAGAGGAAAAGGGGGAAATTTTGCCAAAATTTTTCCCGCTCAGTATTCTAGTCCTTTTCTTCTTATTCTCCTTACAATGAGTCAATTTATTCTTGCTTTTATTTTCCGTTTAGATCATATGATTCATACGAGAGAATTAAGATAAGAAAGAAGTTACTTGGTCAACCTCTTCGTTTGTCACATTATACACATATGAGTAACATTGGGTAAGAAAAGAAAATCAATTATTTACAGTTAAACTAATTAGTAAATTAAAGATTTTAGTGTTTTAACGATGCTACTATCTTCAATCAAGTACTTAGTAACTATGAACTGAGAAGTGTATGCACAACAATATTTAAAGCAATGTTGTACAAAGTAGAAAATGTAGTGAAGCGGTTTAACGTGCTTTATTGACAAAAAGTGCCAAGGCTTTTTAAAAAAAACAAAAAATTATGGATATATTAGATAAATAGGAATATTTTTTAACAAAAATTTAAATTAAAGAAGTGCTTTTCTCTTATAATTTTTATTCAGTTTAAATGCAATAATCGTAGCATATTGATTTTTATAATATAACAATTGTAAACATGTCATGATTAGGGTCTACGATGATAATGTTATAGAGTGGAGACAACAATGAGATTCAATAACTTTATCATCATATATGATAATTTGCAATTTTAAATAGAATGATATGCAAAAAGCATATTTAAGCGGGACTTCAAGCTTATAAAGTGGGTTGATATGGGGTTTCAAGTCTTTAAAGCTGTACGGGGGGGGGGGGGGGTTGGGTTTATGGGGCTTTTTACGGGAGGGATTTAAAGCGCCTGCAAGGCTACAAACTACTTTTAATGTGTTATGGTGTCGGTGCACATTTTTTGTTTCTTTCTCTTTAGATACTTTTGTTCTTCACAGAGCACACATGATTTTTCATCTGTTGATTAGTTTGAACCGATCCATATCCTCGTCTTGAACCTTGAAGGCAACTTCCCAACAATTGCCTTCATATGGGTCCCTTTCTAGTAAAGTAACCCATAATTGTCCTTTTCAAATTTAAGCTTGCAGTCGTTGATTTTAAACAAATTGATTTTGAATATAACATGTAACATATTTGAACATATTCAAAATTTTAGCACCAGCTACATAACAAGGAGAGTTCGGCAATTGGACCTGTTAAAGGTAAAAGAGAGGAGAGTGATTTTTTATTATGTGACCAATGGTCTCTTTATATAGAGATTACAAGTACTTGATGTCCAACTATCATAGTACGGTGTATCCTAATAACAATATATTCTAAACTATTCCAACACTCCCTTTTAACCTGGAACATAGATATCAGTGATGCATAACTTGGACAATAGATGAACGAATGAGAGTCTTGGAAGAGATTTCGCGTCAAGATATCTGCAATCTGTACATGGGTAGAAACATGTTGGAGATTGATTTTCTTTTCAACAATTTTCTTCCGGATAAAATGGCATGCCACTTCAATGTGTTCTGTGCGTTCGTGAAACATTGGATTCTCTGAAATATAAATTGCAGCTTTATTGTCACAGAACAAGAATGCTGGTGTTGTGGAACTAACACCAAGATCTCAAAGCAATGTGGAGAGCCATATCAATTCTGAGACGACATGAGCCATATCCCTATCTTCAGCTTCGGCTGATGAGCGTGCAACATGTTATTTCTTGCTGCGCCAAGTAATTAGGTTCCTCGCAAAGAAAATAATAAATCTACTCGTGGAGCGACAGTCATCTACAGATCCGGTAAAATCGGTATCGGCATAGGTTATAAGAAACAGATTAGAACAAGATTTATAGAGAAGACCTTTCTCAGGTGCACACTTCAAATAACGGAGAATGCGCTCAACGGCCCGAAAATAGGAAACTAAGGACGCCTGGATAGACCGGCTCACCGCGCTGACTGCAAAGGATATGTCTGGACGAAAAATCGTGAGATAGATTAGCTTCCCAACTAACCGTCGATACCTGGATCAGAAAATGACTGGTCATCAGGTGAGCCAACACGAGAGAGCTTTACTGTTATATCCATAGGAGTATCAGCAGCGCGACAACCAAGAAATCCTGTTTCTTTAAGAAGATCGAGAGTATATTTCTGCTGTGAGAGAAATAATGATCTCTTATTTCAAGATATCTCTATACCAAGAAAGTACTGTAAAAGACCAAGATCTTTGGTGTGAAAATGCGAGACCAAATAAGTTTGACCTTAGATATACTCTCGGAATCATCTCCAGTGATGATTATATCATTTACATAAATAAAGAGAATAACCATTTCTTCTTTCCATCTATGTATAAAAAGAGATGGATCTGCCGAGTTTATCTTTTATAGGACCATGTTGAATTTATCGAACCATGTCCGAGAAGATTGTTTTAGCCCATAGATAGATTTTTTAAGATGACATACAAAAGACCTATCGCGCTCAAAACCAGGAGGCTGCTGCATATAAACCGTCTTGGAAAGATCGCCATTGAGGAAGACATTCTTGACGTCTAACTGATGTAGAGGCCAATCGCGAGTAACCGCAAGAGATATCAAGACATGAATAGTAGTGAGTTTGGCCACTAGAGAAAATCTTAGTATAGTCAACACCGTATTGCTGAGTATAACCTTTGGCAACAAGACGGGCTTTCAAACGAGAGACACTGCCATCAGGATTATGTTTGATAGTAAAGACCCACCGCAACCAACCATCTTTTTCTGTGAAGAAAGGCTGATCAAATCCCAAGTGTGCTTAGACCTCGGTACCTGCAACTCTTCCATCACAACCCTATGCCAATCTGGATCACTCATAACTACCTGAACAGAGTTAGGAAGGGGAACAATAAACAAGGAAGAGACAAACTGATATAGAGCCGGAGTAAAATGATAATATAAAATAAATGAAGAGGATGAGAAGTAGCGCATGTTCGTTTACCTTTACGAAAAGCAATTGGTAAGTAGCCGGACAAACCATCAGAAGGAAGGAGAGGGAAAATGTTCTTCAGCTTTCGGCTGTATACATGAAGGATGAGCTTCAGTAGCCACTGTTGAATCTATCATTGCTTTCGGTCGACGACTATAGAACTGTTTAACCGGAAGAGGATGAGGAACTTCGACAGAAGTAGATTCGGGTTGAATTGGTTAGTCATCTGGAGGTATAGGAAGCGGCGGCGGCGTGACGTGAGAAGAATTTTCCACCTGGGGAAAAAGGGTTGATCCTCAAGAAAAGTAACATCACGAGAGACTACGATAGTGGATATAGAAAGAAGCAGGAAAACGTAACCTTTTTGAGTCCTAGAATAACCAACAAATATATGTTTGACAGTCCTAGGGTCCAATTTATTGCGAGTTAATCGGTGATTCTGAACATAGAAAACATACCTAAATACTTTAGGAGTAAGGGAAAAAAGGTCTTGGTTGAGAAATAAAATAGATAACGGTGTTTGGTTTTGAAGAATCGTGAAAGGCATGCGATTGATAAAAAAAACATGCAAGAAGTAAAGCAAAATTCCAAAGTTATTTTGGGACATGCATGTTAAGCATAATAGAACGAGCAGCGTCAAGTAAGTGGCGGCTTTTTATTTCAGCAATACCGTTTTGTTGTAGTGTGTATGAGCAGGAAACTTGATGACTAATCTCACGGGATTGGCAAAGAGTTTGAAAAATATTACTCATTTATTCTTTTGTACTATCAGTTCTTAGAGTTTTAATAAACGTATTAAACTAATTTAACGCTTCATTAATAAATGTTCTAAACGCATGTGATAATTCAAATCAATCACGTAAAAGAAACAACTATGTCATTCTTGAGCGATTATCAATAAAACTGACAAAATATTTGTTGCCAAATATACTAGTATGCTTGTAAAGACCCCAAATGTCAGAATGGACTAACTTAAATATCAAAAAACTACGCTTATTAAATGAAGGAAAATAGGAACGAAAATGTTTCCCAAAATACATGGCTTGCATGAAAAATCAGGTAAAGAGAAATCATGTAATATGGTACGTAACACTGAAAGATGTGGATGCCTAAGACGTCGATACCAGCAAATGGTAGAAATAACAGCAAATGCGGAAGGCGTTGCATCAAGCAGTACAGGCCATTAACTTCTTTACCCTACCGATCTGCTTTTTCGTCTGGTTGCCTTAGATTACAAAATAATCAGAAGAGAAAATTATTAAACAGTTGAAATTATTGATAAGACGATGAACTGAGAAAAAATTTATACGAAGTGAAAGAACAACTAGAACATTTTTAGATGGTAAGGAAGATATCACATCAATATTGGTATAACCATGAATATGAATGACATCCTCACTGGCAATGAAAATGAATTTATGCGAAATGGAAAACACAGAGTTAGAAACAGTATGAGTCATGTGGTCTGAAACCCCGGAGTCAAGAACCGAAGGATTTGACTGAGATAGTAGAGATATACCTGATGTGGTTAACTTGGCAGTAGAGATATGAGAAAAAATACGTTGCAGGTACTGTAAGTCTTCAGAAGAGATATGCGGGGATGATGATCCTGACGGTTGGGTTGCTGTGGATAAAGGATCTGTACTCTGTCGGGCATTAGGAGTCTGATTGAAGATATCATATAGCCGTTGAAGGATATCTTCTGACGAGTAAAGAGATTTGATATGGAACCACATTTTCTTCACAGTAGGGAAATACATAATAGCCCGATAACAGCTGGGCTTCATAGAGTTTGTAAGACAAGTGCAGATTTTGCCGTCATGTTGAGACCAAAATGAATACTGCGTATCAGAGGTAGGCGGAGCTTCTTGAAAGAGATGGTGATGAAGGCCCCTGCTTTTGATGGCTCATTCAATGGCGTGCGTCCATTCTAAAAAATTATTAGAGCCAGAGAGAGGTAAGGTAGTTACATGGAGATCCGTTTTGTAATCGGAAGCATGAGAATCAATTTTGTTGTCTGTCATATTGAACGTTGCATGTAAAGAGAATAAGCAATAGAAAGTGCATATCTACCACATAAAGAGCGAGAGAAAGATATTCATCTCAAGATCAAGTCATCACGGGATTTCGAGTCAGCGGAAAGATTCACAAGATGAGAACAGAAGCAAGGCGACCTGGAGGCATCAAGGGATGAAGGTGAGGCAATCTGGAGGCGTCGAGGCGAGGCAAGGGCGAGGCGATTTGGAGGCGAGGGTTGGAGGCGAGGCGAGATCTGGAGACGGCAGGAAGAGAGAGGGAGGGCTGCGAGGCGAGGTAAGGGCTGAAGGTGCGATGAAGGCTGCAAGGCGAGACGGCGCGAGGAGGACTGCGATATTTTTTTAGGGTTAGGGTTTAGAAGATCTGCTCTGATACCATGTTAAAGGTAGAAGAGAGAAGAAAGAGATTCTTTATTATGTAACCAATGATCTCTTTATATAAGAATTACAATTACTTGATGTCCAAGTATCATGGTACGGTGTATTCTAATAATAATATATTCTAAACTATTAAAACAGAAACAAACTAAAAAGAAGACATACTGCCGAAAATATGCTGCTCTCAAATTGAGGATCGATTTAGAGGGATGTTGGCTAAGAAGAGGAAGGAGGGCTAGAAACTAGATACAGAATCTTGAAGTGATTCCCGTGACTCTTGTCTCAACACTCTTTAACTTTTATATTTTCGAAATTTGTTTTCTATCAAAATCCCTTTTTTATCCTTCCTCATGAAGTTATTTCATATGGATGAAAGACTTGCTTGGGCAAAGTCAAATCAAAATTGTTGAACAAAATTGATTAGAACTCCATCCATCAGTTTTCTAAGTAAATGTATTGGCAGTTTGGTTGTTCAATGATAACTGTTGATAATGTGGCTAATTGAAAGTTGATTTTAACAGCTCTAACAACTTGATTTTAACAGCTCTAACAACTTAATTTTAATCTATTTTGTAGATTTCCTTATTTATATCCATCAAGTATACGATCCAATTGTAACCTTTAAATCAGAATTAACTTAATCATCAATTATCTAGCACGGATTTGGATATAGATATGGGATATGGAACGAGTCAGGATAACCGATTTGCAATTTTCCAAAAAATCTAGACTATGTTTTATTTGGATACAATTTTTGTTATGTAATTACATATAAGAAAAATTATTGTTTTAGTAAATATATACTAAACATACAATTAATTTGTTAGTTTAGTGCATAGATGGTTGGTGTCTTAACCATTGATGTGAGTTTGATACATCTATACGTGTCAAAAAGAGTTACAAGCATAATTTATAAATCCAAAAAATTCAATATGGACGCGAATCCAATACGGATACAAATCCTTGATGATGAATCCATTCAACATGGATCATCTATTTCTAAGACCATTGACAGTATTAGAACAATTGCATCCTTTAAGAAGTGATGCCTATAAGTCCACACATCTAGGTTGGCATGTACTTTCCAAAAACTATCTCAATAAAACAAAAAGAAATTTGAAAACTTAAAACAGTACGAGCAACATGCATGTTTCAAGTTGCATCATAAATCAACCACCAATATTTTGACCAGTTCTTTGTTGTTTTTATGCTAGTTGTGTTGTCCTTATACTGCAAAGTTAATTTATTTGCATTCTTATGAATTTATTGCCTTCCTTAGGTTTGACTCTTTCTTGTGATGTCATAGTTACGACTGTAAATTAGTGAGTGTCATTGTAGCGTTATCTTAAATCTTCCAACCATCGAGCAAGAGGTGTGGACAGAGACAGAGCCAGGATTCTGAGGTCACAGGGGCGAGATAAAATAAAGAAAATGCCCATGAATCCATGCAAAATACATATAAATAAAAAACCTCATGCATCTCTTATTTGAAAGAGTAAGTTTAATTATGTGATTTTTGAGTTAGAAAATTGCTAAGTGCATGATCTATGAGTGATTCCATTCAAATTTTTAGAAAGTTGTGTGTGTGAGTGTATATAAACAATATCTCCTAAACCATACAATATTAGTAATTACAATAGAAAGAAAAAAAAAACTAGTTAGAAGAAGATGATGAGAGATCCATACATTCGAACGTAAGATATGAGCTGTAAAACCACACAATCAAATAAGGCGTACATTGAATTTCTTTTTCCTTCATCCCTTATGCATATACATTTATATGAGTGTATATGATCTATAGTTTGCAAATAGGATTTTAAAAGGATTTTATCTTGTTTTGGTTAGTTTATTAATTTCAATTAGATATCATCTTGATTTGGTATGAAGATAAACATCAAAGTTGTTGTTAGGTTTAGTATTAAATATATAGTGATCAGATCTTAATAACTATATAGAAAAAATAAAGAATCAGATGGGAATGGATATATGTTTTTTAGTTTGGATTTTTTTTCGTTTTTTTATATAGAAAATTGGGTGGTTAGCTATAACTAATTATAATGTTTTGATTAGCACTGAAAGGTAAGGGACATGGATTTTTTAGGGAAGTGAGGGGGATGTCGCAAATTAGGGATGGTAGCAGAATTTTTAGGGGGTGAGGGAGGACGACCGCCCCTGCTTGTCCTCCCCGTCTTCGTCCCTAGATGTGGGGTTCAACTTGCACCACACAAAAAAAAATAAAACTGTTAATTAGGCTCACATTTTATGACTTTTTTTATTGCCGTGTATTTCCAAATTTTTAAGCTATTTTGGTTTTTAGAAGATTCACTCATTTGTGCGGTGTTGTTTTTGTTGGAGAATTAGGACATGTTTAAAGAATATGAATTGTATCCAAAATAAAGCATAGGCTAGATTTTTTGGTTTTAGAAGATTCACTCATTTCCAATTCTCTTTATTGAGAATTGGAAATGTGACTTTATCGTCTACACTAATTTCTCTCTGGTAGTCTGGTTGTTTTTGCTTTATAGCGTCAAGCTACATCACACCACACGGCCTTCTAATTTCCGTTGCTAAGCTCCACATATGGTTATCAATTTATCATGTCTAGTAATTCTCAAAAAGTTAGGGACTATATTAAAGTTGACAGTTTTATCATTTCTGTGATGAATTCTCTTGTTCTTCTTCCAAGCCCTTGGGTCTCGTGCTTTATTACGTACCGCATTTTTTTGAGAAACTGAAACGATGGTGATATCTATCTACCGTTCCATACTTGGGTTCCTTTATCTGGCGATTTCATTTCTTTATGGTGTAGTAGATTAGATATTAGCTTTCTCTTGTCTTTTATTTTTAACGGATCTTAGGTTATTTATTTCCAGTAATTTGCAGTATCCATTGAGTTTCCTTTCCTTCTATGGAAATGATTTTAGTGTGTGTATTAATTACACAAAAACTGTTTAATAGTTTTTATCTGGACAATATAAACAAGTTATAGGGTTAAATCAGACAATCATTTGAGTTGTTTGGAGTTCGAGTGTTTTGACCCATGTGCAGAGAGGGTGTTTGAGCTAATAAATCACTTGAGCGGGTATAAATTTCTAAACATGGTTAGCTACAGGAAAGGTTTTGCGTAACTAACCTTTGGTTTTAGAGGAAACGGGGCTGCAGGGAACCTGCAGGCCTAAACTGCAATGGCTTCCCACATGAGCTAGTGGGGCCTGCAGGCTATTTTGTAGTTAGGTCTCTGAATCCCACTGGCCCATGTAAGAGGCCCGTGGACCCCACTGGTCCATATAAGAGGTCATTGTAGTTTTGGACCTGCAAGGTCCCTGCATGTCCCGTTTTCTTTTGTTTTTAATGCTCATCGGCGATTGGTGACAGAATCAGCAGAATCAACATACAGGATCAGCATATCTCCCTCATTCCATTCTTATTGCAAACTTGTATGCTTCATCTGCTTCATCAATAGCCTTACGAAGGTCAAGGTGACATGGTTGCTCCAGAATCAATTTGTATTTATGTCAAACTTGTTCCTAATACCTATAGCCCTAATTGTGGAAGCCTATAAGAAGTTGCGAGATAACCATGAACGACATCTATGGTACATGAAACTGATTTTCATGGCTCTACGCATGCATGAACTGGTTGGAGAGGTTGAGAGAGCATCATCATATATACTAGAGTTTCTTTGCCAATTTGAATTAGAAATCACAATTTCTTCTGTGCTTGTAAACGTGTTGTGTAGCTTTTCGATAAATTATGTGGTGTGCTCTTACAATTGTTTATTCGACTATTGAACTTAGTCTTTAAGTGATGACCACATGATCTACCAGTTTTGGTGCTTTTACGCTACCTTCTGGAGTTATCCTTCTGCCGGAGCATTGAGCTTTCTCTTCGGTTGATTTTTCAACTTCGTGATCAAGTTCAATCATAAAAGTTGTTATCTTT
The DNA here is from genome assembly GCA_030015575.1 of Agapanthus africanus. Lineage (NCBI taxonomy): Eukaryota > Viridiplantae > Streptophyta > Magnoliopsida > Asparagales > Amaryllidaceae > Agapanthus > Agapanthus africanus. The sequence continues at coordinate 99,827,323 of CM057350.1, read as the reverse complement.
CTTCTTATTGACGTCTTCGACATGATCAAATTCAAAGTAGCTATCATTTCTTTTATTGATGTCTTGGATTATGTCTTAAATTATCAGACATGCTGCTTTCTTTTTCAGATGATTCCTACCATGCTTTGTTGTTTTGCCTATTGGTCTTTTCTTCGTCAACTATTGAGTCCTCAAGGCCTTTTTTTGTCGTCAGATCCTGACGAGAGTTCTTTATACTTGCTCTCTCTCCCTTGTTTTTAGCTCCCCCCACCCCCCGCCACCTAAATTTTTTAACTGGCTTGATCTAGGTTCAGGTAATCTAGCTTCTGGTTATTATGTGTATGGAGATCCCCCTGCAGATTAATTCATGCAGTAGCTAGACTATTAAGAAAACACTTGAGAATAAATTCCTTGCATAACAATATGGAAAAGTGATAACATGCCTTGAAAAACTTATTGAATTTGCCTCGATGATCTCATAGGCAAGTGTTCATTTCATTTTATGCCCATATCTTGCAAAACTTGGTATGTTTCTTATTTGTTAATTTTGCTTTCATTCTTTACTCAGGTTGGATCAAAAGTTGCTGCTGTTTCCCGGAAAACCAATACTACTACCCATGAAGTCTTGGGAGTGATGAATAGAGGAAACACTCAAATAGTATGTCATTTGAAATTTATTAATGTTTGCAGGATAATTTTCAATTTTCTTTCATGAAGGTTACTAAACAACAATTTTATATCGATGTTATTCTTAACCATGTGCTAGGTAGTGAAATTTTCTACACTCAACTTTCTCAACATCTATGGGCATATTAGATTGTGCAGATCTAATCTGCAACTATATCTACTCAGAAATTTTATTATCCCATATATATATATATATATATATATATATATATATATATATATATATAGAGAGAGAGAGAGAGAGAGAGAGAGAGAGAGAGAGGCGTTTAACCAATTTAATGGCAAGCAAGTCCTTATTGTTATCTTTTAAGACCTTAATAATGTCAGGTACATTGCTTATTTTTTTCTTTTGAAAAAATATTTTGATAAATATCTCTCATTACCTGATTGATATCTTTTATACGTTTATTAATTTCTATTTAAATCCAAACCTCTTAAATTTATCTTCCTATTTAATTCCAAACACCATAGTAAAGCAAATCAAATCTAACTATATTTTTGAATTTGCTTTGCATTGTTGAAAAAAATTGAGAAATGGTTTTTAATTAAAACATTATAATTTATTGAATAGCAGAGAAGTTGTAAAGATTCTTAAAGATCTAAAAAGATAGACATATTAGAAAATTGGAAAAAATATTTTTTCTTGAATTATAATATTGCCACATGTCATGTTGGAATGGAATTGAAATTTCAATTTGACATGCCGCCCCCCTATGCATTGGAAATAATAGAGATTAAAATTATTACTAATTTTCGTTTTCTTTTCCCATTGACAATTGTCTAAATCTTCTTATTGTTGGTAGTGTCATTTTGAATGGGTGGAGTATATCACTTTTTGTGTCTGACCGTTGTCTTTACTCAAGAGCAACTTCTCTAAATTGAATAGATTGAAGAGGCTGCTATATCTATTGTAGTTACATCTAACATGCCCATGAGCCTTGCTTATGTATTTCTTGCCAATAAAATCAGTTAATGAATTGTTCATAACTTGGATGTTAAGTCTAAAATTAATACTGGCATAGCTGATCTGATTATGTTAATCTTATCCTTGACTCAAACCAACCTGTTTTGGTCCTTCCCATTTAATTCTCCATGTAAAGATTGACTAGGCATCAAGAATTCCAACGCTAAAATTACTGTTTTCTGTTTCCTGTGCATAATTTTTCAAGCTTTCCTTTCGGCAAATGATTATAATAAAGATGCACGTCTATGGAAACAGCTAGACTACCAAAAGTAATATGCATGACTCTTTTCTTGCCCAAGCCATAGGGTAGTTTCTTACACTGTTTTCATCATCCTTTTCTTAACACTGCCCATGTACATTTTTGTTCTTAAACATTTTTTGATAAGATATTGCATCATTTGTTATACATGCTATCTTTTAATTAAAACATATTAACCTGATGTTATTTTTCCAGAGCTTTTTTGACACTCCTGGACTCATCTTAGGGAAAAGCGGACTTCCGCACAGAGATGTTAAAGCTCGCGTCGAAAATGCTTGGAGCTCTATTGAACTATATGATCTCTTGATAGTAATTTTTGATGTCCATAGGCATCTTACCAAGTAAGAAGTTACCTGACTAATCACTTTGTTTTCCTCATCTTTCTTGATTTCATGATTTTCCCTCATAAAATCCGGTTCTTAAGATTGTATTTGGTATATGGAATACACAATTCTTGGTCTTCCTCACATTCCTTGGATGATTTGGACAATGTTGCTCTTATTGGATAGAACGTTGGGTTAAAGCAAACTTTTGGGATGAGCAACATTCCTGGGGCGATTTTTCTTATGCAAAGTTATATGTGTCGCTCTTATTTTAGGCCAAACTACGCTAAAATGCCCTTGAGCTTTGTTGTCTCACTAAATTATCTTCGAGTTTTTTTCTAATTACAGTTAGCTCACTTAAGGGCATATTTTTTGGAGGAAAAACTCCCTTGAAATTGAAATTGAAAGAAGTTTAATGTAATAAATTTTTTAAGGTGGATTAATGAAAGCAACGATAGTTAGGGGAATTTTTGTGTAACCCAGCCCTTATTTTATGTATAAAACATATGCGATAATATTTTATCGTGTTAGATAACGTACGCATCATTTAGCCAACTTTCAGTAGCTTAAAGTTTTTTTTTTGGGGTGGGGTGGGGGGGGGGGGATGAATATAAAATCATGATTTGTTGTAAAAAGCATCTGCTGAACCATTGACCATTTTTGTAGGCCTGACTCCAGGGTGATAAAATTAATTAAACATTTGGGACAAAAGGCTCAACCCAAACAAAAGAGGTTGTTGTGCATGAACAAAATTGATCTAGTAAAGAAGAAGAAAGACTTGCTGCAGGTTGCTGAAGAATTTGAAGATCTTCCTGGTTTTGAGAGGTGAGCTACTTTGTTGATATTAGTCTTACCCTGTTGATATAAGTCTTACCCTTCAACTATATATCTATTCATATATTCTGTGTTTTCTTTCGATGTTGTAGGTTCTTCATGGTATCTGGAATGAAAGGTACAGGTGTAGAAGACCTTCTTCAATATTTGATGGACCAGGTATGATTTCTTATCCAGGCATTAGTTGGCAGCTGAATCACACTAAAATACCCTGTATCGCTGTTCTCTAACCTAATATAAAGTTTTTTGTATAAAAAAATTGCAGCATGCCCTCTTAAAGTGTCACATTTATAGGCATTTTAGTTGGAAAAACTACCTCACAACCAAATTTTAAGGAAGTTCACTGTAATACAGATAGTTTTAGATTATACAAAAATAAAGATAACTTTAAGGCACTTTAATGAAAAACAGCAATGGATAAGGGTATTTTAATGTAATTTAGCCATAGGTGGCTTTGATTTTTCTCATATTAGCTCATTCCAACTTCTGGTGTTCAAATCTTCATTTTTCAGTAAGTTATATTTGGATCTTGTGACAGCAGAAGCACATGACTATTGACAAACATATTTTGCATAGCTTGCATCTTGCAAGCATAAAACCCAACTTAACTGGTCACCTTTAAGCCATGCATCATTTTGGGAATCAAGTTTGTATTATCATATACAACTTTTGATCAATTCAGTCCGCCTTGAATTGTCAGAAATGCCTATACAGCTATTCTGAACAGAATTCTCTTTATCGGCGGGGGTTGATATACACTGTGATTTAACTTGGAGTCAGCTTATAAATTCGTTAATAAATTGTTAGAACTAGTTTACCGTGGTAAAATTGTAGTTTAAGTTGACAGCGTGCAGGCGGAAGCCGATAATGCTTCTTCCAGCAAGTTTACATTAAATCAGGCAAAGCAAAACAGATTTTAAGGGGAAAATGGTAAAAGGAAAAACCCATTAACATTGTCAGGGAGATATTTTGATGAAAAATAAGCATGAAGGTATTTATCTATAATATATAAGAGAATAATGGAGAAAAGAGGCATAGGAGGGGATTTCCTCCTATGGCGTGGAAAAAATACAACCTCCGCCATTTTTTCCGACGATCGGCCCCCATCATCTTCATCGTTATCATCTAAGATGTGGGTAAACCAAATTTCATATGATTCTACAACCTTTTCACCGTTGATTTAGCAATTTAAAAAGTTCTATTGTCCGTAAACTGTTAATTTTGAACCCACTAAATCAACGGTGAAAAGGTTGTGCAATCACATGAAATTTGGTGTACGCACATCTTAGATGATAACGATGATGATGATGGGTGCCGATCGTCGGAAAAAATGACGGAGGTTGTATTTTTTCCACGCCATAGGAGGAAATCCCCTCCTATGGCCTCTTTCCTCCATTAATCTCAATATTTAAATATTAAAGCATAATTGAATAATGGGCAAAGTGTAGGGCATTTAGTGAAATTTGGCTTGACCAGATTAAAGTTTGGATATATTTGAAAGAATATTTTGCATAGAAAACTGACCTTACTGATGATTGATGACGCATCAGTAATATATATCAAAACCCAAGCTGAATAATGTGAAAGCATGTAAATTGTTTGTGATAAAGTAATACTCTGACAGTAATCTAATTTCATTGCTTTAACTTTTAATTTTTCTCTGAGTTTACAAGCTCAAAAGTATGACTTAATGCTCGTTTAGTTTGTCATGGTTGTTTCTAAACTTATTGTTTATTGTCTTTGCATCGTAACTTGGTATTTGGTAACTCATTGTTTACTATGCAGGCAGTTAAAAGACCTTGGGATGAAGATCCCGCAATCATGAATGAAGAAGAAATAATGAAAAATATAGCGTTGGAGGTTGTTCGAGAAAAAATGTTAGACCATATTCATCAGGTAATATTATTAATGGACTAGATGTGCTTATTTCCTGTTATTAATTACGACTAATTGCATTTTCTATCGATTCAGGAAATTCCATATGTTATTGATCACCGATTAATGGACTGGAAAGAACTAAGAGATGGTTCTCTTAGAGTGGAACAACACTTCATTGCTCTCAAACAAAGCCAGCGGCAAATTCTTGTGGGGAAAAATGGTTCAAAAATAGGGTACTTTCTGAATTTGTATTCTCTTTTCAGTCTTTCGGTCTTTATTTTTAATTTTGTTCTTGCATGCCCTTAGGGCCTTAGTATCTATTTTCTTATAAAAGCTGTATTGTGTTTGTTTTCTGTTCAATTCCTTTTGTCTTTTCTTTTGTTACGTATTCATAGGGTCTCCATGGACTATGTAGAGAGTCACGTAAAATTCTAGTTAAATTAAATACTGATTAACTTTTATGGATATTTTTTCCATGCTTGGGCTTTTTTTTCAAAAAAAAATTATCAGGAGAATAGGTATTGAAGCGAACGAGGAATTGAGATCCATATTCAAGAGGGAGGTGCATCTCATTCTCCAAGTTCGAGTTGCTCGAAGGAAGAATGCATAAATTGTTGATGCTCACTTGTCTTAATGTTTGATGCAAGTTGGTAATTTCTCTAGCTCTAACACCCCCCCCCCCCCCCCCCCCAACCCTCATTTGGTAATACAAAGTTAATTCATTCTACAATGCTAAAGTGTTTAAGCATTGGAAGACTTTTCCCGATTATTCTTGTAATTCTCTTATGAACTTATGATGACATGGGTGTTGCAAGGTCAAAAAAAGCGCCAGTTGGGCATGCCTAGCGCCTAGGCGGTTTTAGTACTTTTTAGTTAAAAATGGGTTGGGTGTGGAGAGAAGGTTTTCTGGAGGAAAAAATTTGATAGATTATGGGATTTAATTGGGTATGGGATACATTATTTTATTTAAGCAGGGACAAATACATACCAATTCCAACCATTTGCAATAAAAATGCCAAATGAATTAGTGGATTCTGCTGCCTAAGCGTGTGTCCAGGCGCCTGCCTAAGCGGCCCAACCCGCATAAGTGCCAAAGCAGTTTAATTTGACCGCTTAAGTATAAAGCAAAGCGGTGTTGTGCCACTTCCATATAGGCGACTGCCTAGACCGCTTTTTACAATGCCCTGTTGTGCATTACTGCTGTCAGGCTTGTATCTTTAAGTTTCAGGTTCTAAAACATATGTACACCTTATCCCATTGGCCTCTCTTTCCCCAATTTCCCTAACCCTACTTGAATGGGCAATTTGCCAGATCTATTGCCTGGCAGCTTTAGGATTGTATACTCAGTTTCGGGTTTTTACTTTCTAACTCCTTAGTTGCAATCATAATCAAGGAGATGGCCGACAGAACAGGAAAACTTTTCTTCAGTCTGCCTTAAAAGTTTTGGATAAAGCCTTGCTGTTGATGTAGCGGTATCTTTTCTATTATCTAATTTCTGTTTTATTCGGATGAGAATGGATTGTGTGTTGCATGTAGATTCCACCTAATCCCGTTGATAGGGCAGGTACCAGTTCGGTTGGCATTGAATTCTATTGCAACCAGTATGCTGCAATTTCGGTTACTTATTTACACGCGACAAGTGTTTTGAGCTTGCTAAATAATAATCTTGTACAAGTTCTTTTAAATTGCCGACAACCCGCTTATGTACATAATTATTGATTCAAACTCATGTTTTTCTGTATGTATTTCTCATAATTTTACGTGCATGGTAGTTTTTCTTAGAGTTATGTATGATGATTTTTTTTGAACTTTGCAGATTAGTATTACAGACTGGTTTAAAAAAACCCATGAGTTAACTTGAGCTCTGGCTGTATCGGCATCTTTTGGTACAACTGGTTATTCCTTGATAAAGGAGCTATGTTGCAAGCTAGAACCGATAACCATGTTTAATATGCTTGTGAGAATGCAGCAGATTCATGTGTATTCAGCTTCAGAGCATCTTATCTGTCGCGTTAAATGGGGTCTCTATATATGTTTTTTCAATTATTGGATCCATAGCCTGCACTTGGGAAGTATTAGTTGCTGATGTTTGGACCATTGTATGTAATTATATTCCATAATTTATTCTCAGTTGAATCAGGGATTACTTGATAAACTCGTGGTACAGATAGTAGTTGAATCATAAATTTGTTATAACAGGAAAACCGCAAATTGATTCTTATTATTGTTTCTCATGTGTAAGCTTGTTGGAATTCTAATATATGGTTAATGAAAGTTTGCTATAGTACTTCTCAAAATACGATTTCTTATGCTTTTATGTTTCTTGTGCTGTTATGTGAAACGTTTTGATACAAAATTATGTATGGTTTGAATATTGAAAGTCATATTTTTTTAGTCTTTCCATCTGCGCAGAAAAGAGTAACAGATTATTTGGTGAAGCAACAAAAGAAGGAACCAAACTACACATTTCACTTTAAATCTGTTTAAGAAAGGCAATACTCAACCACACATTACACTGCAAACAAATACGAATCTGAGCAAGAAAGACGATAATCAACTGACCGGTGGAACATATAATATCACTGTCACCGGAAAACAAAATACAATCACCAAATACATGCATTATAACAAGGATGACATCCACATTTATAAGATAACAAAATGCATAAGTTTTCTTGTCAGCAGTATGTTTTAATGGTACATTCATCCCAAACAATAGTGATTCACTCCACTAGCACTTTCATGTGGATGTTTAGTTTCCTTGTTATTAACAACAAAAAAATTGCGAAGCCGAGAGTCTCATGCAAGCCATACTGGGGGAATGTAAGTGCTTGCGCTTGGGCTGGGGCCAGACATTTGATCAGTCTGAAACCTGCATGCATAGTTTAGGATTTAATTGAATTGACATCAATGAGATGGTAAGTCATGGTGAATTTAGATAACTGATATGTGAGAACTCACCCAATCTGAAGTGTTGGCTGCGATTGAAGAGCATGGAAGAACTCAACCGCTTGCGATTGAGTTTGGTTGTGAGCATATCCAAACGCATTTGCGCTAGATTCCCATGCTTGATGAGTAGCCTTGTTGCTTTCTTCAAACTGCACGTTGCATTTATCAATGTCATATATTTAGAAGTGCAAGTGTAGTGCATGATGCATGCAGTTGAGGATTGTTGAAATGGTCATTACATGACATGCAATTTATTTGATAGCTGTTAGTCCACACAATGGAGTAATGGTGATTAAATGTAGATTGGACAGTCAAGCATTTAACCTAGATTGCTTTTAGGCAATGTAGCATGCATGGATAACTCTTATCAGGTGGCCGTAATTGTTAAAATTAATGTGTTTAAAGTGGACTTCTCTAGTAGCCCACGAATCTTGACCTGAACTCTCATGAAAAAACATTGTGCTAACATCATGATAAAAATGGGCTGCTTATAGTCACGGGCCTAGCATTTAGGCTATTAAAAGTATATATATGCTAAACAATGCATGAGCTTATGGTAAGTTAATTATCAAGCAAAGCATGAGAGAAAATACAAAATAGAGAGGAGTTATAGAGAGAATTTCAAAGAGGTGTTAAAAATCAAAATGAGAGAGAGTGAGTTTGTTTTGTTGTAACAAATATTATTAAAATAAGAGTGTTTGAGTTTATTTTTACATTGAGAGAGCAATTTATCTTTAATTATCTCTCTATCCCTCCAACTTCTATCAATTATCGTATAGGGTACCGACAACTTCTTGACGCTCTTTGGAAACTTAATCTAGACACTTTTTGAATTTTAATTTTAAGCTACTGTATTTTTTCAAAGATGCTTTTCTGTCATTCTTTAGAGACAATACTTAATACTTCTAAGCATTATCGTACATATTGAGCTCCTCATTTACTTATGAGAAAGTTATCTTTTTTATTATTTGAATAAGTGTAGGCCTCCATGCATGGGTCCAACCTCACAACTCAAAAAAAGAAAAGAAAAGAAAGGAAACTGTACTGTGTATATATCATATTCCTTACAATGCTGCAATGGCATATGTCCTACTTTGAAGAATTTCTCGCTTCGTATCAGATCCGTGTGTGCTTATTATCACCATGCTTTCTAATTTTAGGACATTCATAGATATGGATAGTCATTTGCAACCAAACAAGAAGCACAAATCAATGCAAGAAGAAGTGAGAGTGCTTATCAACAAATTAAGTATCAAACTACGAGCCTTAAGAGTAAATGCTGGTAAAATTTATTAGAATGCTGGTTACTAATATGCAAACAAATTAAGGCAAGGCATAAGCTAGATAGTAGAGTTAGGTATACATTACCTTACTCCAAAGGCCCTTATTAGCCTCGCATAACATCTTCTCCTGTCATGGATGAAGCAACATTGATACTCTATATAGTTTGAATCACACAAATTACAAATTTCTTAACTTTAGTTTCTTTGTCAGTACCTGTCTCTGCAGATCAGAAAGCCGGTCAAGCATAATCTGGGTCTGCAAATGATGAAATAGAATTCTTTTTCTTAATGTTGGGATTGAATAAAACTTGATCATCTGTATAAAGATTACATACTTAATTTACAGGTAAAAACAATAGTTCAATACCCGTGTAGATCTAACGTGCTTCAATGACGAATCGAGCTGTCTCTCAAGTTGATCCAGCTCCTTGCAGCCTAAAGGCCCCAAATCTTCACCAAGAACATTCCTAAACATGGGAAATATATTTGATAAACAATGAGCACTAATGGTTTTTCGATTTCTTGAATTGGAAGTAGCTTTAATTATTTTGTTGTTGCGGAATATGTATACTCACCTCTGCCATCGTTGTAATTCCTCAACACGTGCTTTGAGCTGCAGGTATTGTTGCTGACTCTGCAGTAACTGAAAAAGGAGTAGCTAGATGCCCTCAATACTATTCGTTTTACTTCAAGGAAAAGGGCATTCTAATATTTTCGTGTATCATACTGTTCTTAAAATTAAATGAACGCAATATCTGTAAGATTATCTTTTATAATGCCAGGTACTAGGATGGATATATGACACAAATTTATTTGCATCAGGATTATTATATTCTGAAGCAATAATCAAGGAAAAAGTTACTGTTTCAATGATATATGAAATTCCATTTAATCATAAAATGAGGTGAAAACATACCTGAGCATCCTTAATTTGTGCAACATTATCCGGTTGCCCGTAGTTACATTTTTGATACTTTTCAAGCGTTTTCAGCATGCTAGAAACGAAATTAAGAACGTATCTCATTAGATTATGAATCTTAGTAAATACTTGTTAGAACCAGAAACTTTGCCATGAACAAAAGCATAAAAATTCTAATGAAGGAAAGCTTTAGATGGCAAACTATACACCATTATGGATCATATTAATTCTTGTTAATTGCATAAGCATCATCAGCGATAAGGCTCAGGATAAATGAATTTCAAGAGTTCGGTTACATAATTTCTCCATTCAAGATGATTTTGCTAGTGGGAAAAAAAATTAGTGGTTAAAGATGATAATAAAACGGTTTTCCATTTTTTTTTTGGTAATAGACACTTACTATAGGTAGCAAGTAAATTATTATCAAGTTGTTATGATTTGCTTCAATATTATAATAATAATTATATTGATATATCATTGATCATGATCATGGTTCAAAATTCATACCAAAGAAAATAGGAAAAAGAGGGAACCCCCCTATTGGATTTTGTATAAATTTAACACCGATTAATGAACTGATTAAGACTATATGATGGAATTACATGTGCCAAAAGTATGGGAAATTGCTAACACTGCTTTGGTAAATTTCCTTTTATATGTATGCCTTGCAAAATTGGCAAATATCATATTGCACTTGTCATATTTCGTACTTAACTTCGAAACTTATTGTATTTTTCATTTAAATTCAGCCCAATCAGAATTCTCAATTAACAATCACCGACCAAAAAACCTTTGAGTAACACATAAATTTTCTTTATGTTTTGCATCCTTGAATATTGTGCGACCTGTTAGAAGCCAGACAATTGCACCTTTCATTTCTCCCTTTTGAAAGTTCCCTTTTGCTTAGAAGAAGAAAATGTTTTCTTCCTTTTTCATTAATAAAGCACAAAAGAAGAAGAAGAAAATGATAGGATATTATGAAATTGAAACTGGAAAGTATGACACTTTGTTTAGCTTGATTTTCTATAGCTTTAAATAGTCAAAGTTTGTACTTTTATTTTGTTTTCATTATAAAATAATTTAGGTCTTAATTATGATGCTTAAAGTTTAAAATTAGTTAATGAATAAAAAACTATTAATGGTAGGTTGGTGGTCAGTAAAAACAAAAAGAAAACAGAAAAAAACCTACCAACTATAAGTGTATTTCAGTATGTGATGAGTAATAAACTAGACCGCAAATCAGAACTTTTATAAAATATTATGTTTTTTCTTTAGTGTAGTTTTATAATTATATTTAAAAGTTCTCATAATTGATATCCTCTTAAATTTGTAAAAGAAAGCAAAAAAGATGAGGATAAGAAGTCTCCTTATTAAGTGAAATATATTTGTCCCTTTACTTGGAATTACTATTGTCTAAATAAAGATTTTCCACATTAATTCTTATATTTATTAACCTTCTTTATTATACCTCTCTTTTATTTAATTTACAAATTTATTATTTAATATAGACTTTTAACTTTACAAAGTTCAATAATTTAAAGAACCAAATCATATCCAACATACGGTATGCTATTTTCCGCGGGCTCTCTCTCTCTCTCAAATATCCCAAACCCCCCCCCCCCCCCCCAAAAAAAAAAAAAAAAGCTGATAAATGTGATTAGGCAGCCTCTTGGATAGCACTATGATCCCAAGCTATGTCTGAAAATGTATAGCATTGGCCATATATCCAAATTGAACAATGTTGTGACATATAATATTAATCTAATTGAAGTTTTATTTACAGTCATATGTAAACAATATGGACCAACTTATGCATGTCTTGAGAATAATGAATTAAGGAGTCTTAACAATTCTCATATACAATATAGTTTCCATTTGAGAAACCTCTATGTAAGTAAGTGTAGATTACATATCCATTAATTTCATGAATTAAACTCATTAAAGATCATGTTGAGCATTGCCAAAAATGGTCTGGCCAAACTTAAACTCAAATCATTTTAGGCAAATCAACAACTTATAATGTTGATGAGTTTTTATAAATTAATACTTAATATATAATTAGACGTGATATGGTAGCTTATAATAGTTAGAAGTAAAATAGTGCAGTTTAAAAGTGAAGAACCTTTAGAAGAACTACTCAAACAAATTTTTACGCTTAAATGACTGTTCAAAGAATAGCTCGCTGAGCCTACTAAAATTGGACTTGCTAAGTTCAGTTGCGGATCGCCTATTGTGACATGACACAAGCTAGGTTGCATGTTTTTAAAACTCTTTTGGGATTGGCTTCTATATTTATTTATTATAAAGAATTTTAAATTTTAAATTTTTTTCTTTTACCAGATGCTAATGATATATTCCTGGTGCCCCCTTCCTTTTGTAATGCTGATCTTCATACGGGGTTGTTTGGTATATTGCAATAGTTAGATTTGTTTTAAAGTGACTGAACTTAATTCCATCTTAATAAATGTCACAATTACATCTCTCAAATTAAGTTGCAAACTTTGTTCCAAGCCAGATCGGATGCATCAACTACTAACAAAATTTACTACAAGTTTCAACCTTCTTTTTAAATTATGGTTTAAAATGTTACTAATCAAACATAACCCTTTTTTTTTTGAACTGCAAACAGATTCGAACATCGTTATACCCGCATAAATGAACATGAACATCCACCATCCCTTTCAAACCCTAGAAAAAAGATTCAATCTACAGCTAAGAAATCAACTTTCCTTCATGATGATTTATAGCATCTACCAAAGATCAATTACTTCAATAAGATCAAAAAATACTCAAACTTCTCAATTAATCACTATCTCAGTTCTTACCCAAAACCAAACCCTAGAGCAAAATCATGCAAAAAAAAGGAAAAAAAAGAAAAGAAAAGAAAAATACCTCGAGCTGCTGCAAAACTCCGAGAGCCTCCCTCGATTCGAGAAGATGATAAGCGCAACCTCGCAATCGCATAGCACGGAAAGCTCATAAGCTTTCTTAAATAGCCCATTCCTTCTCTTGGCAAAGGTCACCTGCCTATTGATCTTGTTCTCAATCCTCTTCATCTCAATTTTTCCCCTCACCATCTCAAAAGATCCAATCTTTTTTCCCCCAAAATAAAAAATCAAAGAAGAAGAGAAGAAGAGGAAGAAGAAGAAGAAGAAAGATCCAGTTTTTAAAAGCCGAAGAGAGCTAAGCTTTTACTCCACTGAATAAAGAGAAGCAACTTAGGGTTGCCATTTATAGCAAAAAGCAAATTTGTCATCTTGTATCATTGCACTGTGGTGGTGGGGAAAAAACCTTAAAAAGTTTAGGGGGTTTCTGACAAAAGGTTATTAGGGCTTTGTGGGATGCGTGGACGCGTGTCGGTTTTGGGGTGGGATTGTGGGTATCATGTGACCGAACCTTGGATGGCTCCTGCGATTTGGAAGACGCTGGCGGGATTTGGGTTAGTTTCTTGCCCATTGAGTTGTTTGGTATTTACTTTGTTGCCACTCTATGCCCTAATTTGGTGGTGGTTGATTGCATTTCAATTCTTGTGATGTCAAAGGATACGAAGAGATCTAGAGAATATGAGGAGGAGTTTCATGAAAGAGTCCTAGATTTTGATGGGTTTTTATATATTTGGGAAAATGCTAGAAATTAGGTAAGAGAATCCTAGTTTTTATAATGGTTTATAAATACAAGTTTCTAATATGACTTCATATTTGTTTCCGCTTTCATAACAATAGAGAGTTCGTTATAGTGGTAGCTAACATGTGTGTCCTATTTTAATAATTTCACTACCGAGTTGAGAAATTGCTGCAGCACTATGTGGTGATACAATTCTTTATTTATTTATTTATTTATTTTTATGGTGGAACATAAACTAGAACAAAAATCTTTCCTTTTGCTCATCTAATACACATTCATTATCGGTTATGCCTTCAGTGAAAATACGTGGTCTCGAGGAAATGTTTTATGAGGACGAGCTCATATATTTCAAAAGCTGGAAATTCGGAATTGAACTTTTCTATGCAAAAATTACTTTCCTACACTAGTTGAGTGTAAATTGCAAGCAGCATATCTTGATAAGAGTATTACAATATTGTCACACCACACTAGAATTATGCAAATTCATCTCCAAATATTCGCTGTAAATTTCTGATAGTGTCGACCGATCTAATCTCCGATCGATGTCAAAAATTTTGATATACTAAACGTCATATGATCTTCATACTCTTGATCATTCAAAAAATCTATGAAGAGTTCATCTACATCTATGCCAACCAAATTATCATAGATGTAAATTGCAAGTAGCATAAGCATATCTTAATAAGAGTATTAAGATACTGTCACACTGCACGAGAATTATGCAAATTCATCTCCAAATATTTGCTATAAATTTCTGATAGCGTCGACCTATCTCATCTCCGATCGTTGTCAACTTTTTTGGTATACTAAACATCATAGATCTTCATACTCTTGATCATTCAAAAAATATCCATGAAGATTTCATCTACATCTATGCCAACCAAATTATCAAGTACAATGAGATGGGAAAAACTGTTGCATTAAGGTTTGGATATTGGACCACATGTCATTCTATTAAATTGTCAGAGAGTGACAAGCTATGAAACATTGGACAAATCACTGTAATCAATTCACTCTTAATGTCCTTTCCTCTTTATGATCAACTTGGTCCTATCACTCTGCATCAGAATATTGATAGATTTCACAACTTTATTTCTATAATCTATAATCTTGAGTCTTATAAGTTTTTTTGGTATTTGGTCCCTTGTGTTTATATAATTTAGAGTGAAAGAGGATGAGGCCATAATAACAAGGGTTAATTGCTAAATAATACATGTTTCACCTATTTTGCACTCATATACCTTATTGATTTTTTCGTTATATTTATATACCATAAACTACAAACCATTGATACTTTGCTCTATTCAGTTGATCATCAAATCCATCACTATGTTAAACAAAATCGATACAGTTTATACGTTAGGGTATATAAGTGCAGTGAAAAAAATCAATAAGGTATATAAGTGCAAAGTAGGTATTATTTAGCAATTAACCCTAATAACAAAGATGAGACATAAGAATTAGATACAACAATATATATGCATTACAAAGTTTGATAGGTTTATGGCAAACATCAAATTAATAATAATAGGGAGATACTTATGGCAGATGAGATCACACATGAATTGAGAACATAATAACAAATGGATAGATAGCCTTGGCACAGTTCAATGCTTGCATTATGGAAGTTCTAGCTAATACTGCAAGCGAATTTATCGGATTTTCTTCTCTCTCGCTTTTATTAGAGAGCAAATAGCCGCCGCCGCGTAGGTTCATGCCAACCATCCCGGCATGTAATTGCTCACGCTTGGTCCGGGCATTTGATCAGGTTGAAACCTGAAAATTTTGAAATTTTGATATCAGATAAAAATAATATTGTTTAGAAACATGAAATACATCTCTGTTAAATCCTTGTCAATTAAATTGCTCGTATCGGAAACTCCTTAAACTTCTCTAGTTTTCAAGAGAAAATATTAATTCTAAATATACTAAGGATTTAATAGAGGATTATCTCATTATATCTCTAACTCAAACTTAATGTCAAGAAATAAAGTAAAGAAACTTATATAGAGAGATTAGTCCCTTTTGTTAGAAATCAAATAGGGAAATACATGAAAATTTTCTAAATGAACGTTGAATGCTATGATAGTTCAGACCAATTAAAGAGCGTAGTGCGTAATTCTGTATGAATATTTTTGAACATTTCAAATTTTAAGAATGAGCTCTTTTTCTTAATGTAACACCTGGAGAACTCCTCCTTTTTATACACTAATACTTTAAATATTCATTTTTCATATATACCGACTCAACTTATTGCGTCGCCTACATGACAGCCTCTAACGATAGTTCTCCATGGCCACATCGACAATTTTCATCGCTAAACAATGTTGTAAGTGTTTGCATTTTTAGTATACTCGACATCCGGAAAAAGTCGAGAGCTTAATAAAACGAATGGATATATATAAGAAACGAGAAGCGATAATGCATTAAGATAAAAATAGTATTGGAAACATACCCCATCTGAAGGGTGGGCTGGCAATCAAGAGGATGGAAGAATTCATCCCCTTGTGGTTGGTTTGGCTGACGTGCGTATGCCATTGCGTTCGCATTCGCCTCCCAAACCTGCTGTTGGTTTGCCTGGCTGCTTTCTTCTAACTGCATGCACATACTTACATTATTCAAATGCCATATTCTTAATTTTTATTTTTAACAAAGATCGCAAGTGAAATTCAGGTGTATAATTTAAGCAATCTAGAATACCCTTTTTCTCAGACTCCTATTAGCCTCACATAGCGTTTGTTCCTGTCAAAAAACAGGAGAGAAAAATACTTCAAAAAACATAAATATATATACATTCAAAACACCAATTTATTTTTAGCTTTAAGCATACCCTTCTCTGAAGATCGGCAAGTTGGTCGAGCATATATTGTGTCTGCAAAAGGTAGTATAAATTTTTAACCAGCAGTGTGTGTGTGTGTGTATATACATACATACTTGTGGATGACGCCATACTCAAAATAATTGTTAGAAGTTTTGTTTATTATAAAACTTTTCATTTGCACCTCATCCAACATTAATTTATAACATTTACGGATTCTAGTCATGTTAGTATATATATTGTACATCAAATATATTGCAAGAGGTATAGAAATTATTTCATTTCTTTTAGGAAACAGAAAATGATGCCAATACCCGTGTTGATCGAATTTGTTTCAGCGATGAATCAAGCTGCCTCTCAAGTTGTTCAAGCTCCTTGCTGCTCAATGGTCCCAGGTCCTCACCAAGAAGATTCCTAGGGTTGAATTGATATTATTGTCTTGAGAAAAGAAAATGGAAGCAGTATAGAGCGAGTTTAAGAAAGTTTGATTAGTGTTATTATTCCTCGTAATTCACCTTTGAGATCGCTGTAAAGCTTCGACACGCGCCTTAAGTTTCAGGTACTCTTGATGACTGCTCTGCAGCATCTAAACACCCAAGATTGATTTTTAACTCTCACCGATAATAGTTCAACGCATGAAATGTCAAGTTCTCAAGCTTTCTTTCGAAAGAAGGATCTCATGCATTCATCAATCTTTAGGGTTAACTTTTCACTTGTACATAAAATGTAGTACTAAGCAAGATTAAAGAATTTTGCATAGGGATATTTACGAAAAAACCACGGTGTGGTTTCACATTTTTACAGAAAATCTCCATGTGACTTATTTTTTGACGGAAAACCCGCTATGTGGTTTTCTCCATTTGCAAAAAACCCGTGTCGTTTTAGAAAACCCCCAATACTGTTAATTTCTTGGGATATTCTTGAACTATATCTATATATAACATGTAACATGACTTGTACAAGTATTTTTTATTGTCAAATTCCCTTCTTATCTTACGATTTTGAAAAGTTACTTTTTTATTTGATTGTTGTCATAAAGAGGATGAGAAAAGTATCTTGAGTATAAAAATACTTTTACAAGTCGTGCATATATGGGTATAGTTCAAGAATATCCCAAGAAATTAACAATATTCGGGTTTTCCAAAACTACATGGGTTTTGTCGCTGATGGAGCAAACCACATAGAGGTTTTTCGCCAAATAATAAACTGCATGGGGGTTTTACGTAAAAGTGTGAAACCTCACGGTGGTTTTTCGTAAATATCCCTTTTGCATATTAAATAAAATGAAAAACGATGCTATATTATACTTCAAAGTAGTTTATGATAACTTAAAAATCACCAATTTTACTTGTGATTTAGAACCAATTATATGATTAGTAAATATTAGCCCCTTTCGACAGAGCCTTTACGCACTATGGCTCTAACATGCTTATTTTACTACTTAATAACTTCAAAAATAGTCTAGCTACTAGCTATGATTATTTCACATAATTAGACATTTCATTATAACGACCATCATTATTTCGTAAAGCCAATATTATATGCTTTCTATAATAAAAGGCCATATATAGAACCTGAGTGTGTAAAGCTTTATCTAATGCATAGGTCTCATAAAGGACTTCTTTTTTGTGTGTGCTATAGATTATGTTTTCTGTTATTCTATATTTTAATTACCTGAAATCAATATCTCCACTATAGCAGCACAACAAGCTTAAGAATTAATTAGATGATGTTTTCTTCGTATAAGTAGCATTCATTAAGCATTACATTTATTACTATTAAAAAGAAAACAAAAAACCAAGAGTTATCACTACTTGTACTTGTATTTTGCAATGTGCGATGCACGTGTGTATATTGTGTACAATTTTTTACCATAAACATTACATGTAAGTTTCTAAAAATATCTATAATTTTTCTAAATTTTAATTAAATAAATATGGTTAAAGATACTATTAGTTGAGAAATTTACGAGTTAGAAAATAACAAAATATAAGGGTTTATGTATAAATTTATAAGACATATTTATTTTTGGGTTTTAGAGCATGCTAGAGAATGTGTAACGAGAGAGAAGAGAGAGAGAGAGAGAAATGTTGAATTTTCATTTTCTTATTTTTGTCTTTTATAACGGAGGAGATGGACATCCTCAATTTTCAACTTTAGCTATTAGAATTTTGTCATTTTTCTATTTTTTATTTTGTTAATTAATGACACCATCCATGAGACTTCTAGTTATAATAGTAAAGATATAGAAAAATATAAATGCTCAACACTCATTCTAACATATTATTGGGCATGATCTCATATATATATATATATATATATATATATATATACACTGATAATTTAAGGCCATGCTTGGAAATTGAGTTAAGTTTAGATAATCAAAGTTTCAAAAATTGACTTCAAAAATCTTAAATATGTCATGTGCCGCTTTTGTTTAGAGTTTAGAAAAATTTGGTAACCTAAATTTTAAAGTTGAGATAACCATAGTTTACTAAACTCCGACCAACCGGCAACGATCTAAACCCCAAAATTTTAGAAGAATCCATTCATTTTAAAGTTTAGAAAACTACAAGACAACCTTCTGGAGTTTAGATAACTCCAAAATCAAATATCTCATCAAAGTTAAAGTTTAAGCGAAGACATGACCCTCCATTAAACTAGAGTTTTAATCACCATTATCTCCACTAAAAACTAAAATCCAGTTTTCCTATATCCATACCCAGACATATGGCCTTAATCTCGAACGAGTTGGGATATTAAATTGAATAGCAGCCATATGCCTATAATGTGTGTACATAGAAGAAAAGAGTACATTGCAAACATACAAGCAATTATATTGACTTAATTTATATATTTACCTCCGAAATCTGCATGAAACAATTAGTTCAATATGATTGATCGATGAATCCTTTAAAACTTAAGTACCAATACAAAATTATGATGTTAAGCAGATACATAGACAGTTGTTTATGTATGTACAAAGAGATAACTAGAATGATGGTTGATGTTCACACAGAAAGATGAAAACATGCAGACACTCAAATTATACTACAATAGTCAAGAAAACAATATGATTATATATGAAGAACTTTTCCATGCAAACAAGCAGCACACAAACCATATTACAATAGTGAAGAAAAGAAAATGATCATCAAGAAATTTTCCACTTCTGATTGTTGAGCTAGCTTGCATGCAGACGCATGTAATCCTTCAACAATAATACAATATAATCCGATTGCTTGAGTATTAAAAATATTAAATACCGGAAAAAGTAAGTCTATATGTCTACCTGGTTCTCCCTTATTTGTACACTGGTATCTGGTGCTCCATAGCTACACTTTTGATATCTCTCTAGTGTTTTCAGCATACTGCAAATGTAAATTACATTGCATCATTAAAATGTAAAATTGGATTAGAAATATTAACTTAGGAGAAAGGTGCAATATTTTGAGTATTAAACAAGAGCGTTCAACATGCCAAAAGATTTATAAAAGAAAAATCGGCTTCGATTATATAATAAATCAAATCAGGAGGTGATAATCAGAAAGTGAAATAATTTGAAATCTGCAAAAATGAAAAAGTTGCGCCTTCACTTCAATGATGCGATCACTTCGCCTTGTATCTCACGACTTAGGTGCTTCAAGCACCTTGTGCCTCGCATCTTGACAACAAGAAAGCCTTCCAATTCATATTCAGGTTAAGATAGAATAGTAAAGAGTAGAGGGGAAAAAAAATAAGTTAATCTTTAATCGTAGTCATAATTAGGACTCACAATTATCAACTAGTCGAAACGCAAAGTGACATAGAAGGTCCAAAGTTTAAATGAAAAAAGCTATATAGTTAATACGTTTAATTAGTTTCACTTCAAATTAATTAAATTAATTTTCTTATTGAGAGATGTTTAGTGTGAACTAGGAGAGTTTTATAGTCCTTAAACCGCAACAAAATACGACATTGCATGTACAAGTATAGTCTAGTGGGAAAGCCTTTTTACGGTTCAACAAGAGGTCTGGGGTTTAAACTCCGTTTGCATTAGATTCTGACCTATTATTTGAAAGGGGGTGGGGTGAGATGAAGGGGGAGAAGGGGAGGGTTTTTTGAAAAATACCACATTACAATTTTTTGAAGAAAACCTAATATAGGATTCTACACAACACCTAAAATATGAAAGTAAACAAATAATGATGAAACCCTGCAGCTGGCCAGAGGCGGACTTTTGATTTATTGGTAGTCATATGTTATGTCAATCAAAGTGATTGATCACTACAGTGACATCTCATACAACTTTTAATAAGATGAATACAAAAATTCATAATTGGTTACAGCAGACAAACCGCAGGATTACTATTGGATCCTGGAGATTCCTTAAAACACAGTGGATCTTTTGATTCGAGGAAGCACAGATCCGAACCTAGGATTTCTCAGAGAATAGAAAAGCTATTTAATTAATTCAACTTCACACTTATGCGTGGAATGTGTCAATTCATCGTTTATTGAGAATATTTTTGAAATTTTCAAATGCCATGCATCCAATTAGAAAAGATTTGAAGATATCATGATTTGTGTTGTCTTGAAAATCTACATGAAATTCCAGTCAAGCTCTAGAAACCGAAGCGTGGACAGGAAACATTTTGACAAGCGCAAAAGATTAAGGGGATGTTTTGTTGCAGAATTGTGAAATTTGGATTCCCAGACAGTACAAATGAAAAAATCTGGATTAACTAATTTTGTATTTGGTTGGTATTGGATTCCTGCTGTTGGATTTGTAGATTCTTGCAATTCTTTTTTGATTGGGAAAAAATATGTGGGATTTGGATTTAAAGATTAAAGAAAGAGAAATGGGAATTTTTAATAACTAAAGTACGCGGGCCCCACTTGAACAGTGTCAAATCCTTTGTAATGCATAGAATTTTTTTTGAGGATTCATGAATCGAAAACAATGATGGGTCCTCACAAAAAACAAGCAAATCCAAAAAATCCAAAATTCTACAACCAAACAAGAATTAGCTAATTCTCACTCTTTTTTGGATTCTTAAATCCAAACAGTGCAAAATCCTTTGTAATACTACAACCAACCAGCCCTTAAATGAATGATTAAGAAAGAAAGAGTAAAAGACTAACTATGAAGAGTCATGAGAGATCTGTTTTATATTGATTGTTGTGTGGAAAGGCCATGAATGACGGATCATGACAGTTTAACCTGGAGCGTGCAAGCCATCTTATGCACAAATTGTACCCAAATAAATGCTATCAAATTCGTGGATAAATATTTAATTAAAATATTACCAAACTAATCAAAAGATTAATAAAGTATATATAAAAGACTTTGATGTTCTATGGGTTTTGTAAAACTCGGTTAGGGCCCACAATAAATGGGTATTTAATATGGTAGGACTCCATCCAAAAAACTCAAGCCATGTGAAGGTTTATCCAAACTTATATTTTATACCCATATGCATCCTACAATTTTCTCTATATGGGACTATATTAACCACATTCTCAACATGTTTCATAGATTTCAAATTATGTAAAAACAGAAATTTTCTAGTGAACGCTCAAAGTATAAAGTCTGAAACTGAAAGAAATCATTGAGAAATATTGGTTAATAACCGCTGTTTTTTTTTGGATTTTTGGTGGATAAGAAAAGAAATCCAATGAAGTACAAAATGGATTCATGGAAACCCCCATGAATCAACTCGATTTGCAAATCGGAGTGGAGAGTGGAATTGCTCCGATTCTTGTATCGGAATTGCGAATCCAAGTTTTTGGAATCAACAAAATTAAAACATGATTCGAAACTATACTCGTGTGTCGGGTTTCATCATTTAAATTAATTTTTAGATGTGGTTTGGATTGGGTCAAAATCAAACAGTTAACCTGCATCCTTTATTAATATACAAAAATCACAAACCAAACAAAAAACTATTGACAAAAAAATTAAAACTTTTTCAATCTGAACAATCCCTATCACCACTGGAGAATCTACATTGCCTCACCTGTATTTTGTCCGCCTCACCTGGATTTTTGGATTCCGGTAAATATATGCATTTATATTAAGTAATATATAGTAATGAAGTATTACGTTAATGAATTGAACTTTATTTTGTGGTTGGACAGGATTTTTATGGAGGAGGGTAGAGTTCGAATCTTGGTATCATCATTTTCATTTTCATTTTTCTTTCTTTATGTATTGGGATTAACAAATCTAGTGTATTCTAAAATTATGCAAATCATTAGTGATTTCAAATTTTGATGTAAGGGTCTTTTTTTAATTTTGAAACTTATTTATAATATTTTAACGCCGTTTAATTTCCACCCTCGCTAACTAAATTTTCTAAATCCGCCACTGTCTGCCTTTTTTCCTCATCACATTTGGTTAAGGCCACCGCCTCCACCCTCTTCTTGGAAGGCCCTAACTGTTATCTCCTCCTCTTCTTAAAACGCCTCTAATTCTGTCTCTCTCACGGATTTCACTAGACAAAATTAAGGCTTCTCTCCATAATAAGTAACATTATTAGATTAGAATTGTTTATAGTATTTTTTTGTTATTTATATAATTATGTTAATTAATATATATTTATATTTAATTAATTTAAAACTTTGATATATAAATATATACTGTCGTAGGTTTTCGGAAAATTATAAATTTGTGTTTTCAAATTGTATTGTATTTTGTATCTGTATTTGATTATGTGCTACACAAATGAAATACAAATGGAGATTAGAAATTAAGACTATATATATATATATATATATATATATATATATATATATATATATCTCCTGGAGGAAAGAGATCCTAAGAAGTTTTTTGCGTTAGGTGGTGGTAAAAAGTATGCCTTCCACCATTTTATTCGACAATTGACATCTTCCAATTTGATCTCCATTCTTGAATTTGTCCATACACCAAATTTCATATGATTACAACACCATTTCATCCTTGATTTAGCAACGTAAAACGTTATATTGTCGGTAAACTATTAATTTTGTACCCACTAAATTAACGGTGAAAAGGTGTTGGACTCACATGAAATTTGGTGTATTAACATATTAGACGATAAAGATCAAAATGGTCAATGCCAAATATATATATATATATATATATATATATATATATATATATATATATATATATATATAACGGATCCTACAGGGTGGGTTCGCGTTTTTAAAAACACGAACCTGAATGAGGACCGTTGGATCCTTTGTTTGCATTTAACGGTTAAGATTAATATATCTTAATAAATCTTTTCTTACTGGAACAAATATTATTCTCTATAATTTTAGCGACCCTCTTTTTTTTCCCTCGCTCTCCTCGTCTTCTTCCTCGCAGCCGTAGCACCCAACTCGATTTCAAGTTCCAAGAAAAAACCTTTTCCCATCATTAGCCATTTCCAGAAAGGGTATCAATCATCAAACATATTTTTTATAAAAAATATTAAAAAGCAAGAAAAGAAAAGAAAAGGATTGCTAAAATCATGGAGAATAATATTTGTTCCAGTAAAAAAAGATTTATTAAGGTATATTAATCTTAACCGTTGAATGAAAACAAAGGATCCAACGGTCCTCATTCAGGTTTGCGTTTTTAAAAACGTGAACCCGCCTTATAGGATCCGTTCTCTCTCTCTCTCTCTCTCTCTATATATATATATAGAAAGAAGGAAAACTCTATATCCGTTATGCAACAAGGAAAACTCTATATCCGTTATGCAACTCAATCCATGTTTATTATTTTGAGAACCGAATGGTCAAGGATCCATTGAGTTCCGAAGATTAAAGAGAAACTAGTGACTACTATGTCTTGCCGTGGAATTACAAGGAGAGCTGAAGAAATTCTCCTGTGCTCAAAAAATCTAATGAAGCCCTAATTAAGGAGAAAATCAAGATAAAAAAAGATGATGAAGAAAACTAGCAACCAAAAGGTAAGATGCAATAATTTCTCTGGCTTTGATGGTTCATTAAGATCATTAAATAGCTTATTTTTATACAAAACTTAAAGAAAACTAGATCATGTCCCAATTAACATTTAATATACAAAATAGCTTTTCTATGAAGGCCTGAAACTTCTTTATGAAATTTCTTTTTAATAAGAAATCAATAGATGGTAACTATATTTGATAATAGTGCAAGAATAATTTCATACAACTCTTTCCTGTGAAATTTCAAAGCGATTGACAGCTAGCTAGAGAGACATCTCATACAAACCCTAGATTTTTGATGGAACAGAAACCTAAAAATATCTTAGCCCACCCTATGTTAGTTAATAGACCACAGAGCAAAACTTTGTGGATCATATTGTATTCTCTTTGAACACATTGGGTCCTAGGAAGCACAAATCCCAACCTAGGGTTTCTCAAAACAACAAAAAGAAATCTAAATGATCACCAAAACAAACTCATTATCTTTAGACAGATCAATAAGAATGACAAAGGGAAGATTTTAGTGTTGAAGCAAGATGAAATAAGTTTACTAGACATTACCAAAAAAGATGTAGTTTTCATTCTTTAAGGTTAATTAAAGACTTTGACATAATGAATCATTTTGCAGAATAAGAAATATATCTTGCAAAATTACACAAATAGAACATCAAAGGTCGAATAATTATAGATGAAATTAACTTGTTAACAAAATCAGATCTGAAGTCAATAAAACACTACGAAAAGCCGAAGAAAAACAAGGGAGCAATCAGCTCAAGTTAAACATAACTAAGTAAACCTGTAGATCTAAGAGTAGAAGAAATTAATAGATTAAAAAAAAACTCTATGAAACACTTAAGAGCGATAAAATAAAAAAATGAAATGAAAACAAGAAGACCAAAAATAAGCTGCTTAATTATTATTATTATTATTATTATTATTATTATTATTATTATTATAATTTCATTTTAACTGAAACTTCTCACGAAAAATATGATCTATAGCTTGAGACACCAAAACCCTGTCGAAATTTTGAAATCAATGAGATCCATCAGCTTAGCTAGAAGATGCACTAGCTTAATTTCAGCTGGAACTAAGCTAGATCCAGTCCTTTAATTAATTCCCACCAACAAAATAAAGATCAATTTATATATAATTTCATGCTTGCTAGCTGCATCGATCTTATACGTACCTTGAGCTGCTGCAGAACTCGTAGAGCTTTCCTCGATTAGAGAAGATGATGAGGGCGACCTCGGCATCGCAAAGCACGGAAAGCTCGTACGCCTTTTTGAGCAATCCATTCCTTCTCTTTGCAAAGGTGACCTGCCTGTTGATCTTGTTCTCGATCCTCTTCAGCTCAACTCTTCCTCTCCCCATTGTTTTTGTTTTTGTTGCAAAATTATAAAAGATTAAAATGGAGAGAGAGAGAGAGAGAGAGAGAGAGAGTTGAAGAAGGACAGCTTATTTTGGGCTAGTTGGGAAAGAGAGACCAACCTCTTTGCTATTTATAGACTTATTGAGTTATTGTGAATTAAGATAGAGAAAGAGAAAGGGTTTTTCCTTTATCTTTTTGTTAGGGAGGGGAGGGGGGGGGAGCAATAGTCTCCCACACCCCACCCCACCCCACCCCACCCCACCCCACACACACTACTAAAGCTTCGTCGTCTTGTTATTATTGTAGGGCACGACCGATGGATTTTTGTACGCGGGAGTGAGCATAGGGGGGAAATTTTCATCAGTTTGCATAGTTAACTCGGCACTGTATGGACGTGGATTATCGGCTGATGATGTATATCAAGATAACATATGTAACACTTGACAAGTCCGAATAACTTTAGCTTAATCTTCCATTTCATATGGGGTTGAAATTTAAGGTATGCTAGTAGATGATGAGGTGCATGATTTAGTGCACACGCACTGATGTTACGAATAGAGGAGTTGGTTGGCAGTCTATAGGGTCTAGTTGTGATAAATTGTTGAGTTTAGCTCGTATTCTCTGATCCCTGAAAATTGAGCTGGCTCAGGACAATCTTGAGTCGGCTTGACCCCATGATGAGACGGCTCATAACATATTTGGCGTTATAGATTTCTTTCTGTTCGTATGAGACGGCTCAAGGTAAGTTTGAGCTAGCCGGCTCGAACTTTATTGGGCCAAATTCTAGGATGTTTCGGGAATTCTATTTCTAATCTGATTTTCCTCATACTATATATATTGTAGTTTGTAACCTTAATTGGGTTAATTCTTTTGTAATCAGAATTAAGAGAGAGGAGGATAAGGTTCTTTGTTAGGGATTTGTGAGAGTTGATCCACCGTTGTAATTATCTATATTTGTTCAATTAGTAAAATTTCTCCTTCGTCTGTGGTTTTTCCCGTAAGGGTGCTCCACGTAAATCTTGTGTCTTTTGGTTTGTACTTTATTTCTATCGCTTTTGATCATTTGTTTCTTCTCTTTATCATTTGTATATTACTTCATGATCGTATTTG